>CM066912.1:0-1200000 GCA_033964015.1 Scolanthus callimorphus | reverse complement strand
TAACGGTTTTTCCATTGATCTGCGATTTAATTTTAGGCTGGATCTCACAACTGTTCGCGTGGCGAGAAAGTGGGAACCCTGTGGATGACGAATTTTCGCGGGCATCCTAGTTCTAAAAATAGACACTTTTCTGACTGTGATTCGGACATACATAGTAAATATGGAAACTCTTGGTAATCCACTCTTGTTCTTTGTTATTCAAATGAGTTGTGCCTCCTCTCCTGAAGACATAAATATAGGCTGTAGCGCTACGTACAGCCACTGGAAAAATCGGTCCTTCTTGTAACTATGTAAATAGTTTGTAAATAAACCGTAAATCCGATTTACAGACTAAATGTACATTTCCATAGTATGTAGATTCTCAGAATAGTCTGTAAATAGTTGGTAAATAATCTGTAAACTTTGAGCAAGATGTTGTGCATTATGAACAGATTCTGTAAAGAATCCGTAAATAATTTGTAAATAGTCTGTAGAATCAACCGAGAGGACTGTGGAAATAGCCTGTAGATAATCTGTAAATTGTTCTAGAATATATAGCAGAGAATATATAGCACGCTCTTTGTAAAGAGCGTGTAAATAGTCTGTAGAATCTACCGAGAGGACTGTGGAAATAGCCTGTAGATAATCTGTAAATTGTTCTAGAAAATATTCTCAGTACTTTGTAAAGAGCGTGTAAATAGTCTGTAGAATCAACGGAGAGGACTGTGGAAATAGCCTGTAGATAATCTGTAAATTGTTCAAGAAAATAATCTCAGTACTCTGTAAAGAGCGTGTAAATAGTCTGTAGAATCAACGGAGAGGACTGTGGAAATAGCTTGTAGATAATCTGTAAATAGTTTCAGAAAATAACCTCAGTACTCTGTAAAGAGCGTGTAAATAGTCTGTAGAATCAACCGAGAGGACTGTGGAAATAGCCTGTAGATAATCTGTAAATTGTTTCAGAAAATAATCTCAGTACTCTGTAAAGAGCGTGTAAATAGTCTGTAGAATCAACGGAGAGGACTGTGGAAATAGCCTGTAGATAATCTGTAAATTGTTCCAGAAAATAATCTCAGTACTCTGTAAAGAGCGTGTAAATAGTCTGTAGAATCAACAGAGAGGACTGTGGAAATAGCCTGTAAATACTCTGAAAATAATTTGTAAATAGATTGTAAATCTACTGAAAACTCTAACAGCTCACAGATAGTGTGTAAATAGCTGTAAAAGTAAATACCCTGGAAATAGTCTGTGAAAAATCTGTAAATCACCGGAGAATTCAAGCAGATAAAAAGTGAGTTCAAACCAATAACCAACAATTCCCCCTGAAACAGCCAGCAAGTTAAAAATCCATAAAAAAAATTTTCTTCTAAATCTCAAGGTACCTAGATAAAATCAGTAGCAAACATTCTAAGTTACAAAATATAAATATAATTAAAATAAGTTACAAGACATTATTTTAGCTTTTTGGGTATATTTTTGAACTGACAAGGAGCAAAATTACAAGTATTATGAGCCCTTCATTCTAGTTTAAAACTGTACTTCTACCCACAAATCAAGACAACACTTCCAATTCAGACATCACACTTCTTCCAATATATCTATCCAACAGTTATTAATAATTTGACAACAGTGACACAATACAGTATTTCCAAATGTCTAGAGGTACTCTGATCTGATAAATTATTTGATATATCACTTCCTTTGCAACATAAAATACTTTTATTATTTAAACATCTGCGAAATACCAAAAGTCTTTCTAGGATAATGTGACACATATTGTTTTATTTTGAGGGTCTATTCACACGATGAAGGTGTGGGACCATGGGTAGTGGGGTTACCTTGTGTGTTTAATGCCAATAAAGGGCGGCCCCAGCTTGGGGAGCTTAAAAAAATTGATAATTCACATGACCCAAAGGTGCTGTGATCAGCTAGCGAAAACTAAAATGGTGGCTAGAGACAAAAATTAACAGTTGTTGCCAAAATCATCTTGCTGTGAACTCAAAACTTATTACTCGAATAAATTATCATTCAAAGCAATTATTATTTGAAGCAATTGAGAAAAAGACGTTAGCGCAACCTCAGCCCAGGGTTGATAGTTCACACGAAAAAACTAACCCCATCTCCCATGTGAACAAGACAACAAGGGAGATTATATGGAAACTAACCCCACAAAACCAGGCTAACCCATCTACCCAGTGTCCCCCACCATCATGTGAACATGCAAGTTACATAGACTTTCATGCCCACCTAACAAAATGTTGCAACCAGCACTCTCATTGAAGAGCAGAATTACCATAGGATGGCCGATTACATTTTTAAACTGCACAGGGGGTTGAGGACCTCCCTTAAAAAGACCCCCTCCCTGGAATTTCCACTCTTGAAACAGACACCCACCCCTGGAATTTCCAACCTCATAAAGGACCCCCTTCCCTGGAATTTTCATTTTTTCTGCACAAAAAAATCTATTTTTGGATAAAATATCCCTGGAAAGTCACCTTTTTTTACCCCTCCCCCTTGAATTTCCAGTCTCCAGACACCCCCTCCCATGGAATTTCCAGAGTCCAATACAACCCGCCTGGAAAATGTTCCATAGGTCCTAAATCCCCCCTGGTGCAGATTCAAAATGCAATCTGTCGATACATATATCACACTATATCTACATCTAATTTCGCCAAGGGATATCTCTGGTGCAATATGATACTTTTAGGTATTTGAGTCCTTTTTCTGTGGGTGTCATTATCTTTCCACAACCTAAAAAACATGATATGAATTTTATTAGTAGTCTTCCTTAATTATTGTAACATCATTTGCATAAAATACTTGAACAGACTTTGTATCAGAATGAAATCAATATCTGATAACCCCTACCAGCTTGCATAAGGTTTTGAGTATTTCTGTTAGCCAGATGGCAAAAGCTAGTGGCACAATAATGATACAGGAAAGCTCGATCTGAGCCAAATGAATAAATAATTTATCCAGCCTATTTCAGGGTCAGGGTCGGGAGGCTTCCATACTATATTTAAGTGTAAGGTTCTTATAAACTCGTATATTAGTACCTAAAAAGTACAATTCAGTCTTGAGGTTTTTAATCCATTTGTTCTTTATACAGTACGGTATGTGAGGTGTTTACTGTGTTGTAAAATCTTAAATGCCTTAAAATTGCTTTGTTGTATTGTAATTTGGTGACATGACTATCAATAAGTTTCAAAGTAGGAGGCTTAGTTCTGGAAGTATAGGTCGCTGGGTTTGGGTGTTCAGGGGCATATTAAACAAATTTCCAGAGGTTTTGAGTTTGTGGACTCTTATTTACCATGCTTCATGCCATCGTCATGGTCAAAATGTTGTGGATTCACAAGCCACATGCAAGTGAGTTGACAACAAATTTTGACCATGATGATGGTATAAAAAGTGGTAAATAGGAGTACACAACACTCAAAACCTCTGGAAATTTACTTTATACTATGACAACCTGATGCAAGCAGAGTGGTATGGACTCTATTTCCCACAGAAAATCAGCCAATCATTTGCAAGAAAGCTAACTGTTATGCTATAATAATTATATAATAGTGGATATGTACCGAGACGTGAAGCATCAAGGTTTATATCCACTGCTAGGTGTAACCGTGCGGCAGGCGGCGCAAGATTCAATAGGTCTGAGCTGAATATGAAACTACTTTATTATCACTAGAAACGGGACCAACAAGCTAGGACCCAACCTATAGTACACAAAATAGATAGAACAAATTTAACAACTAACTCTAATACAGTTTCTCATTAATAACTATTTATAACTACTTCCTAAATTACATTCTGAAAGCTAAAATTGAATTGAGCTCGCAGGAATCCATAAACCTTCTTTACTACAAAATTCCATGAAAATACTTCCAAAATATACTGAATATAAATGGCTCTAAAATATACCATTATAGAAGAATATAAGTCCACTGCATAGCAGATGCAGTAACAATGATCTATAGAAAGAGTCTACTAAACCTAAAAAACATATTTCCCCAAAATACTATAAAGAAACTGTGCTAAAACTATGTAAACAAAAAGAAAACTCTTTCCAGAAAGTTATTAATAGCACCGGAAATTACATCACACAAAAGCGCGGAGAGGCTCATGGGTAATGCAATCCAATGACAGAAAGCTCAGAAACTACCGAAGCGAAATGCGGTGATTCCCAGCGCTACTTTCTGGCAATAACTCGCTGTACAAAGACGAAACTCCAAGAAAATGTAATACTAACTTAGTCTCCTGCATGAAAGGTGAGCTCACTAAGTCTAAGAATGGAATAAGAATGTAGAATAACCTTTTAACCTACGAATAAATCTATCGGAACTCAGCCATGAACACACGTGTCCATTGAATAATTATTGTTGTTTACAAAACCCGAAAATCTCTCAAAACTGAATGAGAACACTAAAATAGCGAAAGCTTAACCTAAGAAATACTACTCTAAGCGAGATTACAACAAAATGGATAACGGATAACAGAGCTAAGAAGCATATGAACAACTCTAAGCCGAAATTATTCCCCGAGTGAATTACAACAACAACATCTTGCAAAAGTGCAACACGCGAAGTGCACAGAATTGTAAACAAAAGTTATCTAAGATCCGAGCTGGTTATGGTAACAAAACTACAGAAGCTTTCCAAGCAAAACTGACACGAATGCCACGTGTAGCGGTAAACTCCAACAAAGTCTGAACACATGAAAAATAGCTAAACCTGAGTTGAGTAACTAAAAGTAATATAGGGGAAGTTCTCATACCTTTACTACTAGAAGTAGTTCTTCGTTATAAATATTATCTTGTAGCCTCCCTTATACATAGCTTCTTGTGCTTGCTCGCTCCAACTCAGTTCTTCTCAACACAAACTCCAAAACTCAACTGAGCTAAAGGACGCTTGCCGCTAGCTTTTAGGATAGTTCCTCCGGAAACGACGCGCATTACTGAATTGTTCTAACTATAAGAATGTGAATAGCACCAGCGCACCAGTAATTAAAATAACCCAACCTTAATTTAGGCTGACTGAATCAAAGGCCCCATTGCCGCTAACAGGAAATTAATTAAATAAACTGAACTTAAGCGGTATAAAGCCTATCACCAATTTCCTGATTGGTGACCTGGTCACACCCACCCCCTCTTTTGCTTGCCATGCCCCTGCGGCAAGCTTAACAATGAAACATAACATATGTTGTACTACTATATATGCTGCCTACCTAATTAGATCATTAGATCAGTTCATATATAGTTCACAGATGCTGTCATAGCAACACTGATTGCGGTTGGTGGTGCATGTTTCCATGACGACCAGCTGTTGTTCTCTTACTCCGCCGAAGTGGTGGGTCCTCAACATCAGAGTGGATATCATCCTCTACAGTACGCTCAGAATCAGTCTCCTGGTATTGTGGTGGTAGGGCAACCTGGATTTCAACATCCCCAGGACCCTCGCTGTCATCATCCGACGTTTCCTCAGGTTGAGCTCGAGTAGTGGGATTTCTCTCCCTGTGTGCCCTTGGTCGTTGGCGTGGTTCCGCAATTACAGCAGGGCAGACCTGGATCTCACCCCGTCCTACAACCTTGTCTCCCCCGCTGCCATCTGCTCGCTGGACTACATATGTCCCATTCTCCAGACTCTCCACAATCTTGTAGATGGTACTCTCCCAGTTGTCTTGTATTTTGTTGCGCCCTCTAACTTTGTGATTACGTAGGAGCACTCGCATCCCAGCATCCAGTGGGGGTGCAAACTCCCTCCCTCTTGCATGTCGGTTCCTCCTGGTTATGGCTGCTTCCTTCAGGTGGCTGCCAGCTGACACATATGCCTTGCGCAGACGTTGCTGATGGGTAGTTACCCAGGACTGGTTACGGGTATCTTCCAAGGGAGCAGTTGGTAGGAGTATATCCAGGGGAAGTTTGGCATCTCTCCCGTACATCAGGTAATAAGGGGAATAACCAGTTGTTGAATGGGGTGTAGCATTATATGCATAACACAACTCCTTGAGATGTTGGGGCCACTTCCTCTTTTCCTCTGGAGAAAGGGTCCTCAGCAACTCATGGAGAGTCCTATTAAATCTCTCACATTGGCCATTTCCCTGGGGATGGTAGGGTGTCGTCCAGGATTTCCTCACCCCATACGTCCGGCACAGTTCCTGGACTACCTCCGCCTCGAAGCTCCTTCCTTGGTCTGAATGGATCCGCTCCGGGACACCATAGGTTAGGAACCACTCCTTGATTAGGGTGTTGACCACTGTTGGCGCCCGTTGATCCCTTGTCGGTACCGCTATGGTGTACTTGGTAAAAACATCTGTCAGTACCAGCACATTTTCACGCCCATCTGACGCTGGTTCGAGAAGCGTAAAATCCATCGCGAGCACTTCAAGTGGGCGGGTTGCTGTGATGCTACCCATGGGGGTCTTAACTGGTATATAGATCCCTCTCCCAACAACACACCTCTCACAGTTTCCAATCCAACTCTTGACATCACCATGGAGACCAGGCCACCAACATCTCTGTCTGATAATCTGCTCAGTCCTCTCCTGGCCTTGGTGTCCACTTTGGTTATGAGCCCCTTTTAATACTTGGTTGCGTAGTGTCCTAGGGAGTACTAGGAGTAGTCGTTCTCCTCCCTCCTTGTCCCCTGTACGCCGATAAAGCACTCCTTCTTGTTCACATATTTTCTTCCATTCGTTCAACAGCTTCAGTGTTGGCTTTGACTCTTGACGCCGCTCCTCCCTGGTGGGCTGCCGGCCTAGGGTACGATAGTGGATGAGACGCTTGATGTTGGGGTCTTCCTTCTGTAGCTCTGCTAAGTCCCCTGCAGGCAAAGTTGGCAGTGACGTAGCCTGAACTTCCTCGATATTGCCAGGACAGGTGTCGGCCAGGAAAGCCGCAGCCGTAAGAAGATGTTGCCTCACCTCTTCCGGTATCTTAGTGGTCTGAGTACTGGTCGCTAATACAGTGGCAACTTCAATATCACCTGTCTTAGCCTTTTGCCCGATGCGGCTCAGAGCGTCTGCATTTTGGTTATGCTTCCCGGGGCGGTACTTACCACACCAGAGAGAAGTTGAATTTAAAATACTTTTCAAATAATTTAAAATATCTTTAAAATAGCACACTATCTAGAGTTAGATATTAAAATAAATATTTTGTCAAGTTAAAAATTATCTAAACACACGTGGATTACAGAAGAAGAAATCACTGAAATACGACTAAACTTTAACCCAAACTACCATTTCTCTTGGCTTTTAGAGATCAAAGCAGACCCCCAAAACACACTACCGAATGATACCACACTCCACCAGGGATTCAATGGTGTTTCTCTCTGACTTTCGTTCAGTACTTTACCGACTAGTAAAGAGGTTAACTATTGCACAGTATTCTCTTACAGTATCGAGTAAATAAAACAAAATCGTCTGTATGCGACGGGTTATTTTGACGATTAAAGTTATCAGCAATCATTCAGCCTGATAATGATGTCTTGTAGGCCAACTTATAGTACTCTCCTATGAAATTTTGAAGGAATCAAACGAACTCATGTTATAAGTTGGATTTCATGTCACGATCAAACTTCGAACATACCTTAACTGGTTGAAGAAGGTGTTATTCCTTAATTGCAGCTATGAGAATTATCCAAGTAACTTTCCTGGAGTCAATAATGGCCCATTTTAACTTTACAAACGCCATTTTATGCAGTAAAAGCAAATCTACTTTGCAAGGCCTCTCCAACATGTCCAACGGATTTTGGTGTTACTGGTATGGCTTCTCCGCTCAGCATGATCCCTTCAAAAATTAACGGCCAGCTGGACACAGGCCCCGCTCGGTCAAACGATCTATTTTAGAACTATTTTAACATCTATTAAAGAGATCTATTTTAAAACTATTTTCAAAACGAATTCGCAAAATAGATATAAAATATGCGAAAAGGGTTTTATCAAACTTCTACTGTTAAATTATTCCCAAATAGAAGAAAAATAGCAGAGCATGACATCAGTCGAACCTTGAATAATCTATTTTATCTATTCTGTTCAGAAATTTAGTTTGAATTTTAAGATCAGCTTACAAAATAGGGAAAAAATCAGTAAAATAGGTATAAAATATTTAAATAGATTAAAAATCAGAAATAGAAGTTCCTCTCCTTTTTTGAAAAACATCTGTAATAGTAGAAAAATAGCACAAAATAGTTTTAAAATAGTTCTTCAGATACTTAAATAGTGAAAAAATAGTTTCAAAATAGTGAAAAAATAGGGTTGTTTTGGTACGGGTTGATACTAAAGTCGAAGCTTGCCAGCTCTGATGCCCAGCGTTGCTCCACAGCCTTTAACTTGCTCTTCGACTGTAAGTACGTCAGCGGGTTGTTGTCTGTGAAGACCACGAATTTGCTGCCGATCAGGTACTGTCGATACTTGTCACACACTGCCCACTTCAGAGCCAGCAACTCTAACTTCCGTGACGAGTAGTTTTCCATATTTCTCTCAGCCCCTCGAAGTCCTCGGCTTGCGTAGGAGATGACCTTGACCACTCCCTCTTGCTCCTGAGATAGCACAGCACCCAATCCCTCGTTTGAGGCGTCAGTTTCCAGAATGAAGGGCTTTGAGTAATCTGGATATGCCAGTACTGGTGCCGAAGTGAGCAGTGTCTTTAACTTGTTGAAAGCTTGTTGACACTCTACCGTCCATCTGTTTTCAATCTTCTTCTTTGGATTCTTATTCTTTCCGCCCTCCCCAAGGTCGGCTACCAACTTGTGTAGCGGTCCAGCAGTCTGTGCAAACTTAGGGACGAACCTCCGGTAGTAAGACGCAAACCCGAGGAACGACCTCAAGTCGCGCAGACTATCTGGAACCGGCCACTCTTGTACTGCCTTTGTCTTTTCTGGGTCTGTTGCCACGCCCGCCGCTGACACCACATGGCCAAGGTAGGTGACTTCACTGCAGAAGAAATTGCACTTGCTTGGTTCGATCTTCAGGCCATGGTCTTGTAATTTCCTGAAGACTGTCTCCAACCTCTTCAGGTGCTCGTCCATGGTTGACGCGAAGACAATTATGTCGTCCAAGTACACCATCAGAGTCTGCAGCATGTCGTCGCGGAATATCCCCTGCATTAGTCGCTGGAAGGTGGCGGGAGCGTTCGACAGCCCAAAAGGCATCCTATTGTACTCAAACAGTCCCATGGGTGTGGTGAAGGCGGTCTTGTGTCGGTGCATTGGGTCGACTTCAACTTGATTGTAGGCCGACGCCAAGTCGATCGCCGAGAAAAACTTTGCTCCCCGAAGTGCGTCGAGCGACTCCTCAATCCGGGGTAATGGGTATGCGTCACGCCTAGTTTTGGAATTGAGCTGCCGGTAGTCCACGCATAGACGCAGGGCACCACTCTTCTTCCGGACAAGAACGATCGGCGACGCATAGTCACTTTTGCTGGGACGGATCACACCCTTCTGAAGGAGGTCTTGCAGGTGTTGTTTTACTTCCTCCAACTGGTTTGGTGGTATCCGCCGATGCCGCTGGGCGACTGGTATCTCGTCGGTGGTGTTTATCTTGTGGTATGTGGCAGTGGTGCATCCTAGGTCTTTAGAGTCCTTGGTGAACACACCACTGTATTTCCGAAACAAAGCTTGAGCTTGAGCTTTCTGCAGTTCGGTCCCAGGAAAGCATTTTTCGGTAATCCCGGTTGGGAGCTCCCCCTCCCCTTGCCTTCGTGCATCTTCCTCAGCTTCCCGTGAGGGTGGCTCGCTGGGGTTAACACTAGGATTGAGGGAGACTGTTACCTCATTGCTCTCCTGCAAGAACTGCAGCTGTTGTCCTGTTCCAACCGTTGCTCCTTCTCGCGCTACTCCGATCCTTGCCTTGGGCTGTAGCCATACATCTCTTGACCCTTCATTAGCTACCCGGATCACGTAACACGACTTCTTAGTGTCCACAAGAGTACTTAACACCGTTAGGTTTCCCTGTATAGGGACGTCTAAGGGTTCTACGAGTACCCCACATGGGGCCAGTAACTGCAACATCCATCTCAGTATGGGGTGGTACCCTCACATTGTGCACTCCTGCCACCTTGACGAATCCTGTCCTCTCCCGGGTTTGGCTTGTCTCATGCACTGGAGGTATCACCCCACTGAACTGTGGCACCTTCGCCAGCACATTGGTGCCTAGCAACCCTGGGACCTTGCTTCTCTTCCGTACAGTGGTCGGTGTGTCTTTGAGGACAAGCACCCCGCACCTCGGCACGGCCACATCACCAATCACGATTTCTGTTTCCAGGAAGCCAAGGTATGGAATCTCTAGCCCATTGGCTCCATGTAGGCGGAACAGGTGACCCATCTTCTGGATTCTCCCACACCTTGGCTGTAGCTTCTCTCGGTAGAATGCCTCCGATATAAGTGTCACAGTCGAGCCTGTGTCCACGAGACACATCACCTCCTCTCCTCCCATTTTTACGGATATGGTGGGGGTACCCCCCACCAAGTTCATTGGTGAATGTGAGCCACTGTCTTCTCCCTCCGCAGGTGGGCTCACTGCCGCGGAGTTTGCTCGTTTAAAGCCGGCTGCTCCCTCCTACCGGCCTGGGGTGCTTGTTCTGGCCATGGCGAGATCCGGCAGTTCCTTCGTATGTGGCCAGTTTGGTTGCATCCGAAGCATTTGATCTGCGGTCTCCCTTGCTGATTCCCCTCAAGGCCACTGTGCTGCACCAGGCGGTCCAGTATACCTTGCTGTCGGTTTAGAACTACCTGCTGTTCTGCCACATGGTCAGCGAGTGCCTTCTGCTGCTTGCCCAGTCCCTCCGCCAGCAGCTTCTGTCCTGCTATGAGGTCAGTAAGTAGCTTTTGGTGGTCAACCGGGGCAGAGATTCTGTTGCATTCAGCCCCGCTCGTCTCGACTTCATGTACACCTGCGCGCCGGGTGGGTCCCTCTTCCTCTGCGGCCCAGAGCTCAATTTCCTGCCGAACCTCTTGAAAGGTCTTTGTGGGATGGTCCCGGCTCCACCTGCGTGCTTCACGGCGAAGGGTTGAGCTCTTCAAATTTTCAATGAACTGATCTTTGAGGAGTTGGTCTTTCTCACTTGCTGGCTTTTCAACTCTAGACAGGAGAACCATCAATCCTTGGGCGAAGTCCCGAACGCTTTCCCGTTCACCTTGGCGCCTCCCAAAGAAACGCCTTAGTGTCTGGGTCTGCGTCAGGTGTTCCCCAAATGCCCCCCTCAGTATGGCGAAGACCCCATCTTTCGTTGACCACTCAGTGTGGGACCTCAGCCGCACTTCATCTTTCGCTGCACCGTCCAGGTGGTAAACAAGGCTGTCTACTGCGTCTGCCTCGGACTGGCCAGCTACTGCTCTCGTCGCATCCGCTATCCAGTCCTCCAACACTTTATCATCCCGAACTCCACCATATCGGCCAAACCGACGCTCCCTTGGAACGGTCACTCTGATCTCTGGTTGCGCCTGGGCTGAGCCTTGACTGCTGCTGCTGCTGCCAATGGACGCCTGTTGGAGCTGCTCTTCCAATGCCTTTAGCTTAGCCTCCAAGGCCTTCATCTGGTCCTCTGCTGACATGCTCTGTTGATCCCGTTTCCCACACTCAACTTAAGCAGCTTCAAAAATCACTCAGACCCCACTCCTGGTACCAAAAATGTAACCGTGCGGCAGGCGGCGCAAGATTCAATAGGTCTGAGCTGAATATGAAACTACTTTATTATCACTAGAAACGGGACCAACAAGCTAGGACCCAACCTATAGTACACAAAATAGATAGAACAAATTTAACAACTAACTCTAATACAGTTTCTCATTAATAACTATTTATAACTACTTCCTAAATTACATTCTGAAAGCTAAAATTGAATTGAGCTCGCAGGAATCCATAAACCTTCTTTACTACAAAATTCCATGAAAATACTTCCAAAATATACTGAATATAAATGGCTCCAAAATATACCATTATAGAAGAATATAAGTCCACTGCATAGCAGATGCAGTAACAATGATCTATAGAAAGAGTCTACTAAACCTAAAAAACATATTTCCCCAAAATACTATAAAGAAACTGTGCTAAAACTATGTAAACAAAAAGAAAACTCTTTCCAGAAAGTTATTAATAGCACCGGAAATTACATCACACAAAAGCGCGGAGAGGCTCATGGGTAATGCAATCCAATGACAGAAAGCTCAGAAACTACCGAAGCGAAATGCGGTGATTCCCAGCGCTACTTTCTGGCAATAACTTGCTGTACAAAGACGAAACTCCAAGAAAATGTAATACTAACTTAGTCTCCTGCATGAAAGGTGAGCTCACTAAGTCTAAGAATGGAATAAGAATGTAGAATAACCTTTTAACCTACGAATAAATCTATCGGAACTCAGCCATGAACACACGTGTCCATTGAATAATTATTGTTGTTTACAAAACCCGAAAATCTCTCAAAACTGAATGAGAACACTAAAATAGCGAAAGCTTAACCTAAGAAATACTACTCTAAGCGAGATTACAACAAAATGGATAACGGATAACAGAGCTAAGAAGCATATGAACAACTCTAAGCCGAAATTATTCCCCGAGTGAATTACAACAACAACATCTTGCAAAAGTGCAACACGCGAAGTGCACAGAATTGTAAACAAAAGTTATCTAAGATCCGAGCTGGTTATGGTAACAAAACTACAGAAGCTTTCCAAGCAAAACTGACACGAATGCCACGTGTAGCGGTAAACTCCAACAAAGTCTGAACACATGAAAAATAGCTAAACCTGAGTTGAGTAACTAAAAGTAATATAGGGGAAGTTCTCATACCTTTACTACTAGAAGTAGTTCTTCGTTATAAATATTATCTTGTAGCCTCCCTTATACATAGCTTCTTGTGCTTGCTCGCTCCAACTCAGTTCTTCTCAACACAAACTCCAAAACTCAACTGAGCTAAAGGACGCTTGCCGCTAGCTTTTAGGATAGTTCCTCCGGAAACGACGCGCATTACTGAATTGTTCTAACTATAAGAATGTGAATAGCACCAGCGCACCAGTAATTAAAATAACCCAACCTTAATTTAGGCTGACTGAATCAAAGGCCCCATTGCCGCTAACAGGAAATTAATTAAATAAACTGAACTTAAGCGGTATTAAGCCTATCACCAATTTCCTGATTGGTGACCTGGTCACATAGGCACCGACCCTGAGGGGGATAGTTGTACTTAGTATATGCCAAATCAGTAGAGAATAAAATATGATGGATTAAGGTTCAGAACACAGTATTGTGCGTGAAGCGAGTCGCCATTTTGAGAGTCTCAAAACAGTAAATAGTTAGCACTTATTCTATTTCAATTGAGGTGGATAGTGGCAGAATATTTACCGAGAGCCGCAGGCTCGAGGTAAATATTCCTAAAGCCACTATCCACCGAAATTGAAATAGAATAAGTGTTTTAGTATATACCAGCAAGGCAACCTGCCGAATTTTCAGTCGGAAAACAATAAGAAAAGTTGTGTTAGCGTTTTAAAACTATTTGCGTGACAAAACTCACGCAAACTTTATAGATGATTTGCATAAAAGCACGTTTTTGGTCGATTTTGACAGGTCTAGAAAGTTTGCAAGCATTTACTTCGAAAAGCTGCGGAAAAAAGTGGACAATTCAAGGGATTTTCAACAAACTTGGACATGTAGCGAGCAATATATTGCATCATTTCAATTCAAGAAGGAATATAGCTGCAAATTGGAGAGCATTTGTAAGCAATTCGCCAAAAGTTTCCGAGATGAAAATTATTTGTCGGCAGCCACTCGTTGCACAAGTAGTTTGCTGGAAAAATGGAGTGAGCAAACACCGTAAACACTGGATATTTGAGGGAAAAACGATTTAGCAGGATAAAACAGCTACACGAAACCTTGTGAAAAGGCTTTATGGGGTTATCATCAGGCAAGAAGAAGGAGAACTAAATACTATACAGAAGTCTCCTTTGTGGCGGACAGTTCGCTCGCAAAAAACTACACGAAAGCTGCCGATCAGTCGTTGCAAGACACAAAAAATCCTCAGGTACTTTGAAAATTAGCTCTTTCGACTGTATTTTCTCGACATATTGTAGATTATAATTTTGATTTTTGTCAAATAAATAAAATAAAGGGAAAGTACATGCCTAAAAAGAATTTTCATTCATGCTTTGCCAGCTAAAGTTTTTCAACTCGGGTTTCACAGTGCAAGCGTGTTTTTCACAAACAATGCTCAGACGATTTGTGAGACATATTAAATCCAGAGAGACCGATTTTGAGACAAATAAATCTAATTTGTTGCTTCTTTAGTTTTGTTGACTGATATTTCTTCGCCTCTACATGAAATTTGCTTGCCAACAATATCTACTGTTTCGGAGGTAAATAATGTCTCAGATTCCGAGATTCTAAACCAATCAAAATGCTCGTTCTTAGGAGGTTGCCGAGCTGGTATATACTAATGCTGGATATCTACTATTTCAGAAACCAATCAGAGCACACGAAAATGACTATTCACTGATTTGGTATATACATACTAAAAAACTATCAATAATAACAAGCAATTCCTATTTTTTTTTAAGATAATCTACCAGTAAAATAGCTAAAAGGGTGCATAACAACCCAAATAATTATTATCATGAATTATTATCATGAATTTGACTCAAGATTTGAGCTGTTTTATTAGCCAGAATTTTCAGCTGTCCCTTCACTCCTACCTCACTTTGTGAAAAGAGATGTCTGATTTTTTTCATCTATTGTGGTCACCGCCAAGCAAAAACTGTTATTTTTTTTACAACTGTCTAAATGTTTTTTTCTTCATTGTTTGCCTCAAGAGTTTGCCTCAAGAGCGACTGAGCTCATCAAGGAGGCTTACTACCAAAACCGGTAGACAGTTTTTTCAGCTCGAGAAAAAGCACTCTTCTCCAGACAAAAACATTCATGACTGTACTGAGGTCAGCAATATGTACAACTCAAATATGTTATTTTGCAAATTCAGAAACATTCAGAAAAGCCTGCTTGTGTTTTCCAATAATTCTATGAGGTAAAGAAATACAAATCAGTGTATTATTTACCAAAACATTAAGTTTTTGTTTGCCAGCAACACAACGCATGAATGATTTTGCGTGAAGGAGTGGCATCAGACTCGTTAACGTTTTGTAATGAGACGATTGCTTTTTGTTGAGCCCAATTAACAGTCTATCGGTTTCAGTACTGTGAATAAGGTACAAGAAAAGTTTACGGCGTGGATACACTCAAATAGTAAAAGTAAAGAACTATTGTATATTTAACTAGATGCATAACTGTGTGGCACAGTAATGGTTAATGGTGATTTATCTAGGCCGCCTTTGTTTGTCATGCAATCCTTGGAGGGTTCAATACCAGGTGTGAATCCAGCATGTATCTGTGTCCTACATGCAAAGTACTAAAGCCAGCTTTTCACAAGCGAAATTAGTGAAGACAGAGAAAGAGACAGACAAAAGAGCTTGTGTTTGTGTGAAAATCATAGTGTCAGTAGCGATACAAGCATAAGAAGGGACGTAAGAAAGTGGAAACCTTCCATTCTGCTTTCCTTTATGCTTACGTCACCTAATCTGTTCTTTGATTTTCACACCAATGGTGGTGGTGGTCTTAGTCTCATTACTTCCCTAGTGAAAAGCCTGCTTGACAGTGGAGAAGCACAAAATGTAAATACTCGAAAAACTTTGTTAAATACATTTCTTGAATAAACAAATCTCAACTAAATTTAATTTCACATAAACAAAATGTCAACAGCTTGTTACTGTATCTGTATGGCTTTTCCTTTGACTTTTTTCCTTGACTTTTGAGTTCTTTTCAAAATTTTCTGACTGTTTTGAACATTCCCTGACAAGTCCCTGAATTTGAAAAAAATATCAGATTTCTCTGACTTTTCAAGGAGGGTAAGAACATTTGTATTTGCATAAAGAAGGTTGTGATAACGAACATAAACTGTTTCAAAGAGATATTGTTGAGATATTTCAAAGTACAGAATATTTAGATTAGCTCAGATACTGTTGTGTTTTACTTTGTAACGGGTCTAAAAAAACCTCTTTGGGCAAATAATGTTTGAAAAATTCACGAAATGAAGTAACTTCATTCGAATGTGATAACATAATGCACTATTCATTTGCTTCCACCGACCCCCCACCCCCGCGACATGCGGGGATTTTGTCAGGCAATACTGGGGGAAATATCAGTGGTTTGTCTTGTATTCTTGCCCCGATCCCCAGGGAGTTTACTTCAAATTTGCTATGGCTCAGATAACCGGCCGGGGGAATGGTGGGGGAAACATACAAAACACCTGTCTTTTTCATTTCGGCAAAGACACTCTACTGGTTTTGACAGTATTAGGGAAGTTGTCCCTTGTCCCTTGGGTGTCGGAGGGGGGCCTAGGGGTTTGCGGTGATGCGGTATTGGCTGTGTTTTTGCGCGGTTTTGCAGATAAAAAGCTTAAAAGTTACGGTTATGCGGTATTTTCAAAGTCTACGGTGTGCGAAAATTGGTGAAATAGTCTGCGATCGATCACACGGTAATTTGTGTACAAAAATGTGGTATTGCCGTGTTTGCGAGTCCTACGGTTAACAGTATTTAGCGTCCCGAGACTCTCGAATTGCAGTAAAACACAAGTTACACACTGGCGGATGGTTGTAGGGCTCAAGACAATCTTCCGCTCACGTTTTGCTTGAATAGAAGGTCTGATTGCCATTGGATACCACGGAATCGTTAGCGGAACGGCATTTGATTGACTTCGCGTGTGATTTCGGCGCCATTTAAGATAAAAGAAAAACGTTTTTGCGGTGAGCGGTATTCCCGAAAAATCTGTGCGGAAAGGCGGTATTTTCGAAATTTTTGTGCGGTTTTGAGAACCCCCCTAGGCCCCCCTCGTGTAGGAAATGTTTCCCCGGGTGTAGGGAATTTGCCAAGGCGTTCTCCCCTGGTAGGCGGTGGAATTATTTCAAATTTGACAACATCTGTTTCATATTCCCCTGCTATGTCGCGGGGGTTGGGGGTCGGTGGAAACAAATGACTAGTGCATAACTACGCTGGAAGTCAAAATATTCTGTGTAGTGTCGAGTGTCCCTGTCCAAACTCGAATGTATTCCGTGTTGTATCTAAACAACAAGGATTAACTACCTGTAAATTTGCAAATTATGATATTAATTACCTTTTAGCAGTGATACTTGCTCTTGCTGTCGGAGCCGACCGGCATTTCAAGATACTTTCCTTTCCATAGCCATCGTTATTTCAGCGCAGAACACCAACCGCCAACCGCCATTTTCAAAATGGCCGAGGATCCTGAAGAGCCGCCGGTAAAGCCGTTCAGCGTTGCATTAACCACAGGAGTCCCAAACAATGGGTTCAGTGACAACGACGTGCTTACGGGTCGCGTCGTCGCGTCGCAATTTACGCTATGATAATTCGCTATACATTGTTTAAAAGCTAAAGGATAGTTCTATCTCATGAAGTTGTTCATTTTAGCGAAGTTTAAATTTTTCTTGTATTTTATTACGGCCCAGAACTTAAAAACTGCCTAATAATTACTTGAAACGGATCGAGACGGCACTTTTCACACTTTTTCGGATTTTACTCACGGAGAAATGACCTGCAAAACCGTGTGAGCGATTTTTGATATTTTGCATATTTACGAAAATATAAGGTCGCTTATTATACAATTAAAAAATTCCCTAACACGGCTTTTTTTAGGTGTCATCATTTTCTAACGACACAGAAAATTTGATCGCCGATTAAATCGCACTAGGTCACGAGATCAGAAGCGAAAGTGAGAATTTGACATAAAGTTTAAGTCTAGATTAAAGCATGTATAAAGTGAGGTAAATTACAGAAAATGAGTGGCGGGCAATACAAAAGAATGGGCCTCGGAAAACAGTTGACACGTCATCTGATGTTCTAGATATACTTTTAAGGAATTCATCAAAATGAATTTCGGGAAAATTTTATGTTAGATTTTAAACCATTACCGCATTACCAAGAACTTGACAAGACACCATTCGGCCTCCACTTTCACAGTCTATTCAGAGTAATAGGTATACACTATTGACAGACGACTATTCATAGTGTTCAGGGCCCCTTTCTGTACTTTTACATACTATTTACAAAGTTTATAACGGAGCAACAACATAATTTACAGGCTGTTTTCAAACTATTGACATAATATTTACAAAGACTTATGTGGGCCCTTTCTGCACTTTTACAGACTATTTACGGAGTACGATTTTTACAGACTAATTACAGACTATTGACACACTATTTGCATAGTGGTCAGGGCCCCCTTTCTGAACTTTTACATACTATTTACAAAGTTTATAACAGAGCTACAACATAATTTACAGGCTGTTTACAAACTATTGACAGAATATTTACAAAGACGTATGTGGGCCCCTTTCTGCACTTTTACAGACTATTTACGGAGTATGACTTTTACAGACTAATTACAGACTATTGACACACTATTTGCATCGTGTTCAGGGCCCCCTTTCTGTACTTTTACATACTATTTACAAAGTTTATAACAGAGCTAAAACATCATTTACAGGCTGGTTACATACTATTTACAGAATATTTACAAAGACTATTGTGGGCCCCTTTCTGCCCTTTTACAGACTATTTACGGAGTATGATTTTTACAGACTAATTACAGACTATTTACACAGTATTCAGGGCCCCCTTTCTGCACTTTTACGTAAAATTTACAAAGTTTATAACGGAGCTACAACATCATTTACAGGCTGTTTACAGACTATTGACAGAATATTTACAAAGACTTATGTGGGCCCCTTTCTGCACTTTTACAGACTATTTATGGAGTATGATTTTTACAGGCTATTTACACACTATTTACATAGTATTCAGGGCCCCCTTTCTGTACTTTTACATACTATTTACAAAGTTTATAACAGCGGCTAAAACATCATTTACAGGCTGTTTACAGAATATTTACAGAATATTATTTTACTGTCAATTTTATTTAAATGGCCGATACTATAAGAGTGTCCATCAAGTAACTGCCAACCTGTGGTCAATGGCAACATAACTTCATTTCTGAAACAACACAGTAACGAACTATGTGCATATTTAATGTAACCAAAATTATTTCAACTCCACTCACAAAACCCGCGAGACCGTGAAACGTAGCCAGTTATTGGAGGTTCGCAAAAGGCAATCAAGCTCGCGACACGTACGAAAAGGGAAATGGCGGTCGCGGCCACTGGCCGCTTAATGGAGGAGTCTACTGAATAAGGATAAGTACAGTTAATTGCCTTGGAAAGTGACCGCTGAATAGGAGATGTCCGCTTAACAGAGGTACCAATAAACTCTGTAAATATGGCTATGTGAGATGAAGTTTTCTACATAGAGTGTATCTATATTTACAGACTCTTTCAGTGCATAGAAATAGCGTAGTTGGTGAACATTTTACAGCAGTGTGTAAATTAAAATTTACAAACTATTCACACACAATGTGAAAGGAAATTTCATTTACATACGATGTAAATAGTCTGTAGATAAATTTACATACTGTGTAAATCGGATTTTACGAACTGTTTACATAGTTACAAGAAGGACCGATTTTTCCAGTGAGCGTGCCTAAATGTGTGCGTTGGCAAAATATATCCCTTCAAAGCATTGAACACTTATGTGAACATTTTACTAATTTCGTATGTTTTCTGTGGTCTCTGCTGGCATAAACAAAAACATTATAGGTTTATTAGAAAATACCAAAAACGTTTTCTTTATTCGAAATTACCAAGTGAAATGATTCAGACAACCTCGGTGAAGAGATACCAGACCATTAAAACTATATACATTAGGCCGGGAAAGTTGTACTGAACATGGTCATTCTTGACTTTTCAGTCGTCAGGATCGAACTCGTAAGCTCATGAATAACAAAAGATTCAAAATGGCCGCCGTCACAGATATCCATCTTTTTAAAGGGAGGCTGTCACGCAACTGCGCAGCTCTTCTGCGCATCTCAAAACAAAGAAGTATCGTCCCGTAACGATGGCCAGCGAAGGCTGAAAACCACGAAAACAATCCGTTTTTATTTCTAGATCCATCCGACCAAATGTTTACTTTACATATTCTTCAAAAGTTTTCTGATAGGATGGTCTAAATAGTTTTGATGTGATCGTTCCTGGAGCATGCGCGTATCATGACAGCCTCCCTTTAACCTTCACTTTTACAGTATGTACGGAAAATATAGCACAATTTTATTTCTAACCATTTCAAACGCATTTACTTCTGCAAGTGTGCCTATACTGATGTGTGTTTCTTGGTAAGATTTTGATTTTAACAGGCTTTGAATTAGTTTAGAATTTTACAAAGAACATTATGAGACATCGTCTGGTGCACCACCAATGGTCTCAGTTGCAATGCAGACAAGACCGAAGTTCTCCACCTTCGGTCACGTTTCCGCAAAAGTGACCCAATCTCCTCCTTGGAGATTGGAGACGAGATAATATCCCCAGTACTTGCAGCAAGAGACCTTGGGGTCACCATTGACACCCACCTGTCCCTAAACACGCATGTTAATAATATATGCAAATCTGCGTCTTTTGCCATTAAAAACATAGGCAGAATCTGCAGATTCCTGACACAAGCTGACTGCGAGAAAATTGTACATGCGTTTATAACCTCTAAGCTAGATTATTGCAATTCAATCCTATATGGCCTACCGGTGTCACAGCTTGATAAGCTCCAACGCATACAAAACACGGCAGCTATAGGCTAGTGACTAGATCTAAGAAACATGAACACATCACTCCCGTTCTTCGCGCGCTGCACTGGCTCCCTGTCCGTATGAGAATCAATTTTAAGATCCTTTTGATAATTTTCAAGTCACTTCACGGCCAGGCTCCATGCTATGTATCTGAACTCATTGTTAAATATCAGCCTAAAAGAACTCTTAGATCTTCTCACTCCAACCTTTTATCTCTACCCAAGTCTCGCTCTAAAACCTATGGCGACCGTTCCTTTGCTTTCGCTGCTGCCACTCTTTGGAATACGCTGCCACACAACGTCAGGTCCGAACCTTCCCTGTCGTCTTTCAAATCCAAACTTAAGACATTTTTATTCAATAAATTATATATTTTATTATTATTATTTTATATTTTCTTGTTTTTATCTAACTGTAGGATTTTTATCTTTTCCACCAGTTAGTCACCTCTTTATTATATTTTTACTTTTTAATAACTCATTGTACATTTATCAACAGTTATAATATTTGTAAAACATAGGTAAACAATATTGTAAGAGCATTGAGAATTTTTAAATGCTCAGGAACATTTTATTATTATTATTATTATGAGCATCTTGTAACAAAAGTGCCCGAAATCGGAATGTTGTCCCATCGGCTCATTTGTAATACACATTACAAATGTGGTCTAAATTAAACTATATACATATACCTATCATCCTATGCTTTCCCGGGTCTGCGCGAAGGGTGAGTACTGTGAAAACTACTTTCTAGGCCTCTTTTCAAGATCTGCTCCTAGACTAATGTAGTGTATTGTTCTGGGTACCACTCGCCGTTTTTAAATGTGTTTTTCTCGCTTTGGTCACACCACTATTTGCGGATCAGTTTATGATGTATTAATCTTTGTGTTATTTTCAATAATAATGTCTGAAGTCTGAAGTCTTCGTATCGTGCAAGTTCGCACTAGAGCATAATTCCCTCGCCAATGAGCAACAATATGTACCAAGTATTATTTATCATTGTTTATCTCGTATATGACCTATACCCGTAATTCAGTTCTCAAACTGCCAGAGGTAGATAATAAACCTATTTATTATTATTATTCGGTTTAACTTCGCCTGAATTGCATTCAGCCACATTATACGGGTTTGTCCTTTATATGGAAAGACGTGTCGCTCTGACATTGATTCATTTTTCATTTATTAACCCATTGTTTGCTGCTAGAAATTCAAGGGGCTAAAGATAGCTAAGCTAATCGTGGCGGCTCAGTAAAATTAAAATATGTTTATAAAGAATGGTTACAGCAATTTTTAAGCAAAAAAGGAACAATGGGTAACAGCAGTTAGATTTAGGAATATACGAATTGGCCAAACCGATCAGTTCTTGTTGGCGCCGAAACAGAGTGTCTGGATCTAAGATTATAATTAGTGCACGACGCTACCAATCTTTAATCTTTAATTTAAATAATTGCCCTTAGCATGATACTAATATGGCAATGGGGTCAGCGTGACCCACTACAAGATTGTAGACAGGGTTAGAGGGGAATGGACCCCTCTCGTATCTTGGGGCCCCCGGGACTCCTCGTTGGCCTGCATTTAGAGTTATAGTTGTGAACTCGAGTTGTAAACAAACTCTCACATTGCCAATTGTTTCTCCTTCCCGCCCTCCCTTAGGGTAGATATATTCCACTGAGCAATCAGTTTGACGGGTGCCCCTCCCCATGGTGGGCGGGGAGCTGTGGCACGGTTGCCATGGCTCCTCGGGAGCGCCGGGTCCGGCGACCCTTCGGGCGCTCCGGTACCTCACGGGACCTCTCCCTGTGGCTTTGATAGCTCAAGTGGTAGATCATTTCAATCACCGTCGTGGCAAAGGTCGTGGGTTCGAGTGCCGTTAAAGCCAGATTTTTTTCAGTGGTGTTTAAGGCCACAGAGCTGCACGTTTAAGGTGACTCGCTCGAAATGGTTTGTGCGCTTATCTGTAAGGTGTCCAGAGCTGGACTACCAGGCTACAAGGTTAAACGAATCACTCCTCTTTTGCTATTTTTGAAGGTAACATTACCCCCGTTTCCATTGAGTGCCCTGGTCATTAGCATTTCACAACAACAGACATGAACCCCTGCGGTCATGGAGAGAGCGCAGTTAGCTCGCAGAAGGAATTAGTTTGCGGCAATGGAATATTCAACTTTAAGTTAAACCTGCAAAATAGCTTTCGAAAACATTTAGTTTAATTCTGTGATATCTGTTTTGATACAAAAAAAAAACAATTTTAAGGTAAAATTTACCAAGTGCGGGGTGCCAGATTCAGATTTCGTCGGGCTGATTAGGCGGCAGGTTGGGTTGTTATTAAAGTTGGGTTTATGGTACTTCAGATTGATAAACACTTAACACGCTTTTTCCATTGTTTGATACAAAAATTTTAATGTCACGTGACCATTTGGATCGATCAAAACAGCCAGACGAGCGAACCGAAACTGACAAACGATCGATCGAATTTTCGAGGGTGCCGGCAGTTTAGTGATTTCGGTAGTATTTGAATTGACCAATCATAGCGCAACCTACATTTTATCCTCCCCTCCCTCGACACATTCGCTTATATCCTTTCCCTCTCATAGAACAGAATTTAAGTGATACAGGGTTCCATGATTAAATTTTGAACACACGTGAAAAGCTATATGTAGGGCTGTGAACTATCCATTCTGACAAGCAGGGGCGTAGGCAGGAGCCCCCCCCCCCCCCCCCCCCCTTTCTCGAGAGATTTCCCCATACATTTACTGTATTTGCTGGAGGAAATTTGAAAATTTCACTATTCCTCCCCCCCCCCCCCACAAATCTCTTTTTATCATTGAGATATACTAAATGATTTATATTCGATGGCAAAAAGAAACATAAAACACGGACAAAGGATATAACAGATATAAGCCAATGTTGCTGAATAACTTAAAATTATTAAAATTATCGGGGCACGAATCCCTATATTTACTGAAAAAAATTATGCTAATTAGCACTTATTCTATTTCAATTGAGGTGGATAGTGGCAGAATATTTACCGAGAGCCGCAGGCTCGAGGTAAATATTCCTAAAGCCACTATCCACCGAAATTGAAATAGAATAAGTGTTTTAGTATATACCAGCAAGGCAACCTGTCGAATTTTCAGTCGGAAAACAATAAGACTAGAAGTATCTATTGAGATAGTGAGTGCTCGAGCGGAAAGGTACTCTCTCTTGAAAGTGTTTTGTTTCCATCCTAGTGTATAAAAACTGAGTCGTCTGAATGTTGTGAACATTCCATGGAATTTAATAAATCATTCAACTGTATACATAATCAGGTTGTTGATTAGTATCTGAAGCCAGTGAAGGATGCCATAACATCAACAATTTGTAGCTGCTTCAGGAATGTTTCTAGAGTTCTCACAAACAGTCCAGAAAAAAGCACTCTTGTTACTACTGAACTTTGGGTCTGTTAAACAAAGTATTCTTTTATCATAGAATTTTACTCGTAACAATTGGACATAAACAGTTGATGCAACGTTTCTGCAGAGTGATTTGTATTAACATGTGAACATCTCCTGTGACTTCTGCTGCAGTTATCGAACTATAGGAGGGGTGTAGACACTTGCATGTTAAATATCAATGTATATGTATGTTTCTGGAATCAGGTTCGTGTGAATATAATGGGCAATTCCAGAAAATAAAGGTACCCTCCCCACGGGCGGCACTAGTTTTTGACCCCCCCATGCATCCAGAATTTCCAAAATGGTTTACCCCCCCATGCATATAGAATTCCGGGCAGGTTAAAGAAATCCAGCTTCGAAAACCCCCCCTTGCAATCAGAATTCCGAGCTCTTAAACCCCCCCATCCCATCGGAATTTCCAAATGCCGCCCGTGGGGAGGGTACCTTTATTTTCTGGAATTGCCCAATTTCTAAAGCAGGATTTTCCATTGCAGTAGCTTCGTTTCCTGTTTTGGTAGAATATTCTAGCTGTGGGGCCATTTTCTTGATTCAGTTTGTTCCAAGTAAATATTCTTTGAACTTGTAATGCATAAGATACTCTCTTTAACCAGTTTTTAGATATTGTTTGACCAAGTCAGTCATTTCTGTTCTTGAGATAATTATTCCCATAATAATAGACACTGGTGTCTTACAAATTAAAGCTTGGTGTCTTTTACACTCTGTAAAAGCTTCCAGATCCTCTGTTGATTGTCTTCATTCAAATAATTCTGTCACAATTTTTCATAATAATATAACAACGTGGCGCCTTGTTCCATAATTGTACAACAACTTCTTGTACATATCAAATTTGTAAATGTTGATTGGAAGCAATGGTAACAGTTAACTTTGCCTCCTGTGACTGTTTTTTTTTTCTCTCTCTCTCTGCCATGATAATAAACAGTGTCATTCCCTTGATTTGTTGCTTGCTCACAGGGCACCAGTGTACTATACATGTCCAGTCTTGTTATCATTTTCCATAGGAAAAATTCACCATAGGAAAAATTCAACTTGTGACCACTGCAGAGTATGTTGTTACGGATGATTCATTATGCCACTAGGCTGGATCTACAAAAGAAAGGAAGAATAAAAAATAAGTTAAAATAAGAAAAAAAAAAGGAAATTACAATTATTATAGTTTACTTACCTGGGCAAACACAATGGATTTAAATGACGATTATTGCATAACGGCGACAGTGCTATTTTTGGAACATCTTTTGCCCCAATTAGTGTATTCAGCTTAATGTAAGCTGTGGCAACTGTACCAAAAAAGATTGGATGATTATAGCTTTTAATAGCTCATTTTGGTAATCTGGTCCACAGGCAATTGAAGTGTGAATAGTACAAGTGTTGGGAAATTCCCTACTGGCATTTTATTCGGCATTATTACTGCTATGTACTACAGCAGCTATACTATTAGCTGCTCGATTATATTGATAGTCCTTTGCTAATTGATTCTATATACTATTAAATGCACTGCAAGTTTCTAGTGCTATCATTTCAAGTCTTTTTTCCTCATCTAGACGATATTGTAAGCTTGGTGCTGATTTTAAGCCAGATAAACGTTGGTAGGTCATTGGTTCTATAACACAAGAAGATAAAGCCTTTACTCTGCTTAAACCAACATATGAAAGACCAAAAGTTGTTTCTTTCTTTCCAATATCAACCCAGGCTTTGGGTAATGTCAGGCCTTGGCTTTTATGGATGGTTATAGCCCATGCAAGTTTAAGAGGCAACTGCTGCCTTTCATGAATGCCATCTCCTAAATGAGCTGATACAGTTATAGGGCATATTGGCACACAAGATGGAGTTGTGTCGCTTATAGATGGACCTCTATAGTTATCAAACTGAATAATTACTGCAATGGGTAAATCAGGAGGCTGGTGATCTGTCTGATAGATTATACCTCTCACAATTCCTGTAGCTCCATTACACAGACCAACACTAGGCCATAAATTCATGGTTAGCATTACTTTAGCACCTTTTGCTAAAACAATGAAAGGTTCTAAGCCGGACATTTCATCAGGTTTAACTTTTTTTGCCAGTGCTGAGGAATGACGAGCATTAATATTGGCAATTGTTTCTCCAAGTTTCTTGAGCTGGTCATAATTGTAATTACCAACTTCGTCATTACTGTAGAACAACCTTGTTGCATTTTCAAACTCCTCTAAGTGTGGGAGTTTTACTGGTTGGCGGGTTAACAGCAAGTTCCAGTCATCAACAGTTGATTCACCTTTGCGCAACCGTGAAAGTAAATCACGGAATTTCACTTGATCTGGGTCAGAGCCCTGAACACGCTGATTGACAGTGAGTTTAACAACTTTATCAAACATTCTGTATGCAAGATAACCCTGTTCGCCAATACTATTACTTGGCTTAGCATGGTAAAGAGGCTTGTCACCTACAGGTGGTAACTGACCAGGATCTCCTGTCAAAATTATTGAAAATCCTCCAAAGGGCTGATCGTAATGACCTGTAACCTGTTTACAACGTTTGTCTATCCAACCAAACATAACTTGGCCTAACATTGAGTACTCATCAATGATTATGTACTCTTTACCCTTAAGAGTTTCTTGCAATCTGCTCAAGCTTTGTCCTGCAAGGTCTTTATTGCCTCTTGGTCCAACAGGAAGTTTTAACAGGGAATGGATAGTAACTCCTTGTATGTTAAATGAGGCTTTGCCAGTTGTAGCAGTTACTGCACACTTGTGTTTTAAAAGTGCACGAACAGCATTAATGAGATAGCTTTTTCCAGTTCCAGCTACTCCATTTAAAATAAGGCATAGAGATTCCTTGTTGTTTGAAAAATCCTCAGAATGGGACTTTATGATATTATATGCCATGTCTTGCATTTCACTAAATGTAGCAGTGTCAACAGTTTCATAATTTGGCTGAGCATTTGATATGCTCTGTTCCTTTTTCACTTTGACCCAGGTTGGCATTTCACCAATCTGTTGTTCAGTATAATGGCTTCTGTCTTGGTGCCAGTCATAATCTACCTCTAAACCATCATGGGACTTTTGAAATGGTGTGTGAAGGTCACATAAGATCATCCATTCCTCTCGGATATTTGTGTTGGGTTCTAAATTATCACTTTCATCGTCTATATCTTGTTGGCTTTTGATAACTTCTTGAAGTTTGTCAAACCAATCTGGTACATTTTTTTGTGCATATGATGTTTCAAGGAATTCATGCCATTTTTCAATGAAATTCTCATTTGATGGTTCTAAATTATCCCATGCATTATCTTGTGATATTTTCCAAGGCTTGTATCTTATTAACTGATATTTACAATAAAGTGAGAAATTTGGCCCTTTTGGATTTGAGGAGTATGTAGGGAAAACCCTTGGTATTACATTATCAGGCTGTTTAGTGAGCTTCTTATTTACAACTTTGTACTTGGTTGCAAATTCTACAAAATTTAGGTTATTTATTTCTGGTGATTTGTCATAATCAACTCGATTAGCATAAACATCTAGAAGGGAATTCTCTGAGCAAACCTGAGCTTTGTCAATAGATGTTTTTTTCAACTTGCGAGACCCATTTAAACTAACAGGTATGACATTGAATGATGAACTGTGAAATTTCAAGGAAAGCAGGTGATGCATTATCTCTTGTGCAGCATAATCTCTTTCACCAAGTGTTTTCATGATCACCTTTTTGATGGCTCTATGAGGACTGCTATTATTTGCTGCACTATTAACAATTGTATTAAATGCTGTTTTTAACAATGGTGAACGGGGCTCACCTTTAGCTGCATATTTGGTGAGGTATTCCACACATGCATAGTGGTCAATAACTACTTGGATATCACAGTTTGCTCGCCAGGTTTGTAATTGGAGCTGTTGATTGCTATTTAAACGGGAATCATTTCTTGCAGTTATAATCTTTGCTCTGTATTGGATTTCATTACTCTTGCTATGAACAGGTTCAAATACTAATTTAGTTTGAGGGCAATGCTCAATAGGGAAATTAAACCGGCATTTCAATTCCTTCTCATTGTTCCGTTTTCTTAGACAATAGCCACTGCTGCATCGAGTGTGACGCTGAACCATGTTCAGTAAATCACAATAATCTGAGTCCATATCATATTGTAGAATATCTTTGTAATTCTTTTGGCAAGGATGTATCTCTGGTCTAACCCACATGTCTTCTTCTGGGGGATTAGGATTGATGGTGGTGAGCAACCAATCTACATACTGACATGCTGTCTCAGCAGCTTTATTACCAGCAACTATTTCTTCATCTAGGCTTGTAGCATCTTCAAGATCATGATCATGCTCATCTTTGTATTTCTGGGCCAAAAAACCCTTAAGTGCAATCTTAGTAAGCTCACATAAGCCTGGGTCATTTTTCAGCTTAGCTGTACCATGGCAGTGAATACTACCCCGACCTTGGTACTCAAACCTGTACCAGTGCCACTTAGCATCAAGAGTATTGTACAGCCAGTGTTTAATAAAGCTGTCTAGTCGCTGAGTGAAAAACCAATCAACAATGTGTGGATTGCTTATAACATTCTGGCGTCTGTCTGTGCTAGTGCTGGCAGTGTCACCAAATAAAGCATGCAGCTGTGGCCAGTGCATATCAGCAGCGGAAAATGTAAAAAAGAATGTTGGTGTACCAACAGTGGTCACAATGGCTTTAAGGTCTTCTCTAACCTTATGCCAATATGCATTTGTGCCAGAAATGTTTGCAACATATCTAGAAACCTTTGACATGAATGCTGCTGAGTTATTATTAGCGGCCATCTCTTGTAACTCATCAATTGTCATATGTGCCTCGCCTGGATTTTGTTTTAAAAATATCCCACTTTGCTGTAAGGTACGCTTTCTCTGAATCATGTCAAAAGCCCAGTATGAAAACCTTGGGTGGCTAGCAAAGCGATAATTCCACTGACCACAATTGGCCTCTGCAAATTTTAGTAAATGTTTGATACTTTCATGAAGTGACACATCTCTGACAACTGATGGATTAGTTGGATCACCCTTCCCATCAGGAAATAATGTAGGGAATGCCATGGTGGCAAGAAATGGCGTATTGTACTCATTTATAGGGGCATCATCATTAGAAGGCCAATTCATAGGTTTGTCTGCAGAGAGTTGATTCTTAATTGCTTCCAATTCTTGCTGTTGCTGTTGACCAACTGGTAAAAAGGTACTCATTTCTGTTGATTTGTCATATACAATATCATCTACATTTTCTCCACTTGGGCCCAGGTCTGGCTCATTTGTTTCTTCTATTAAAATTTCATTATCAGACTCAACAGTCAAAAGGCTAGAGGGAATACCATTATCTGGTAAGCAATTCAAAGCATTGCTATCAATGTTTACATCTGCATAATGTGGATTATTCTGTATAAGCCAGAGAAGAGCATTATGTACTTTTTGCTTTCTTACATTGACATCTTTAAATGTGTTGTCTTTTCCTTTGACTTTCACTATAATCACAGATAAATCCTTAGGATATCTTGGCAAAGTGGATGCAAGTTCTTTTACATTTTGTGGCAAGTTTATACAATGGCCAGAATAACCTCTTTGACCACCAGGTTTAATATATATCCGCATTATAGGCAATGCACGAGCAATCAACATTTCCTCAGTTTGAGTTAATCCTTGTAACTCTTGTGGCACTGGGCTAGGGACCATTGAATTTTCAACAGAAAATGCCTTCGGTATTTGCTTATCTCTTGCACAACGTAAACAATTATAGGAATCAGATGGTTTCAACAATCCTTTCAATGGCCACACCTCTTTGCAAATTACACACTGATTCATACAGTATTCAAGAGATTTATGGAAGTTCCTCATGTTTAATTTTGCCCAAGGTTGTTCATGCAAAGGACCATCTAATGCTGAGTTAAATCTGTTTAAGTAAATTTGCTGGGGGTCAGATGCAAATGTTCTCTGTGATATTTTATCTATATTAGTGTGATTTGTACACCCTTTCATGTTTTTTGGCTGAGAATAATTATTAGCCACATTCAAGTCTGTTTGATTATTACCATCGACACTGGTTTCATGCGTCTGAGTATTTTGTTCTTTATTTGCCATTTTCTTAGCCTGATATTGTTCCCTTCTCTTTGCCAGTCTTTTTGCCCTGGCCTCTGGAGACTCACAAGATCTATATTCTCTTTTCTTTGCCAGTTTCTCTTCCCTGGCATCTGGCGACAGAACAGATCTTTTTATTTTGTCATATTCTCTTTTCTTTGCCAGTTTCTCTTCCCTGGCTTCCGGAGAATCACAGGCATTTTTTAATATTCTGTATGCCCTTTTTCTTGACAATCGTAATTCCCTAGCATCTTTTGTCTCTAAAAGTCTAGCCTTTAAACATCGAAATGTGTTTTTCTTGGCTCTATTGTCACTTTGTACAGCCGAGACATAATGTAACCCATTTATGTATCCTAAGAAAACTGCAGTTCTATCTGCATTTGGAACATCTGTAACAGGAGCAATAATCTTTGCTGGTGACCCTTCAGCAGAGTCAGTTATATGAATAACACAGTTGAATGAATTAGCTACAGCTTGTATAATAATGTTATCACACCATGTCTGTGGTTGAGACATTTCCATTATGTAATTTTGCCATGAATCATCTCCTAAACTTTCTACATACAGCTCTGGATAGTTATTCAAGTGATTAATTCCAGCCATGCGTATTTCATGGTGCTGTTCAGGTTCGCCAAAATGCTGATGTGAAAAAGCTCGAAAAAAGCAGGAGCCATCACCACCTACGTCAAAAGGCATTAAACCAATCAATGCTAGCTTTTGGTCTAGCATATTCCATGGTGTAATAATTTGATTGCTTGCACTATTACAGTACATACCTCCTCTTAAAGTCTGTGAACCACAATATAAGGTTTGGCTCAATATATCATTGTTAGGACAGAAATACTTCTTTGAATTTCTTTTACACAAAGTCTTAGTCCTTGTAATGTAACAAAAGTAACTGAAAAAGTTCACATTTCTTTTGCTAAAAGCTGCAAAACAGTGTTTGTAATTACTGGCAATAATGTAAAGCTTGGATGAATTAGGGACCTCTTTTTTGATCAGAAGTTTCAGCTTCTTTCTTAGTTTTCTCTTGCCTAACAGTTGCATAATTTTTTTCTCTGGAAATCTAGATGGCTCACGGCCCCTCTTTTGTCTCTTGAAATCTTTAGTACGTTTTCTAACAGAGCTCCTGAAATAACTCTGCATACTATTATTGATATTTCCTTCTGTATGATTAACAGTTTCATCACATAAAAGTACAGAACTACCTGAGTATGAGGTCATCACAGCTTTCAAAGTAGTGTTTTCACTGGTAGTGTCAGTTGACAATGTTGTGTAAAGCTCATTGTTACTGCAGTATAATGACTGGTTTGCACCCATGTCGGGTTTATCATTATGCCAAGTTAGGCATTGAGTTATTTTGCTTGGCTGGTTCTTTACCCAAAGCCATACAGCCATCAGACAATGGGTTTTGGACTGTTCATTTGATCCCATACGCCACACAGTCCATAGGCGAAGGGTTAGATTGTATAGTATTGTAGGCTGATTTTTTACCCAAAGCCATACAGCCATCAGGCTATGGGGTTTGGACTGTTCATTTGATCCCATGCGCCACCAGTCCAGAGGCGAAGGGTTAGTTTGTATACCCGCCGTAATAGGCATTGGGTTGATTTGATTACCCGCCTTCATAGGCATTGGGTCAGTTTGACAATCCCACACCGGGGATAATAATCCCTCCAAGTCGGAGGAGACCTGATTATTGCAGGCAACCCCCAAAATATGGGGAGATTTGGTAAAACCAAACGTGTTGTGTTCGATGGCCACCGTCGGACTCGCAAATCGTCTTATTAGTCGTCGAGAAATCTGCTGTGAAAATGATCTCATACCAGTGAATAACATGCTTTGAAAGCTGTGATAGCTTTCAAGAATAGAACTAAAGTGATTCATAACGTTTATACTTACCGAATTCCCAGAAATTTCCACAAACACGTCGCTTCACTTCTGTTGAGTGTTGTGAAATAGCAGCAGAACACGCTTCGTCGAGAAACCAAATTATGGTATACCAAACTGCGTGACCGACAGGACCTGGTAACAGGCTACTTTTGCATGCAATCAAACGGGTACCCTGTGGCATGTTGCCGCCAGCCCGCCCAAAATCTATTCCGTCTCACATATCATCGTACTGCGCATGCGCGAGAATCAAAGAGGGATAATGGCGAGCTCGTGAGTACGGTACAAACTGGTACGAAAAGAATCAAAGAGGGATAATGGAGAGCTCGTGAGTACGGTACATTTGTAAACTGGTACGAACTTGTAAACTGGTACGAAATTAGAGTTGCTCTCGCTCGCTGCGCTCGCTCGAGCAAAAAGTTGTGTTAGCGTTTTAAAACTTATACGCGCGTGACAAAACTCACGCAAACTTAGATGATTTGCATAAGCACGTTTTTGGTCGATTTTGACAGCTCTAGAAAGTTTGCAAGCATTTACTTCGAAAAGCTGGGGGAAAAATGGACAATTCAAGGGATTTTCAACAAATTGGACATGTAGCGAGCAATATATTGTATCATTTGGAATATAGGTTCAAATGGAAGAGCATTTGTAAGCAATTCGCCAAAAGTTTCCGAGATAAAAATTATTTGTCGGCAGGCACTCGTTGCACAAGTACTTTGCTGGAAATATGGAGTGAACAAACACCGCAAACACTGGATATTTGAGGGAAAAACGATTTAGCAGGATAAAACAGCTACACGAAACCTTGTGAAAAGGCTTTAAAAAAGGCAAAAACTGACTACTAACAGAAGTCTCCTTTGTGGCGGACAGTTCGCTCGCAAAAAACTACAAGAAAGCTGCCGATCAGTCGTTGCAAGACACAAACCATCCTCAGGTACTTTGAAAATTAGCTCTTTCGACTGTATTTTCTCGACAGATTGTAGATCATAGTTTTGATTTTTGTCAGATTAATAAAATAAAGGGAAAATACATGGCTAAAAATAATTTTCATTCATGTTTTGCCAGCTAAAGTTTTTCAACTCGGGTTTCAGTGCAAGCGTGTTTTTCACAAACAACGCTCAGACGATTTGTGAGCTTATTAAATCCAGAGAGACCGATTTTGAGACAAAGAAATCTAATTTGTTCCATCTTTAGTTTTGTTGACTGACTTTTCTTCGCCACTACATGAAATTTGCTTGCCAACAATATCTACTGTTTCGGAGGTAAATAATGTCTCAGATTCCGAGATTTTAACCAATCAAAATGCTCGTTCTTAGGAGGTTGCCGAGCTGGTTTATACTAATGTTGGATATCTACTACTTCATTAACCAATCAGAGCGCACGAAAATGACTTTTTACTGATTTGCAGCGCTTACTACTCAGGAAAATACAAAACATCTTAAAAGAGACTCCAATCGTAGAACCCGAGAGTAACTAACAAGGTTCTAATTTTCAATTTTACTACTTTTTAATTATTAACTGAAACTTACCGACTAGCGAAAATTTTAACTGACTACCGACAAATTACCGAAATGATAACTGACTACCGACAAATTACCGAAATTTTAACTGACTACCGACATGCGGACCCCCCCATCCAGACCCTGAATCAGGTCACCCAGCGCGGAAGCAACTGGGATTTGTGTTGACACCAAATCAGGCCACCCAGCGAATTTCTGCTCTCTGTGTTCTTCTGAATTTCGGTCGAAGACACGCACCCGCGTGGCGAAGATCGATTCGCCGTAAAAACGTGGATGGATTTCACGCTCAGAGAGAAATATAACGTTGTTTTCTTAGTGCAGAGTGATTTGATGTTGTGATCAATGTCCCGTACCTTTCGTTAAGTCTTTTGTCAAAGCACAAGTCAAAAAATCCACGCACAAGAACTGTGAAGAACTTCTTGTCTCTTACCATGCGCTCAGTGACTCGTCAACAGTTCACCTCGAGGTATAAAAACAGCCTTCCCGTGAAAGAGCATGTCTCTGCACGAAAGTAAATGGAGGACGAACCACTTGACAGACTCAACTCGTTGGTTTACGCTGGACCAATTAACGGTCTCACCGACAGTAAGATTAATAAAATTTAAAATAAGAAAAGTCGGCGTTACAACGTAGGTTTTAGTTGTATTTTAGTACAATATTTCGGCTGGCCAAACCAGCCTTCTTCAGGTACTGTGAATACATAATGGCATGATAGGACTTATATATAAGGTGAAATGTGATACAATAAAAATAATGATGATGATGACGTTTGTGATGTGACACTAGATAAGAAATATAAAAATGAAAGGAAAAGATAAATACAGTATAATCTAAAATGAAGTCTCATCTCGTCGATTCAATCCGTCAGGCTCAAGGGTACCAGCACGTAGGATGAGTGTGGCCTCTCTTGCCTTACGAATTGAATCTCGATTAGTCATTAATTTTTCAAGGGGAATGAATTGCATGTCAGATGTTTTGTGATTGGGTGTCGATAGAAAATGTTCAGCGGCGGTGGTGGGTTTAGATTTACATTCGGGCTTGTCTATTTTGCGATGATCATTAAAGCGTTGTCTAAGTTGGCGTTTAGTTTCTCCTATGTATTGCAAGTTACAGCGTTTGCATTGGATCATATAAATCACATTTTTAGTGTCGCAAGTTATGTGAGAGTTTATAAAGCGAGTTTCACCGGTCGTGAAAAAAGTATATGTTGTCTGTCCGTTTCCTATATATGGGCAGGTTAGGCAATTTTTGTCGCAGCGGTAAGCGCCTGGTGAAAGGTCTGAGTCATTAGAGGTAGTAGTAGTAGTAGAGGGCAATTTAGCTTTGACAAGAGTGTCTCTGAGATTAGAACATCGTCGGTATGCTATGATGGGTGGTTCAGCGAAAGCTTTTTTGCAGCGGTCAGATGAAAGAAGTAAATTAAAATTACGCTTAATGATATGATTGATGTTAGGAAGTGTGGGGTTATAGGTTATAACAAAAGGGACACGGTTACACTGTTTTGGTCGATTAGTGGGGCGTAGAGCATTTATACGAGGAATTGCTGCAGCGCGTTGTATGTGTCGGTGAAGAAATCATTGTTTGTAGCCTCGTTTGAGAAGATAGTTAGTGAGCTCGTTACATCTTTTTTCGAAAGAGTCGTTAGTAGAACAGATGCGGCGTAGGCGAAGAGCGAGACTGTAAGGTATAGCCTTTTTGGTGTGGTGAGGATGGCAAGATGTGTATAGTAAATACTGATGTTTATCAGTAGGTTTAGAATAAAGATCTGACAAAACATCTGACATGCAATTGATTCCCCTTGAAAAATTAATGACTAATCGAGATTCAATTCGTAAGGCAAGAGAGGCCTGGCACACTCATCCTACGTGCTGGTACCCTTGAGCCTGACGGATTGAATCGACGAGATGAGACTTCATTTTAGATTATACTGTATTTATCTTTTCCTTTCATTTTTATATTTATTATCTAGTGTCACATCACAAACGTCATCATCATCATTATTTTTATTGTATCACATTTCACCTTATATATAAGTCCTATCATGCCATTATGTATTCACAGTACCTGACGAAGGCTGGTTTGGCCAGCCGAAATATTGTACTAAAATACAACTAAAACCTACGTTGTAACGCCGACTTTTCTTATTTTAAATTTTCTGCACGAAAACCAGGCATGTTTCTGAGCCCGCGATCTCAATGACATGCGCAATCGGCACAGGGAGCTCACATTTAGAGTTAAGGACGGTGCCTACAATTGCTACTGCGCATCCTGCTCGCGCATTTTATACGGATGTCTGTATTTGTAGCATTTTTCTCCACCAGATTTTCTTCTAAGTATCGATGGCGCAAGTGCTCAGCGCGCTAGACGGACAGCAAGTACTCCAGGTTCGGAACTCACTCGGGGCCGTGGATTGTTTTTTCTTTTTTCTCCTTTTTCTTCTTTTTTCTTTGTTTTTCTCTGTGAATTACCTTCAGTTGGAACTTTCTTTGGGACATATCCTACAAAAGTTTACATTTAGTAAAAACATCGGGATTTTTCTCTGAGTAAAAGTAGCCATCCTTTTGATACTAAAAGTCTAGATATCTTTACGCAAAAAAATACCACACATTAATCAGAAAACTTAATGTATATTTATACTTTAAGTTATATGGCGTACATGCAGTTTCACTTCAATAATGTTTGTACAAGACTCGCTTTGTAAATGACAAGAACGTCGTTGTTATCGTTTGAAAAAGAACCTGACTTCGTAACTTCGCCTTGCTAATTTCAATAATCTCGACCTGCTTGTTATTAATTGTGGAATCAAATATACTTCATTTTTGTCTAAAATCAATGTTTAAATGATTTTTAGTCAATGTACCACGTAGTTACCTTGATTTTTCCACTTTTCCCCTCTTACTTAAATCGTCGCCATTTTGAATGTCAATTTCTACTCACAGGGGAGGGGTGCGCAGATTTTTCACTTAACCATTCTTCCCGCTGTTAAAATGCATGATAGTTCTAAAAATTGCGTGGCTACCCCTATATTTTTTTACATCAATCGAAAATATGAAACCTCCGCAGCGTATTTGCAATTTTTTAACGTGCGAAAAATATGCTGAGGCTATTTTTTAACGCATAAAGTAGCGGGTGTCAGGGTAGATTTTGGGCCTTCTGTAGAAAATTTTAACCCCTAAAATACCTTTAAACACGGTGGGCTAAAAATAACTCGAAATGGGCGGCTTTTTTGAAAACGACCGAGAGGGCCTTGGGTACGAGGTTGCCTGTTACTTGTTGATCCAAGATGGCGGCTGCGATGGCCTACGAGAAGGTTTTCTCGGCACTGGAGAATTTCGAGGGTGACTGCAACTATGCAGAAAGAAAAAAAGCAGCTGAAATCAAGGCCCAATTATTAGAATTGACACGAGCTGCGTTGAAAAAGTATACTTTGTGCGATGAAGCTAGAACGAAGTACTTTCTTGCGCAACCATCAAGAATGCTTGAGAGGGAATTGAGGCACTGGAACTCTCTAGTTCTGAGGAGAATGAGACAGAACCTAAATGGAAGAAATCCCTGGAGGATTAGTTTCTCAAGGAACATGCCTTTTGAGGTTTTTGAGGTCCTGAAGGTGAAGTGCGGACTTGCAAATGGTGTTGTAACTGGCACAAAGAGGAGGTGCAAAGTGTGTTTTAGCAATGCAGAAGATGTGGAATCTCTCATGCAACATGGCAAAATCAAGTTGACTACAGAGTCGCCGTATCCACTACAGAAGATGTTCAGAAACAAGGACTATGGTATCCTGAACTGCAGGCAAGACAGGCCCTTTAACATCACCTACTCTTTTACCCGTGAAGTTATTTCTGTATCTTTTTTCTATGGTGTTTTCAATGAATTTGGAATCCCCAAGCATATTTGAATTGGACAATGGTGATTTCGTTAAAAAAAATTAATTTAAGTATTATTATTTATTCTTGGTAAGAAAATTATTTGGCAAGTATCCAATTTATTATTTTTTCAGTCCCATAATAACACAAAACATATATTGCTTATGGATTCTATGTCATTTGTGGGTAAAAGAGTAGGGTTAAATTATCAGAATATCATAGTTCTTGTTACTGAACATTTTTTGTAGTAGCTGTTTCAGGATGCACTTTATATGATTGAGAGATTTTACATTTTCTGTATTGAAAGTCTTGATAACTTACAGCACCCTTTTTGTGATATTATTTGCAATTCCACACTTCATTTTCAGAGAGAAGTCTCAAAAGGAATGTTCAAAAAAAAACAATTCTTCCAGGGATTCCATTTCTGTCATATTCTTCTTAGGGTGATACAGTTCTAGTGCCTGACTACTGTCTCAAGCATTCTTGGTGGCTGTACAAAAAGAATCTTGTTTACACAAATTATACTTTTTCAGCAAAATTCGTGTCAGTTTGAATAAAAAACTCTATCTTGATTTCAGATGTTTTTTTTTACGAATAGAATCAAAAAGAATGTTTCAGTGCTGAGAAAGCCTTCAGTTTGGTTAATAACATGAAGTATTGTACAAATCATGAGAATCCACTAATTCTGCCTCAATACTTTGTGTCTTGCTTTGCTTTCTTTGTTGATGATGGATACGTAAAGTTTTTTTTTGTCAATTGCAGTAGGCTGAATCCCACCAAATGGGTGCTTTTGAAGGTTCTATGTCCAAAATAAGCAGTGTGAGCAATTATAAAGAAAGTTTCACATATAAAAGCTGTGTAGTTTTTATCTTGTCTATGCTCAACTCAAGAATGTCAAATATTTACAGACAATAAAACCAAAACTAGATGTCATATCATATTGAACTTGTATTTATTATTGAACTCGTATTAAATGTTCTGTCATTTTAATATATTCTTAACTACTGGCACTCCCCGGGGGTTGGTTACCCCAGCTCGTGCATCTAATTTGTTTACTAATCCCCAGGGATTGGTTACCCCAGCTCATAGTACTACCCTAAAACTAAATTCACTAGGTACTATAGCTAATTTTCCTTACTGAATCAAGTAAGCATTGTCTGCTAAGCAGCAACATCTATCTCATAGTCCCATCTGGAGTAAACATTTCTAGATGATTTTGGCTGTCTATCTAATTCACCCTTGTTTCATTTTCAAGAGAACCAAAGGCTGCTGCATTGTCTACTAAGCAGCAACATGGATCCCATTGTTCCATCTAGAGTAAGCATTTCTAGATGATTTTGGCTGTCCATCAATTTTACCCAATCTCCTTGTTTCATTGGCTGCTGCAAATTGAGCATATCTGAAAAGTCTGACTACCCAGCAAACCATGCTTATTTGGCCCAATAAGTAACAACTGATCCTATTATATGTGACCATCATGAATGATTTAACGTCTAATGTGTGTTTCCAAAAAATATCCATATCCCCCTACGGAAGGGACTGGAAATTCCAGAGGGGTGGGGGGGGGGGGGGGGGGTCAATTTACCTGATCTTTTCCATACAAACACTGTATTTTTCTTCGGAAATTCCAGAGGGGAGGGGGGGTCATTTCTCAACACCCTTCCGTGGGGGGGGGGGGGGGATGGATATTTTTTGGAAACACACAATTTAAAAAAAATCTGCTGAAAACATGATTACATCTGCCAGTTTCTACATCACCATTTTATTTTTGCAGAGTACTTAAAAGCACTAACAAACCTTTGATGGCTGCATTTTAAGAGGACCAGCTATAATAACATATCTATGTACATTTACGACGTGATCAAATGGACTGAAAACCTTACTCATGGGAACTAAAGTACTGAGAAATGAGCAAGTCTAGCTGGCAAGTCTTTGTGCTTCGCTCAATAGCAAGTCTTATTGGGTCCATGCAAAATTTGCATTTGGAATTTTCTTTCTCTTTCTTGTACCCACAGTAGCACAGAAAATCAGTGTTGGCTTTAGCAGGTATATAACTGAGCTTTTTCTGTTTATACATATAGGCATGAGCATCATGCTCTCTTAGATAAAATGTGGTGATATGCTCATGCTTGAAAACCAGGGACCATCGGTTTGTTGTCAAAGCATGTTCAGCATGTCTTTTCAAGTGAACATGCTTTGACTCCCTGCCTTGCATTGTATTGATCCCCAAGCCTAAATTGAACTTCCTTACTGTGATGGAAGCATGATATGGAATTGCATGGCCAATTGTCCAAATGGTGGGATTTACATGGCCCAGAAACATCGTTGCAGTATTGAATACACCACGGCAGTGGTCCTTGAGGTCTCTTAAATAATTTGGTGTCAGGGTCTGTCTGCTAAAAAGTGAAACTGCATCTCTCAGTCCAAGGCCAAAGTATGCTAAAGCATGTAGCTTTACATTGCATGCAGGCGAATCAACAGGGTTGCAATTTATTATAGCCAAAAGATTCATAAAATTATGACAGAAGGCCTTGCTCTCCTTTCCTGTAAATCGGAATTCAAATTTTAACTTTCTACTTGAGAACTAAGTCTTTATTTTCTTGTACAAGAGACAACAATTTGCTTCTTTGACTGCCTTCATGTACAAAAGAAATGGGCAATCATCTGCCAGCTCTTTAACAGACTGTATGCTCTCGGGGATTTGGCTCAAGTCAAGCACAAGATTCATCAGAGCAGTATTAAAATACTGCCAGGCATTATTGGCATTGTGAAGTGGCTCACTCAGGGCCTTGTCAACTTGTCAACCGTTATGCCCTATGAGTGGCTCAAATTCCTGCCTGGACTTTTTACCCCTGATAAAATTTGTAATTTTTGTTCTCATAGTTTTTACATTGCTCCCCTGAAGTGACTTGGAAAACTCATCTACTTCATTCGCAACCCTTACTCGCTCACTATACTTCCATGGCCTCCAAGTATTATGGGGCTCAGGGCCCAGAGTGCCATGGAGGTCATCCTTGTCAGTCAGGTTTACATTAGCAAAAGTTGAGAAGTAATATGCGGCATTATTCAATTCACCCGCAAAAGTTGCTAGCCATTTCATGTCTGACGGAACAAGCTCAAAGGCAAAACACACTTTTTGACCATCTAAATCATATGCATTTTTCTCAATTATTGCAATTTGTTGAGTAAGATCTCTTGCATACATTTTCATGGCAGGGTGGTCTTCTTTACAATTTGCCCCACATAACAGGAAGTTATCAAATGGGCAGGCCACCCTAGAGCCCACATTGGCAAAGCTAACTAGCCAAGCTGTGGCTTCCTCTTCTTTCCCAAAAGGAGCCCCATCTGCTCCTATGGCAACCTTAAAATTACCAGGCTCTTCCCCAAACCAATTTAGCAATGGGTTGTCAGGGTGATAAAACTTTGAATTGATAGAAATATAAAGCCTTGCCATTTTCAAAAGTAACTCCTCTGAGTTTTGACAGGCCCCATTTACTTTATCATCATCATCTAGACCTTGGCAGTAAGTGTCTGAAAATTCATGCAATGTACCTAGGTCTAGAGTACTTACAAAGGATTGGAGGTTATCATATGTAACTGGTTTGGGGACTGGAACCCCTTCCATAAATTCCATTGAGGTCTTTAAGGCCTTTTTGTTTTTGGAATTTGTGTTGCTGTCCAGGGCAGCATCACTTCTCATTTTTTTATATATATTTTTACTCACTAATCCCCCATCATACAAAACTTTTAGGCTACGAGCAGCATTTTTTTCACTTCTTTCAAACTTCTTGACATGCTTTTTAACTATGGGAGCAACAACCTTTCTCATGACTTTAGGGGTTGATTCTATATAATTAATAAGATCACCCTGAGAGGAGTTAGCAACTAATGCATTCCATAGCCCATCTAGTGCAGCTGCAAACTGCATTGTCTCCTTTGACCTCTCTGATTGTCGCCTCCTGTGCAAATTCAGTTTGCTAAAGTCTTTACGCTTAGCACTAGATGGGTTATGAAAGCGAGCACGCCTTTTTCTGGAAGTGACTGATAAAGAACTGTCTCTTTTTCGTTTTCGACTAGCATGAGTTTTAGCAGAGTTTAATGATAATGTTTCCTTCTGCTCTTTGAGGTCTTGGATCTATAATCAAAAGAGAAAATTTGTATAGTTCTCTTAAATTTACCCATTCCTATATTGAATTCCTAGGAATAAAATGGATAATGCTCAGTACTCTGGTATAACTGAGGAACTTGTGTCAGGACCAGGTGACAAAGGGACCTTTTTCAATTCTGATTAGAGGAAGAAAAATAATGTGTACTGGGCTTTACATGTAAAATTACTTAAGTCAGGGATGTAGATCAGATACACCCCTCAAAGTGAGGGATGAGTGTTTGGCCCGGAGGGGGGACTCTAATTTTGCCCCTAAAAAATTCCACCCTCAAAAATACCCCTCAGTCTGAAAATACCCTAAAAAATACCAGGATACATCAAATGTAACCTCTCGAGTTTCAAATACATGTAAACTATCATTATTTCAAATATTTTGGACTATGTACCTTATTTGTGTGAGAACCCCCTAAAAATACCAATTTTTTATTACTGTACCGTTTTTTTTTATTTTCGAACCCCTAAACAATACCAGATCACCGATTTCAACCCCTAAAAAATACGACGGTCACTCCTAGCATTCGAATATAGGGAGTCCCCAGGGTGTTTGGTCTCTCCCTATGATCTTGTGAAGCCCGGGAAATATTTATTTTTCCCATTTAAAAATTTTACAACAGTGTGGTCATGCTTCTAGTTCTAGAGTGTGAAATTGGAATGCTGCCCAAGACAAAAAAACAGCAACCCAACATCTAAACAATAAAAAAAATATTATAAAGCTTAATACCACACTATTGTAGAATTTTCACAATAAATAAGTATTTTAAAATAAATAACAAAAAACGCGAAGTAAAATTACACGAATAATTTTAACAGGGATTTTCACCGACCTTCTTTCTTAAACGGCGAAGCTTTTCCTGCTTAGCTCTGCATGCTTTCGCGAGTTTCCTTCGCTCCCCCTTTAGAATTTCCACTTTCTTCTTGTGCTCCACGAGATTGTATCGGAAGTTGGCCTTCTTCCTGACCATGGCGACTCAGTACATGGTCCTACTGCAATAGATAGAAACTACAAAACGAATGCTAAAATAAGCTCGCTAAAAATGCACTGTCCGTAGAGCGAAGGATCAAGCCAACGGCAAACTGAATCCCGCATAAATTTATTCGAGGAAGAAATTAATATAAGCTTATTGTTGTGTTGAAGATACGAAGGATCAAGCCAGCGGCAAACTGAATCCCAAATGAGTTGATGATACCAAGGAAGATACGAAGGACCAAGCCAAACGGCAAACTGAATCCCGCATCTTCGCTCGCTTCGAAAGAGCTTCAATAGCTCGATGGTTTCTTTGAGGATCAAGACATGGCAAACTGAATTCCGCATCTTCGCTCTCCTCGAGCGCGAGAGCTTATAACTCAACGAAAAAGACACCAATTCAAATGAAACAAACAGTCGCTTTACTCGAATGTAAAAGCTACAATCTGTTCGAAACAGAATTTTAAAATGTTAAGAAATAGCAAAGATATTGTTACTCATTCAAGTCCTCTAGATGTGAGCTAAGGAAGCAACCCGTAATCGGCTGGATTTATCGCGCGAAAGTCCCGCTGTAACACCGTCTCAGCTCGCCACCATTTTGTCTTCTTCACTGATTTTTCAGCTAGAACGACGTCATCCCCTTCCCGAACAGTTGCCGATGTTATATTGATGATATGTCAAACTATCGTAAGAAATCGATCTCTTTTCGTGATGAGGTCGGTGTGCGACGAAAGAAGGCCAAGGGTCGTACCGAAATGAGTCGAACGTCGCCACGGAAATCGTTATAACTCAACCCAGCGTTAATATTCTTTCGTGAAAAAAGAAAAGGAGATGGGCTAAAGAATTATAAAGAATTTGTTGGGAACAGTTTTTTTTATTTAAGTTTTTAAAAAAGAATTATGCGCATTTTCTGATGTAGCGCACGAGCACCTCTGTGCGTCGCCGATGCACCCGAGAATGACCGAAGACGAACCGCTCTTCACTTTTTAGCCTGTTATCGGCCAAACATTAAGTAAACCGAAAAAATACAGATATACCGTAAACATACTATTTCCAGCTACTGAAAATGATATTTGTTACTATGATATTGCAAAAATCCACACAAAAACGATCCCACTCTTTCGAGCCATCGCGCGCTACAAAACTGTCCATTACGATAAATGTTGTGTCGGTTGCTTTGGTCACATAAACATTCGAAAGTTCGAAAATTTGCCACGTTTTTAAGGACGGTGCCTACAAAAACGAGTATATTTTTCGCACTTAATGACTATGTGGCAATGAAAGGTAATGTGAAAGGCTATTCATTTCCGATAAAAAAGGGTAGGGTACCCACGCAAGTTTTCGAGATAAGCCATCCCCAACACCCTAAAAAAGCAGAATTAGCGTTTTTTTAAGAAATTACGAAAAAATTATTTTTTCTCGATAGTTTGACTTAAATTCTTCTTTCGCTCGTAAAATCAGCAGCTCTTATTACATTTGTTGGATTCCATAACAAATAATTGTACATTTCGGCTTTTAAAGGTATTTTAGGGGTTACAATTTCTACTAAAGACCCAAAATCTACATCTGACACCCGCTACTTTATGCGTTAAAAAATAGCCTCAGCATATTTTTCGCACGTTAAAAAATTGCAAATACACTGCGGAGGTTTTATATTTTCGATTGATGTAAAAAAATATAGGGGTAGCCACGCAATTTTCAGAAATATCATGCCCTTTTGACAGCAGGTAGAATTGTTAAGTGACAAATCTGCGCACACCTCCCCTGTGAGTAGAAATTGGCATTCAAAATGGCGACTATTTTGCAAGAGGGGAAAAGTGGAAAAATAAAGGTAACTACGTGGTGCATTGACTGAAAATAATTTAAATATTGATTTTAGATAAAAGTGTAGTATATTTGATTCCAAAATCAATGACAAGCAGGTCGATTTAATGAAAATAACAAGGCGAACTTACGAAGTCAGCTTCTCTTTCAAACGATAACAACGACTTTTTTGTCATTTTCAAAGCGAGTCTTGTACAAACATTATTGAAATGAAACTGCATGTACGCCAGATAACTTAAAGAGTAAATATACATTAAGTTTTCTGATTCTTTTGTGGTATTTTTTGCGTAAAGATATCCAGACTTTTAGTATCAAACCTACGGCTACTTTTACTCAGAGAAAAATCCCGATATTTTTACTAAATGTAAACTTTTGTAGGCTTTTTCCCCAAGAAAGCTCCAACTGAAGGTAATTTACAGAGAAAAACAAAGAAAAAAAAAAAAAAGGAGAAAAAAGAAAAAAAAACTTCTACGGCCTCGAGTAAGTTCTGAACCCGGGGTACTTGCAGTCCGTCTAGCGCCTTAGTCAACTGCGCCATCGAGTCTCATCTAAAAGCTTGAAAGATTAAAATGCTACATATATAGAAATCCGTATAGAATGCGCGAGCAGGGTGCGCAGTAACATTAATAGGCACCGTCCTTAAAACCGCCCATTTTGTGCGCCCGCGAGCCCACCGTGAAAAGCCGAAATTTACATTTATTTGTTATGGAATCCAACAAATGTAATAACAGCTGCTGATTTTACGAGCGAAAGTAGAATTTAAATAAAACTATCGAGAAAAATATTTTTTTTTGTAATTTCTAAAAAAACGCTTATTCTGCTGTTTTAGGGTGTTGGGGATGGGTTATCTCGAAAACTTGCGTGGGTACCCTAACTTTTTTTATCGGAAATCGATAGCCTTTCACATTACCTTTCAATGCCACATAGTCATTAAGTGCGAAAGAAATACTCGTTTTTGTAGGCACCGTCCTTAAATCAAGAAAAATAATAAAAATCTGTCCATTTTTCGCTGAATAAAGCGAAAGGAAATCTATTTTCTTTGCCCTGCGTTCTGGTCTTTTCTGATTGGCTTATTATGCTTTGCCCAGACTCTCCCACTCAACACTGAACAAAAGCAAATAGCATCCCGTACGCTTTGCGTACCTATGTTTTTCAATATACCATTGAAAGCCAATGACAACCATGTATTTTCTACACTACAGTAGGACATGAATGTGAAATAGTGGCGAAAAAAAATTCATGCAAGCAAACGACGTCCGAAAAAATAATTCGTCTTTGAGTCTTGAGTAGGAAAAATATCCGAGAAAAATTACCCCTCCCCCCTCAAATATCTAATGATCCGTCCCTTACACGAGTACAAAGAGCGCCGGAGTGGACGTGGTCGGAGTGGCTTAAAAATCGAAATAAAGAAATAATCATAGTCGTAATTTTACGCCTTGTATCAACATTATATGTGTAATTCGTCAAAAATCTAGGCGTAAATATCCACTAGGAGAACACTATAGAAACTGAAAATACACCCGCGACTAACTTCCAAGAGGAAATCCTCTTTAAGGTTAGTAGCGGATGTACATACTAAAACACAGTCGTTACGCCTCAGTTGAAAAAGTTGGGCGTAAAAGGAAAATGTTTAGGCGTATGTATCGGGCGCAATTTCCAGCCCTGTTGTCATTGATTCAGTCTTGCACAAGTTGTAAACAGCACCAGATCGGCGTTAGCATAACTGTCGGCTGCAGTACGAACACGCGCACCAAATCTTGTCTCAATAAAATTTAGTGACATAATAAGCAATGCAAAAGAACAAACCGACATTTTGACACAAGGGCGAACGGGATATATTGATTTTCCCTCTTAAAAAATAAATAACACCAAACTGGATTTATCTTTATCGCGTCCTCGAATTGACACTCATTCAACCGTGCTAGAATAGTGTACTGGCATGGTCCCGTGTGAACAGGCGGTACGCAATTCCCAATTGTATACTTTGAACCGATCTCATCGTGTAAGAGGGGCCTTATATTTTAAATCTAATTCGTTGTAGGAAAAGGAGTACCGGTGGATCGCTTCCAGGACAATAACAGATGTGCCACGTTGCAACCTCACATTTCCCACAAGCGTCCGAGGTTATCGAGGAATACAGGCAGTTGGGCGGCAATAAAAATGTTACCACCTCGTTTAGTGCAGATATCCTCTATGGAAACCAACTTGAAAGGAGCATAGAACGATTTGGCGCCTTTCAGCATATTGCACATGCTTATCGCAAACAATCAAGGAAGGCACAAACAGTTGTGAGTTAAAAAACGCACATCAACTGTACGTAGCGATCTGTACTGTTTTATGTTGTTTATACATACATAATTATATCTAGTTATCTCTTGATAAATACGTCATAACATGGACACTGTATAACATATTATAACAACAACTTCTTAGCTGAACCTGCGATATCTGGGAGTTAGATGCCTGGTAGAACTACTTAGGTTATTCAGCAAATTAGACTCGTTAAGCAACACAACGTAAAAACACAAACACCCAGGAAGATTGTAAAGATGAGCTAGTCCGAGCATTATGAATCGCCCTAATTATTAGTTGTCCTAGCCTTTTTGCATGGTGGGCCTCAATATACTGTCGAGAAAGAGGAAAATCCTTTTCATGAAATTAAGATCTGATACAATATTCGTGGAAAAAAAAACAGATAATCCCATCAAATCGTAATCTTGAGCAGTGTGTCAAAATTTGTGAGCACAATCAAATTGTGCAATTCTTGTGATTATGTTCAATATTCATTTTATGGCCTGTCGTTATTGATAGTTTGTTTGTACATATGTAAACAGGCGTGACCAGGACCAATATGTGATCAACACTCTTCACTATAGGAAATGTTAGGTCTTAGGGGCCGACCATTTAACAGGAGGGAAAGGGCAGACGTTTTCGAAAATAAATTTCCTACATGGCCCTTACTGCATAAAAGACGAACAAAAACAATATATATATATATATATATTGCATGGAACAAAATACCCCTCCCCCTCAAAAGCCAAATGGTCCGACCCAAAGGAGATACCTTTTTGCCAGCATATAAGATTGAGAGATTGCTGTCAATACCAAATTGAACATGACACTAGCTTCTGTGGGAGAGAAGCGGGTACATGCAGCCATCTTTAAGCCTTTCATAGAAGTACTAACTACAATTGCTACAAGTATTAAAGGGCACTTTGTTACTCTAGCAATGCGGGATTGCTATTGTGCCCTGGAATGTCAACCACTATTCCTTAGCTATGTATACGGCCACTAAAGTCTTTTACCTGATATATTTGGTTCAATTTCATAGCTAAAAAACTACTGTCGAGTATGATAAGCGAATTGCCATCCCTCCAAAAAATAACACGACTACCCTATCCCCATGAAGGCTGGACGTGATTGGAGAATTGAGCACTCATGAGTGCTCAATTCTCCAATCACGTCCAACCATCATGGGGATAGGGTAGTCGTGTTATTTTTTGGAGGTTGTAGCAGTGATGACACTGCTACAACCGTGCCAACTGAAATGTGATGTCCTTTATATTTTTCCCCAGTAAATACCTATTAATGTTATATTAATGTTATAACAAGTAAAACAAGGGAATAAGCTGTACTGCTCATACTTTTCTTCACCTACTGACAAACGTCATGTCAATGAAAATGTCCTTCTTGCATTGAGTTATTGGAGCAAATTTATCACAGGATCTAGCCCAGGAAAGGGGACAACCTCTGCCACTCCTTCATCATTTCTACACAAAGGACATGTTTCTTGCTCCTCGTACCACCTTGTCACACACGAGCCACATCCAAGAATTTGCCCACAACACTTTGCAAAGCTTAGATTAGAGGGAACACCCACATGGCAAATTTTGCACTTGACAGACTCTTTAAGCTGAACAAGTAACTCATCCCCGTTAAGTGCTACCTGAACAACCTGCTGAAGTTGATCGATCTCCTTTTTGAAATCCCTTTTAAGATGTTGGAGTTCAACATCTATGTGTGCTTCAAGATCAATCACTTTCTCCTCGACACTGTGGCTGAGTTTCGTGCAACTTTCAAGGGTTGCATTTGCCTTGCACACTAGCTATTGTGCCCTGGAATGTCAACCACTATTCCTTAGCTATGTATACGGCCACTAAAGTCTTTTACCTGATATATTTGGTTCAATTTCTTAGCTAAAAAACTACTGTCGAGTATGATAAGCGAACTGCTATCCCTCCAAAAAATAACACGACTACCCTATCCCCATGAAGGTTGGACGTGATTGGAGAACTGAGCACGTCTTGCAATGAAAATGTCCTTTTTGCTTTGAGTTATTGGAGCAAATTTATCACAGGATCTAGCCCACGAAAGGGGACAACCTCTGCCACTCCTTCATCATTTCTACACAAAGGACATGTTTCTTGCTCCTCGTACCACCTTGTCACACACGAGCCACATCCAACAATTTGCCCACAACACTTCGCAAAGCTTAGATTAGAGGGAACACTCACATGGCAAATTTTGCACTTGACAGACTCTTTAAGCTGAACAAGTAACTCATCCCCGTTAAGTGCTACCTGAACAACCTGCTGAAGTTGATCGATCTCCTTTTGAAATCCATTTTAAGATGTTGAAGTTCAACATCTATGTGTGCTTCAAGATCAATCACTTTCTCCTCGACACTGTGGCTGAGTTTCGTGCAACTTTCAAGGGTTGCATTTGCCTTGCACACTAGCTATTGTGCCCTGGAATGTCAACCACTATTCCTTAGCTATGTATACGGCCACTAAAGTCTTTTACCTGATATATTTGGTTCAATTTCTTAGCTAAAAAACTACTGTCGAGTATGATAAGCGAATTGCCATCCCTCCAAAAAATAACACGACTACCCTATCCCCATGAAGGTTGGACGTGATTGGAGAACTGAGCACGTCTTGCAATGAAAATATCCTTTTTGCTTTGAGTTATTGGAGCAAATTTATCACAGGATCTAGCCCACGAAAGGGGACAACCTCTGCCACTCCTTCATCATTTCTACACAAAGGACATGTTTCTTGCTCCTCGTACCATTTTGTCACACACGAGCCACATCCAAGAATTTGCCCACAACACTTCGCAAAGCTTAGATTAGAGGGAACACTCACATGGCAAATTTTGCACTTGACAGACTCTTTAAGCTGAACAAATAACTCATCCCTGTTAAGTGCTACCTGAACAACCTGCTGAAGTTTATCGATCTCCTTTTTGAAATCCCTTTTAAGATGTTGAAGTTCAACATCTATGTGTGCTTCAAGATCAATCACTTTCTCCTCGACACTGTGGCTGAGTTTCGTGCAACTTTCAAGGGTTGCATTTGCCTTGCACACTAGCTCGTCCAAGCTGTTTCCGCCATCTGATGAATTGGAAGACCTTAAATAATAAAAATTGAAATAAAATGATTGGTTAGAAAAATCCTCTAAAAATACACCTAGATACTACTAGCCCATAAGAAAAATATATAAGAAAATATTTGATAATAGATAAATAAAAGATTTTAGGAGCATGGGTGCCCCCCCCCCCCCCCTTGTTTATATATATTTATACCATGCCACAGAAAATACAGCCAATCAGAATGCAGAAATGGCGTTGTATATTTCCACTCAACCTTCCCATCGTGCTCTGCGTTTACGTAAAACGTTGCTTTAATTTTCTGTAGCGTGGTATAAAATAGTTACACAATGCATTCTCGTGGCATACTGAAGAATATCCCAATTGTCACTTGTATTTTCTAAGCATACACACTCGCCTGAAGGCTCGTGTGTACCAAAAAATACAAGTACACGTGCGGGATATTCTTCAGTATGCCACTGGCAGCATTGTATAACTAGTATAATGATCACAAGCAAGCTGAAACCAGCCATAGAAGGAAATATAAACAAACACAAAGAATATAAAGAAAAATGCTCTCTCGAGTGGGAATCGAACCCACGTCCTCTGGATTCCTAGCCAGATGTGCTAACCACTACACCATCGAATAACGTCCAAACACTTCTTGTTTATATATATAATGAAATATGGTAGAAGTGACGACGCTGCACAACTGATGGAGGTTATCAAACAATTATTTACGGAGCTTTCGGTCTTCGACCTTCTTCAGCGTTAAAAAGTTAAAATGTGTGTGAAAATATGCCTTGAAACAATGGATTAAAAATACTAAGATGAAGAATGCTAAGAACTAGTAAAAATGCTCTCTAATTGTATTGGATCCTATTTCTAGATGTCTGTTCGTTGCGCTTATTAAGCCCGTAGGGAGCTTGAGAAAATAACTGGGCGATCCACTATGCTTCCCTATCGGTCAAATTAAGCTGCGTCTATGTTATCAGACCGCGTGAGCGCCTCAATGCAAATAAGAGAAGTCAGAAAGCGCATGAGCCGTGTCATTGAAATGCTTGGATAATTCACAAGTGCGTTTGTTGTTTTTTGCCGTGGGACTTGAGGTAACTTTAAAGCTATTCTTGGTAGTGCGCTCTCCGATTTACCGCCTCCATCTTTATTTGTCTTTGGCGCGTATCTGGACCCAGAGCCGATCGTTGACGATCGAGGCGATTATATGGAAACACTCAATCGCGGCTGATCGTCTCAATCACAGGGATCGCGCGATTCACATTTTTTTGGCGACGGTGGCGATTGGGGAGATTATATGGAAACCATCCCTTAATGTTGGCATTTTTGGTCAAACTCTGAGGCACATTTGAGGCATGCCTTAAGCAGTGTCCTAGATGTGCTCCAGTTAAATCAAAGCTGGGAGGCACATCTGGGGTACATTTGCCACTGTATAAATTAATGTGCTTCAATCGGTTTGCTTAATGTCCCAGGCATTCCTGGCAGATTATTGTGTACCTGCAGGGGTGGTTCCATAGTTAAGGCATTATAACGGCCAGATCTCTTAAAGCAGTTATTGATTGTAGGGGGAAATGGTATTAATTTTTAGCTCAAAAAGCAATGGAATGGTTAATTATGAGGCAGTGGGAAGTAGAACACTATACTACCCCTCAAAGTAAGTTACTTGTTTGTGTGATAACTGCTGCATATACCTGATTGAGTCTATTATTCAAGGGCGACTACTAGAAAAGCTCTAATGAGCTTGATAGCCTTCCTTCCATTTCCTTGTATTTGATTAGCTAGTCTGATGTAAATTTAATTGTACATTTAAGAACGAAATGGAAAATACATCTATGTATATCTATCTATGAAAGCCTTGGTCTCGGCACTTCTACATGAACTGTCCTGGAATAAATTTCACCTTTCAGCCAATAGGCCCGTGACCCCAACTACCTCTTAACGAGATGTTTTGTCGATATCAATTCCAGAAATACAAAGAACCAATTGATATTAGTCAGAAACTCAAGTTTCAGCTTGAAATATTTAACCTTGCGCGGATGGCAGTGAGTTGAATTTTCAAGATTTTATTCAGAATGTATGGGATTTGGTCACGTTACCCAGTTAGTGCAAATGGCCTATTGGTTTTAAGTCCTTGAATTGTGCTAAGGCTGTTAATTAATGGTGAAAGCTATATAATATTATCGTCCCCATTTTAACTCAAGAAATTGTGTACATGTGGAGAAATTCAGTCTATTCATCAGACAATTAACAGAAAAGATGCATACTCACAACATTACCTTTACCTATTCTTTTTACCACTATTTGTCAATGAATTCTTTACAATTCTTAAAAAAGTTTTAATGATTTTTACAATCTTAAAATCATTTATACTATGAGTTGAACCATAATGGATTTAACAGACGTTGGATATATACAATATCGCTAAGATGCAGTATCTTGTTTAAACCGTTTTCTGCACTACCAGCCTTGGGTAATTTGATTGGCAGAGGTCACAGTTTTTCGCTATACGGACCAACCTAAAGCCGGTAAATAACTTATAGATATCTTTTTCCAACTTTAAAAAAAACATTTCTGATGAAGACAAGAATTTGTAAACCATGCCCTCTAGGAAAAAAGCTGTATGTGATATAAAGTTTGCCTACTATTTTTGAGCCAATATTGCATCCATTAACACAATTCCATGTTTAAAGGTCCATAGTCAACCGGGAACCTTTGCGCTTTGTTTTCAATTGGATATATTGTCATTCAACAGCTGTGATTGGCCAGATACTGTAGGTCTCAAAGTGTTCCTATTGTTCTTCACATTTCACAAGTTTTATTCTTGTGTGCCTGCAATGTGGCTTGGGCACTTATGGCCCTTAAAATGTTGTTGAAAAAAGTAAACACACTGAGTAGGAGCTTTCATCTAACCTACATGTATAGGTTGAGGTAGCAAACTTAAAATTGTGGCTAGTTCCCTTAGGGTCTGCATATAATGTGCTGGAAATTTTCTACATTTGGTAATTGGGCACTTTGCTTAATACAAGAGATGTTCCATTTTGTTCACTGTGATTCACGCAATCATTGCAGGATTAGGCCTATGAAAAATGAACAGATTTTGGGGGCAAATAAACTTTTACTTGTATGTTTGGTGAATTTGCGATCGCTGCAAACAATCTACTGAAAATTTTTTATTTATTATAAATAAAGTGATATGACTGTTCTCATTCAATTTGGGATTAAAATACATGGCGAGCATTGAGGCATGTTACTCCGGGATCTTTGATAATTATAGTGGATCCAAGATGGCTGATGCATACAATAATTATGTAACTTCCCAACAATGAGAGAGCTTCTTATGAAGGATCATTTTGAACATGGAAAGGCAAAATTGCCAGTTGAATTATATTCTAAAACTACTCAGATCTAGACTTAAAAATCTCAAGAAGGGGCAGAAATTTTGATCAAAGTTTTGCGCAATTAGTGGAAAGACAGTTTATTTTAAAACCTTTTCATGATTAATAAAAAAATTCATGACCAATTGGACCACCCTGGTGACTAGCTTTAGGTCTGCGGTAGGGTATACAATTTTTATCCCCGGGTGTGCCATCCATTATACTCATCATACCTATAAATTCATTCTTATAAAAAAAAGAAAGGAATTAACATCAGACAACAAAACTTTGTCACCCATATTGTTGTTTTTAGGGCAAAAGTGCAACACGATGCATGGTCATGTGGTACAGTACATAACACTGAGCGATTTTGTGTTTTGCTTAATGATATAATGAGCTTTAATGATACCAGATCTGAATAACTCTTAGAGGGTCCCTCAAAGCATTTAATGGTTTGTACCTTTTTCTTTGCTGGCCTTTCTCTCCCTCTCGAGGGTCCATTCATCAAAACGTTGAGTAGGTACAGCAAGAAACTTTTTTCCGCTTGTTTTCCAAAATGCAGTTTCTGTAAACATACAAAGCACAATTTATTATAATTAGGGTAGGTGCAAAATGCTGAACCCTGGTCCATGGACCCAGTCCCCAGTCAATGGACCCCTTGTTTAAAAATGTGGAAATTGAGAAATGTCTTACCTTTTTGCTCTGAAAGTATACCCAGCAGCTCTTGATGTTCCGTGTTGTTGTCATAAAATTAGAACTCGTAGATTTTTCAGCCGGTCAAAGGAACATTGCAAATTGTATAGAGCTCCTCATTTCCAATTCCTGGAATCTTTTCTGGGTTCTTTAAGGATTAGTGGTAGAATAACAGGAGGCAAAAGCCCATTTAAGGACACATCTATTATTTGTTGTTCGATTCGAGTTGTGCACAGTTTTTTTTTTTTCGTTTCACACAAATGCCCAGGCGTTCCTTTGGGTTCCTTAATTTTTTTTTTTTGCCTGTGCGATTGTATGTAAGAAATGGCTGGGAGTTTGTCTGATGCCAAAGGAAAACAAAACTTGAATCAAGTAAGAAAAAAGACCCTAAATCAGCCTTTATGTGACATAATTGTACCAACAATTCTTCTATGAAGCTAGAAAGATACCAAGGATTGGAAAGGAAGGGTTGAAGCTATACATTTGCAAAGTTCTTTTGACTGGCTGAAAATCTGTGAGCTAATTAATTTATACAACACGTGGATTGAACATTGAGAGCCACTGGATGGTACTCTCAGACCATCTAAAGACTCAGGGTAAGACATTTCCCAATTTCCACATTTTGAACAAGGGGTCCATGGACAGGGTCCATGGACTATGGGGGTCCATGGACTGGAGGTCACCATTTTGTACCTCCCTTTATAATTTGTCTGAGTAAAAAGCGAAAAAAAAAATGTTTAAAATTTACTTAATTCTTGACTTTCTCTGAGTAAATGGTACCACATCTCAATATCATATTTATCCATACCGAAAACTGTCAACTCTCCTGCAGGAGCCTCAAGAGTTTGGATTCCCAGCTCTGCTCCCCTGCATGAAGCCTACAATCTTCCTTTTTTTTCTACTAAGTGATAAGCTCACAGGTATAAAATGGAAGTGGTTTTACTGTATATTTTTTTGACAGATCCCAAATATTTAACTGGGTACATATAATGCAAATTGGGTATACTGTACAGTGACGTTTGGCCACATATCAGGGGTAGAAAAGATATCAGAAACCTGTCAAAGGACCAAAATAATATAAGACATGGATCAAAAAGATGAAAGGGAAAAAAAAGTATTCAGGATAACTAGAAAAACTAGCTTAAATGGTGACAATAATATGCTTTAAATCTGATGGCACATGACGTGTAAACCATGACTATCCCTTAGGCACAGTAGCAAAAAAGTAATCTCAATCCTGAATTCATAAGTTTCTTTTCGACCTACTGTATAACCTATAACCTCTCCCCTCCTCCATATCTATAATGGTCCAGCAGACATGTATGGCAAGCGTCCTCCCCCTATTATTTGAAAGTTTGAGAGATCCCTGCTTCACCCCCAGAAAAGAAAATATTTTGCATATTAAACATACCTCGTGTCACAGGGTTGTCAGCTGTTTCAAACCCATTTGAATCACAGATAACAAAATTATCCTGTGTGTTCAAAATGCTTTTCACTGCAGATAACACTGCCTCAGTAGAGCAATTTCCTTCTTCTATCTGAATGTGAGCAGTCCCTTTTGTAATTGGTTTCAAATCATGATTGAAGTCAGAAACATGGATTGTCTTGGAGAATTTCTTATTGCTTGATCCTCCTGGCAGAAATCGGTTCTGCACTGGCCTTGGATATGTGCGATAGAATGATGTGCTATAAAGAAATATCACATGATCATTTATCCAAATAATAATAACATGATATAATTCAATAAAATAATTCAATCCTGGAAAGCCTCGCTGGGACCTCACGTCCGTTTGCTTCCCCCTTGTGGTGCCCATGTCCTCTATTTGTATTTTGCGTGTGGTGGAAGCCTCTAAAATAAATAAATAATCCTTTAACACACTTTTTATGCAGCCAAAGTGAAAATGGCAATTAGTAATAGTCCTCAGTACTTCACAGCTCTAAGCCCGTCTGCCTTTCCAGCTGGGATTGTTGCAATTGATCATGCCCATTCCATAATTGGGTTTGGCAAGAAACCAACCAAAGGCTGAAATTGGCAGGATTGTCATATCCCACATGTTTTGACTCTGATACATAATCAGTTTGTAGTATTAGTTTAATATCTGCAAGGGGGCTCTTCTCAAAAAGCCTCTTCTGGCTCCTCACCACATTTCTATAATTTTCCTCTTTCACTTACTCTGTTAAATCATTTATAAAACCTGTACAAATGTGGCAAAAATTAATTGAATTGAATTGGGATATCATAAATTCTGCCTGGAATCCTGCCAGTAAGGCGAGAACCCAGTCAGGATTGCATCGCACCTCCACCTTGCTAAAAGGATTTGCTCAGTAATCTCGGCTGGATTCCAGTTGTGAAAAGACAGGACTCTACCAAGATCCTAGTGTCATTGTTCACATGGGACAGATTAAGATTAAATTTGCTTCTATAGCCTTGGCGATAGAGCGGTTTTTACATGACTGTCGTGAAAACAATTGCAATTGAGCAATCGTTAGCCAATCAGAATCGAGAGAAATCACGACTTGCTCCTAAATGGCTTTTTTCTCAGCCAAATACAAGCCGAACCAATTGCTAAGTAATTACACAATTGTATTTACTAATGAATTTGATTGGCTGAAAAAAACGAGTAGCCAATGAGAACACAAAGCAATCGCAATTACATAACAAGTAGTGAGAGTCATGTGAAATCCGCTCTAATGGCATAGGGCTTTTACTTATTGGATATTGTGCAGTGAATCCTGTCCAGTGATTGAAAAAAGTCCTTGTTATCATTTGAAATAATATTGTAACCGTACAACAAAATTCTTGTATTTAAAAATGATGTAAATTAGTTTAAAAAAAATAAAAACGTCATTGAACAACATAATTGTCCAAACTGTAGTACATAGTATGAAAAAAATCTGATGCTGACTTCAGTAGTACTGCATAAAGTAGACTTTCTGACCTTTGACTTGTTCCAGCTCTTTGTGCAGTAGACACAGTAGCCATATAGGCTGCATCTCCCTCAACTACCATTCTTGCATTATTATTTGTTGATACCAGTTGGTATCTGCCATCTTCAGCAGGAAAGATGCTGGCAACTCTCATGTCATCAACGAGGTAAGTAGAATCAGGAGTAAGCTAAAAAAAACATGGCAAAATATCAATATCTGAATCAGATCAGAAAGCAAGGTTGGGGTCGTGGATTTGCATATGGAGCATACCATTGTTTTTGGAAGTATGGGACACACTGACAAAGTGATTTCTCTCAAGCAATATATAATTCCCACACTGAGAAGTCAAATTAACGCAGTTACCTGGTATTCATAGAATCATTTTGTAAAGTAATGTATTTTGACATTAAAACTGTATCCATTGATTTCAAATTGATGAGTGTGATTTCAACATGTGATATGTTAGAAATAAGTAATTAATTAAAAAATATATTGAGCATCCCCCTTGGATGAGTGCCTTCATAAGCCCCCTTGGATATACCCCCACAATATTAAGCTTGTCCTTTTGAGGGAGTTGCTGTTGACCCCCTTTGATTTCTTCTTCATCTCTGTATCTGTATATCTGCCTCTATTGACAGTATGAAATCGATTAAAGAAAGGGTTTTCCAGGAGTGTTTCTTAAAATACCAGGATTTCTAGGACGCATACGAACCCTGTATAGAATCTCTTGTACAATCTCTCTCTGAATGGTTAGCTAGAATTGACAATGCCTCCACCTCTTGGATTTCAATATTTGTGTACTGTCCATATTGAGAAAATTGCCTTTGCACCCCTGGCCATTGAAACTTGTTTGTTCGTACTTCGCTCTAGAATGCAGGAAAACTGCCGTGAGAAGGCCCATGGATGTTTTCTGCCTTCCCATTTTTTTTCCCATTCGGGCCCTGGGATGTTTTCAGCTTTCTTCTCCTATTTCTGATGGAGCCCACTGGAATAATTATTGTAATGAGTCCCCTACGATATTTTCCTACTGACCCCTCCTCCTTTTCCATGGATTCCAGTGGAAGATTTAGAGGCAAAGTTTCTCACACTTCGATCGTACATGTACGATCTCACCTAAGAAATGAAGACATTAGACAATGACCAGATAGAAAGCGGTATTTCCTCGCTTCTTTGAGCTATATAAACCGTCCCGAAATCGACCGCAATGGTCTGTACGTGAGAAACAGAATATGCTCCTGGCCGTACGTGGAAAGAAACAATACTGGATAAAATCGACTGTTAAGTCTTGACAATTGAATTTAGAAGCAAAGTTTCTAACACTTTAATCATACGATCTCACCTAAGCCATTTGAATTCTTATTGCACTAGATATTAGCGGAGCTCCTTTGCGGCCGAAGGCCGCAGAGCGGAGCACCATACCTAAGGAAAAAGCGTCCAAACGATCGCAAATAATAGCGCATGTTTGAATTCCCACAGGGTACCCAAAGCATCACAGGTCGCAAAGGGATGCGAGTGAATTTTCGACGTCGAGATTTCCCGCCATTTTTCCGTGCGTACCGTGAAGCCTGACGTCACAGATTTGCATGACGTCACAACATGGCACCGCCAAGTGAGTAACACCCGAATGACTGGGGAGGGGTGGGTGGTCGATGCTTTGGTGATGGCCGCGCGTGCGTTCGCGATCACTCGCCGGTGACGTCACAACATGGAGCCGAGCGATGCGACAGGGGGAGGGGTAGGTAGTCAGGGGGGCGCTGCTGGCTCGATACTGACGTCACACTACAGGAAACCAAGAAAGAAACCGAGAAAGATTTATAATATACTTCGATTCGTGGCCAATGCACAAGACGAAACTATACTTGGGAGCGGCTGTGAGAACCAACTAGAATCGTACTACGCAAATTTCGGAGCAACAAGTGTATGTAGAAGTCAAACGAGTTCTTCTCGTTGACAACAAGAAGCCGAGAGGCGAGATTCGGCGAGCAGCCAACTATGACAAAACATGAAACACTACAGTCGTGGTCTAGCGGGCATGAGGCGTTTATAATAGAACAGTGGCTTTTCGGGGGACTAAAATTACATGGAGGAACCGTAAAAGGTGGGTTTTTATTCACTTTGTAATATTGTTGTCGACTGTCGCCGTCTTTGTTGTTTTAGAGCGAAGCTAGCCTGGAGCCTGACCACATGAAAGTCATGAGCTGAACTATCCAAATACTGCTTTGCTAGATTACTTCTTGGTTAATTGAGTAAAACTTTGTTTTGATTTCCACATAACGGTAGTTAAGTGTTAGTCGATACGGTTTGATAAGTAGGAGAAATAAAGTGTGAGGGGAGACGAGTTCTTATGTTAATAATGGCGGCCATTGCGAGTTGTTTAAACTCACTTTGTAATTTCTAGGGAGATGGGAGTTCAGGCAGGATACACTAAAGTTGTTTCTACACACAGGAATAAAGGTACACGTCGCTGTTCATTGTGTATATCGAATTGCATTTTGATAGTTTGAATCCGAGACGGCTCGCGAATCGGCAGGATCGGAAAGGAGTAACTTTATAGGATTTGACTTAAGTTAACTTAGAACAGAACAGAAACCTTTATTTAATTAATAGTCCAAGATCGAACGACCGAGTTGTGTCATGTTTTGGAAAGCGAAGGAATGTCACAAAAATGAAAACTAGAAGAGAAAAGCAAGACTTCGAGGCAAAGCTAGTATTTTTGGCACCTGCCAACTTCCTCTCACAACTGCGGGTTATGCGGGTTTTCCTCGCCTAAAATTCGACATTCTGGATTTCCTCTCCTAGAAAACACGGTAAGGATGGGAAAATTATGTCATTTGTTTTTGTTTTCCTGCTCCCACATGCCTCTCTTCTCTGCATTTCACAAGTTGACATGTCTAAGAAGTAGAAAACTGAAATTGAGTCTAATAACTCAAGGAAACAAAAACTTAGTTACAAAACTACGGTAATCCTATTGTTATTTGCACCCATGTTGGATTGTAGACTGTCAGAGTGGCAATTTTACGTGCAGTGTACTTATTGATGAACTAATCTCTTTTCGCTGCTAACTTCCTGCTGTTTAGGGACCGGTCATTATTTATCGAGGGGGGAGGGGGGCACTGGTGCAATTAAGGGGTGGGTCACCACTGTATTCACCTTGCTTTTGGCAAAACACTTTATTCTGTTCCATATTAATGTTTCTATGCCCCAAAAAAAAACAAAGGTTTCCCTATTTGAATTTTATTATTGAACACTTAGTTTTTGTGCATCATAATAACACTGGTACAGTACATCTGTAACATAAAACTAGTACCTAGGTAATATAAACACTAAACTGTAAGGCTGCATTCATTATGTATACTACAGGGGGGGGGGGGGGGGGCAGGCAGAGGATTTTGAGGGGGGATCTCAAAATTTAGGAACCCGAAAAGGGGGGATGTCAAGTTTTTTTCATAACATGAAGGGGGGATGCATATTTTTATGGCAATATATTTAAGACAAGGTTGTGCAGTTTGACAGTAAATGAAGGAAGGCTCAATTGTTGAACACCGAGTTTGAACCTCCTGAAGAAATATCACTTGCACTACTATTCTCGTGTATTTACCCTCTTTCAACTGAAATGTTGAAAAAAGCTGCGCGCTTCGCGAATAAAGAATTATAAACTTAAAAAATCAGAAAAGGCCTTCTTGTTTTACCACAATTCCTCAAGGTCCTGCCAGACAAAAACGCCTCTGGACTTTTGATTAATAATCTTGTAGCTTCATTGCCAAATTTGTGGCGTGCTTCGCGCGCACAACGGAAAAACCAAACAATCAAATACAAAATAAATGATACTCAGCCTATGTGTAGTAAGGCTCCAATCGAGGAGCGCACCAGATCACGGTAGAAAGTCACTACACACAAAAGAGTACAGCCACCTAGGATTTTTATTTGCATTTTTACGCTTTGTATTTTTTTATCAATGAGCCTTGTTCTGCATCTTTGTAACAATCCTACAACCCCCGCAACCCTACCTCGACATATAAATTGAAAAACATTTTCGGGGGGGGGGGGGGGGCATATTTTTCCTTTTGCCTAATCGTAAAAAATATGTTGTGTCTTGGGGGGATCTGAAAATTTTGCATTGTCAAAAAAAAATCCCCCCCCTGTAGTATACATAATGAATGCAGCCTAATCCTAAATAGCTGTGGACCCGGGGGCAGTGGGTGCTGACATTTTTAACTGGGGGTGGGGGCTGAGCTTTTTGAAACTATATATTTTGGTATTCACACGTAAAAAAGAAAAGGAACAGAAGAACCTTTTTGTTTGTTGTTTTTGTTTCTGTTCTGACATTAGGCTCAGTAGGGGTTAAGATTACATTGTGACATATTTTCTTCAAAATATATGTGAGGTGAAAACATGGAAAATAGAAATTACATGCACACTTCATTTTTTGCCTGTTCGGCACCCCCACTTTTTAGGGTGCTCTTCCGCCCCTGTGTTATCCCAACTGTTTGGGAGGTAGTATGACCCTGAAGGGAAGACAATACCAGACTGGACTATTTAAGATACCCAAGGTGTTTATATCTGACCTAAATGAAAACTCAGGTTGGATTGAAGCTTAAATCTGAGATCCGAGTGGGAATGTGTGAATTTCCTAACTGGGATCAAAAAATTTCATTCTGGCATAGGTAGCATGTTAATTTAGTGAATACAGAAACAACAACATTGTATTGGCATCCATTCAGGGCTGTAACTCCCTCATACAGCCATATTTTCATTACTGTAGTGCTGTATGGGGGACATGTGGCAAAGGGATGGCAAACACCCTCCAGATACTCCAAAACAGGGCAGCCAGGGTTTTGACCTTCTCAAATTATGATAAACGGTCAAGGGATTTACTGGATGAGCTAGAGTGGGACAATCTTGAGACCAGGAGGGACAAACAGCTAGCATTGATGATGTACAAAACCCAAAATGGAGGAATCCCAGATTACCTCTCAAATATTTTCTTGTATTCCTATCAAACTCATAAGTATAATTTTAAGTTTTTCAGCTCCTGCTTAAAAATTAAGCCCTAGAACATTTTAAAGAAAACAATTTTGAGCTATCAGAATTGTCAATATATTAAATATAACTTTTTAATAATTTATGTATTTTATATTATTCATTATCTTTGTATCTACCATTATCCCTATATTTTATTGTATATATATTTTAAATTGTACATAATATGTAAGTTAGATTAATTATATTAATAGTTAGATACCATGTAATGCGCTTTTGGTCATTATTATGTTAAAAAGTGCACTATAAATCAATAAATTATTATTTATTATTATATAACTCAATATATACTGAGCGTACATTACTGCCAAGATTTTTGTGATTGCATCTAGAATTTAGGTTCTGGTCATTACTACACTTTGAATATTATATGTCTTCACGGGTTTAGGAAAACCACTCTTGAAACTGAACAAGATGGAATTAGTCAATCATAGACAAAACAATTAGAAATCATTTCATTCATTCTTGATTTCATGAATTCATCACTAAAATGTACATGTATAGTATCCAATTAGCCATGCATGGTATTATTTAAGACTGGAAAATAGAAGATTTGTCTTTAAGCTTCATCAGACTTATTGCTTTTCTCTTTCAATTTCAGCGACAAAGCAGCAGCCAGAAATGGCTCTTGGACAGGCCAAAATTATATAAATAGTATTACATGGACTGAAAACAGACTTTGAAGTTCATAAGAGACTATGTATGGCAATGAGAGATAAGAGGGAATAACTTTACAGAAAACAGTGGAAGGGCAAGGGCTACCCCCCCCCCTCCTCCCCCCTGCCATCCATGAATTAGAATACAATATGTAATGGCTCTGTCTTGTGTTTTTGAAAAGAAAATGTATCCATGATTGTTAGATCATCTGGTTTGTGAACATTAAAACAATAGATTGCTTGCTTTAGATTTCCATGAACTGATCAAGACTCCTCATTTTCACCATATAAATCTCCAGCTTGTTAAAATCTTTTGTTACATAATTGTGTTAACGAAATTAACCATACATCATACATGGTGTTTTTGAACATAGGGTAGGTAGTTTTTTTTTCTTTGGGAATTTCAGCAAAGTGTGGTTCCACAATATATACATTCCCCTCCCCCATGGAAGGGATTGGAAATTCTGGAGGGATGGGGATCAATTTACCTGATCTTTTCCATACAAATACTGTACGTATTTTTACCACCCCTTCGAGAGGGAGGAGTATGGATATTTTCGGGGACCACACAATTAAAAAAAAATGCCCTCTCATGCGTCTTTTAGGGAAACATCCATGTAATGTGCATGTGATCGACTAGGAAACTGTACAACTCTTCACTCTCCTTTGTGTAATGTTATGTTCCAAGCCCTCCGAGAACAATTCCGTAACTCATAAAGTGGTACATAGCTCTTAAAAGGACAATTAATGTAATGGAAATGGTTCTTCCCCTGAAAAGCTCACGAATTGGGATCGCCCTCCCCTTACCATTCCTTCCCTTACCATTGGAATTTCCAATACATACAAAGCAGGATAAATACAAATACCAAAATTGGGAACCAACTTTTCTGAATTTCTCTGCTCATTCCATGGTGGGTATTTTCTTGAATCTTTTATGAATATCTTGACAAATAAAAGCTTTTATTTTTTTCCTCTAGGGCACGGTAACGAATCCTGCATTCTGATTGGTTCTTAGAGCACGCGCGCGGGGGCAATATTTTCCTATCTCTGACCTACGTCACAGTAACCATTTTCGCGCGCTTGTTTTCATCGAAAAAATCAAATTTAATCAAAGTTATTTACCGGCTTTAGGTCGGTCCGTATAGGGAAAAAACTGTGACCTCCGCCTGGAAAATGTGGAATGGAACATTTTCCAGCCCTCGGTCACAGTTTTTCCCTATACGGACCTCCCAGCCGGTAAATAACATATATTTCTCTTTATGGTATGTTTGTGCTTTGTTAGAATCATTCCATTGGGTAGGTTATAGTCTTCCACACAGCCAGTCCACAGTGACAAACAATGTACCCATGACAACCATGTTTTATTCTCACGGAAACATGTAACCGGGAGCTCCGCTTTTAGCCAGTGGCTAAATCTATATATTAGTGGACGACAATTGTAGACTCTTCTGCTAAATTCTCTGCAGAGCAGTGATGGTGATCATCACGTTCGCACTTTTAAAGCGCACACAGCTTCCCTTAGTAATAACGATGACTGTCCAAGTAGTCTTGCGGTACGCATTGCCTAGAAATGCCTTTCAATCTCTCGGCACCTTCATGGACGGCTCTTCACGCCGGGCCTATAAGGATCAAAAATCGCCGGGGTTTGTTGTAAATTTGTGAGTTTTAATCCAATCACTACCAAATTTCACATGTAAATAGTACTCAAAAAATTAACAAACATAGTAGTTTTGGAATTTTCAAATTAACGAATTTTGGCGGAATGACGTCATCAATCTTACACTAAAATTTCAACTCGATCATATGAAATTCTTATGACATGAATATGAAAGAGCTCATTTAGATAGCCACAAAACCGAAAAGATTTTTGAAATATCTCATTCCCTTGAGAAGTTATGAATATTTTAAGTTTGCAATGTCCGCCATTTTGTTTTTTAGACAAATTGGCAGCCATTGGCAGCCGGTACAAAATTGCAGGGCTTGTTCTAACTTGGTGAGTTTTAATCCAATCACTTCTAAAATTCACATGTAAATAGTACTCATGAAATTAACAAACACAGTCATTTTAGAATTTTCAAATTAAACGAATTTTGGCGGGAAAATGACGTCATCAATCTTAAACCAAAATTTAAAATCGATCATATGAAATTTTTGAGAATCGGGTATGGAAGAGCTCATTGCGATAGCCACAAAACCGAAAAGATTTTTGAAATATCTCATCCCGTTAAGAAGTTATGGATATTTTAAGTTTGTATTTCCACTGAACGCTGACCAAAACAAAATGGCGGACATGCAAACTTAAAATACTCATAACTTCTTAAGGGAAAGAGATATTTCAATAATCTTTTCGGTTTTGTGGCTATCTCAATGAGCTCTTTCATATCCAAGTCATAAAAAGTTCATATGATCGATTTAAAATTTTGGTGTAAGATTGATGACGTCATTTTCCCGCCCTATTCGTTAATTTCAAAATTCCAAAACGACTATGTTTGTTAATTTCATGAGTACTATTTACATGTGAAGTTTGGTAGTGATTGGATTAAAACTCACAAAGTTACAACAAACCCGGCGATTTTTGATCCTTATAGGCCCGGCGTGCTTGGGCGACAATTGTGTCTTGGATGAGCCCGACCCAGTCCAGCCCGTTGAAACCCCTTGGTTGTCAGTAGTATGCGTGTGTGACAGTCCACACGCGCTGTGCTTTTGGTGAATGGTCAAAGACAGTCATCACTAGCTCTGCGAATGTGCCACGCAGTGCAACAAGTGGTCGTAGAAGGGCATGCCATGTAGTCAGTTCGTCATTCAGGTCTGGTGTCATTACAGTATGATGTGATGTACCTTCAAGAACATGCATCGCATGTTATGTATTGAGTGAAGACGTAGAAAAATACAAATGATAGAAAAGTTGCTGGAATAACTACCTAGAAAATTTCTTGTGATTCCCCCTTTCAGGGCTTCAGGTTTTGACAGATCCCCCCTTTCGCTCGATCGCCCCAAAATTAAGTGATCCCGTGTTGAGGCCACATTTGTAATAACCTGCCACATTTGTAATAATATTGTGCCACATTTGTAACACCATTGTGTCGCATTTGTAATAACTTCATAACTAGGTGTAAAGTAAGAGGGAGGTACATTACGTCGTCGATGACGTCATCAAAAATGGAAAAATTCATATCTCGCGAATGAAAGATTCCAAGACAACCAAACTTGGCCAAAATTGTAAAGGTGAGTCGAGAATCGCAACAAAATGGTCATGTGATGTGACGTCATCAAAACTAGAAAAGCCAATATCTCAAGAAGGCACTTGTCGCTAGGTGACCGAACTTGGTAAAGTTATCCTTGAGGCAAGGGGGTGCACCACCAAGGTCACGTGGCATGACGCCATCTATGACGACATCATACTCGAGCAATGTTGCCTTACCATACTTGTGTTACGTTTTTTTGGAGGCAAGGGGGTGCACTGCCAAGATCACGTGGCATTACGTCATCAATTACGTCATCAAATGTAGAAAAGTCGATACCTCGATGACAGTAATGTATTGATTCGAGCTCCACTTTTAGGTAGTTCCTCAATCTATATATTAACTTTGTCAACGAAAAACACTCTACGATTTTAAACTGCCAGTCTCGGCGTCTCGGCAAGTCTTGGATTTACCATTCGCTACCCTTGTGTCCCCATAGGACTTGACGTGCCTATAGATGGCTGGAATAGTTATGTCCACGCCATTCAGGAAACACCAGCCTGCTGACAGTGAAGTCTTTGGCGTATAGACGTTCTTCAGCTGATTACAGTAGCTACTCTTCTGCTTCTCATGCTTACGTGAGCCACTTACCTAACGGGTAGTGAAGAGAATCTTTCGACGATTACGTTTGCAACATTTATTTCATGCAACGTTCGTTTTAAAGCCATAGAAAAACAAAATGAAAATACGCGGGTACCCCGTGGTTTTCTGGAGAAACAAAGAATACGGCCGTACGGCCACACCCACCAACGGCGCGACTGTAAACAATCCATTTTGAAACTCCCTCGGGCCAAGCTTCAAAACGGCATATGTATCCAAAAGTCCCGCAGGGGGGGATATTTTCTTCAGTCTCGGGCTCGGATTTTAAACTGCCAGTCTCAGTACCCTCGTATTGAGAGTAACAACAGTGTAAACATCCAAGAAAAAAATATTGGCCAAAATTTATGGCTAATTCAAAGCGTTCTAGCTGTGCTGACAATTACATTGAACGGAAGTGTTTTTAAAACTAAAAAACAGCGCGGATGAATGGAGAAACTCACTAGACACAGGATGTTACCCGAATGAAATGTCTTGATGTGATGAAAATATGCAATGGGGATCTCTGTGTCTGTGAGATTAAGGGGTGTATATACTGAACATATTGCCGGGTGCACTCTCGTTGGTTTTGCTGCAATAGTCCTTTAAAAAGCATTAGAAAATAACACCTATGTTGTATTGTGAATGTGCGCACTCTGATTGGTTAAAAATCGTGTTTGTAAGAGACCTGAGAAACAGGATTGTCACGCAACGCTGTCGCGCGTGTGTATGTTATTTTCTAAAAGCAATAAAAATACTTTCTGCGTGCTCTCTGGTTTCTTACAAACACTCGGGGAATGTTGGTCGAACTGATAAAACTTGAAAGACACTCGCCTTCGGCTCGTGTCTTTCAAGTTTTGATCAGTTCTCCCAACATCCCCCTCGTGTTTGTAAGAAAGCAGAGAGCACGCGGAAAGTACTTTTATTGCTTAATTTCCAACATCTCAGTAGTTGAAATAACTTGAAGCCATGCCAAATCACATGTCAGTGCGCACTGTCAGCAAGATGAATACCGACATAAAAATATGCGCCGAAAGTCCTCTGTATTCGGCATTCGTCTTTGAAGAATGAAGTTTGTGACTATGTACTATTTTGCTTTGACAATTTTCAAGTTTTTATGGAAAAATCTAGCATTTTAACTTAATTCAAGTGAGTAAATATTATGAAAAATCATGTTCTAAAACTTTAGAGTTTTTTTTAAACTACTTAAAAGTAGTCCTAAAGGGTTTTCGATTCTGGAACAGTCGTTTGCGAAACCTAATAAATCTTATGTCATAAAAATGTTTAATGTTTTATATGTACTGTTATCGCAACCACAGGTAAAATCATTAAATTTCAGCACATTTCTAAGCATGTTTGTTTCTAATATTTTACAATATATTGTTAAAAGAAAAAAACTCTTATTGTTCTTTTTTATAGATGCTTCTCCAGCCAAAAACAATGAAAGGGAAGGACTCAAGCCTTCCTTTAATATGGACTTGTGTATTCAACAAAGTTTAAAAATTTAAAGTTGTACAGAAATAATGAAATCCATATTTTGTACATATGGAAGTTGATTTCTCCCTGCGCCGTCAGGTTAGTAAACTCACCCTTGAGTGAAATCTCATTCTTCTGTGTGTCTGGCATGAACGCTTCTTTACGAAAGGACATTGAATTTAATGTATGTATGATGTTTGTATGGGTGAATGTAATTTATGATATTTCTTGAAAATGGTACCAAACTTTAATGCTATTAATGTAACATATAAAAGTAGGGTTGTGCCGATAAATGTAATAAAAGATATAATATATATATTGTTTAGCGTTTTGTAGTTTTTTATTAATGTTTCCTATGACTACGTGACCTCATTTAATTTAGAATTTTATGACCAAAAGCAAATCAAGAAGTTTGGCGTGGGTTATTCATCATTGTCAACCTATCTGCTTATGATCAAGCTGCAAAACTGCAGGTAATCGATGCAGGTAATTCACTTAACAATAAAGTTCTAGATGTACGGAAAGTTTAAATAAATAGATTCACATTGAGTTACTATCTAAGTAGTATTTCTGCAAACAGAAGTTAAGAAAAAGATTAAGCTTGGTTTTACATATTACTGACTGCTACACATGTGGTTTTAACAAGTGTTGACCATGGCAGGATAATATGCTCAACCATAGAGTATCGTGTTTGACCATGGTTTTCCATGATTGGCTACGTTTCTTGCAACCATGGTCCACCATGTTTGACCATGGTAGCTTGACCATGGTCAACCATGACCTACCATGTTTCGCCATGGTTGACCATGTTTCAAATCAACATGAATAGCTGCAGGATATTTGTGAAGCAACCATGGTCAACCATGTTCGCCCATGGTAACTGGACCATGGTCGACCGTGGTCAATCATGGTCTGCCATTGTCTATATGTCGCAGTATTCAAACCATGGTTGACCATGGTTGAATCTGGTGCCATTTAACGCACATGGTCGACCATGGTCAACCATGGTATTTTCATTGCCAAAACATGGTTGACCTTGGTCCAAAACCCTGGAAAACCATGGTCAAATCATGGTCGACCATGGTTCAACCGTGGTTGTGAGACTGGGGTGTTTTTGGGCTCCACTAGTAGTAGTACTGGTACTTTGTCTTTCAAGGTCTGTGAGAGAAAGTCAGAAAAATGACCACAACAACAAGAATACTACACCCTGAATAATCAAGAACATGTTCCAAATCAAAACTATACCTTACCAGCTATTATCATTTCTAACACACCTTCCACTACGCTATCAACTCCTGACTCGTCCCCACTCGACGCCATGTTGTTTACGTTCAGCACTAGGAAGCTGAAAATGATAACTTCAGAATAAAGTTCTCTTTGAAATATAACACATCACATATTTTATCTATAAATATAACCCCACGGTAGAAAATTAGTGAAATTCTGGTCGAAAATAGCAAAATACAACTTTTCGAGCTTACTTACGACTTTTCGAACCACGATCTGCCAGTCGCGTATTTCTTTGCTTTCCACCGGCCCATGATCCTTTGCGAGCTGACACGCGACTGGGGACGTGTCAGATGTTTCTCGAGTATCTGCAAGTTTTGGTCAATTTTCCTGCTTTTTTCGCTAAGATATGAGGAAAAGTACTTGCAGAATTTCCAAATAAGGTAAGGGGGGATTTCCTAATAAGGAAGTTTTGCAACGTCGGCAAAACTACAGCTTTTGGCGAAATTTTCTTGATAGCTGTGCTTCATCCCTTCCTGAGATATGATAATAAACGGAAAAGGGTCTTGGTTTACCTGTGGTGGGGAGCGCAGACCGACACGCACGGACGCGCCCGCGATACCCAAATGGGAATACCGCTGAACCATGAAAAATGAAGTCGATCGTATATCTGAGTTCTAGTTTGAGCTATTGTATTCTTCCTGCGATACCTATGGTGCTCCGCTCTGCGGCCTTCGGCCGCTAAGGAGCTCCGCTAAAAAAAACCCGGACTCGATACGTACACAAATTTAACAATATTAGTCGCCAAAGGTGACGTTAAATATCCCGGCACTCAATCGATAGCGATGAAAATTGATAAAAGTCACTTATTTTTTGATTGATTGATTGTTTCGTGAAATCGTTAAAAATCGTTAACCAAAAAGTTTCCTGAAATCGTTATATGGATTTGTATGGCTGCAGGTTCTAAACATTGATAAAAACAAACCATACTGATTATCATTAAATGTTCACCTAATAACCGTGGGATCAGAGGCTGTGGTCTAAGGTGCGGGATTGCAGAATATACAAGATATTATCTGTCTATTTTAGTTGTATATTCTGTATATACATAGACACTGGTGTATATTAACACGGGATAGCAGAATATACAATATTATACCTGTCTATTTAGTTGTATATTCTGTATACATAGACACTGGTGTATATTGTATATTCTGTATACATAGACACTGGTGTATATTAACACGGGATTGCAGAATATGCAAGATATACACGTAGGGCATAAAGCGCGCGGAAATCGGCACCATCTTTTGTCCACAGTCGCCATTTTGGCCGTGTGGTTATTTTGGGGAGACTGGTAACTAAATACATTAAGTTTGACAGCCCCCACTTTCACCTCCTCCCACGGGTTTATTATGTCATTGATCGCCATCTTGATTTGACAATCGGAAAGAAGGAAGGAAGAGCTTTCAAACGAGACCTTCAGCATCTTTGTAGGGCTTTCGCGCGCTTGTTTTTGATTTTTTCATTTGGTTGTTTTATCGAGTTTTGATGTCGAAGACCTGAAAGAGAAAAAAACGGTATTTCTGTGCAGTTAATACCGTTTTGAGTGTTATCTTTGAAACGTTGAAATTGACTTTCACCTAAAGTTCACTTGTTGTTCTACAATCGTATGGTTTTGGTTTTCTCGATTTGTTTGCGCGAGGGCTCATTTTTGAGTTTTTAAAAAGTCATTTGCTTCAAAATATGGCCAGAACCCGGAAAAAATGGACGGTTTGTGTTTGTACAAATGGTTTTGGAAGACAAGAATTAACAGTGCGATGGTGAGCTGCTCAGAGACAGAGAGTGAGAAATTGAATCTTATTAAAAACTACGACACGAGGAGAAAAGGTGAGGCATAAAGGAAGAGCGATTTTATATATTTTTAACTTTTTAAGGTGATTTTTAGTGGTTGGTATGGTATCGAAAAATAAACAAAGCGCTGTTTGTTTCCTACGCGCGAGTTCGTTGTTTCGGTAGTTCAGTCAGGGATTTTTCATACTGCAATGCTTCCGTGACCGTCATTCGATCAAAATATGACCTTTCACTATAATTGTTATTCGAGGGCTGAATATAGCATCTTTTGTATTTGAAAGATGTGTATATCAATTCATTCTGTCTCTCGCGCGCTCTGAAATCATGATCAGCTGGTTTCGAGTTCATCAGCCCTTGCCTTGGCTGTTCAAATGATTACTTGAGTTATCTAGAAACCTACCTGATTTATGCTAAAGTTTCATGGGCTAAAAATTAAAAAGTATCTTGAATTATTAATCATATTATAAGCTGTACAGAGAAATGCTTTCTGTTCCTCAATAGTCCAATATTTATTTCTGTCTATCAAAGTAGTTCAGGAAGTGCATAGACACCAAATGCCAGCCTATTGGGCATTGAGAGGCAAACTCAAATGTTAAATTTTCTGCCTCAATTGATTAGAATTGTGAGAAACAATATTCAACAAACTGTGAGAAATACTAGATACTGTATCTAGTATTTCTCACAGTTTGTTGAACATGTAATGCCAATAGGGGCAGGGGTACTCACTTGTTTTAGGATTATAGCCACTATGACCTGTAATTTAATGTGGAATCCATTATAAAAACAATTTTCACAAGAAAAGATACCCCAGATTCAGTTTATTTGTACTATATTCTATTATTTGTACCAAACTGAGACCTGGCCTGTTCTGAGCAGGTCAACAATAGTATGCTGGCTTTATACTATCAAAACAGGTAGTGTTTCAATCGAGCTGTTTCAATTTCAAGCCCGGCGGCATCAAATTTCTATCACGTGACGTCTAAAAAGCTATCACGTGACCTAGGCTTGATGTCTTTCAGTCAATAAACAGTCAGTACTCAGTCACATGATGATTTTCTCATAGTCGTTTGTCACATTTTTGGTCATCCCATGATATAAATCAGTGACCCGTGGGTTCGAAATTTCAACGGCGTGATTGAAACTCTACCTGTTTTGATAATATAAATTGTTTAAAACTCACAATGCCCCTTATAACATCTTGATACCACTACTGCCAGTTTGCTCTTCAAATTTGATTTGTTATTGAAAAGTTTGAGCTCCCTTAAAAGCTACAAGGTAATGTTGTTACTGAGCAAAACAAAAGGAACTATGAAAAGGATTCTGGGAATAGTGGTATCAAATGTAATCAAGGGACTTGAAAATTTAAAAAAAAAGTGCCCCAAGAAAGCAAATTGATGTGGGTGCAGGTCTTTATTATCAAATCCCATTTTAGAGAGAAGTTTGTTAACCATGCATACCCATTCTATCTACTGAAGGAAAAATTGGGATGTTGTTTAGCAGCAATCATCCCTAGAGCTCTTGTAAGGGAGTACCCCTCCATGAAGGGAAGCCACACCAGTACTGTGCACTCCCATAGCAAAACGGAGTACATTTAAGGTATACCTTAAAGTTACCCAAGGTATACCTCAAAAGTACCTCTCTGGTACATTTCGGGTATTACCCGAAATAGGGTAGGATTGGAACATCAATGGGTACTTTTCGGGTATACCTGAAAAGTACCTCTGATATCGGGTACATTTGGGGTAAATCAAGGTACATTATGGGTACATGTAAACTGAATTACACAGCATAAAAAGGCAGGTGTACCTGAAAAGTACCTTGAACCACTGGTAAGTTTCAGGTACATTCATGCATCTCATTCTTACTATATAGTGTGCTTTATGTTAAATAGATGAGCACAAGATTTTGGGTATTTTTACTATTAACCATTAATTAAAGCCAGGCTTTACCCTTGTGCAGTCAACAAAGCCTCAAATTTTGCATGATATTGAAGTATTTTTTGCCACTTGGTTTCCAGTGGAAAACAAAGAAACATCACAGCAGTAATATTTCTAATAATCTTATTTATGATTTCTTCAATTTGTCAAAAATTTGAATAACATAATAAATAAAATGATACTTCAACACATCACTTTCTTATTTATAGTTGAATTTGATTCAAGCATCCATAAATTCTATTAAATGTAAAAAATCTACTTGATAATTAATAACCGATAAGCATTTAATTGGTACAATGATAATGTGCAAAAAATCATAGTGGAACTTATAAATGAAATATACTCTCATGAATAATATACTCTGATTTCAAAGCGATGCATACCTATCCTTCACAATAAATAAGCAATTATTGGATGCGGTTGTTGTCATAACCGGAAAATTCAATGTAAGACAAGTGCAATCAGGCGAGGGTGTAAGGCTATAGGCAGAGACTGCTTCCACTTGGCTAGACATTGATTTTTCAGATATAACAAAAAACAAATTCAATAATTTTATTACACATTGTCCATGGCTGGTACTGGTTGCTTAGCTATTACTGCTGGGCATTTTTCTTTTTTTTTTCATCTGACATCAGAGCAGTTATCTTTTTACTCAACGAGGCTCTGACATCGCTTCGATTTTTTTGGTGTCCCCACACTCCTTGACTGAAAACCCTGCAATAGAATAACAGAATAAGAAAAGGGTGAACCTTAATTCAGTCATCATTGTAAAGGAGGCCAGGGTCCAAACAGTAAGCTGAACCAACACTTAGCAGAACTGAAAATATGAGCTAGTCATCGTACAACTGTTCATTGGCGAAAATCAAAGATTAAAAATACACCTCTGCCCATATAAAGGGATCCAGGATCCAGCTAAATTTCAGGTTTGGGATCCGTGTTCCAGAGTATAGGATCCATATCCAGAGTGTGGGCTCTGTGATCCAGATAAATTTGAGGTTTGGGATCTGGGATCCAGAGGTGTGGGAACCTAGGATCCAGAGTGTGGGATCCGGGATCCAGAGCATGGGATCCGCTTGACCATGGGTGATCGATGGGTTGGGACGATCCCTTTACATGGGCCTATAACACAAGTGTATGTCTGATCAAAACACAGCTCTGAATGCTATGCATGATCAAAAAAGAAAATTGATTAGCTCTGCTCATATATATTTCGACATATATATATGGCACATGCACTCGTTTGCAAAAACACTGTCCACCCTAAATATATGTATCCTTTGTCTTATCAGTCCCTTTTGACAGGCGGTGTGTATGCTATTGTTCTCTGCTGAGCTGACCGCAGCAGAGAACAATAGCAAAGACGCCCCCTGTCAAAAGTGACTGATAAGACAAAGGATACATAATATATGTATTTTTTAAGGTGGACAGTGTTTTTGCAAACGAGTGTATACATGGAATAATATATATATTATATTTATCTACTAAATCAATAGTAAGTAAAAGAAAAACACACACTATACGAACCTATGATTGCTTCAACGATGTCTTGGTCCAATCCTCCTTTCCCATGGGCCCCAGACAGGTTTTTAGCAGATATTAGTTCTTCCGGAGAATAGAAACCCACAAGCAGGCAACGTGCTCTGGAAGTTGCAGTGTCCCGTGACATGGCCTTGTCGAGCTGGGACTGATAGAGGTAGATCCGCGATCCAGGAATAAGTTCTACCATCTGAATGAAAAAGAAAAGCCTGCTTGAATATGAGGGAATTGAAATTTGTAAAATTCCATGCACACAGCCCATAGAATATAATTATTCAGAGTTCCCGCTAGATATTGAAACAAGGGTTGTTGCATGGACTCCTGGGGGTCTTCACTTTTCCGGAGTCCAATTGTATGAATAGCCTATAGCCACATGTATCTTAATAGGCCTATAGGGCATACGCCGAATTAGGGTTGCTTCAATTTTTTTTAAAAGATACACACTCGACAGGTCTTTTAAATAACACTGACATTATCATATATTCAACACAAGGGCGTTAGTTCGACCATATGCTTTATATAGTTATGTACCAAGCTTAGCTGATGAGCTTATCTAATGCAGTTTGACAAAAAGCGACAGTTTTGTCTTTGTACAACAACCTCATTGCAAATATCCCCAGGGATGCTTTCGCCAATTAATGTATCACAGCTGAGGACATCTTTGCAATAATGAAAACATGCATATGAGACGAACACAGTTTTCACTCCACAAAGATCTGTTTTAGTTAAGTTCATACAGTCGAAGCTCTCGTAAGCGACCACCTCGTGAACTGAAAATTGTGGTTGTTAACGGAGCTGGTCGCTTACGAGAACGGCTCTCGTAATTTGGAATTAATATTATACAGTCGAAGGTATCAGAAAACTTAAAATTGTTTACTAGCGAGAAACAATAGAATCCAATGGCAACAAGCAAATATATAAAATATCATTAGTTACCAGCTGGAGGTCCATGTCATGAAATACCATGACCGAGGTCTTGAAAATACTGACTGAGGCCGAAAGCAATATGGCTATTATATTCTGTCACTCCTAAAAGCCCCGGGTCACAACTATTTCATACAGATCAACCTTATTAGCTGGTATTTTTTTCTTTACAAAATCTATCAAAATTAGCTCACAGATGAGCAAAAACAGAAGAAAACCAACAAAAAATGAGCATGCCTAGAGCGGTCAGGTATCAGGGTCCGGTCATAGGATACTGGACCCTGCCACTGCTCACAACTTGGAAAGACTGTAAATTTGAATTCTGCAAATTGAGTAACAATAAATGTCAAAGGCATTTCTATAAGCATGCGTCGATTGCAAAAAGAATCTTTTTGTCATTTGTAACTGAGTTCTTTGGGGTACATGTACATGTATTTCAAATTCATCATACCACAATTAACTGGCATTACAGATATAAACTTACCTGGTAAAGGTCAGCTACGGACTGACTGACTTTTCCAGCTCTTGGATTTGTCATCATGTCATCTGTAATGGCCTCTCCATGCTCTACTAAAAGATCACAATTTTATTAATTACAATTGGTTATGCAATTAAACAAACGGTATAGAAAAATGAGGGGCCTAATGTTAGGGTGAGCTGGTAGCTGAAAAGGGAATCCTCCAACAGAGTGTACAGTGCTATCCCAAAAAAAATTTTTAATCAAAAATCTAACCTTTTATTTCAAAACATGTACATTGGCAAAACTGGCTGAATGTAAAAAGAAAACAACAACTTATTTTAGACAGATATTTTCTTACCAGAAAAAAAAACAAGCTTGTTTTCAAGGGGAGGATCATTAACTTCCTATGTAAGTATACAAAAGGAAAACCAAGGCATAAAGCTTCTAAAGGTATTTGAAGCTACATGAACCTGCAGCCGAAAGTTGCATGGAAATGAGGCTGGAAATATGATCATACAAAATTAGCACTGCCCAGGGAAGCCTTAGCTGGTGAATTGAGACCGAAAAAACTGCTTAATGTCTATGTGTTTACTGATTTTCTTTTCTTATCGGTCCCTTTTCACCAGTTAAGGCTTCGATCCCTTCCCTAACTTACCACCATTTTGAAAAAGGTATATTTTTAGCTTCGCTTCGGGTGCCTATGAAAATTGCCTCATCTAACGTCAGGTAGATTGAAATAAATTTAGAACATCCTTAAAACTATTGCAGCTTTTCATAGCTTAAATAATATAATAATAACAATAATGATCCACCCTGGCTTTCCAAATTTAGAAAAATTGGCTCTTCATCTAGAGTTTTAAGAACTTCAGGTAGCACTCTGTAAAAACCTGCATTGGGCAATTCCAGAAAATATACAGTATATACACCCCAGGGGCAGGTGGCATTATGCATGGGGGTCAAAACTAGTGCTGTCTATCCCCGGGGTACATATATTTTCGCGAATTGCCCATTGTAAGAACCTAAAAATCAAGAACATGTTACTTGTACGTACATGTACCTTAGGTTAAGATTTTTATAAGAACCTTACACTGAATATATAAGAAATAATGAAAATTATTGAGGCTAACCTTGAAAACAGTAGGTTCTTATGTGCAGGTTTGTACTAAACAGTGATACTATGATATTTGGAATTCACATTCTAGCTGGTGCAATACCTTGTAATCTGTGTTTAACAGATTGTAGCTCAAATTTTACATCTTCCAACTGCTTTGCAAGTACTGCACAGTTGCTGCAGTTATAACCTTCTCTTGCCCTCTTGGTGACAGGACCTTCAGCTGGTCCTGCTGACAGGGGGTGCTTTCGGGGACACTTCATCCCAATAGTTGGTCGTGGCCTCTGGGTGCCTGTTGGTTGGGGAAAAGTGCCTGCAGTAGCTTGTATAGGCTGAAGGGAAAAGGAAGTGCTAGGTAATTCTTTTCCTGTCTGCATAATTTCCCTCTGGGTGCCTGTTGGTTGGGGAAAAGTGCCTGCAGAAGCTTGTATAGGCTGAAGGGAAAAGGAAGTGCTAGGTAATTCTTTTCCTGTCTGCATAATTTCCTGGCAAGAAGATATCAGTGATGAGCTTTCCTCTACCACATCAGAAGTGAAATTATTCCCCCCCTGTTCTTCGGGCGGCATCTCAAAGTCTGCAATTTGCTCCATGAGGACTTGGTTTCTTTGAAGGAGAATTTCCTTCTGTCTTTCTTGTTCCTCTTTTTTTTCTGTCTGTCTTCCTTTTTCTTGTCTTGTTCTTTTTTCTTCATTTGCCTCTCTTCTTCTTTTTTCCTTTGTTGCTCCTCTTTCTTTCTTTGTTGCTCCTCCTTCTTTTTTGTTGTTCCTCCTTCTTTTTTCGTTGTTCCTCCTTCTTTTTTTGTTGTTCCTCCTTCTTTTTCTGTTGTTCCTCCTTCTTACTTTGTTGTCCTCCTTCTTTCTTTGTTGTTCCTCCTTCTTTCTTTGTTGTTCCTCCTTCTTTCTTTGTTGTTCCTCCTTCTTTCTTTGTTGTTCCTCCTTTTCCTTTTTTTTCTGCTGTTCCTCATGCTGTTTTTCCTCCTGCAGTTCCTCTTCTTCTTTCTTGATTGCTCTAAATCTGTTTGCTCTTCTTCTGCTCTGTTTTTATGTTGTCCTTCTGTATTTCCATGTTGCTTTTCATTAAGCAGATCATCCTCTATCATATTCTCTATTTCTTCCCTTCCATCATCTGATTCCATTTCAAAATCATCTTCATTTTCATCACTTCCATATCTTGTTTCGAAGGATTTTCTATTCTTTGCAAAATCCTCATATTCTTTCTTTAGTTTTAGGAGTTCTGCCTTACACCCTTGTAAATTAAAGCAAATGAACATGCTAATAAATAATTTATAAAATATTTAATATTAATTAAATAATAATGTTATTTAATAGTGGCAAAAACTTTAAGAAATAGTTCTGTGCTTTAAAGTGATGCCTGAACATCAGTATACCTGGATCTGTAAGTTCATACAATTCATACAAAGGAAATTCAGGGTCCAAAAAAGTAAACAAACTAAATTTTTGGATTTTTTTCATTTAACTAGGTGTGTCTGCAAGCTACAGTATTTTAACAATTTATATGGCAAAGAAATGCCCCTAATATTAATATTTAACCAGGGGCTCATAAATAGGGGTGACCCTCTCTAGTATTGCCTTACTGATAATGCATTTTGACAGACCTAGTTATTTTTAGAACGGTTTTAGTACTAAAATTGTAAAGCTTTTGGTGTTTACTAGCCAATCAAATTTGTTTTACCAGTAGCTTTACAAAAGCCTGTCATTTGCAAGATATGCACGTGCAAGCACAGATTTCTTGTTGTTGTCTGCTATTGTTATTCTAAATTTGACCAAAGCCGCAGAAAAACAGGAGTAAATACCAATCTAAAAATAGCCAGTCTGTGCGAACACCTTAATTATCAAGAATATATACGTTTCCGGGATACGTTGTCACCCAAAAAGCCTATAAGCTTGGTGCGCTAGGGAGTATGGGTAAAGATTTATTTAAATTCTGCAAAATATTAGAAACAAACATGTGTGGAAATGTCCTGAAATTTAATCATTTCACCTGTGTTTGCGATAACTGTCTGAATTCAGATCAAACAGTAGCAGTTTAAATGCCCCCATCATCCTTTGCGCTTCAAGCTTAGAGGCCTTTTGGGTGACAACGTTTTCCGGAAACGGTATATATCAGAGGGACGCCCCTCCGAGCCCCGGTATATACTAAATAAAACCCTTCTGGCCATACTAGTCCAATACTCTGACAAATTTATGCATGGTATTGTTCTCTCCATTGTATTGCCTCGTTCTATAATACACTCCATTGCACTCCATTGTTTTAGACAATGCTTTGCATAATTTGTCAGTGTATTGGACAACCCTCCTTCTGGCGGCTGTAATATTGGCGGATAATGTCCAAGGATGAGAAATGGTCCGAAAAATGAAAAATGAACTGTGAATAATATTGAGGACCATTTTTCATCCACAGACATTATCTGCCGATATTACCTCAAGCCAAGAATTTTATTTATTTATTTTTATGTCGTCTGATAACTGTCCTGTGAAAATAGGCCACATGATTCGTCACTGGGATATTACTATGTATAGAGTCTGCCTTGGGGGGACTCCCCATAAACAAAGACGGGGGTGCTTGTCATCCCTTAGGGTGTAAAAGTCACCCAAAAGTGCTATCTCTTAGGGGTGTCCAAAGAGTCTGCTATCCCTTAGGAGGCCTCACGCCAAAGATGACATAGAAATTCAGTGACAACAGAAGTAAATTGCTTAAAACTTGATGGTATTTCTTAGGGACTGCAATAACACTGATTTTCAACATTTGCTATGTCTTAGGGGTAAATTCAACGTTGACCACACCCAATTTGCTATCCCTTAGGGGTAAAATCAATTTTCCCGACAAGCACCCTCATCTGTTTTTATGGGGAGTCCTCCCCCCTCCCCTCCCCCCTGGACAGTCTGTATGCATGGACAACTTATATCTGTCTGTCTGTCTGTCAAGTGTTATTTATTTCCTCCCGTTTTCTGTTCAGGTTCACGCGATGACCCGAAAGCATCAAAATTTTGGTGCAAAACCACTTAATTTCCACGTATTTCCACTATTAAATGATCAAGAAAATATGCAAAATAGAACATTTTGGTAAAAATAGAAACAAGATTGAAAAATAGAAAAAATATGAGCTTGTGCGACAACCTGCTCATAACAGATAACAGTGTAAATGTACTTTACCTGAAAGTTTAAGGACCCTACAAGGATACTCAATCTTGTGTGTGCCAAACGGTGCCAGAAACAGGCCTAAAGTTGTTTTCTTTACTTTGTCCTGTGTACATATTTCATACACATCGTCTTCTGTGAACTGAACAAGGACATAATCTATAATACAAAAAGAAAAGTGATAAATTAATAGTGTCTCACCTGGGCTAAAAATAATTGAATATTTTTAGCTGTCAACTTCCAGAGCTTAGACATCTGGAGGTGCTTAAAGAAATTCAAGAAATAGATCCAAGGATTTGATGCAGGAGAATATACAGTAAATGTATGAAAATTTAGCATTTTCTTCCTTGAGACAATGCTCAAAATTGAGACTCAGGCCTATTATGCAGGAAAGTTGACTGGTATGATTTTTCAAGGGAGGCGGGCTGAGTTTGCAAACAGATGGAAAAAAACAATTACTGTCACATGGCTTGAAAGTTAGATAAAACTATTTTAGCATAATTCTACCCCAGTTGTTGCTGTTGTAAAACTTGCCAAAAATTATTGTTGGTGTGCATTTTCATCTTGTTTTTCAAGCAGCAATTGGCTAAAAATCAGTTAGCTGAGAGTGAGGAAGGAAATCTTTCGGTAAAATATTTAGGCCTTACCAGTTTTTTCTGTGAAGGACAAACTAAAGTAAAAACTAAAGTAAAAGCTGAAACTATGCTCCTATATAAAAAAACTTCTTCCCTTTAAAATCGAATAAGAACATTTTGAGGCTGTAATTGCCAAAAAATTAATACTAAACTAAAGTAAAAACTAAAGTAAAAGCTGAAAACTATGCTCCTATAAAAAAACTTCTTCCCTTTAAAATCGAATAAGAACATTTGAGGCTGTAATTGCCAAAAAATTAATAAGACCACTGCGGCTGGACGAAATTTTACTTGCAAATAAAAAAGTGTCTTCATCCACCGTGTGGAAATACTTCCACACACACACAACACAAATAAACTCCACATAAATAAATTAGAAGAAGCTTGTTTCTTCCATACAAGATTGTTGTGAATTCGCTCTAATTCTAGACCTCCTAAATCTGATTTGGCGAGAGAAATTCGTGTTTTCATGAATAATTCAACAATTTGAAAATAACAAATTAACTTACCGTCTCTAGTCCCGCCAAAACGATTTTCTAGGGCGACCATTCGACTTCGAGCGAGCGACATGAACTTTGGTGAATGGAAAAGTTTGGAAAAAAATATTCCATCGACTCAAACTTGAGATTTATACAAATAAAGAGGAGTTCTATAATTTTCAAAGTTTTTCTTTTTAAACTAACAAAGATATTTAGTTTTCTTGGCCTCTAAACTTCAGCTACGCACGAGTTTTCACTGAGATCGCGTGTCGGGTCGGTTTCGCACCTCCCTACTAACATCCGTGAGAATCGTTGCAATCGTACATGATATCCTTCTTAAATTTGCAGTATATCATTCTGAAACATTGTCTATACCAATTTGAGATTAATTTTTGTATTTGGCGTCGTAAAAAGTTTGATTTTGGGAGACCATTTCCGTGTTTTGGCTTTCGTGCGTTTTGCGAGTAGTGGGGTTCACATTAACAGTTCTTCGCAGGAATGACACAAAATAACTAATAACATAAAGCTTTAAAACTTTCGCTTTCTCGAATATTCAACACCATAGAAAGCAGCCCTGTAAGTTTTAACTTAGTAGAAATGCAAATACGACCGTTGTTGAATGTCAGGACTTCGAGAGGACTTCTGTCCCTTCGCCTTCAGTTCACGGGTAGTACACGTACATTTGTAATTCTTCATAGCGAATGATCCCCATATCTCCGCAAAAAAAAACACTCACCGTCATCTGCCTTAGTCGGTGGACATGCTTGCCTCCTCCTATCATATTAAAGCGTTTATATACTAAGCAAAACAACGAACTACAAGGCTACTCTGTTGCTCAGCTAGCAAATCCCCCATGAATAACGAATCTTGAAAAACGCGCTCTTTTTCCCTGAGACCGTTGCATGATGGGAGGCCCAATTTGTACGCATGCTCAAACAGGGCGCGAAGCACTGTGGGATACTATTAGAAAATGGCGGTCCTAACTGGAGGTATTTTTCGTTTTTTACTCGAGGATCCTGCTTTTAGTTTCAATTTCTTTGTAGCCGCTTTAGGTTGTACCGGATATACACTACCTTATAACAAGTTCAGATCGAGATGAGTTCACTGAAAAAGCTTAACAAGCCTAAAAGGCGAAGTCGAGGCCCATATTTTGCGTGGATGAGCAAACCAGATGCCAAGGAACCACGAGTTTCTGAATGGAGATCGCGGAATGCCGAGGCTGGCGACCGTAATACTGCAGCTGCCGCTAGTGATAGTTGGACTGCGGACGAGAGCGACACCTCCGTAGGCGAGGAAGTTCCATTCCGTGCAATGTAGAATCAGACATTGTGTATGACATTGACATTGTCGACTCCGACGCTCCTGATTCGGGTGAAGAGACAGCTGATCGCAGCATGTCATGTGTACATGAAACAAACAGAGTATTCTCGTGCAACGATAATGCACCTATTTAGAGCCATTTGAAGAGCAATGTAGCCCTTACTGCCGTTGCAGCAATTGTTCATATGCAGACGATGAGGAGTTCTCTTTATGCAGTGACTTTGAAGGTACATAATGTGGTCCATTGGTCACAAACTTGCACGTGCACCTGAACATGCACATAGAATCAAAATGGGAGAAGGCTACATTCTAAGTCTCAATTACATTATAAGTCTCACTAACATGTGCGAATTTTGTCCACACAAAAGAACAATGGAGGGTCAGAATAATATTAGATTCAAGATTCAAGATCATTTATTTCTTAAGTCACCGTATACTTTATAGTACATTGGCTTTATGACAAAGGAATTATTATGGCTAGATTGCAGACCCCTCCCCCCCACACACACACACGCACAGGCTAATAGCAAATTTGGCTTCTTCTTATGGACTTAACGTGTAGTGAGGATAAGGGGTTGAATTGTCAATTTCTAGATTAATGGTTTACTCACATCCTGAAAATGTTAAAAAAATTCATGAAAAGGTGAAATGATCTTCGTTATATATCTGAATGCAGAAACAATATCAGTGAGTTGAAATGTGTAACAAACATACATTGCTTTAGTGCCATATAAGCTGTTGAATATTCACAGAATAAACAATTAAACAGAGTTTGAAAATATTGTTATTGCAAAGCTACAAGATGTTAAATGTTAGCATATCATCACTTATCACTGTTGCTCTACTTTATTTGAGCGAAAAATGAAATATGAAGAGAAAACCTGGTTGGGTTAGCAGTCGAGAGTTCATTATTGACCAATATGTCATAAACTGGCCACAAATATCCACAGCTTGGTTTGCCGTTACATGTTTCGACTAAGTTTTATGTTTCTGATCTAAATGAATGTTACTTTTTGAGTAAGCAATTAAGTTTGAAGTTTCAAAGGATTGCAAATACTTTGATGTTCATGCCTTTGTTGTTTTATATCTAACAGATAATGCTGATGATGACTGTAATGGCAAAGATCAGCATGGTATGAGCAAGGAAGGAGAAGATCTTCCACTCTATGCTGGTGCTCGTTTAACTCTAATGACTAGTATGCTTCTTATCCTTTCATTTTTGATGAAGCATGGCCTCACTGCTGATGCCTTTGCAGACCTTCTGGTCTTAGTGGAGCTCCACTGTATATCTCCAAATGTATTCAAGAAAACAACAAAGCTGTTTACCCAGTTCTTCAAGGAGCTGAGGAGCCCAATTGAATTTCATTACTATTGCACACATGCTAATTGTTTTCACCTACCTCGGGCAAACACGACCTCAAGTCTGTCCAACATGCTCAGATGACCTTACTGTGAAGAAGAACTACTCCTATTTTGTGGTGGTGCCCATTGCATATCAGCTTCAATCTCTGTTTAGTAAGTACATTGTACTACCATTTTTTTGTTGTTTTGATTGTTAAGATTGAACTGATCACACTCTCCTCCATCCTTTTCTGAAAAGTTACTGTTTACTGCCATATAATAGAAAATTAACATGATCCCCCACATGAATAATTATTTTCCAAAACTTTCAGTTATGGTTTGGATCAGGAGAGTTGCGTTGCCCATGAATATTGAAGTGCTCAGTATATCCTCTGCTGTTCAGCTTTTTCCCGATTCTTGACACAATTTCAATTTTTTACCCAGTATTTTACAAAAATAGTAACCCCCCTGCAAAATAATGACAATTCTTTTCAGTGTTTTAAAGCTGTGTGTGTTTTCTCAATGAGTTGGTGGCAGCTAATTTGCTTTGTCAAAGTATCACATGTCACATTTTTTGTGGCCTACGGTTCTTTGCTTGTTAGCTTGAACAAAATATGCACATTTAACAAGAAGAATTAAAGAGCTGCTAGTATTTTGGCATAACATAAAATTTTAGAAATAACGACTCTAAAATCATGGGGCAAACGCATTAGTGAAATCTAGACATTGGCAACAATGAGGAAAAAGTTTAGAATTAAAATGAGAACAAGTGGGCATATATATGCTGGCAATTTTGAGTGACCCTATGGCGAAGGTAAAAAAATCCTGTGTTATTTCAAGAAAACCTCTGATCAAAATTAATATTTTAGTGCATGGTGGATTTCATCTCCTATTTAATTCCAGGAAGTCCCATTTTTCTCTCTGGGCACTGCATCTTCTCCTGACAAATGCCTTATTCAATTCACAACTAACCTTAACTGCTTTTCTCTTCTTCAGATGAGCATCTACTTCAGATATTTTGAATCTTAAGGCTTCCCAGAAAAGAAAGAAAGATTCCTCCTCCATTTTCGATGTCTAGATGGAAATCTGTACAAAGAAAACTTTGACGATGATGGCTACATAAGGGGTTCATCTCCTGTGAAGAATGAAATACATATTTCATTTCAAGTCAACACAGATGGTGTATCAATATTTAGGTCTTCAAATTTTTCTGTTTGGCCTGTGTATCTCATAATTAATGAGCTTCCGCATAATTACAGGTGAGGTATATTTTAACACTGAAATGCCACTCTCATAGCTGTCAAAATTCAAATAGCAGGTTCCCCTTACCAAAAGTAAAGGCAGCTCGGTTTATATTTAACATTACTTGTCAAGCCTGATTGGGCTCTAAGTCAATACCCCATGAGGCCAAAGGCTGAGTGGCTATTGTCCAGAGGCCATGAAGACGAGAGGAATATTGTCAAATAATACTAGTAAGACAATTTGTGTAGCCTTTAACAGTTTTTGCTCTGGTCATTTGTTGTTTTCTGGCTTTCAACCCTTTTCCCTTTTTATGACTAGTAGGCTATAACTTATAGCCTACTAGTAGTATAGCAACCAATCAGAATGTAGCATTGACAATAGCCCCTAGTGTGATTTGACTAAAGTGATTATCTGCGTACTACACCTGATTTGGGTGAATATTTGTAGTTTTTACACTTTGTGGCAGTCTTTTTCTGCCATCTTGGTGCACAACATAGCAGCCCCATACATTTCTCTGTAAATAAAAATGGTATTCAAAGCATTACCTCGATACCAAATATACCTAATATATGTTGATAAAACATGGCAGAAATTACATTAATAACCTATAGGTTTTTAGTCCTCTTTCAGATTTAATCTAAGATCTGATTTAATGCTGAAAATGAAATGTAGGTTGAACTCAAACAAGGAAATTCTATTATTGTTTAATCTCTTGTGCCATATTTTTTTTTCTAGGTTTACCAGAAAGCACCGACTATTCATTGGGCTCTGGTTTGGAAAGGAGAAGCCATTCTTCAAGACATTTATGAAGCCATTTGCACAATCACTCAAAGACCTTTTACAGAAAGGTAGGATCAAAGTGAAGAAGAAGAAAAAGTTTATCTTGGTATGAAGAAAGGTTTTTTAAATAAAATGTGTTATCCCCTTGTTGTTGCTTTTCTAGTAAACAAAGTGTTTTTTGTTTATAATCCATCCTAAATTAGGTATTTTTATTTTATGAATTATTTTTGAGCAAATATACTTTATTTATACTGTCGACAACACTTACTACAGGTTATTGAGCTAACAAGGATATGTTGTTACTGGCCAACAACATAGGGTCATTTTTGAATTCACTGGGAAAACCTGTCCATTGTTTGGTTATTTCTTTGTATCGAAGCTAGACCACAATGCATTGCAATCCACAACTACGGCTTTATTTCAAAAAGGCATATGCTATCGACAAACTCAGCACACCTATTATGCTACTTAAAACAGTGTTTCTATGGTAACTACAGTACAGAAGGAAATACTTTTATTTCTTTTAGGTACTGAGGTTGTTATTGGTGCTGCCAAATGGCGCATTAGAGCTATCCTCCTCTGTGGTGTATTTGATGCCCCAGCCCGCTGCTGTTTTCAGGAAATGGTAACAATACAATGGGTTTTATGGTTCCCATTCTGTGAATCTGCAGGGAGACATTCAAACTAGTGAAAGGGGATCCACTCATGTGTATCCATTCAATACATCAAGTGTAACTGGCCATGGAAAAACACGCACTCACCAGAAAACAGTAACCCATGCAAGAAATGCAGACAGCCATGCACTTGAAGGGAAAGCTGCACCAGAGTATGGAGTAAAGGGGACCACTTGGTTCATGTTCCTTCCCAAGTTTGATATAATTAGAGGAGTAGGTATTGACTATATGCATTGTGTTTTGCTGGGGGTAATGAAAATGCTTATGCATTTGTGGTTCGATAAGCAGTATCGCACAGAATCATTTAGTATCAGTAGCAAGATGAAAGATGTTAATCAACGACTACAGAGTATTAAACCCCAAATTTAATCTCTAGAATTCACGTACCTTAGAGGATATTGGGCACTATAAAGCATCTGAGTATAAGTCCTTTCTTCTTTTTATGGCTTGCCTTGCCTTTTTGGAATCTTACCAGATGATTGTTATCAGCATTTTCTTCTTTTAGTACATGCAGTGTTTTTACTTCTGCAAGAGTCATTACTGAGAGTGAACTTAAACAGGCATCTATACTTCTAAAGAATTTTTGCTTGAACCTGCCAGTGCATTATGGAAGGAGGTATGAACCTCAATCTCCACATGCTGTTGCATCTTGTGGAAAAGGTAAGAGACCTAGGCCCTTTGTGGTGTCAGAGTTGTTTTTACTTTGAAGATTTTAATGGAGAGCTAAGGAAACTTTTTCATGGGACACAAAGTATTGAGCAGCAAATTACTCTTGCTGTATCCATCAATCAGAAGCTGCCACAACTAGAAAAATTCCTAACTTATGGTACTGGTGCTCATGAGCTTTATCTCAAGTTGACACACAAACGTCGGAGGGAAAGCAATCAGCGGCAATATTTGCTGCTTGATAACATCAAGTGCATAGGTGCTATGAAATCATTTGCTGTGACAGGTGAGGACAAGACTGCTATAGAACGACAGGTAGGTCAGCTGAGAGATGTACAGAAGTTTAAACGAATTTCTGTAGCTGGACAAGTAATGCACAGCGAAGATTACAGAAATGTCATGAAAGAAACAGTTGCACTGTAGTTACAGGGGATGGACACATTTATCAAATCAAATATTATGTTAAGGTAAATGTAAGGTGCCCCAATCCTATATTTTGTAAAGAGTACTTGCAATGTGTCTGCCGTATTCCACACTACCTTGCTGTTGCCCATTTGCTTGAGAAGGTGCAAGTACGGCTATCATCAGACACCATAACCCATGCTACTGCTGGGCACATTGTTCCAGTGAAGCATAGAAAGAATGTTACTGTTGCAGTACCATTAAATAGCTTTATTTCATGTTGTGTTTATTTCATATGGTGGAAATGTTGACTTTGTTTGTAAACTTCCAATCTGATTGAACGAGTAATAAGGATTACTGTGATTACCTAATATATTTATTGCAACTACACTAAAGAAAAAAAGCCTTCGTAGCCTTGTAAAAATCTTAGTTGTTGGGATAATTAAATGTATAGTTTTAGGGACTGGTATTTCCATGTACTCATGTACGCTGCCTAAAATTACTTCGGTACCCTAATAAAATTATGTCTATGAGTACAATAGAAAAAAGATAATTATATCCAGAATGCCTTCATATGCTGATATAAAACCTCAAAGCCAAAGGAAAGAAAAATGTTTATGTCATGATCTGTCTCGCATTGCATTACTACTGTTTTCTTTATAAAGCTTGTCTAATTTAGAAACAATCGGTACATATTAAGCAATTTCTTTCTTGTGTTTTTGGAGATTGATAAGAGTTTAATAGCTTCTAATATTGTGAGGTTCCAGAAAATATTTATACCCCCCCCTACAGAAGGGTGTTTAAAAGTGCCCCCCCCCCCCCCCCCCCACACACACACACACATACCTCTGGAATTTCCAGTATTTGTATGGAAAAGATAAGGTAAACTGATTGACCCCCCCCCCCACACACACACACACACACACACACTTCAGAATTTGCAATGCCCGTTGCCCTTCCGTGGGGGGGGGGGGGTATGGATATTTTCTAGAACCATAGAGTTAATGATTTTTCCATGCTCAGGGGTCACAATAGCAGCAGGAAATACCAGTTTCGTTAACTCTGTTCTTTCATTTGTTAAGACACCACTAGTGGTGGATCCAGGATTATACAAAGGGAGTTCAACATATTGATATTTCTAGTTTTTTTGGTAACCAAACCTGTAAAGGAGCACTGGTTATCCCAGCATGGTCCATGATCTTGGTACTTCATACTGTACATGTAATCAATACTAGAAAATATATTTACCTGGTGCTAAATAAACTTTGTTTAAAAAAATTATTAAGTTGCTGATTGTACCCTTATAGTATGTACCTCAAAAAATGTACCCTAAATGTTGGGGCAGCTGATAATGCAAATGATTGTTTAAAAACATCATTGAGTTTTTGACATTGAGTAATGTACCCGTAATGTACCTGAAGGCTTTTCCATAAATATGGAGCCAGATAACGTTTGACTTTGTCCAAAAATTGTACCCTAAATGTACCCGACAGCTTCTAGTCAAGCAGAAGCTTCCTGAGGTAGATTCAAGGTACATTGGAAATTGTACCCCAAATGTACCTCAGGCATGTTAATTGATACAGTACTTCTCAGGTACAACAAATTCTACCTAAATATACCCGCAAATTTACTCTCAAATGTTAAGGTACATTTGAGGTATACCTAGAATGTACCTATTTATGTTAAGGTACTTTTGAGGTATACCTCGGGTACTTTTGAGGTATACCTTTATGTACCCCATTTTGCTATGGGCTATAAAATAGTAATATTATGATTTTATATCTCCCTTGACAGTGTTTATTGGCCATTAGGACAGATCAAACAGCAACCAGTGCTTTGGGGCTTGTCTTCTGGGATACCGCAGGGCATGCAGCTCATGAAATGACTCCTGATTAGCCAACATAAACACTGATTGACTAGGGTAGTGAAATGCTGCTACATATATACAAGCCCATAAGTGTTACTGTGTGATGCAAGTTTGACTGGGGCCACCCTGTTGGTGACCACATAGTCATTTTCACTGTTCAGTGATATCATGGATCAGATTATAAACATTTTGTTTCATATTACAACCATAGACAACTTGACAGACCATTAAAAGCATTTGCTCATTGCATTCAAACCAAAACTGAACTGCAAATAAGTGACATTCTAATATGACCTAGAGTTCATTGTCTGCATAAATTATTGATGTGTGGCTCTGTTATGTTTCCTTGAGCTTTTCCCCTTTCTTTCTCTGGTATCCACAGAAGTTAACTGAATAAAACAAATACACTCTTTCTCCTTGAACAAAGTTTCATGACAAGCAAAAGATATTGACCAGTCACTGTGACTAATATTTAACAATAAAATATTGTTATGGTGACTGCTTGGTAATTTTTTTGAAGGACACCTTTTGTTCAGGCAGTGAACCACAAATTTATCAAGTTTGTAATAAAATTATTAAATAAGCAAGCAATTTTTAGTAAACATTTGTAGGAAGCATAAATAAAAATGATGAAAAAGAGATTACATGCACATTTGTTTTAATTTTCTGTTAGACTTTTTTGGAATAAATCTTCAATGAAATTGAAGGAATAGAATTCCTTAAGAGGATCCTTGGGAGTTCGATATACGTACATCTGCCTCATCAACAACTCTGTATAATGTAATTTCTATGTTGACTGTGGACTGGCTCACCTCTGCTGATATCCCACTTTAACCCAAAGGAAATTGCCTGAGTGATGCAGCAAGTAGATTTCGAAAATTAAATTTACCACTTGACAGACATATTTTCAAAAAAATATTTTTGTCCTTGGACAACCAAAACCAGAATTACACTCAGTAGCTTACTTTTTATGTCTTAAAGGCAGATTCTTAAGAATGCAGTGCTGGGCAAAAAGAATTCCACCCAGAGGAACTGAGAGATTTCATTCAGTCATTTTCTTCCAGAATTCTCACGAGAACAAAGGAAAAGTTATTAAAACCCCCTTGACTATTATTTCTTTCTTGAAGCACAACACAAAACTTCCCCAATAATAGACTTAATGATGTCTTATGGCCTCTTCTAGTGAAATTTCAAATTGCATTTGAAGAAATTTTATCACAGTGCACTAGCAAGCCACAACACCAGTAAAATAGTTAATCATACATATTCAAAGACACCAAAAAAAAGATTTTTACTCAAGCTAGGAGTCTTGTGAATCACAGTGTGATAAGATGAAAGTGTCATGCTTTCTTACAGTCACACACCACAGGAACATCTGACATGCTTTCAACAAGTCTCTTGTTATATATAAAGCTCTGGTTTGTCTCCTGACAGCACTTAGTTCTCAAGATATACTCCACTGTATCTCACACCTGTACAGATGAGTTAATCCATTCATTAATTCATTCATAAATTGAGCTCTGTCACTAACGTTTGTTTTACTCAGTGAAGTCCCTATTCATGGAAACAAATACCAACAAACAAAATATTATTGCATGAGAAAAAATTATTGCAGTGAAATATTCTGTGACAGTGGAAAAAATTATCTACGTTCTTCTAGGCACAATTTCTAGAGCAATATATACAGGGCTGTACAGATACAGTTTCACAATCTGGTCTACTTTAGTTTTGCCAGCGACTTTGCTTTTCAGTGAACAACAATCCAGTACTTCTTTAGCAAACCTTAGGGACCTTAGGTGGCCAATAAAAAACCTTGGTGGCGAGAACAAACTTTCCTGCAGACCGCCGCACATTACTTGTGATGAACAAACGCCTCTAAATCAACCAACAGAAGATTTAAGTTCACGTTCTTGGTTGTATGTTATCGAAGGATGAAAAACAGTTCGAATATTGTCTGGAGCTGTTAGCCGACTCGGACTTGTTTTCGCCACAACTTCGGCCAATTTCAGGATGATCCTTGTTTAAAAAGGCACCAAGGGATCTCCAAAAATACTCTTCTAGTTTTTGTTTCCTTTTTCTGCTGACCTGCATCACTGTACGTGCAAATGTTTATCCCAAACCCACAAAGAGTTCGACAATCGATCCGCCATTTGAATAACAAAGTGTACATTCACGCGCGCGACCGCTGGCTACAAGGACATGCGGACGGTGCCGATTTCCGCGCGCTTTATGACCGATGTGATATATCAGACAGCCTATTGTGTAAGGTGTGGGATTGCAGAATATACAAGACATATATCTGTCTATTTTAGTTGTATATTCTGTATACATAGACACTGATGTATAATATATAGATATAGCCACTGGCTAAAAGCGGAGCTCCTGGTTGTTTACATGGTGTATATCACTATAACAGGCTTTTCAAGAAAAAAATGCCTCTAAATATGTACAGTATACAGATGAAAATAGGCACGAGGTGCTAACCCCTCACAATGGATTAATGCACCAGTCAAAGTAAATCCCGACACCCCCCACCCCGGATATGTGTGGTCATTAGAATGAAATTGGTACTAAAACTTCCTAATTCCCCACCCTGTGGGGACAGGTTTTATGGGCTAAATAGCAGGAAATCCCCCACCCCCCGGGGCAACCCAAGAACATGTCAACCCAACTTCATCGAAAATCTTGAGATTCTCCCTCATGTGGCAGAAAAATACAATATGAAAAAATCCCAAGAATGTCGATGTCGGTGTGACATGACGGAAGAAGGAAATAACAGACAATTAAAAAGCTTGCCAAAAATATCGATAAAAAAACTCCTCACATTCGGCAAAATGTAGTCGCCAATTATGTAAAGAGAAGTAGCCACCAGAGCTCCGGCGGTCCGTAAAGAGAAGTAGCCACCAGAGCTCCGGTGGTCCGCCGGCTTGTTTTGACAGTTCTGCTGTATTCCCAATAGATGTTGATATTTTGTATCAAGACAATAAGTTTTTTTTTGTAATAAATACAGTAGGGAAATAAGGTTTGCCATCCGCAAATAGAAAAAAAACTAGTTGAGGCGGATGGCATTAGGTATCAAAAGCACATATTGATTGTAGTTGTAGCTTTCTTCTGTTAATGTAAAGGGCAAATCTAAGCTAAAATACCGTAGTGCTAATAAAAAAAATCATTTTTTTTTTTGGAAATTTGTGAAAATTGTGTTTTAAGATCTGAGAAAAGTAATACCCCCTTGAGATGTAAAGATAAAACAACCACCTACATAATTTGTCAATATTGTTATTATGTATGAACTGTTCTTTCAAGTTTTCAGAGAGATGAGACCCAGTTATGCATTTTCCGTATGCATTTTTCAGTCTCTGCATTTTAGACTTGCCGGTAAGAAAACTGGCCGCCGTTTTGTTTTTCTGATCTAACCCCCAACTAAAGCCCCACATGCCTTGGTGAAGAATGGCAAAATGAGCTAATGCCCCACTACACGAGACGAAGATAGGCACTAAAAAGGTTATAAATCCCCACCAAAGCCACACATATATCGCGGTGGGGGTGGTGGTGGGGGTGGGGGTGGTGGGGTTACTTTGACTGGTGCATAGTTAACAATGGAGTAATCAAGAGAAGGCTTGGAACAAAACATATACCAAGGTGAGGTGAGAGTTGCACCTTTTCTAGACCCCTGCAGATGGGTGGGTAAGATGTTTTTATAAAAATGCAAGGGAGGACCAACACTATATTGAAAACAAATTGCTTAAATTCCCAATTCCTCTCCTCCTCCTCCCTTAAAAAACCTTCCCTATGTGCAAAACCCACCATGGAGAGAAGAGCATTTGATAATCTGGCATTGTGTGGCCCAGAAAATATCCATCCCCCACCCAAGGAAGGGCATTGAAAAGTGACCCCAATCCAACCCCTCTGGGATAATTAAAAAAAAAAAAAACCAGAAACATACAGAATTTGTATGGAATAAGTCAGGTAAATTGAACACCACCACTTCGGAATTTCCAATCCCTTCTGTTGAGGGGTGTGTGTGTGTGTGTGTGGGGGGGGGGGATGAATATTTTCTGGAACCAAGCATTACACATAACATTATAAAGCTGGAGATTCATATGAGTAATCTTAAATATGCTCATGGAAATCTAAAGCCATCAATCTATTGCTTTAGTATTCACTAACAAGACTATCAAAAACTAGTGGATACATTTGTTTTCCCAAAAACACGAGACAGTCGTACTGAACACCCTATGCTAACTGCTATGTAGTCATCTTAGTCCGAAATGAATTGTCACTTAAGTACTGTATACCAATGTAGTTGGTTTAGATTGTGGTAAAGTGATTTGCTGCATTTACATCCTTAGAAATAAGCAAGTTGTAAATGCATTAAACTAATTATGTCTTGAAAAATATTTAGTAATCATACATAGTCTCTTATGAGCCCCCAAAAAATGTTTTATATTCAATAAAATAAAAGTTTCAAGGTTAGCCCATTTTTTTCTTAGTTTATTTTAAACTAAGAATCCAAGTTTTATTGCTTTTATAAAATAGTATTGCATTTGCTGTGTGTTTATATGAGAATGCACAGTCTTCAATCAATTAGAGTGTGTATATACTACCTTAGGTATTTTAGAATATCATAGGGTTCTAGAAGGCAGAGCGGAAATGACCTGCTTAGACCACTAAATTTCAAATAATAAGTTCAGGTTGACTCAGAGAAGCTTGATTTTTTGCATACAGACTCCTTGTCTGATTAAAAACAAAATATCAAAAATGACTTTTTTCTAATGGATCCGTCTTTGAGATATTAGGCTTTAAACTTTGTTTCTCTGCGCCATTTTATGGGAGAATTAGTACTTTGATCAGGAATTATGCAAACTTTGCTCAATCATATCTAAAATTCATATTCTTTAATTTTCTTAAAAATTTGGAATTAAGCTTTTAGCCATAGAAACTCTTTGTATAAGGAATCTTGAGCTTATATATTGAAATATGGCAAAGTTAGACATTTCATTTTTGGTCATTTCCGCTCTGTCGTTCTAGAAAATATTAATACCCCCCAGTGAAGGGTGTTGAAAGTGACCCCCCCCCCCCCCCCCCCCCCCCCAACACTTGGAATTTCAAAAGAAAAATACAGTATTTGTATGGAGAAGTTCAGGTAAATTGATTGGCCCGGACGCCTCCAATGTGGTGTGAGGTATGGATATTTTCTGGAACCACACATTCCAAGATTTCCTGGGCACTATGAAAACTGAATTTAGTTCAACGATTTGAATAATGTACACACCGTAAAGATTTCCAAAAATATCAAGCCTGTTTTTTATATTCAGTGAAACTATGTCAAAATCAAAATATATCTACTTAAGTGAAACTATATCAAACGCAAATTAAAACCTTCTTTCCATGCCTGTGGCTGCATTATTAGAGTTGGCGTAGTCTCAAACCAAGTAGGAATTATGTGATGGACCTCATTCACTTGGGCATAATGTTGTTACCATTTCAGATCATGTGGCATTCCTCAAGTATCCTTTCTTTGTTTTTTTTTTTCTGTTATGCATCAAAGGATATATGAATATGGAAGAAACCCAAACAAAAAAAAAACATTTTCAAATGAATGTCTCCCGCCCAGGGCTGCGAATTTCTTTTCATAATAATTCACTGTGTGTAACAAGTTGTCATTTGCAGGGAAAAACTCCTGTCGCTTTAGCCAAGTGCCACAATATTGTAATGGAATCGGCTAAGACTAGCTGGCATTTCCCGCGCTTCCAAGACATATTTGGGAATGCGGTCCTTATATGGCGCGAGACCCTATGTAAATGTGTGATTTCCGTAAATAAATAAATATTCATCTCCAGGTCTTCGTGTTGTGTTGTGTACGTGTTTAGATTGCCGGGAATCAGGGCGTTTTGGCCCTTGAACAAGAAGCTCGGTCCGTTACAATTGGTGGCAGCTTATGGGATGGATCTACGAGAGTTTTAGGTGATTTAACTGGAGTCATGACGCGTAAGCCGAAGATGAGAGATGAAACGAAGTTTCAGGCTTCTCGCCACGTGTGTTGTGTTGTGAGCGAGGAGGCGGGACAATGTGCATCATTCGTCGAGGAAATAGACGCGGAAAAGGAAGGAAAATTCCACAAGAATCAGCAGCAGCAATGGAGAGCTGGAGATGGTGACTCGAACCGTCGGAATGGTCGCTCGACGATTCTAAAAAAAGACCAAACCTACCTTGGATGGACACGAAACGACAACGAAATCGATAGCGACAATGGGTCGGCGAAGGCTTGAGAGAAAAGGCACTTATTGTGTAGCGGTAGAAGTCTACGGTCGGATTGGACCGAAGGACAGCTATCCTTTAGTGTTTAAGGGCACCAGTTGGTGATGTGTGAGCTTCAGTCCGGCATGTGTTGTGTGTTTTGCCGTTGAGAAGCGAGTACAAGTCAAGTGGTAAAGGTAGACTGTTGGCGCGACGTGTGTGTGTGTGTTCGCGAGTTTGATGGTCAAAGATAAACCCGAGAAGTAGCTACGAGAGACTAAAAACAGTACTGCTCAAACCCGAGAACATTCGTCAAATGTGGTAGTTACTGTAACGTACTAGATACGAGAGGCCCACACCAGGCTTGTGGCTTTGGGAGCGATTCTGGCCAGATCATTCTCAAGCGAAACCGGCAAGCGAAACTGTGTGGGAAGTAACACTAGCATTTGAGCGTTTGGATTCGGACTGTGTGGAACTTTAACTGGACTTGTCAAGAAAAACTTAGAGAAAAGACTTGAAGACTTTAGATCTTTGTTTTGTGATGTTAAGTTTATGTTTTGTATGTAAATGCGGGACGCATTTCTTGAAAGAAGGGGATAATGTAATGGAATCGGCTAAGACTAGCTGGCATTTCCCGCGCTTACAAGACATATTTGGGAATGCGGTCCTTATATGGCGCGAGACCCTATGTAAATGTGTGATTTCCGTAAATAAATCAGTCTTCATCTCCAGGTCTTCGTGTTGTGTTGTGTACGTGTTTAGATTGCCGGGAATCAGGGCGTTTTGGCCCTTGAACAAGAAGCTCGGTCCGTTACAATATCAATAGGAAAGCTGGCGAATCCCACCCAAACCCTGCCTACAGTCCCCGCCATAGCAGCAACAACAATCTAAAAACCACTTATCTCCAGCATACCGTGAGATTCTTAAGCAATCTAAAACCAAATTAAACCCTCGCTATTCTCCGGGTAGGGGGGTGCAAAGCTTTCCACTGACTAGTGCATCCAAGCAAAAGGGGTCTATCATACTAAGTCTATACAGCATTTAATCCAAGCAATTAGCTGGTTAAATTTTTATCCAAAGCATTGAAGATTATGTCAAAGACAAATATAAACCAATGTTGCTTTTTTTTTTCTTGAGAGGAAAACAAATTCAATTCCCATGGGTATCACTAATAGGGGGTGCTACATAATTTGGTGTTGCATCGTCTCAAGTAGCAGGGACATTTGCATACGCATGCGTGGCTTAGATTTATTGAACTCCCTCATGCCTCGGAGAAGGGTCTTGACAGCTCAATGTTTACGGGATTTGACCGTGATATGTGGAACGAAATTGAAATGAATTACTCCCGAATTCGCCTAAAGGTTTTTATCTATGTCTCTGCTGCCTATTCTATGGAAAGGAACATGCAATAGGTTCGAGTTGTTATCATGGGACGTTCAAAGAAACTCAAGCTTCGTCAATATTGCAGCCATGTTGTCTTGTTACATCCCGTAATTGGAGGTTGCTTGCTCATTTTAAAGGAGAACCTGAATCATTTCACATACGGTAAGTTTCTCTATGGTAAGCATTGGGCATGTTTTGAAGTCAATCTTGATAATTCGCGTTTGCGATTGTCGAGAACACCAGTGAAAATTCTGTTTAATTTCAGTTTACAAGTAAATTATATTGAATGTTCCGAGCCCACTAAAATTCCAGCAAGGCCATTTCTCCATCTTAAATCTTTGTTGATTGTTCTCAACTAACCAAGGGTATCATCAAGAAACGATTAAACTAGCCATGAAAATTCGCTGATCACATGAATTATACTATTGAACTCAAATGACTATTGAACCTGTTCAAATTATGCGCAACACTCTTGAAGCCGATACCACCACAAAATGACAAATGTATCGTATTTATGTATCTGAACGATGTCGCAATACTATAAGGTTGTTGAGAGTGCAGATTAAACAGAGATCGCTTTGAGTTAAATACGTAATAAATAACAATATTTCGCCATCAATTTTCTTGCACAATTTGCAATGGTGGCCTCCTCTTTTATGTGCTATAGAAAAATATCGAGCTCATTTCTCCATCTTAGTTTTAGCATGATTTTAACCAGTAATGATCCAGCTGTTAATTTGTTAACATTTTCTTGTGTTCAAAATTCGCTAACATAACTAAAACTTTTTTTCATTGTAGTACTTTTGTTATTTTGTTGCATGTGCAGGTCTTTAACGACTTTTAGTATCAGTAATGTTGACATATTTCATCCATCTTATTTTTCCAGATCTTCTGAATTGTGACAGGGGCATTTTCACACCATCAATGTTGTGATTCTAACTGTGACAGAATATGCAACTAAAGAGCTATAGGGATGGCCTCTAGGCAGGATAGGGGTTAGGTGTTTTGAGTGAACAAATCTACACACACAAGTGCTGTAGTGCTTTCCCAATGTCAAGTTAAAAGCGCACGCGAGATAGAACAACTGAGGTCCTAACAGCGCAACCCGAGTACAAATACACCATCGCATACCGCGGAAAAGCCGCCAAACCCACCCATTTCCTTTGGCGCATAAATGATACATTCTTGCGGTCTTACATGATACGGAGCGGAACACGTACATTATAGCACTATCTACAATCTAGTTTTAAACCTTTATTAATCTAGCGAATAATAAAAACCGAAAATTAGCACAAAACGGCACGCCGTACGCTTCACCATTTTATGATATAAAGAGAACAATGTCATACTTTTTTTTGTTTTTGCCACGCTGTACGGTGACGCGTTAATAAACTTAAAAATTGTATGTAGATCGTTCAAAACATTTTGTTTCAATGGGGATTATTGCTCGGAGCGAGCGCAGCGAGCGGAGAGCAAGTCTAATTTGCAGCTTTGCACGTTGCTTTGCACGTTGGTATTACAGTCCATTCACAAACGCATTATAGTCGCGGCGCGGGTTACCTGTGGTTACCTGCGGGTTACCTGTGGCACGCATGCGCACATATTTCGAGTCGGGAAGAAAATTTCGGTGATTTTGGTGTATAGATGCACCCTTATAGATTCCTTCGTAAGCATTTGGATGCGAAGACGGCTACTAATAGCTTCCGGCTCCCAAAGTCCTTTGCGTTAGGAAACGAAACATAGGGATTTGATCTATCGACGTATGATAATGTGGATGATTTTCAGTAGTTTGTTGTGATAAATTCCCTCGGAAATTCGCTGAATTATAAGCCTACAAGTTTGCAGCTTTCAGAGCGTTTTGTTCACTGGCGTAGAACCATTTCAGGGCAGATATCTCGACTTGGAGACGAGTCAAATGCGATTGCCACGTGAAAATTGGTTCGAAGCTGTAGCTCATATTTAACTTATTTGGAACTGAATCAACATACATGGGAAAATGGCTACACAACAGCTAGAAAGCTCAACCAACTGCAGAACCCAAGCTACTGCAATGGCAAATACTGCTTTGGAAATTAACTTATAAATTCTGTCCTGGAAACATAAACTTCGAAACTAAAGGAGATTAATAACATGCAGGTCATTGTCTACGCCCTTCATATAAGCCTAGTTGGATTATAACACATCAGAAGTCATTAAGTACTGGGAGAAGTGTTTTATAGAAATCAATTCACTTAGCAGAAATATTGGCTCGAACGAGAACTTTGTTAACGAACAGAGTGACGTCCCTAGTAACATTTAAACATTCCTGCAAAAGCTACAAAAACATTGAAGTTGGTGTTCTGGCAGCCTTCAGTACAACTATGATCAGTCATTTGAAATGTATACAATTTATTCACCTTTCAATGTTTAAAGGCTCAGGGAGGAGGCCCAGGCATGGTGTGGGCGACTGACTTCTGTTTAAATTTTTTTGTCAATGTCATGTCCCGACTCTGAGGACAAAACTAACAGTCGATTCTGAACTAAATTCCCTACCTATGAGAAAGTATTTGACACAACAACTCTCCTTTATTGTACGCAATAATTGCACATTTCATTGTACATTACTCTTCCTGGACCCTATTGAATTAAAATACACAGGGTTTAATAATACTTTGGGTGTCACAGAACAATTCTGATGACCAAATACGTATACTTTGATTGGAACTAACTAACACCTTAGCTCTATCACTAATGAGCTATCTAACACCTTAGCTCTATCAATTATTAGACACTTCCAAAAAAAATGAGATAGATACTTCATTATTGTGTGGTCCCAGAAATTATCAGTAGATAGAATATAAGAGTTGAGCCCCGTGTAAATGTATGGGAATAGAAAGAGAAACGAAAGAGAAATTGAGAAACGGGCGCTGACGTCACAGTCAGAAGCAAACGAACCGGAAGGAGCAACGGCCGAAACGCAAGTTTCAGCATTTTGTCATTATTTGTACGTTGATGAGTCATACCCACTTTTGAGAAACGCGGTGATGTCATATGGAAATTCCATGGGAGGGGTCCATTATTAGGCTGGAATTCCAGGGGAGGGGGGATCTTTTTAAGGGGAGGTTTAAAAATGTAATCAGCCAAAGAATGATAATATACACATCAGGTTGGATGAATTTTCTTGATGATACGTCTGGATTTTTGTATCTCACTAAACATGATAGGAATTCCTTCTCATCTGCATGCTATCATTAATAACAAATTAGCTCTTCCGGCACCAAGGACAAACTATGTAAAAAGAAGTTTGCGCTATCGTGGTGCAACTCTTTGGAATGGTCTGTGTCCGGAATTACGCCACGTAAAGAGTCTGGCCTCTTTCGAGTCCTTGTTAAAAAGTAACTAAAAAGATAATCGCGTCTGGCTTAACAATAAAATATATTCACATTTGTTACAATTTATATGATTGTACATATATTTATAAACGGTTTCCATGGAAACCAGTTTTCACATGACTGATGTAAATCCATGTTTAAATACATTGTATGTATGTATGAACATCCAGAGGATTTCAAGTGGCCAATTTCCCTCTATCTAGGTTGAGCAAGGGCGAGCCTTGAAGGTAAAAGTCCACACCATGGAGCAGAACGACTGACAAACTCCTACACCAAACCCCTTAAATGGCAAGGTTGGATGCTCAAATCGGGGTTGGGGAGATGAATAGGAATGGCGAGAAATTAATTGACTTCTGTAAGATGAACAACCTGGTTGTTACCGGTACCATTTTCCCTCATAGAAATATCCACAAAACTACCTGGACTTCACCGGACGGACGAACACCACCAGATTGACCATATGCTTGTCTGCAAGCGGTTTCGAAGATCTTTTCAGGCACCAGAGTAATGCGGGGTGCCGACATCGCTTTAGTCCACCACCTTGTAAGATCCAAATCAAGCTGAAACTTAAAAAGGCCATCAGACCCCGAAGTTCACGAATCAGATACGATGTCTACAAGCTAAAAGACCGAGCTACTAGAAACAGATTTTCAGTAGAGCTACGTAATAGTTTTGCTGCTCTGGAAGCCCTTGATGATGATGAGCAAGATGTTAACACCAAATGGCAGAAATTTAGCAAGGCACATACCACCGCAGCTGAGAACATCCTAGGTCATAAGAAGAAGCACAGTAGACCATGGATGAGTGCAGAATCCTGGCAACGAATCGAAGAAAGGAAGGATCTAAAGAGCCAAGCAGAAGGAGCAAGATCTCAACGAAACCAACAGCAACTTAGGGCGAAATACAGGGCAAAGGACAAAGAGGTTAAGTCAAATATTAGAGCTGGCAAAAGAGCTTGGACGGAAAACCAGATGTACATGGCCGAGAGAGCAGCCGACAGTCACAGTTGGCATAAATGCACCCCACATCGCCAGCATAAGGCAAGCATGACAGTCATAGCTGGCCAGCGGTCGCACGCATCAAAACACCCAGCTAATCCAAAATGGCGGAAACGGAGAAGAAGATGAAATGTTTTTCAGAGGATTTACGTTCCTGATAGGAATCTTCCGGTCTTGCCAAAGCAAAAAAAATATATCTGGTACTTCCAAAATGAAGAATACTCTCGAAGAATGCGTGAAAAGAGAAAGAAAATGAATAATGGCAGAGGAGTACGAAGGAATGGCGAACTTGTGTGTTGTGTGTTCACTAATAATTGCAAGCACTGACTTAACTTATAACTTCTGCGAGAATGGAAATGCAAGTTTATCAGATGACTGCGAATGCTAACAATTATTGGAAATTGAATCTTCAGTAGTTCACTGCTGTTTTAACTCTCACGCAATGAGCAAGACATTCTGTACTCTGGTTTCTGTGAAGACTCTTTCTTTTTATGAAAAAAAGAATCTATTATCATTGTTGGGGGAAAAGAGTGACCTGGAACACACAGAACTGTAGCGCTTGGATAACAGATTGGAAAAGATCATGATACCTCTTCTTTTTCTGGTAAAACTTATCACTAACAGAGGAAAAGAGTAACCTGGAACACACAGAACTGTAGCACTTGGATAACAAATGGGAAAAAACCATGATACCTCTGTTTTGTTCTGGTAAAACTAACATTGGTACAGTGTTTTACATAACCTAAATGAGTACTAGATGTTTCTGGTATCATTTTTATGGAACATTATTAAATTACCTCTATGAACAACTCAAACATAGCTGCATGTTGTGATGTCAGTCTCTGAACTAAGGGGATAACTCTGTAGGCATATATCAGGACTGCCTGTACAAAAGTCTAGACGCTACTAGAAAATGTTTTTCACAAACACACTGCTGCCACCAGTCAGTATTTGCTCTAGAATTTGCAATACAGGAAACATCGACATGCATGTCAAATGCAACTTATTTTGATTATAAATTTATTAAACTACTTTAACAAATTTTTGTGTGCAGCTGCATACTTTGCATGTTGATAGCAACGCCCCTGCCTGTCAGTTGCACAAGGTGGTACTGTGAAAACAAGCCTAAAGTGTGATAGCTGAATAATTTAGACATGCTTTCAGTGAAACAAGAGGAAGGCTAATTCCTAAACAACATGGGGGGTAATAATATACACAAAAAATGACATGAAGCTTAAGAAATCAAAGTCAAAACATTTTATAATTGACAACCCATACAGAGCACAGGGTACAAATAATCAGATAAATGGATTGAGAGGCCTGCTTAAAAGTAGAGCAACATTCAGTTCAATTTCATGTGGTTGTTTTTTTTTTGTATCTTTTATCAGCTTTTGTCTTAGACAAAATTTGCTTTGGTGACAATTTTTTCTTTGGTTATCTAAATGTTCATTAAATGTAAATAATGTAATGATCCAAATTTGGTTTCCTTCCTGAGATATGAATCTTATAAAAATTGAGCTTGATGGCTATTTGGATGTTTTTAAAAATTAAAATTTAAAAATTCACAAGCATCTGTCACCACATGTAATTTGCATAGGGTATTTTTAGGCTGAGAGTTGAAATTGAATAAAAGTTGATTTTTTATAGCAAAAATATTAATCAATCAGCAGAGCTCCATGGGCAACTGGCTTATAAGAGGTGGGAATAATTTACAAGCTTCTATGTCAACGGTTACAAGCTAACTCTAAAATTAATCACCGATGCTACAATACAGAATGTACATATCAGCAGTTAAGTGTTACTTTCTAACCACTTGCCACCATGTAAGTCTATGACGGTGAAGTGTTGTGTCACTCTGTAACAGGGTCCAAACTTAAGTATTAAAAAGAGGAATTGTAGTCACCAACTGAATACCATTATACAAAAGTTTATCCAACATACTGACATTTTTAGTCGAACAGTGAGAATGTTGGTCACTTTTGAGGCGCATACAGTTGTGATTTGAAGCCCCTCCCAGGAAAACTTGTTTCTAGTTCCGAGAAGAAGACAATAATGAAAATAAATTATAGCTTTTCAGTGAAAAATAACACAAAATATTACACCCCAAAAAAATCAAGGAAATCTCCAGACAATTCTGATTGCAGAAAAAGCTTCTCTTTATTCACATATAGAAGGAGTATGTCAGTGACATACTAGCTGCCCTCAAGGTAGTCATGAACATGAAAGGTTTTCTTACCATCAATGCTGAAAATTTTCTTGATTTTGCTAATTCATAACAAGAAAGTAAAACCACTATAGTTGGGCTCTTCGAAAAAAAATAGTCGTACACATCTATTGAAGAAAGATTTGTATGATTTCTAAGTATCTAAGGAAATAAGAATGAGCTGTTCTTATGATTTCCGTCTCACCCTAACGAGGAAAAATGCTCTATCCGTGTGAAAGTTCTAGGCTTCTGCACAACCCCTGTGGATATTTGAAGCAACTTTTGTTTAAATACCACATTCTCTTGTGTCCCCTGTGGAAATTCCAAAGTTGCAGAGGAATACCCTGTGGAAATTGGAGGTAGGCAAAAAGAAAGTCCCTGTGGAAATTTAAGGGTCAAAAACAATGAGCCTTGCTGAAATTCCAGGGTGAAACACAGACCCCTATGCCCCTATACTCGACCCCTATACTCGACTAAGGGATAGGGCTGATTTTAAACACCGATAAGAGATAGCAAGACCTGTCAATATTATACCCTAAGGGATAGGACGAGCACCCCTGTCTGAAAATATGGGGAGTCTCCCCCAGGCACCTATGGAAGCTCCAGGTTCCTCGATAGGGGTAACACATCTAAAATGGAACAGGCCATTCCGAAAACAAAACGAAAACAGGACAGGAAGATGACCTTCCCCAGCAGGTGACTGGAAACAAAACAAAAGTAATGTTGCCATTGATTTACTGGGCAATCAATATTTAAGATATTTCCTTGACCTGGTTTTACTACATTCTTCCACCAATTTTCCACTTTCTGACTTTCTATTCATTGCCATTGATTTCTAGATTGCTGGCATTAAAAAGGTTAATAAGCTGTAATGCATTAGAATGAGAATCGCCGACTGATTCTAAAAAAGCTGATTGCACGTACAGAGCAATAATATCACCTGAAAATGCGCACTTCTCTATAATTTGAAGAAATATTACCAAAGCAATGAAGATTATACGTCAAACCTTATTATTTCTCCATAAGAATCGTCCTTGTTTTGTCCAAACTATGTTTTGTTGAGAGTCCAGAGCTCGTAGAGTCACGCTTCCTTCCCAAACAAAGCAACGATATTGCGTACGTTTCGAAGCGACGAGTGGCAACGCAGTGTCCACGAAATATTAAAATGTGCTCTCATGGAAGCTGAATTCAAAAAACTAAAAAGAACAACTTTTAGAGAGTTCATTCCACTTTGTATTCATCGTTCTGTTTACATTCCATCAGGTGAAACAAAAAAGTTATTTGAAGCTAAAAATAGGCATGAATTTGAAGCCGAATGGCCAAATGCGATTTCCACAATATTCACCATTTCAACATTGCCGAAAGACTTGGTGGTTACTGCAAAAGCTAGTCATATTTGGTATCAAAATCTTCCTCTCTTCTTCCTCTGTCGAGTCCGCCATTTTGCAAATCTCTGTGAGGCTCGAGAGGTCTTCTGGGAAGTTCTAAAAATAGTTGTCAATCGATCCTTTTGATTAGGGCCCAGTCTCCCCATTTAAGCGCGCGTCCTTCGGGAAAAGCCGTCACAAAACGTGCTGTCGATTTCGGGTGCATTTGTGCCAAGCGTGAGTGGGAATATGAAGACCCTGTACAAAATCACCAGGAACATTTGCAATAAGAAACGCCACAACAACGCTGCGGTGAAGGACAAAAATAAAACATCATAACCGAGGAGAGCAAGAGACTAGAGAGATGGAAGGAACATTTCGAGCAAATTCTCAATCGGGATCCACTTGAGAAACCAATGGAAAACGCAAATGATATAACAGCATCAGTGATCGAAAGTATCAGCACAGAACCAATCAGTGTAGAAGAAGTCAGGCTCGGAATAGCCGCTCTCAAAGATGGGAGAACAGGCGGCATTGATAATATCGTGGCGGAGCTTTTGAAGGCAGATTTAGAAACGTCATCCCAGAAGTTACATGAGATCATAAATATCATATGTGAAGAAGAGGAGGCTCCCGAGGAGTGGCCTAAAGGGCTAATAGTCAAGATTCCAAAGAAAGGCGACCTGGGCGAATCTGGAAATTGGAGAGGTATACGCTCCTAGTAATTGCCAGCAAAGTTCTGGGCAAGATTATCATTGGAAGAATGAAAGTTGGAGTGAGCACGAGTCCAGAGCAAGCATGATTCCTAGAAGGACGGAACACCACCGAACAAATATTCATCTTAAGGAACATCAAAGATCAAGCATGTGAGTGGCAAGCCCCGCTAATAATTAACTTTATCGACTTTGAGGAAGCTTTCGATTCGCTTCATCGAGACAGTCTCTGGCTCATTATGAGATCATAATATGGGATCCCGGAGGAGATGATCAACATAGTCAAAATACTATACCACAATGCCGAGTGTGCTGTCCTTGACAATGGCCACACATCTGAATGGTTCATAAGGTAAAAGCATGCGTGAAGCAAGGCTGCGTGATGTCAGGATTCCTTTTCCTACTAGCCATAGACTGGGTGATGCGGCGAGCAACTGAAAATTGTAACACGGGAATGCGTTGGAAGATGATGAGTCAATTAGAAAATCTTGATTTTGCAGATGACATCACATTAATATCCACAACAACAGCCCAAATGCAAAGATGGCTGTCACGCAGCTTGTAAGATCGGTTACTGAGAACCTTCGCGCACCTCCTCGGAAAAAAAACCTCACACAACTTCTTAGTTTAACTAAAACATGTCACCCTATATATCGTTGGAAAGCTTATAGAATGGACTAGCGGGCTATGGCAAAAAGAAATCATTTCTTAACAAATATATTTTTTAAAGGTTTTATTAAAAATGTGGACCGTGTGACACTTTCAACAGCTACCCCTGCAGAACTCATTGACCTTGACTCCCAAGTAACACATTTTTTTAATCTTTAAAGGTGTTTCTCAAGGTGTGTCTGCGTTTTTTAAAATTTTGATTAGTTCAAAAGTTAGGGAACTTTAAAAATTTCCAAGGTCAAATTTGACAGAATTTTCACGCTCTAAAAATGTAAAACATTCCTAACTTTTGAACTAAACAAAATTTTAAAAAACGCAGACACGGCTTGCTCTGGACTCGTGCTCACTCCAACTTTCATTCTTCCAATGATAATCTATTTGTATTCGCTATCTACGTATCGACACGTACTCTAAGTTATCTCCCGGCCTTTTTGCTGTTCTCGCTTGCTAACGATGGAGAACGTAACATCAGTTTTAAAACAGCTTATTTAGTAGGAGTTAAGACAGATTTTACCAGGATTTCGAGCGATTTTGTCAAAAAATGCTAAAAAATCCAACTACTCAAATCTTTAGAACCCCTTGGCTTGATTTTGGTTTGCTTTTAAAGAACTACATATAAGGAATAACTTGGGTTTGCCCCGCCATGATTCGCACGGAAAGCGGAAAATTAAATTTCAAAGTTTACCACCTGGAATACAATAAAAGGAAAAAACCATGTCAAGCGCAATTCCTTCCAAATCCCTATACCTTTGTATATAAACTTCGAAATGTATTTTCATAGGTTCCCTAGTTCAAGATTATTTCGCCAGTAAGTTTTCAACTTTGTCAAAACTTAATTTTCAAATTTGAGCTCTGTCACTGCAGTGGTTTGGCTAACCATGTTATAATTTCTCCTTTATTTTCATACGTTGGGAACTCAGTCATATATCTTTTAAAATACTTTTCCGCTCTTTCTCACATTCTTTTTCTTCGTTTCCAATAAAATTGGGCACATGATTCCACTTACTGCGTGTGATTTGCTTTGCGGCAATCCAGTACAAACCGCAATCCCCACCACGAGTAGCAACAAAGAAATTGAAAATGGATTCATGGCTCTCTTTCTTCTTCCCTTAGCACTGCTTTGATGTTGGGCTTTTCGTTATCGATAAGAAATCCCGATTGGCAAAATCATTTCTAGCATATATATTCAAAAACATGATAAAACTTGTCTTGCAAATGCGGTAAAGTGAGGAAGTGAGGAATATGGAACGGGTTAGGAAACTTCTAAACCTTGTCTATAATGCCGCTGCTCATTTGCATAAGGTATTGAAAACTTAAAGATATTTGAGATTTTGAGTGAAACCTTTTAAACTTGAGATATTGGACCATGGGAGACGATTTACACCAAGAAAAAGTCAAAACAAAGCTAGAAAGGCCGTGAAAATTCCTTTCAAAACCTTGCCTTTCTTTTCACATGATTCTCTAAATTCAATCAAATTATGCTATCATTTTATGAAATCATGGTATTCTATATTGAATATAAACAAGGAGGTGGATTGAGTTATCGTTCTAAACAGTCATTATTGTGCAAGAAAGAGAACAATGAGATGGGAATGTGAATAGTAAATATATTAGATAGTTACTTCGGCCAACAGCAATATGAGATATATTGCAGTCAGCTTCGGGCTGCGCCCTCAGCTGACTGCAATATATCTCATATTGCTGCCGGCCTCAGTAACTATCTATTACATATCGACCAGATTCAACAGGCAGCCTGTGTGCTGAAAGTCGTAATCTAGTCGCTGATTGCCGGTAAACAACATTCGCCTCCGTAAGGTAATCTTCGAAACCAAAATTAACTTTAACTTTACAAAGAGTACGTAATTTTCCATTGGAAAGGCTCTGTTGCATCGTCAGATGCAGGGACGTCAGTCCCAGGACGTCTCAAACAAATTGAAGAATGCCTTCTTGAAACGGTTATCTTCTTTTGCGGGGGCAGATTTATAGGGGGTGGGCCGAGGGCCCCATCCCTCTTTATCGGGACATGTTCAAATACATTTACTGTGTTTGCTGGAGAAAATCTGAAAACTTTCCGTACCATGTTAATTTCACTACCCCACTCCGCCCCCCCCCCCCCCTCCCATTCGAAAATTCCGACAGTGATAGGGCACTGCACTAATAAAAACTAATGATTAGGTTGTTGCGTATTGCTACTTGTAGACCAGTTGGCGGTTTATTCCGCCCATTTGATCCTAGGAGCATTGGCAAAAAGTTGTACAATCAACGGAAGATATGGCTTTGCAAAGTCAGAAGTTTATTGTATTGTGAAGTGCAAACCTCTTCTCTCCACGCAAAATTGATTAATAATATTTACTAGTTCTCAGATAATGAAATCCAGTATTCAATTGTACACACATCCGTATTATATTAGTAAAATTGCAAAGTTGGTGAAGACTGCTTGAATACTGAGATCACAGAGATATGAATTTTCAAAACTTGGCCATTTTGGCTTATTTTTTTTCGCAAGAAATGTATGGAAAATACATCGAAACGAGACTGGACGGGCATGGGATGCCCGTCCAGCCCTCGACTTACGTATTTGCACATACTTTCTTTTAAAAGTAAGCCAGAAGCCCGCGAGAATACGAATTAAAAATTATATCTCACCAGTTTTTAAGTAATTCGTTTCAAACTTTGCAGTTGTACCAAAAACGGATGTGCAGAATTAAAAACTGGATTTCATTTTCTGATAACTACTAAATTTATTTTAATCAATTTTACGTGATAACGGCCATGGGGGCAGGTGAGGGGAGGACCCTCTGGCGCGAGGAAAATGATCTGGTGCCGCCACAGGAGGCCCACTTCTTAGTTCCTCATAATTTCAGTACCAGCTCCCCGCGATCCTCGAAAGTTCGACGTTATTCTCCATTTTCACCCTTTAATTTACCCCTTCTGCTTCCTTTCCATCCTTTCTCACTGTTCAGCATGAGTTCAATACATTTGCTAAATGTAAAGGAAGAAGTTGAAAGCATTCTTATGGCTGGAGGATTCCATCGAGATGTCGAGGTATATTTAAAGAGGAAGTTTCCCGATAAGTCGTCCGGTCTTTCACGACGAAGCGTTCGACGTTATTGTCAAGTTAACGGCTTGCGCAGGTTTGGCGCCAAAACTGTCGACAACGCCATCAAGGAAAATGCGGTGATATCAGCTTCACGCTATGTAAGCTTTGAATGATAAAAGGCTACTTACTCTGTGTTTATCTTGTGGTTGCTTTGTATACTTTTCCCGGAGATTTAGAGTCCTTACCAGGGGACATTAACACTGGAAGGACTCTAAATCCCCTGAAAAATAGTAGACAAAGCAACCACAAGATTAACACATATTAAGAAGTAGTCTTAATTTGTTTTGCATTTCCTTGTATAAAGTAAACTTTATATTTCCACGCTTCTTTGAACCCCTCGCAGTCTCCAGTATGGGCTCCTAGGATCATTGAGCGAACTCAAAGTTGATACTACTACTAGTTTGCATTTTTATAGTCGCTGTGTGAAGTTTGACTGATCGATGAGCGCTAGAATGAAAGTACCCAAGTACCTTGGAGAAATAAACACATTTGAAAAATGCCCTTATCTAGTCCTTTTGTATCTAGTAAATAAACCACTACAACCATTATTCAGTCAGCAACTCAATTTGAAGCATGGTTTAGACAATGTTATTGTCACCTCTTACTAACTTATATTAACTTACTTCACAATTCCACTATGAGTTTGAGTTTTCTATGAGCCTATTTGAAAAATCAATACCCAGTTTATGATCAGACTCTAAAAGCAGCTAATAAATAATCGACAAAGGGAAGCTTAAGGGGGAGGCTTAAATCTGTTAAATGTATCTAAAGGTTATACCAGAAACATGAGAAAAGGGGGGTGGCTAGCCACCCTAATCACATCTAATCCACCTGGGTTCACCTAGCCTGCCCCAGCAGATCATCCCAATCCCAGTTTTGAAGTGAAAACACCATGTCGTTCTTGCAAAACCACCCCAGTTTTAAAGTGTAAACACCATGTCATTCTTGCAAAACCAGCCACATGAGGTTGTGACATTTTTTGCCACTTCAAAACACATAACAAGTCAATTCAAAGTTGCCTCTAGATAACTTCAAGGGGATCTTCTCCTGTTTTGTTATAAACTTAATTACTGGATGAGGTTTTTGTGATCTAAAAGGCCTAACCTCATAACAACTTGACGTATAGTGTGTGAGCTGGACCTACAGGACCAGCAGGACCAAGGAAAAAGTTAGTAATTTTAGGCCTTGAGGCAGCTGGAAATCCATGAATCTTGGGTGCTGATTACCACATTTTGACTCAGTCTTGTTGATAAAAAGCCAAATAAAAATAGCTGTAGATGAAACACGATGACTGTGAATTGACCATTTTCACAATGCTGTGAGAACAATACCCTAGCTGTTCCATGATGGCTTTTGTTATTCAAAACATACAATATCCAAGTTTATGTATGTTGCATGCTGTGCAGCATCGTGAAAACTTCCAATTAGCAAAAAGGTCCAAATGCTTATAAGTATGGCTGCTATAAGAACTAGGCAAGACAGTGACAAATCATGCTGGAATGCAATTAGTTTCTATTGAAAATATAGGCAATTTCATAAATATCAGTCAAATTACTCTGATTGAAAAACCCTCTTTGAGTACTTTTAGGGTGTGGTTCTGACAAATATGTGGGGAACCCTCGATGCCAGAGACATAGACAACATAGCTTATCTTTATTGTAAGACAGGGCTCGAGACTGCGGTGGATGTGGTCGCTTAAACAACTAGATTGTTCCGTTTTGTGGCTTAGAAATATGCGTACGTCGCAAAATCTCAAGTGTATCACGCACAAAAATGCAACCACCAATTTTATTAATGTTGAGCCCTGTAATAGTGCACCATGGGGTACATATGCCTCTATTACAATAAAGTATTTAATTGAGTATTGTAATAGCTTTAATTTGTTTTAAAGTTGCTCCTTAATGGAACCATACAACAATGGCATTGAATTCTAAAATTGACTTTGGAAACAATGAATATTAGTTGGGGGTTGAAGGGGGTGGGTGCTCCCACTTCAGCTGCTCATGATGTACAAATATAAAATATTGTATCTTAGTACATGAATCAGCACTAACTCACTATTTCTGCTTGATTTTGTTTTTTAAAGGTTGGAGCTAACTATGGAGCTGGTACTCTACAAGGGTATCTACGAGCAGGAGGAATACATGTTTCTAGAGAAAATATAAATGGCATCCTAAAAGTTGCAAACCCAAGAGCATTTGAAGCAAGGAAGAATGATACCCTTGATAAGACTAATCCAATACCTTATACTGCCCCCTGGTTTGGTTATAAGGGTCACATTGATCAAAATGAAAAACTGGTGCGGTATGGAGTTGTTCATGCAGTTTTAAGAGATGGATTTAGTGGCGCTATAGAGAGTTGGATAACATTACCAAAGAAAAACCCAATACAGTTGTATGATCAATTCTTCAGGTCAGTAATGCCAGAAATAATAAGCTTTGACTGAAAGAAAAACCATCATAAAATTGGAAGAAAGAAAATTCTTAAAAGTCGCTGTTACCCGTTTGGAGTCCACCTTAAGGCCCTTTAAGATGATGCAAAACTGTGTGGTTCTATTGAATTTTGATGGACAAGAACTTGGCAAAATGAGAACATGACTTTTTGACAAATGTTTATTGACTCAATAACTCACTAACGATTAATGAAAATACCATATCTGTATCAACTTCAACTTCATTTTATTTTCCATATAATTTGTATACTGACCCAACCCCCACCCCCTTTTTCGATAGATTTTCCCATACATTTACTGTATTTGCTGGAGCAAGTTTCAAATTTTGGCCTCCATTATTAATTTCACTTTGGGCCCCCCTTTCTGGAGATTCTGGATCCGCCCCTGAGACCAGAGGCTGTGTTTAGCCTAAGGTTAGTCAAGGCGGCCTGGGTACTGATAAATCATTATCTACTTTTCAGCAGCTTTAAGATTATATGAACATGTGTACAAATATTAGAAGCAGACAAAATGACAACTATTTTGGCAAAAGAGCACTTGAACCTTGCCCCATACCTTTTTGTATCTGCAAAATACACATTATTTGTCAGGGACATGATGTCGCAGGATTTTAAAAAGTCACATGAGGCACAGCAATGGATGATACAGGATGCAAATGCACAATGCACAGGCTTATGAAATAGCTGTTTGATAGCCTGTCATTGTCATACCACGTGACCATGCAGTTGCACCCTCCCTTCCCCCCCATGCCATTTAGATAACTTCACCCAAAAACATTCAGAGCTGCAACAAATTTGTGCACTTTCTGAATTGACTTAGTGAAAACATTTGGGCTCAAGGAATAAGTTTTAAATATCTGAACTGTAGGTCGCATGCAGCTATTAGAAGTAAGCAACAACAAACAAATTAATATAGAGCACCAAAGAAATGAATTATAGGACAAAATATGCCATATAATAGAGACAAAAATGAGAAAATGTTTGTGGGAAATCGTATAAAGGTTTGATTGAGGGAAGCCAAAATGCTGCTTTGGCGATTGAAATGTAAGGTGAGAGTTCACATAATGGGCTGTTGATGAACTCCAAATTTTTAAAAAATTGCTCTACCCCTGTAGAAAGTCCAGACTCCTTCACAACACTTGTGGAAATGATCCATTGTAAAATGAGTGGCCCTGTGAAAATTCCAGGTTCAGAAAAAATCTCAATATTGGTAACGGATATCAAATGAAACAGCCCAATAATTAACGAAAATCGCAGTTTAAACATCATAAAGGACTTCAAATCTGTGGCGACAAAAAATTGAAATCAAACTTGTTATTGAAGCCGCCCTGCATTTCCAAAAGTGAAATAATTTTTTTTATGTACTACATGTACCATGGCAAAACAAATTTTTCAAAGAGGTTTTCAGGTTGGCGTTAAGATAAAGGGGAGGCTAAACTGTCTTTCTTGTTCTCAAAAGTGTGGATCCACACAAGATCTATTCGGCTGGGCCCACTTAAAAAGTGATAGATAGATTAATAGAAACTTTATTAAAATGTTGAAAACCGTCTAGCTAGGGAGAAATCTCCCTAACTAAAATGGGGACATAAAATAATTGTGATAAAAAAGTAAATGCTATTTTGAGATTTCTTAAAAAAACTATTTACAATAATAATTTGATGAATGCATTTCTTCATAGACCCGTGCTTCTGCAGACTGGGGTATTTGATCAGATAAGAGTGGACCATGGTAAAGAATGGGTCCTGATATTGTTCATTCAAGAGCTACTGAAGGATCATCGAGTTCGGAAGGACAGGCCTGCCCACTTCAAAACGACTTCTAAGAAAAACTTGACGATAGAGAAAATATGGCCCGAGGTTAATGCCAGGGTTAATTATCCTATAAAGAGAGTTTTGGTAATTCTTGAAGAAAGGGGACTCATTGACATGAGCAACGAACACATCCAGTTTTGTGTATCCTGGTTTACATGTGAAGTTGCCAAAGAAGGGATGGGTAGATTTGTTAAGTCTTGGAACTTACACAAAATAAAAGGTATGTTTCTCAGAGACAATGATTCTTCGCATTGTGCATGCCGATCTACGCACGTTTGCGAGCAAAATAGTCGACTTTCTTGCATCTGGTTCAGCCACCTCAACGCATGGATCTATGCAACGCAAATGATGTGAGTGTCACAATTTGCGTCGACTCGCGTTTCGATTGGTCAGGGCTTTCGAAAAGACAAAAGAAATTAAAAAAGATCAATGGTCATAATATTTCGTGAATTTGGAAAACGAAGACGATTGGAAAGTTGCATCAACGTGCGTACACTTGCGAGACGCACGTTGCCACAAGTTGCGTAAAAAAATTAACAACGTGGACGCAACTGACAGAAGTAATCGCATGTCCGGGAGGGTTTGTTGCCACAGTTTGTAGAGAGAAATGGTTAGGAAACCTGGCACCCTGTTATAGCGCTGTTCACCCTGACGTCATCCATTGTTATTAATGTGCCAACCAGAGATCGATTGATGTACCATGGCAAAACAAATTTTTCAAAGAGGTTTTCAGGTTGGCGTTAAGATAAAGGGGAGGCTAAACTGTCTTTCTTGTTCTCAAAAGTGTGGATCCACACAAGATCTATTCGGCTGGGCCCACTTAAAAAGTGATAGATAGATTAATAGAAACTTTATTAAAATGTTGAAAACCGTCTAGCTAGGGAGAAATCTCCCTAACTAAAATGGGGACATAAAATAATTGTGATAAAAAAGTAAATGCTATTTTGAGATTTCTTAAAAAAACTATTTACAATAATAATTTGATGAATGCATTTCTTCATAGACCCGTGCTTCTGCAGACTGGGGTATTTGATCAGATAAGAGTGGACCATGGTAAAGAATGGGTCCTGATATTGTTCATTCAAGAGCTACTGAAGGATCATCGAGTTCGGAAGGACAGGCCTGCCCACTTCAAAACGACTTCTAAGAAAAACTTGACGATAGAGAGAATATGGCCCGAGGTTAATGCCAGGGTTAATTATCCTATAAAGAGAGTTTTGGTAATTCTTGAAGAAAGGGGACTCATTGACATGAGCAACGAACACATCCAGTTTTGTGTATCCTGGTTTACATGTGAAGTTGCCAAAGAAGGGATGAGTAGATTTGTTAAGTCTTGGAACTTACACAAAATAAAAGGTATGTTTCTCAGAGACAATGATTCTTCTGAATTGCATTGTGCATGCCGATCTACGCACGTTTGCGAGCAAAATAGTCGACTTTCTTGCATCTGGTTCAGCCACCTCAACGCATGGATCTATGCAACGCAAATGATGTGAGTGTCACAATTTGCGTCGACTCGCGTTTCGATTGGTCAGGGCTTTCGAAAAGACAAAAGAAATTAAAAAAGATCAATGGTCATAATATTTCGTGAATTTGGAAAACGAAGACGATTGGAAAGTTGCATCAACGTGCGTACACTTGCGAGACGCACGTTGCCACAAGTTGCGTAAAAAAATTAACAACGTGGACGCAACTGACAGAAGTAATCGCATGTCCGGGAGGGTTTGTTGCCACAGTTTGTAGAGAGAAATGGTTAGGAAACCTGGCACCCTGTTATAGCGCTGTTCACCCTGACGTCATCCATTGTTATTAATGTGCCAACCAGAGATCGATTGATGTACCATGGCAAAACAAATTTTTCAAAGAGGTTTTCAGGTTGGCGTTAAGATAAAGGGGAGGCTAAACTGTCTTTCTTGTTCTCAAAAGTGTGGATCCACACAAGATCTATTCGGCTGGGCCCACTTAAAAGTGATAGATAGATTAATAGAAACTTTATTAAAATGTTGAAAACCGTCTAGCTAGGGGGAAATCTCCCTAACTAAAATGGGGACATAAAATAATTGTGATAAAAAAGTAAATGCTATTTTGAGATTTCTTAAAAAAACTATTTACAATAATAATTTGATGAATGCATTTCTTCATAGACCCGTGCTTCTGCAGACTGGGGTATTTGATCAGATAAGAGTGGACCATGGTAAAGAATAGGTCCTGATATTGTTCATTCAAGAGCTACTGAAGGATCATCGAGTTCGGAAGACAGGCCTGCCCACTTCAAAACGACTTCTAAGAAAAACTTGACGATAGAGAGAATATGGCCCGAGGTTAATGCCAGGGTTAATTATCCTATAAAGAGAGTTTTGGTAATTCTTGAAGAAAGGGGACTCATTGACATGAGCAACGAACACATCCAGTTTTGTGTATCCTGGTTTACATGTGAAGTTGCCAAAGAAGGGATGAGTAGATTTGTTAAGTCTTGGAACTTACACAAATAAAAGGTATGTTTCTCAGAGACAATGATTCTTCTGAATTGCATTGTGCATGCCGATCTACGCACGTTTGCGAGCAAAATAGTCGACTTTCTTGCATCTGGTTCAGCCACCTCAACGCATGGATCCATGCAACGCAAATCATGTGAGTGTCACAATTTGCGTCGACTCGCGTTTCGATTGGTCAGGGCTTTCGAAAAGACAAAAGAAATTAAAAAAGATCAATGGTCATAATATTTCGTGAATTTGGAAAACGAAGACGATTGGAAAGTTGCATCAACGTGCGTACACTTGCGAGACGCACGTTGCCACAAGTTGCGTAAAAAAATTAACAACGTGGACGCAACTGACAGAAGTAATCGCATGTCCGGGAGGGTTTGTTGCCACACTTTGTAGAGAGAAATGGTTAGGAAACCTGACACCCTGTTATAGCGCTGTTCGCCCTGACGTCATCCATTGTTATTAATGTGCCAACCAGAGATCGATTGGTTCACAGAACAAAGGGCGCTATTCAATCTACGGTTGGCACATTAGCATTAGAATGGCAATGTTGATAAACAGTGAATAGCGCTATAGTATGGAGTCCCACCCCCGCCAAAATTCAATGCTCGTGTTTTCAACTCGATATTCCGAATTCTTGCCATGCCTGGAAAATGCAACATTCAACGTTGAGCATCCAAGATTGATCACTACACATTCGACATCAACTATGTACATTTATAATTTATTTTTCTGTATTTTGCCTTGTTTGGGCACTCGTCATGTATCTAACTTTTTTTCTTTTTATTCGGCTTGATGTCGGCTTGGTTTTAAATTCGGCATCGATGCGAATTCGGCATGGTTGTGTACGAAGAGTTGGGTAGGGCACCGCTGATAATAAGTTATTGCTACTACGATTGTAAAGTATTGGCTGTGAATAACAAAACCATTATTCAGCCATACCACCACTATCTGGATTCTATGGATTGGCTAAGAGTACGCAGCGAAATATTGTTGGCGCGCAGGGCGTGACGTAATACTACAGACATTAGGATTTCTGCACTCTAATGACGTCATAACGCATGGCTGCCATGTTGGTTTTCAGTTCGGAAGTTTTTGCTCGAGCGAGCGAGAGCAACTCTAATTTTGTACAGTTTGCAAAAGTACCGTACTCACGAGCTCACCAACCTCTCTTTGATTCTGGCGCATGCTCAGTACGGTAATAGAACGTGAGAGGGGTAGATTTTTCGACCGGCGGCAACACGCCACAGGGTACACGTTTGTTTTGCAAGTCGACTGGAACGAAGCGTGTTTTGCTCGTTCTTTCACAACACTGAACGGAAGTAAAGCGTCGTGTTTGAGGAATTTTAGAGAATATCGGTAACATCACTTTAGCTCTATTCTTGGAAGGTATCATAGCTTTCAAAGCATGTTATTCACTGGTATGAGATCGTTTTCACAGCAGATTTATCGACGACTAAAACGATAGTGGCCATCGAACACAACACGTTTGGTTTTGCCAAACGAAATACCAAATCCCTGTTGCTAAATGACCGGCAGTTTTCTATTGTTTTCCATTGACTATTTGACACGTAATTATAAACCTGTCGTGTAATTAGAGTGACTCTATACTGTAGTACCAATGAGCTTTACACAACACAACAATTGTCAGGGACACTACCAGACACTACCACTGAAAACACTACCCTTGATTTTAAAAGCTGTGTTGACCACATACTCAGCAGGCCCGTAGCCAGGGAGTTGGGGGGGGGGGGGGGGGGGGGGGGGTGCTAATCTAGAGAAAGCGGACCAACGTGGTATGAATTTATTAACCGCTAGTCAAAGTTCACTAGAAAAAGCAAATATACGAAACTGGCTGTATGCCAAAGTGGCTGCAGTCTTCTTTGGCCCATTTAGTCACTAAAACAGTGTTTTCAAACCCTTAAATGTGGACCTTTTTGTCGCGTGGAGGGGTGCTTGCGCATCCCGGAACCCCCCTGGCTACGGACCTGCTCAGCTATGTACTTTATGTGATGAAACTGTTTTTCACAAGAAAGGGATTATCAATGATAGTATGCAGAGTTATTTCAGGAGCTCTGATAGAAATCATGAGACAAAAGAGGGGCGGTGAAGCAACTAGATTTCCAGAGAAAAAAATAATGCAACTGTTATTACGAGCTCGAGCACTTCACTATCTAAATAGATACTACTAGTTAATAAAGAAATATTGTGCTAATATTCTCGTTGAATCTGTGTTATTATTATTGCCGAGAGATCCTTGCTCAGGCTGTCCAAACATCAACTATGGCTATTTCAATTGAACACCAAGAGGAAAATACCAATGGACGTGAATTGAAGTTAAAACCGCCTTTTGCCGAACAAGGCCCGCTTGTAGTTAGGCAAGGTTAGGCAAGAATTGCCGGCTGCTGAATAATAAAACAATTATTTAATTCGGTTTTGCATGATAGTGAGATTTGTCAACGCCTCGAGTTAGTGTTATCCGCCTCAGCTTCGCTTCGGCAGATAATACAAACCTCGGGATGACAAATCTCACTATCATGCTCACCTAATCCAATAATTGTTAAATATTTGGGGACATATTTACTGGAATAAAGATTCTCTTTTTTATTTATCAAGTGTAGCAATCTCTTTGTTTATTTTCAATTACAGCGATTCGGTTAATTATTATGCTGTTATATAACCATAGATCACTGAAATTAATATTACCTGTTATTTTTCAGGAAAAATAGGTAATGCAGTCCCAGCTTTGGCTAAACTACAGACAAATACCCTGGCGCCAATGCCATCCCCGCCAGATGCAGAGGTAGCTGTAAAGCTGTTCGAAGCTCAAGGTGGAAAACTAGAGCGCGAATGGACAGTTGGACATGATCCACTGTCTGGACGAAAAGACCTCCAACTATTACGACTTAGATTGTTTTATCAAAGACATTCTGTTCAAGACATTTTTACAGCGGTTCTTGAAGACAACCCTAGGCTATTTAAAAAGGTCTACAGTATTTCATGAAGCTTTCCAGTTCGTTGCGTGATTATAATTTTTAGATTTTACTAAAAGACACCATTAACATCCAATGCACTAAAACAGTGTTGACGAAGCCTCACAAAATACCAAGTCCGCACCTAGTGCACAAGAAAAAGACAATAACTCTTAAAGGACAGTTAAACTCTGATGAAGTGTAGCATCAACATTCAGTAGGCAGTAGCAGAGAAAGGGGGCTTAGTTGAGGAAACATGTTCTTGTTTATTTATTGTTGATTCATAGCTTTGAACTGTCTGTGATTCCTGCCCCCCCAGTAGCAAGAGACGTACAGTATCACACAGTTATACAGAACACAGTTGGTGGTGTCATATGTTGTGTAAATGTGTATAACGGATGAGCCTTGGTGAGTGATTACACCGATTCTGAATAAATCCTATAGGAGTAATTACAAAGTAACTGCGAATTACTAACGACAGTCATCGGAAATCCGCTCTATTGCAGTGACAACATAGTCAACAAGACTTGTGAAGGTTTAAAGGATAGTATTTTCACACTATGATTCTGACTGCATGTTCAGTTTTGACCTACTTCCTTCAAAATCTTTATTTCCCAGGGGGAAGGAAGGCTGACTATCCCGTGGTGTTTTTGGGTTTAATATTCCCTAACTGCAGTGGTTGGTCAACCCTAACCATCCCTGCACAAGTCAGGGAAGGTAAGGAATTTCTCAGAACTCCTAATTTCAGAAGACTAAACGTGCCCGTGGTTTAATTTGATCACTGTCGCCGCAAAAAGAACAATGCAAAAGACATTCTTGCGGCTCACTAAGGCTGCATTCATTATGTATACTACAGGGGGGGGCAGAGGATTTTGAGGGGGGATCTCAAAATTTAGCAACTGGAAAAGGGGGGATGTCAAGTTTTTTTCATAACATGAAGGGGGGATGCATATTTTTGTTGAGGAATTATATATATTTTAAACACCGAGTTTGAACCTCCTGAAGAAATATCACTTGCACTACTATTCTCGTGTATTTACCCTCTTTCAACTGATATGTTGAAAATAGTTGCGCGCTTCGCGCGCATAAAGACTTATAAACTTAAAATTTGTAAAAGGCCTTCTTGTTTTACCACAATTCCTCGTGATCCTCTTCAGTGTCTTTTGTCTGCCAGACAAACACGCCTTTGGACTTTTGATTAATAGTCTTGTAGCATTATGGCAAAATTGCTGCGCGCTTCGCGCGCACAACGGAAAAGAAACCAAACAATCAAATACAAAATAAATGATACTCAGTCTATGTAGTAAGGTTCCAATCGAGAATCGCACCAGAACACTTGGTAGAAAGTCAATACACACAAAAGAGTACAGGCACCTATGATTTTTATTTGCATTTTTACGCTTTGTATTTTTTTATCATTGAGCCTTGTTCTGCATCTTTTGAAAAAATGCTATTGACGCGACCCTACCTCGACATATAACTTGAAAAAATGTCGGGGAGGGGGGGGGGGGGGGGGCATGTTTTTCCTTCTGACCAAGAGGGGGGATTCGTAAAAAATATGTTGTGCCTTGGGGGATCTGAAAATTTTGCATTGTCAAAAAAAAAATCCTCTGCCCCCCCCCCCCCCCCTGCCCCCCTGTAGTATACATAATGAATGCAGCCTAAGCCCTGAAAAAAAGTTGTTGCACAACGAAATCTCCTTTCTAAGGAATAGAGCAACTCGAAACCCCCCCTCCCTCTTCACTTTTCGCTTTTGTTCCGTCATGCATCAGCCAATGAAATGAGCGCCCAGCATTCCCGCCAAAACCAGTCACGTGATAGCCTAATATACTCGCTGAACAAAGAAGCTTTCATCACACTAAATGTTGTCCTGAAAGAGTTTGGGTCGAGTTCATTCTGTTCAGTTCTAGAAAACACTGTTTATCACGCTCGTGCTCTACTAACATGGATAACTATATGGAGACACGGTTAGATCAATGTCAACTGGTAACATAATATAAGTATAATGGCAGCGATCGTGGCCTTGTTTGTGCTGGCTGTGCTGGCAGAACCTGTGCTCGGGCTGGGGACCATCGTCTTGCCGAACGAAAGTGGCCAATTTCCAGCTTTGGAGCCACTGTGTATATGTGAGGTAGAATGTCTCACAGGCGCTCCAAGCAAGCGCAGGGGTATAAAATTGCACTACGACGACCAGTTCCAAAGAGAAGCATACCGCCTGGCGGCGAGTACTTCGAGCAGGGGCCTGCAAAAACGAAAACAGAAAAAGAAGAAGTCGAATAAACGAGGGAAACGACCCACACCGAATGCAGCCTCCGCGACTCCATCGGTCCCAAGTACCAGTAATGATAACACTTGGTTTATATTCAAGGTAAGATTGGGCAACTGGGACAAGAACAAGTCCAGAATCGTCCCAGCGAGAAACACCCGCGTGCGATCAGTAACGAAACAAGTTGTGCGGGCCTGAAGGACCTGCTGGCGAAGAGCTAATGGTCAACGCGAGCGCTATTTCACTGTACGACAGCGATTTTTTGCCAGTGAGTGACTCGCCAGAAATAAATGGTAAGCTTTTCTTTTCAATTCAGTGACTGATACTTTGTTCTTGCATTGCAAATAACAAAGTCTAACATGATTCGTCTGTCGCGTTTCAAATCTGGCTACTTTCTTACAAACAAGCCTCTAGAATGATCGAGCAATATTTTCTTTAATTGCAAATGCATGGAAGGGTAAAATCATCAAATTCTTCAGGAGGAAAAAGCAAAAAAATGAAAACATCAAAGAACATATCAGACATTGAAATCTTCGACCGGCGCCAAAGGCAAACATGTTCTCACGCTGCAGTGAATACAGGTTGTCAATCAAAAATTAGTCACGGGAAATGGCTTGCGGTGTACGCCTGTCAAAAAGGGCGCGAAATCTATCATATAGCCTGCGAAAGCAGCCGCCACTTTGCGAGTCGCCGGAAAAGGACGACCGCAAGAGACGTCTGCGGGCTCAAGCCAAAAATGCCATACTGATGACGTAGTTCTGACTGATTAAAAATCTTGGTAATTAGCATATTGGCGCGAAGGCAGTTTTGATTACATAACAAACAAACAACGTGAGAGCCGACACCAAAGATGACTTTCCATGTGCTCGCTCGAGTATGAGTGTTTCTAAAGGTCAATCGTGCTTTTTATGTGGCAGTAACGATGATCAGTACAAATACTTTGTAGGGAACAAAGGTTCTAAAGCTTTTAAATTGGTTGGAGACTTGCCCTCGAGAGTTTTTGATGGAGTTTTGACCGGTGGAGAATTATTTTGTCGTGCTTGTTACAAACTGCTCGACAAACGCGACCGGATTGCTCAGAACCTGAAGTTATGCGAGGACAAAGTACGAAGCTTAGGTTCTAACCTACGTGGGATTCGTACAGATGCCAATACAGCTGGTGTGAATGTTCGAGGATTGGAAGAAAGCGAGGAAGAACGGCCAAAAATCCTCGTTAAGAGAGATCGCGCGGCGGAAACCCTACGCACGTGCGAAAGCACTATCAAGGCAGTTCACAGCGCTTCATCCATCCAGAGAGTATCTACTCAAAGTACCTCCACAGGGTCTGAATTTACTCCTGTTTCGACTAGCACGCCAGGGTCTGAATTTACTCCTGTTTCGACTAGCACGCCAGTGAAACCAAACCGGCCAGTGGAAATACCCTCGACCTCGAGACAAACTACCACATGTACTTCTTTTCCTTCTTTGTCACAAGATGGCGGCGAGCAAGTGGAGAAGCTAACCCAACGCTTCTCGGACGATAAAACCGGAGTAGAGGTAGGGTAGGACTAAATCGGGGTGACTTAGCATGCGTAGCAAGCGTTCCCGTGTGTTTCAAAAGAAAAGAAACCTAGAGAAACAGGATAAAGCGGCGATTTGAACGAGCGGACAGAAATTCGCTCGTCGAACTTCTCGCCGCTTGTCTCCTGTTCTTTTTTCTGGGTTTCTTTTCCTTGAAAACACACGCTAGTTATGACTTAAATTATAGAAGTAATGGGTAAGGATTTTACAATTGTTCTATGTGTTATCACAAACATACCTAAACATTTCATGTGGTCAATGATAATGTGGCAAAAAAAAATTCCACACCAGGAGCAAATTGAAAGTGCCTGTCAAACATAAATCATTCCTTGTGAGCTACGGTATATAACTTACTTAAGCTTAAATGAAATCATATAAAATCGATCAATTTTATCATTGCAGTTTTTGTGTTTTTTTTTTTCTAGATAACTGCCACCTGGCCTAGTCAGAGAAAACACAGAAAGCTGAAGCCTGAATTGGAGTCTTTGGGGAAAGCCATGGTCAGAGGAACATGGGGTGAAATGGCCCGTGCTGTCTATAAAGTCCCACAGTTAAGAACAGAGCTCATTAAGTGTGTGTTGAAGCAGCTGTCTGCTGAATGTGGTACTCTAGTGAAACACAGACAGGAAATCCCGTCCCTGCTTACAAAGACAACAGCAGATGATATTCAAAACCTCTCTTTTGGAAAAATAACAAATGAGTGGAGAAAAAGAGCCCCATTGCTGCATTCCACAATGACAGCCATAGCATGCCCTCCAAGACGAAGGCGCAGAGATTCAGGAACTGGTTCACAGGCGGGAAATGTTGACATACAGCAGGATCTTGAAGTGCCACCATCTGTTGCTGTTGCTGGGGCAATCCTTTTGAAACAGAGGTCAAGGATGGTGAACAGTGTACAGCTTATGTTGACACTGATACTCAAATACACAGGTTTTCAGGTCAGTGCATGTTTATATTTGCATCCATTCCATGCATCCTAGCATAGGGGGTGGAGCCATAATGTTAGGCACTCTACTTTTCACACATTTACTGTATTTTTGTTTTCACTCTTCCCATTCAATCATCCTTACCAATGAGCCCCCCCCCCCCCCACTTTGTATGATCCCCTGCCGCGTATGCCTAGGCATGGGATGTTAATTCTTTGTGGACTAAACTTTAACCCAAGAGGCAAAATAAGATGCAAGCTGTGTAAATTCCCAATATGAATTTTGATTGACAAATCATTTAATTTCCATTCACATGCATATACAGATTTTTAAGGAGACTGCTATTACCAGATCTAATAGACTATATGTTAATAATAGATGTACTTACTTACCATTTTTCTGTCGTACGCTTTGCATAAGGTTAGCAGAATTGTGAAAATTGCAGTAACAAAAATGTAAATGTATTTTATATTGATGTACTTGCCAATAATTCTAGTTAATTTTATTTTTAGGCCATGACAAGTTACCTGTCAAGTTTATGCATTGGTGTGTCTGCCAGATACTTCACAAGGAAAGCTGATGAGTTTGGCTCTACATTTAATCAAGACCTGCTCTGTGAAAAAGCGAATGACACCAAAGTGTTGGAATCCATAAATTCACAGGCTAGTGGTACCAGTGATACGGCTGTTCACCAGCCAGTAATATCAGATGGAAGTGCTACCCATTTTCTGGATTTGGATGACGGGAACTGTCAAGATACATCCCATAATACTGTCCCAGAACTGTCAAATGGTAGTCAATATGTCATTGACAACTATGATATTTTTCAGAAAGTGAGAAATATGACGGAAGACAATCAAAACAAAGACTTCCATTGGGTGAACCACAACAGGATTCCCAATAGAGTTTCTGCAAATCATCTCCAAGATGATGGACCAAAGTGTGATGTGTTTGACTTAGAAAATTCTAAGATCACTCCATCTCTAAAAGAGCACTTAACACAAAGATATAACTACATAACTTTAGTGGAAAGAATTCTTGTGGAAAATATCCCATATTTCAAATTCTGCAGTGATGTTGTAACCTGGCACATCCCCCATCCTTACAGAAAGGAAATGGCAGAAAAGTCTAAGAAGGTAAACATGTCATCATTATACAAAAACTGAATTCAGGGATAAGATCGACTTCCTTCATTGGTCTTTACGGGTAGAAAGAATGCAGTTTACCCTGGGGGTTCTTAGGGGTGTAAAAGTGATAGGGAATGCTCAAGTTGATAATTGGAAAAACTACCCTAAAAATACCACGCAGTGATAAAATTGACCCTAAAAAAACTGGTAAAGGTGTGGATGTTGCTTGTTTTCTTGTTAATGGTCAGCGGTTATAGACTTCCAGTCAGTGATAATCTCTGCAACGATTGCAGTAACTAATCTGAGAAAAACACATTCTTGCCCAACTTTCAGGGGTTTCCTAACCCCTAAAAATAATACTCTTTCCCCCTGTCCCTTATTTCCCTTCTGAACCCCCTCCCCAATCAGTCACAAACGGCAAGCGCTAGTGTGGCAGCTGCGTAAGCAGCCTCCCTCCCCCCCCCCATCAATTCACACAATTATATGGCAGTTCTTGCCCCACGCTACTAACTCATGCTTTCTTTTTCAATACAAAAAAGTAAAACTCATTTGCTCATTGTATCGATTCCTATTATTTTCTGTAGGAGTGCCTTGGAATCATTTTTGAGGATGAAAATACATCTGAGGGTATAAACAAGGTGCTGCACGTGCTGCATGACTATATCCCGAAGGCACAAGATACTGAGGAAACATCAAAATACCAGCAAACTGGAATTGTTGGTGACCAACTAACTGTTGAAAGGACAGCTAATTGTCTACTGTCACTGGCGAATGGCTTTACAACTGATGAGAGGCTAGAAGGGCTCTATGTGGGAATAGCTGATTGGCACTCTGACATGAAGTTTCTTGATGTAAGTATCTTTGAAATCAAATTTTAGATTCACCACCTAATAACCTGTGAACCTCTCCATGTACATGTAGGTTGGTTACCGAGCTTATTGAGTGTATTGTTTTATAGTCAAATTTGTTATATCACAATCAATCAAAGTCTACAATCTGTGTTTTGGTTTTTGCAATTCTCTACCATCAATCAATATACTTCTTGGAGGTACCAAGAATAAATTATAAATGCAACTGCAACAACCACACCCTCTAAGAATGCTCAAATCATCCAGACTTTGATTCCTTTTCTCTACAACCTGCTTTTTAATTGCTTCGTCTCTACTGTTTTTGAGCCCCTAAGTTTCATCGCAATACAATAAATAACACTGTAACTAATTTAAAAATAATTCTACGATAAACAATTATAAATGAAGTTTTATATCATGGCCTACTAATTTTGATTTTTTCAAAGCTTTTGTCTAGGCTTGGCAGTAGCTCTGGTATAAGGAGTTTATAATGAAGCAATGCAAAATAAGGCTTTACAAAAGTTATTATACAATAGAACGATACCTCCAGCCTCATAAAGTGTGAAAGTCCACAATTCACAATTCAAAACATTTACAGGGCATTTAAAGCCATGCAATTGTTTCTGTTATAACCTAATAATTGCTCATTTTGAAGAAACATAAGCAAGACTCCCACTTGAATAAATAATTATAGTTCTTAGCAGTAGCAAAGGCCACATTTCCTTATAGTTGATTAATAGCATCATCATAATTGTGGAATCCAACAGGTTTTTTTCACCTTTCAGTTGATATTCACAAGATTGTACAATACAAAATCAGCTGAGGACAAGTGCACTTTGTATGCCGACCGCAACCTCATCAATCGGCGGAATGTTTCCACAGACACCCATCATGCCTATGCTCCAAACAAGCAGATGTTTCTTCTAGCAGTCAAGGCACGAGTAATTGCAGCAGCATTAAGTGTACTTGGTATGAAAGATCTTGACATGCAGCCAACACAGCGGAAGTTTCCATCCTCTGCTTCAAGACAGGATAAGGGAAGCAAGAGAACATATCTCAGATTGATAGCTTCATATATTGTTGACAATTATGTTGTCGACCAACGAGCTTGTCAGAAGATCCTTGATGACATGTTTGACAGGGAAGAACAGCAAGAGGCACTTGCAAATCAAATGGTTGGCCCTGATGGACGCTATGTTTGCAGACACCCTGGATGTGGAAAATCATTCAAGTAAGTGGAAAGAACTGGAAAATAGTTTACTCAAGAACTGTTCGTGTCCTAGAGTCATCAGAATACAACCTTTTTCTTCAACCCTATATGGTAACAGTTTATATTTGAGTAACCCCTTGTAACATCTGTACATACATGTTTTTTTATATCACTGCCCTTGTGTTCATCTGTTTGTTTTTGTTAGAAGACAATTACCATCAAGGCAAAATTATTTGGCAAATTTACCCAGGATTTTATAAGACAGCATTAAAATATCACATTTTTAAGAATATTTTGGTGAATTTTTTTTTTTTTTTCAGCTACTCAAACAATTCCAGTGACTCAATTTTGAAATTCAGCTGCATTCTTTCATTGTACTTTTATAAGCACAGGGAGCCCACATGACCCGTCCCTGGCCAAAAAATGTCTGCAGTTTTTGGAAACCCATAACCAAACTTTCATTGCAAACACCCAGTATTTTTCTAGCTATCATGTTTTTTTTTCAGACATGCTGGTAAACATAGGAGGAACCATGAGCTGAATACACATGGGTTAGATGCTGATGCTGATTTACCAGCAGCTTCTGCCACATCAAAGACCAGTAATGTAGCCCCCAAGGAATCGTCTGACGACATGTTCAACTACCAATGCAATGTGCTGGATCATGGTCTTCTATACATGAACTTTATAGATGCTGTGGCTGAGGGAGATGGTGACCGGATAATGGTTTGTTGGAAGTTTTTGTTGCTTCATTTTTATGCAGATGGTACCAAGAGCTATAAGTATGCCTTAGAAGCCCTTTACATCCAGTTTCAACAGCAAGCACTACTGTCTCCTAAGCAAGCTTTCATACAGAAATGGAACAGGTCTGTTAACAATCACGGCGGACACGGCAGAAATGTGGCTCTAGATTTGGACCTGGAGCATAATAATAACCACTTGAAGGAGGCTACCAGGAAGATGGGGCCCAGATTATCAAAGCCGGCTGTTACCAGAGTTTGCAAGTCTTTGAAATTGGCAAGAGAGGTTCTAGGTAATGTCAACAAGGAGTGTCGAGTTATGAGGAGATCAGGCAAGCACTTTGTAGCTTCTACCAAGGCTGACCTGGATAAGCTTGTGTCCAACCTTGTGAGAGAACAGGCCCTGACCATTATGGAAAGAAGAGCCTATAACTGCTTCATGAACTGTCCACGTACAGCTTTACAGGATGTTGACATGGCAAAGCTATGTAAATGGATTGAAAAGCACAAGTATGAAATGACTATTGGTCGCAAAGCACGCTAGAGGGAATTTCATAAGAATGTGATGAGTGTAACTTTCAACAATTTATCATGTTCTAGAACAACCCCATGGGTAAGAATATTTCACTTGTCAACTGTTAGCAAGTTAGAAAACCAGGTCGGGGGGGGGGGGGTGTTTTGAGGCTGGAATTTCCAGGGGAGAGTCTGAATTTTGGGATATCCAGGATGTTACAATTGGTGGTACTCAGTCCCCCTATGCAAGAAAAAAGAAACTGGGTAGTGGCTTTCAATAGAGTTTGTTGACAATAATGGATGGTCTGAGTAATTGTTGTGTTTAAAGTTTTTAGTCTCTTATAATGTAAAATAAGAAATGTAGTGGACTAAATTTCCTTTTTAGTCTCTCAAAATACAAAATTAGAGCAAAATGTTTTGCCTGCATTAGTCATCTAAGTCTATGCGAATATGGGAATTTAAATTTTAAAATTGTAGATTTCAGTGCAATGCATTCATTCTTACTAGTATATTGTGTGTTTCCAGAAATTATCCATACCTCCCCTATGTAAGGGATTGGAAATTCGAGAAGGGTGGGGGGTCAATTTGCCTGATCTTTTCCACACAAATACTGTATTTTTCTTTGGAAATTCCAGAGGGGTGGGGGGATCACTTTTCAACACCCTTCCGTTGGGGGCAATGGATATTTTTTGGAACCACATTGACCTAGAAATTAATAAAACCAAATTACCACAGGATGTCAATAAATGTCTGTCTGTCTTGACTTGATTTGTGTGGGGTGGGAGGTGGAAGATTTTGAATTTCCCGCATGGCCAAAATGGCTGAAAACATTCCTGCAGTGCTAAGATCGCTAATTTGTTATTAGACATGTATAATTCTCTGTAATTTTACATACAGCACCATGGATAATTAAAAACATTATTGAACAAAAAAAACATTTTACTTTTTATAGCTCACACCATACCATTTACAAATTAACAATGTTCTTTGTTACTGGTGTAAACCAGCCTGTTTCAAAACACAAAGAATCATTATAATACATAAAATTGTGACAATCCAAGTCAGCAGATGGTGACTGGTACTGATGCTAGTACAAAATATAGCTGCCTCACTCTTTTCAGCCTATTAAACAATAACAACAGCGAAACCCTCCCCTGAATGCTCTTCAGAAATACACCCAGATTTATAATTGGGCAATTCCATAAAATATATGCACCCCGGGGACAGGCGGCATTCGGAAATCCTGAATGGGAGGAATTCTGCTTGCATGAGGGGATTTTTGTATATAGAAATAAACTTGAACACTATTCAGTTGAGGAAGCAGTACTTTCTTCTGATATTTCTGTATCAATTTCCCACTGAGAATCATTAAGAAGGCTTAAAAATGATGGATCCATAGCAATCTCTACCCATTCATCGTCAGCTTCAACAGAATCATCAGAGTCACTGTCGCTTTCAGTGTCACATTCCATAGATTCAGTTCCATCAAAAATGTGACTTATTATCTGGAACACTTTTCTTGCATGTTTCTTTTGCCATACATCAACATATTTTGCAGCATCACTTTGACTAAAAATAAAATAGCAGTTGGCCAAAACTTGTGTGCATTGTTCACGCCCAAATTCCAGCAGCTTATTTGGACAAGACACTGCAGCAAAATCTGCCAAGTTATTTCCTACAACAACTTTCTTTGCCAAGCTTTTTCGTAATCGGTGAAGTTCCTGCCCAAGTTTAGACATTTGATCTGCAGTTACAACTCGCTCTACAACTTCAGGATTTTCCTCATGATCTTCAGTGGGGAGGGTAAGTTCCATATCACAATAATGCCCTTTGCACTCACAAGTTTCTGCACATATGTCACAACACACATGGGTAGGGGTTGGTTTTGTGATGTCATTGTAGCCAAAGTACTGTAAGAGTTTTTGCCTTCTACATGTAGTTCCATGTATATATTGTTTCATTTCTTGGTTGCACACTCGTATTGTGATACCATTGTAAAGCAATACAGCAATACTCTGCTCACCCCCCCTTCCACAGCGCCCACTCTCTTGCAAATATGCATCAAGCTTCTTAGGAGGTCCGAAGTGTATCACTCTAGTTACATTTTTGCAATTCACACCCATACCATACGCAATGGTTGCTATGAGAACCCTTTAATGTCCACTATCCGTAGCAAACTGTTCTTGCACATGAGATTTGACACTCTCAGGGGTGGCAGAGTGCAACATTTCTACAAGGCGATTTCTGGCAACGTTTTCGCCAGCATACATATTACTGCGAAGCTCAGCTTTGAAAGTGTTAAATATCAAAGCACATTGCTTAATTGTTTGGCAGTAGATCACTGTTCGTCTCGAGTCTGAGCCTTTATCCCTTATTTCTCGAATAACATGGAGGAAAGGAACCTTTAGTGCGTTGTTTTCCATTTTTTGAACTACGTAGATGATGTTAGGCCTGTCCGGGTTCTGTGTAATCTCAAGAGCAGTTCGCATTTCTAGCATTTCCATAATCAATTGCTTCGTAGCTTGGGTGGCGGTAGCAGTAAGGGCGAGAAACGGACACCACAAGCGAACGGAGTTCATTTAGCTTTCCATACCAGGCACGGAACGCAGTTTTTTCCTGGTTATTCCCTGTTCCCCATTCTGTTACACAGTGTACCTCATCCACAGCGATGCCGATCAGTTTCTTCTTGTAAATCTCGCTTCAAGCATTTTTCTCCAGCGTTCGTTCGATAAACTCGCTTCCGGGGAAATGTAAACATGTGTGAACTTTCCTTTCTCGACTTCCCGGCAGATACTTTCGTCCTGGTCACTTCCAATGTAGGTGGCTTTGAGTCCAATGCTATTTAGATAATTAACTTGGTCTTTCATAAGCGATAACAACGGGGATATTACAATTACAATCGCATCTTCCATCCAGAGCTCACTCGAAACGTTCGAGGCCAGCCACGCTTCAATTAGCGGTGCGAGTTGGAAAATCAACGACTTTCCTGTGCCAGTTGGAAGGCTCACAAACACGTCTTTTCCATTGGAAAAGTTGTACAAAGCATCAAACTGATTTTTAGTTAGAGAATCGATCGAAAATCTGGGCAAAGTCTCGCGTACGGCATCGCGAAAATCGGAGAGCGAAACTCCCGGCCTGCTGTCCGCCATTTTGATTCTCTCACTATAAAGCACTTTCGCGCGACATGCAAATTATCTAGAATTGGCCAATCAGAGCTTTTGACCAGAATCGGGTCAGAACTACGTCATCAGTATGGCATTTTTGGCTTGAGCCCGCAGACGTCTCTTGCGGTCGTCCTTTTCCGGCGACTCGCAAAGTGGCGGCTGCTTTCGCAGGCTATCTATCATATGGATTTAGTAGAAAACTCTTGTCAAATGAAAACGCCGTAAAAGAAACAGTAAATGTGGATGTTCTTTGGACAAATCAAATTGTGTACTTAACTGATCGCTTTCACAAAGACAACAATTTTCTGCCATTGTAAAGGGTTTTTATTATTATTTTAATCAAAATGAGAAGCCTTTTAGGGGAGTGGTCATTATTAAATGGGGTGGGAAGACTATACTATTTTGTTGGGAGGGTCACAGTTTTTTTCAATGCATTTGGAGTAGGATGAAATGTTTTTTTCAACTAAACAGTTCTTTGTATTAGGACTCCTGAGTCTTATTAGTCTTTAAATGTGATATACTTGGTCTCACCAAATTTTACAAGCTTTAAGAGTTACAAAATGCAATAATAATTTATCTAAGTGTTTCTCCTTATGAAACCAACAGTTTATTTGAAGAGAAATCAGCTGAAAAAGCAGAAGATATTTGACATGCTGTTATAGTTGCAGCAACCATATACAATGTCAATGCACATAGCCAGCAGGCAACAAACATTACTGCGAGCATGTTATCATAGCGGAGCTCCCGCGGGCGCCGAAGGCGCCCGCGTAGCGGAGCCCCATAGCTACATGCAGGAGGAAAAGAAACAACACAAAAGTGTATATGCATCGACCTGTTTTGTGATGGACTTCCGGTTTGTCCGTGGTTCCGTCGTCGCACAGGTAGCCCACCAGTTTTGAGCGGGAAAATGAGCACGCGCGCGCTTGAATTTTAGTTGTCGATTTTTATTTGAAAAGGGATTTTTTTCTTTAGATATTTGTCATTTCGAGTTTGAATTGTCGACAAGTGAAGGAAATTTTTTTCCTGTTCTTCATCAAAAAACTGAAACGTTTCTGAAACAAACTGTGAAATCAAGGTATTTTAGACTAAAAGTCAGATTTACCGGGATGAAGTCGAGACTGATATGTCGATGAACACGGGAGTTTCACAAGGGAAAAGAAGCGACGTCAGTGGCACTAGAGACTTAGAGTGAGGGAGAAAAAACAGCAGCGAGCGAATGACAAAACGACCGCTCGATCGACAGAGAACGTGAAATTAATGTCTTCAGTAGGAGGATGGAGGTTACCCTGGCTAACATGTCGAAACCTTAAGATGTTTAAAAGGCAGAGACTATATAAATATAACGTTAAAAAGTGACCAGAACATTTTTCGTAGTCTCAGAGGAAAGGAAAGATAGACTAGAACAACAGCGCGGGATGACCGAAGGTTGAAACTCGGAAGACTGTCGTCGTGCCGTGACAAGGAAAAATAGTCTCAAGGTAGGTCCTTGCCACGAAAAAAGTTTAAGATTCAACCGCAGTTTTAACTTTAAAAAGTTTTAACTTTAAAAAGTTTTAAATTTTCATTCAAGTTTTTTTCGCGCCCCGGAGGCTCGCCACGCTAGTTGGAAAATTATGAAAGTTCATTAAAAACGATCGTGGCTGCTCCGTAGATTTGCGTTAGTTGTTTATTTGAGGATTCCAAGTGGAATACCGTCGCATGTTTTAAGTGATTTCAGTTTGACAGCGATTCTACTTCCGTTGCCATAGCTTTGAGTGATATTGTAGTTTGGGAGAATTTAAGTATATTTATTTGCTTTCCAAAAGCAGCCATCTTGAATGGAATGAACGTCGAACTTTACGTCGGTGATCAAAAAACTATGCAATGCAATCTCAAGACGCTTCCAGACTTCCGATTTAGGCAATGGTACAGTAATTCTTGAATTTACTAATTCTGTCACTAATTCTGTCACATTTTTGAATATTTTCTCCATTTCGCTGAGGTTTGACTTCCCTAGCCAGCGTCAAATGCAGAGAAAAGAGGCCTCTGCTAGCAGGGAAAGGTTTGACTGAGGAAACAAGTTACTAAGCTAACTCTTGACTGCTTGATTTAATTTGCAGTTTTCCAAGATATTTTTCTGGCTCATAGATAGGGAGTACTTCACAGTGTTTTCCACATATAACAGGCAAGTGGAGATTTTAATCATATTAGATTATTTTGTTTCACTTTTTCAAGTATAATATCTTGGATACCAAATACCGATTACGTCCTCAGTTGTAGCGCAAGTTTATTTGAGTTTATTTTTGTAGGCTCCCAAATCACTTTTAAGTTAAGTTTTTAAATAAAAGTGTAACTATACTTTATAAAACCATGGACTATGGAAACCACAAGGAAACAAATAACGGAATTCAAAATAGCATGTTTTTCTTAGAACAAAATATAAGTTAATCTCCCTCATGATATTTGGCCTTTCAAGTTCAATAAAAACCTCGGATAATTCACAGATAATTCACCAGTCATAAAATGAAAAAAGTGAACCTACAATCATTTTAACTGTGACTTAGCTTCATGCAGGGAAGTTAAGTTTCATCATGGATCGTAGAAAAGATCCATGGTTTCATGTAATTTTTTTTCAAAGTCTTTTTTTCAAAATCTTGTGAGGATTTGCTAATTCCTGCAGTCATCACACTCAGTGGAATATCCTCAGTACTGACTGTAAGACTGGCTTCTCTTAGGCTTCTCTGTCCCCTGAAACCCAATGCAAAAGCTTGCCTTTTTTCTGAAGGAGGTATTTTTTTACCTTACTTCACCAGGCCAAGCTTGTGCCAGTGTAGCAGGAACATAACAAAGAAAGCACTGTATACATATCAAGAGACAAGGTTTCTAAAATACTGATTACTAAAATACTTGTCAAGACAGAATCAATTTAATGCATGTGCAGTGCTATTATTATTATTTTGGAATTTTGAAGGATAAGCAATGCTGTCAGAAGGTACTTGCTAAGGGAGTGTTCATTATTTATGGTTGGGGGGGGGGGGGGGGGGGGGGGGTTGTCAGTGTTCTGTGCAACTCCACTTTCGTTTTCTGTTTAGCCCCTCCTTTGGCAGTAGCAAAACTTTTTTGACCCCCCACCAGGAGGAGGCAAACCCCCTCCCCCGCGCTATGCCATCATCAATAATAAGCGCTTCCTTACAGTGGTTTCTCTCCCTCACTTGTTGTCCGCCTAAGAGAGGAGGAAACCACTGCTCGCAGGGAAACCCCATCTGCAGGGGACTTTAAAAGGTACAACCCCCCGGGGACTCCCTATATTCGAATGCTAGGGTTGACCGTCATATTTTTTAGGGGTTGAAATTGGCAATCTGATATTTTTTTAGGGGTTTCTAAAATAAAAAACGGTATGGTAAGAAAAAATACTGGTATTTTTTTAGGGGGTTCTCACAAGGTACAAAATATTTGAAAGAATGATCTAGTGTATTTGAAACTCGAGAGGATACATTTGATGTATATCAAATAAACGGCCAGAATAACATTTAATCTGTCAACATTGTTGGTATTTTTTAGGGTATTTCCAGACTGCAGTCAATTTTTTAGGGTGGAAATTTTTTCCAACCAGGTATTTTTTAGGGTCAAAATTCGAGTTTCCCAACATCCCTAGCATTTTAACCTTAGAGTCCCCCCTCTGGGTACAACCCTCTCCTTACATTGGTATACGTTATGTTCCAAGTCCTTCAAGAAACTATGTATCATGAATTTAAGATGTAATATATGAGTATTGTTATAACAAAGGTAGTTTTAAATGGACAATTAATTCATGGAAAGCAACATGTACATATATGTAAATGCTCACAAATGAGAATGGCCCTCCCCTTATGGTGCTTTAGATCTAGGATGCCCCTCCCCTTTGAGGCCTCAACCCATCCCTCCCCCCCCCCCCAAAAAAAAATGTTCTTTTTCAGTGGAATTTCAATAAATATACAAAGAAGGTATGAGTAGAAATACCAAAATTTGCAGCCACCTTTTCTCTGCTCATAACATGGTTGGTATCTGTATTTTCTGGAATGACACATTTTATTAAAAATACACTGCTCATGTAATAAAATGTACATATATTGTGATTTCAATTAAAAAACTCATGACAAATAATTGCTTTTTTCTTTATATTGCACATGTTCTTTGTTAGAACCATTCCATTGGGAAGGGTTAGTACCCTATTTTTTTTCTGAAAGAGGTTCTTTTTCTTACTTCCACAGGCCATGCCTATTATTATTTTTTGGGTTCATCAACACAGAAAAATATGTACCGGGAGCTCCGCTTTTAGCCAGTGGCTAAATCTATATATTATAATTACCATGTCATCATTAAAAATTCAATTGAAATAAATTGCTTTTTCTTTTCTCATTAAAGTACTGGTATGGATCAAGAAAGTATTTGCTGTTGTTGATAAGCAACCAGCGTCAAACAGTCCAGCCTCACCTGAGCATCAACAGCCTGACTGGGAGATGAGTATCCAAAAGGCTATTGGACCACTCTTCAGCAAGATTGACAAAACAAATTCATTCCTGTTGAAAGGAGCTGATTCCATCTACAAGGATGTAGCAATGTTTGTGAAGGACATATTTAAATGTCCAATATGCCTTGAGCCACCACAAGATGAAATTCCTTATGCAGTGTCATGCTGTAATCACATATTCTGCATGAAATGCCTTAATGTGTTAGCATGCAGAGATGATACTATCTGTCCATTATGCAAGCAGAGGCGTGGACCCTATATCCAGTGCTCCCTTCTGGGACAAGAGAGCTTGTTGATAAAGTATCACAAACTTCGCACAGAGCGCAAGAAGAGGACAATTACTCTTAAATGGCAGTTAAAGACACTTAGCATCAACACCCAGTAGTAGCCAAAAAAGGGGCCAATTTGTTGTGTAAATATAAGGGAATGACACTTTATAGTGGCCAAGCATGAACATTTGACAACACAGGTGGCTGAATTCAGCTCTAATATTGAAGTGACAACATAGTCAACAAGACTTGTGAAGGTGTAAAGGATAGTATTTTCACACTATGATTCCGACTGCTTGTTCAGTTTTAACCTACTTCCCTTCAAAATTTTATTTCCCAGGGGGAAGGTAAAAGCTGACTATCCCCATTGTGTTTTTGGGTTTAATATTCCCTAACTGCAGTGGTTGCTCAACCCTAACAATCCCTACACAAGTCAGGGAAGGTCAGGTATTTCTCAGAACTCCTAATTTCCTTTTTGCTGCCCCCTCCCCTCCACACTCTGTATGTATGACGTAGCATGTCTTCACGGGAAGTGGCGCTCAAAGCAAATGCAGTGGTCTAAAGTTGCACTTCCAAGAGTCTGAAACTGACTCAAGTGAAGAGAGTTCCGATGACCAGTTCCAGTTTTGGGGTTAAATATTCCCTAACAGCAGTGGTTGGTCAACCCTAAAAATCCCGCAGGCAAGTCAGGGGAGGTCAGGTACTTCTAAGAACTCTTAATTTCAGAGGATATCCTTTTCGGTGCACCCCCCCCTCCCCCCACACCTCCAAAAAAGAAATTAAGAGAGGGAAATAGGACAAGACAAACATTTAACTATTTTGAGATTAGTTGAAATGCAGGGAGCAAAGCGTGTCAGAGACGCTTTGGACGTTTGACATTCAGGACTGTAATATCTCATACCTGTTGTTTGGGGTAATATGTGTGCAAATTAACATTGATCTGGTCCATTTATCTAGAACAGCTAACAAAATTGCATTCAATTTCCAATGTTTCCCATTCTGGCACATCAATCAAATATCCCATTACACAAGCCAAAGAAGATTAAGCCTGTTACATGTATAGCTGCAGAACATTTGACTACAGCATGTGCAATGTAAGAGCTACATGCTTTGTTTATGTCTTGACTGAAAACGTTCTGTGTGCAATAGAGATTACAGAGAGAGATTGCTAACAAAGGCTTATGAAACACAATATATTCATGATATTACTTGTAAGCACATATAATGGCAGGAAGATTTCGTGGTATTTAATTTTATATTTAGTTATCAAATGTTCTCAGTCTTTTTTTAAGGTATCAATGGGAACAAAGGCAACTTGAAATTCTGAATCTAGAAGTACACTGCAAAACTCTGTTGGGGACTCCAGTCATAGGGTTAGAATGGCTCCTGGAAAGTTCTTGAATTTTATTGCACTCAGCCTGCTTATTCGAGGAATTTCAAATAAACCCCCAAAATATGGATGTCCAGGGTGGATATACCCACAAATATGGATGTTCAGGATGTGTAAACAAATTCAAGGGTGGGGTATCCCAAAAAATATGGATGTCCAGGGTGGGTATCCCCACAAATATGGATGTTCAGGATGTGTAAACAAATTCAAGGCTGGGTATCCCTAAAATATGGATGTCCAGGGTGGTAGGGTAGGTAGGTAGGTAAACTTTATTTAACCACGCTGGCCTATTCAACACAAAGGCTGATTTCCAATAGGGGCGTGGGAATAATACAAAAATGTGAAATTACAATAATATTCTAGGAAATATAATACAAAATTACAATAAATAGCTTTGTCTATGTAGTCCTATATACATCTATTTACAAAAATATACTATAATATGAAAAACTAAGTAATAAATAATTGAAGAAAGAAAAAAAAAAGATATAAATATAGATATAGATATTGGCCATGGGTTGACTCATTGACCTAGGAGACCATTGAAGGCATTGATAGACTCACAGCTTCGAAGATCATTCGATAAGGAATTCCATACTTTTGCACCATTATATGAAAAGCTCTTTTTCAAGAATTCGGTCTTTGGAAGGGGGAGGGCACGTTTGTTGTCTGAATTTCTTAGGTTATAATTGCCCTCAGAGTAAGAACCCCTAAAAATACTTGTGAGCCGTGTTGGTGCCATGTGATTCAAAACCTTAAACATTTGTCTAGCCAAGATGTGAGTCCTGCGTTCGTTCAATGGTCTCCACCCCAAATGATCCATTGCCAATTGAGATTGGCCAGTTTCATTTTTATAATGCATAATCACCCTGGCACATGTGTTTTGGAGTCCTTGCAGCCTTTGAGCCAACACACTACCCAATGAGCCCCACACCTCACAGCAATAATCAAAATGAGGAAGGACCAGTGCATTATAAACAGAAATGAGGATATCACGATTTGCAAATTCTCTTAGACGTTTCAAGGTGGGTATCCCCACAAATATGGATGTTCAGGATGTGTAAGCATACATTCCAGGGTGGGTATCCCCTAAATATGGAGGTCTAGGGCGTGTAAACATACATTCCAGAGTGAGTATACCCAAAATTGTGGATGTTAAGGGTGTGTAAACAAATTTCACGGTGGGTATCCCAAAAATATTGATGTCCAGGGTGTGTTAACATAAATCCAAGGGTGGGTATACCCAAAATATGCATTTCCAACGTAAATTAAAGGGTGGGTATCCCCACAAAAATGGATGTTCAGGATGTGTAAGCATAAATTCCAGGGTGGGTATCCCCAAAATATGGAGGTCTAGGGTGTGTAAACATAACTTCAAGGGTAGGTATACCCAAAATATGCATGTCCAGGGTGCGTAAAACAACGTAATTAAAGGGTGGGAATCCCCACAAAAATGGATGTCCAGTGTATGTACAAAAGACTGACCCTGCCTGAACAGGGGAATGCAGAATATTTTGCACAACACAGCAGGGTATGGATACTTCTTGGAACTCCCCTCCCCAATATAAAACTTATGGCTCTTGATTAAAGGCGTTGGTTATTTATTCATGTCTCTGTCAAATAAATTAAAGGGTGGGTTACATCAGACTGTGACCCTGCTTCAACAGGGGGATGCAGAATATTTTGCACAACACAGCAGGGCATGGATACTTCTTGGAACCCCCCTCCCCAATATAAAACTTATGGCTCTTGATTAAAGGTGTTGTTCTTTATTCATGTCTCAGTCAAATACATGTTATCTTGCAAATTATTTAGCTGACTTCATGTCACTCGGGAATTATAACTTTTCCTGGCTTTGGGAGGGATTGTTTTACTACTTGGCAATCTGTACCTTGTATGCTTTCATGTAGTAATCTTCATTCCGACCTCCTTCATTGGCTGTAAATAGACAGCATCGTTTTGTAATTGTTTCTATTGAGGAAAAGAAGCTTAAGGTCATCTTAATACTGTACATGTAGAAAGGTCAAAACAACGGTACTCGATAGGTATCCAGGGATGGTGAAGTATCCAGTGGTTATTTTCTCGAAGCACAAAAAGGGATACCCGATTTTATTGCGGAAATGTGTTGTTCTCTTCATGTAGAGCACAATGGTAGAGTTTTCACCATGATGCATCAATTATTCTACAAGATATTGACAGTTGAAAATCCGATTTTTAGGTAAATTGAGAGAGGTGGTCGGTCTCCGGTACTCACCCCCCTAAACTGGATACTTATAAAGTACCGTTGTTTTGACCTCTTCCCTAGCTGGTCTCTTATGCAACAATGACTATGACTTTAGGAAGGCCATAAGAATTAAAAAAAACAGTTACAATATTATCTTTATTAATTTTATTAGGCAATTCCAGAAAATATATGTACCCTGGGGACGGGTGGCATTTGGAAATACTGAATGGGGGCTGTGTCACGAAATTCTTTAATAATTACGCGTCTGCTATATTTTCACGATAAGCAATATGCCATCTCATTTCAAAAATGGGGCAAATAATAAAAATAATAATAATACAAAATTTCTATAGCGGCATTTCCTGAAGCTCAATGGCGCTTTACAATTATCTCAAGTAACTAAAACGAAGAGGTTATCGAAACAAATTCACAGTTCACATGTAAAATGATTGATTGATTAATTAAACGAGGCCTGACCACGTCCCCTCACAATAAAAATTTTCTTTAAAGTACGCCAAATTGTCCGCTTTCACCCGTGAAAACACCCGCTAGTATCCTAAAAATGCCCGCTAGCGTCCTCTCTTGTATTTATTGTTTGCCCGCTAGCGTACTTCGACGAGTGCCCGCTAGCGTACTTTCAAAGACACGCCCGTTACTTGCCCACTAGCGTCTTTCGAAGACACGCCCGCTTCTTGCCCGCTAGCGTACTTTGACGAACACCCGCTACTTGCCCGCTAGCGTCCTTTGACGAACACCCGCTAATTGCTCGCTAGCGTACATTGTGTAGATTCAAATAGGAGAAAGAACGATGCAACAAGATCGAGAAAATTCAAAGCGGGAATATGGGAAACATCGAGAAACGATCTTGAGAAGGAGTGGGCCTTCGAAGCGGGCGTTAGAGACGCTAGCGGGCTTCAAGGGCATGTTTACATGAGCGAGTTTAACAGGCAAAATCCAAAATCATGATGACTCTGGCTCGTGTCTTCATTATATGTCGAAGGATTTCGCTTATTCTCTTCTGATAATTAGTACCGTAATCCGTCTGGATGACCAACCTTATAGTGACTTCTTGAAAATCTGAGGAGTGTGCTGCTTTCAATGGAAAACGCTGTATGCGATTGCAGACGGAAGGTATTATTTTCTTACAAATAAGTATGAACAATGAGTAGACTCGTAATGCACAAAATATCATTATCAGACAGCACGGAGAACGAGAAGTGAATGTCGCTACAAATGATCGCCAACGAAGTGTAGTATGTCAATGAATCATACTTTATTTCGTCTGTTGAAAAGAAGGACGCCACAAGCGCATTAGTAACGAACGCGAGCCGGGCCAAATGGACCCTTCACTGACGCAGGCAAAATAGACGCTAGTGGGTGTTGAACAGACGTAAGCGGGTAAAATGGACGATAACGGGTTTTGAGCGGACGCTAGCGGGCATAATGGACGCTAGCTGGCTTAATGGATGCTAGTGGGTGTTGAGCGGACACCAGCGGGCGAAGACGCTAGCGGGCTTTTCGCTGCTTGGACGCCCGTCGGGCCCTAGAGACGCCAGCGGGCTTCAAAGGCATGTTTACGTGAGCGGGCGTATTGTACGCCAGCGGGCAATTAACTGGGCAAAACGAACGCCACTGGGCAAAACCTACGTTTGTTACGCCACTGGGTACCAAACATCATGCACATAGCCGAGGGGGGTTTGAAATTCAGCCTGCATGGGGGGGTTTTGAAGCTGGAAGCTAGGTTAACCTCTCAGATGTACCAAACATCATGCACATAGCCGAGGGGGGTTTGGAATTCAGCCTGCATGGGGGAGTTTTGAAGCTGGAAGCTAGGTTAACCTCTCACAAATTCTATATGAATGCGGGTTAAGTCATATTGCAGGGGTTAAAGCTCTTGTCTGTGGTACAGAGGGGCGAAAATAGAAAATCCAGACATTTTGGAGATCTGCTATCATTTAGGGTTCCCAATCAAACAACTTTGCCCTTGACATTAAGAAAAGAGCTCTTTTAAATCGCTGTAAAACCAGTTTTATAGCGTTTTCTTTTGTTGAGAAAAGATATACATTTCTTTGTAAAAAGTAAGCCAGAATACGAAGTTTTGAAAATTCATATCTCAGTCAGTTTTCAAGCAAATTTTTTGAAACTTTGCAATTTTACTAATACGGACGTGTAGAATTGAAAACTGGATTAAATTTTCTGATAACTATTAAATATTAATAATTAATTTTGCATGATAACGGCCTATAACATTTTAATAACATTATTTCAAACTTGGAGTACTTTCTTTTTTTTTAAACAATGTGTTATAAAATGTAGAAAATTACTGTGTGTCTATGCACTTTGTCATACAATATAAAATGCAAATGTATGCTCTTGTATACCGCAAATATCCATGTTCAAATGTGGTTCCCAGATGTGTGTGTGTGTGTGTGTGTGTGGGGGGGGGGGGGGGTGGTTACATTGACTGGTGCATTACAGGTCATTATTTTTCAACGACTGTTGTTAAGCAGAATTACCAGATTTAGGAAAATAAGTGTAAAAAAAAAAAAAAAAAAAACCCGAGAGTTTTGACTCAAAAGTTTTCAATTTTCGCACTTGTTTTGCGCACGCTTCTGACGTAATATATATCGCAATGGATCTGCTTGTTTTGCAAGGGACAAAATGTGCAGTGAATGACTTACATCATATTATAAACAATTAATAGCATGGTTTGTACTCGCGATATTTCTAAACTGTTTGTAATTTCACTCGCGAAGGCGGCTCGTGAAATTAGAAACAGTTCAGACATGCAGTAAAAACCCACATAAAATAACAGGTGTTTTGGTACGGTGGCCCACAAGGGACACGCTGAAAATGAAGATGTTGCTGCAAGTTTTTATTTGTTGCTGCAAGTTTTTATTTGTTGCTGCAAGTTTTTATTTGTTGCTGCAAATTATTATTTGTTGCTGCAAATTTTTATTTGTTGCCGCAAGTTTTTATTTGTTGCTGCAAATTATTATTGAATTAGTTGCTGCAAGTTTTTATTGAGTTGCTGCAAATTTTATTGAGTTGCTGCAAGTTTTTATTGAGTTGCTGCAAGTTTTTATTGAGTTGCTGCAAGTTTTTTGTTGCTAAACGTGCGCGCGCAGTTGGTAATCGGCCGTGAATGACTGGCACCATCACGTTGTCGGCCATGTTTTTTTAGCTTAGTTTGTTGTTCACGTGGTGGACCTGCCAACACGTAAAGCGAAAAACATCATGTTTTGCGCGGCTTGTGGAAATAGGATGGAAACAGTGGCTAGGTTTTGTCCTCTCTGTGGGGAAAGTGTTTTAAAAAGAAAGCAAGAATGCAAGGGAAAAAGTGATCCGAGCGCGAGTGGAGGTTCTGCCCACTTCTGCTACTGCTGACACTTCGACTAGTAAGCTTAGTAGTACACCTATGACATTTACTGCATTCAAGGCCCAGAAGGAGAAAGACCGTCAAAGTTACTTCCGTAGTAAGCGATCAAATAAGGCTGGATCTAGCTCGACCTCGGAGAAGATCAATATTGGTATTATGCAACTAAAGAACGATGTTCTGTGCACACGAAGGGGAATCTCCCTTCCCTTGACAGTTTCTACGGATATTGGAGCTGACGATCTGCTGTCAAAAGCGGTAGAAAAACACAGTCGTTTTAACAATGATATAATAACAATCTACAATAGGAATCTTTACTGTTTGCTTTATCCTGACAAAAGAAAAGTGGACACTCTTCCAGGTTCAACTGAGCATTTTAAACTTAAGCGATACAAGGAGGAAATTGACAAACCCTACTCAAGAATAACATTGTTTTTGTGCTCCAAATCAGACTATGATGATAGTATTTTTAATAAATTGGGCTCAATGTTAGAAGAGGATTCTGACTCAGGAGAGGATAAAGACTTATATGAAGTCACTGAAGGATTCAAGGCTCCAAGCATTATGGTACACTCAGGTGTACCACATGACGAGGTTAAACCAGTACTGGTGGCTACATCTCAGGGATTTGGGGCTGCTGAGAGTAGTCAAATCCCCACAGCATGCTCTCAGCGCCCTATCTTACATGAGGAACCTACATGTACATCAGCGACTGGTACAAGCCAAACCACCACCTCTCAGTGTCAAGTCTTGCATGTGGTGCCAGATGTGGATGTTTCTATAGCTGATACCCTAGTCCCAATACCTTCATTGGCAAGTGACATATCTCTTCTTCCAGGTAAAGTATGTAGAAAAGTTAAATTCAGCTGTCCATCCATGCTAGAACACCTGAGAGGTAATTTTTGATATTTTTCCCAGGGTGACGTTAGTGACGGGAGGTGTCTGGGGTTTTTGAGGGTGCATTTTTGGTTTCCAAATGGTATATTTTAGATTTGCAAGGTATGGGGAAGGGTTCAAGGGGTTGTTCAGCAAAATAGTTGTCAATCCATCTGCTTCTAAGCCAGGCACATGTATTATATATCATTTTAAAGCTTTTGAAGAGAGAAAACAAATAAAATATTTTTAATAACTATTATTGAATAATTAATAGAATCAATAATTATTTATCAAAAATTGCTTTTCTCTTTTGGCTAAATTCTAGTCCATCATAATTAAATAGAGCCACCCAGTTTTGTATCATCACGAGTGACCCAAAGGTGGGCTTACAAAAGTGTGCCAGCGATTTCCAGCTTTTACTATTACTATCTAAATTCAAAATGCAATAAAATCCTAAATATTGAACATAAAAAAAATCACTTGCACACTTTTGGAGTCCACCTAAGTGTCATTCAGTTTGTTACAAAACTGGGTGGTTCTATTTAATTCTGACGGACTAGAACTAACAGACATGAGAAAGTTTCTGACAAATAATTATTGATTTTATTAATTATTAATTATATTCATTAATAGTTATTAAAAATATTATTTTTGTTTTCTACTCTTCAAAAGCTTCTACCCCCCATCTCTCAAATGCATCTCTCAAATGCTACAAAATACCAACCAAAGAGAATATTAAGACCTTGGTAATTGAGTTAGCCCATCAAGAAATTGTTCAGAAGCCTAGATATATTGTAGACTGCATATCGCCTATTGTTGGTTTGCTGAGGACCTATCCAGCATTTCAGACACTAGCAGACTTGGATGAGTTTTATCATGCCAAGGCACCAACTACAAAAAAAGTAGTGAAACTTCTGTCAGGCAACCCTACAACTGATGCTGAGCGGAATAGTTTGGGATATTTAAAGCAGTTTGTTAAATGCCTCCAAGGCACTGAGCTCTCAAAATTCCTTCAGTTCTTAACTAGTAGTAACATTATTACCTGTGAGATGATTGATGTATCATTCACTACTCTTGATGGTATGGTCCGTAGACCAATTGTTCACACTTGCGGGCCATCATTAGAACTGCCTTAGCACCTATCAGTGCTACAATGAATTGTCAGAGGAATTTACATCCTTGCTGAACGACAAAGAATCATGGTCCTTTAATATTGTTTAGCTGATGGAAGTCTCTGTTTAAGGCAGTAAACAATTTATCATACAATATTAGGTATTTTTCCCCATAAATGTTCCATTCCCATGATCATTGATAAGTTTGGCAAGTTGATGTTTCACTGATTTCCCTTCTTTTCTGCCATTCAAACAAGCTGAGCCAATCAGGTCTTTGCCCTTTCATATCTTTCTGTATAACTATCTGCCTTTCATAGCAATATTAGGCTGTTTTCTGCTTTGCTGGAAGCCAGCCAGTTCACTGTGGGCAAGGACCTGACTATAGGTCAGTTTCATGTCACAATAGAGTACATGTTGCATCAATCTATCATGGGCCCTGATGTTACCAGTTGTGAATTGCTCTATGATTTAGAACAGAAAGTAGAGCAGCTGTTTTAGTAGTTTTACATGACGTTGGAAAAGCTAGCCAGCTCTCAAGTTGGTTTTTTTCAGATATTTGATTTTTTGTTGTGTGGGATTCCTGTGCATCAAAAAATTAAATATCTGAAGGGAAAAACAACACTGGAGAGTCAGCTAGCAGACTATGTAAATACAAAAAGCCCAGATTTATGTTTTGACAATTTGCATAATGTTTTTACACATTTTTGTCACCTTTGCTGATCATTGACAGCTATTAGTAAATGAAAAGTTGTCAACTTTTCAGTTGTGTAACAGTTGTGAATTGCTCTATGACTTAAAACAGAAACTGGAGCAACTGCTAGTAGTTTTACATGTTGGAAAAGCAAATAGCCCAGGTTTATGTTTGGCAATTTGCATAATGTTATTCATTGTAACTATTTTGTTGCTTTTGCTGATTATTAACAGCTATTAGTTAATGTAAAGTTGATGGTAATCATGAGTTCATTAGTTAAACTTTGGGTATAAATCGATTTGTAAAGCTTCCACTATGCAACAACAACAACAACAAATTTAAATGACCCAGTAAAACCCAGATTGTGATTTGTCCCAGGCAGTTTTTTTTTCTCTCAAACTGTAGCCATTTGAGATAATAGTGTGAGCTGTGCAAGCCTGTTTAACCCCAAATAACAGTTGTATTTTATAGAAATTGTTGTTGTATTGTTGTATTTTATAGAAGACACAAGACCTTCCATGTCATAAAGATTTGTAAACTTCTAGTTCTTATACTTTGATATTTTTAAAAAGCTACATATTATTGTAACAAATAAAACATGTTACATAATTTACATTCTGTTCGAGAAATTTGTTCATAGAAGAATAGGGGATGGTTTTCATGTATAGCAAAACCTCACATTTTCCCAAGAAAGTTGTTTTTCTACCCCTGATCACATGTATGTATTAAAAAATTGCTGAGTTAAATTGCTGATTCAGTCTTGTAGAGTCACATACATATGGATGACATTTGGTATTTCCAAATAGAAATACAAAAGCTGACTGGGGCTTATAAATGTTTATCGATATAGGATGTATCATGTGTAAAACAAGCATTTAGTTCAGAACACATTTCAGATGGCCGTCATGAAAATAAATGCAATTGTGTAACCACTAGCCAATCAGAAACAAGAGTAATTACAACTTGCTTTGAAGGGTTTTCAGCCCAGCCAATCAGGAGCAGAACCAATTCAGTATTACTTAGTAGTCACACGATTGCTCTCCAGTTTGATTGGCTAGTAATTCCTTGCTTGTAATTAGCAATTGGATTGGTTGATAGAAATAAGCACCCAATGAGAAAGAAACAAATCGCAAATGAAATAAAATCATGACAGTCATCTGAAATGCGTTCTACATGATCAGTCTATTAATTGCGCTATAATAGGATATGTGGGAAGAGAAGAACGCTTTTCTGGAATGCTACAGTCTAATATATAGATTTAGGCACTGCCTAAAAGCGGAGCTCCCAGTTATAGTTAGGGCCTGTTAACATGAAGATGTGGGATGATGGGCAAACACAATGATAGGCATCGGATATAAAATGGAACAGCCCATTCAAAGCAAATTAAGAAACAGTGTTAAGGACCACCTCATCCCAGCATCCCTGGGTTGATAGTTTACATGGAGAAAACCAACCCCACCTAGGCGGGCAACCTGCCCTGGCAAGACAGCATTGGTTTACCCCACCTCTCATGTGAACACAAGCAAAGCAAATATAAGAGAGATTATATGAAAAGGTGAGTTACCCCGCCGAACCATTGTCCCCCACCTCTATGTGGAAAACAGAAGGGCCGTAATAAAAGATGGTAAATAAATAGTATCAAAAAACTTTATTTTCATTTTTTGTTACTCGTAACCTAATGCTGTTCTGTTTCTCAGTTTCACACACCTGCCAAAAATGCATTACCAGATGCCAAATATGATTTGGCTGTAAGTTATACATAAACTGCTCTTTCGTGTCCGTTCATATGAAAAAAAGCACTGCAGTGAACATTTCTCCCATTTTCTTCCACTTATTCTTTATCAGGGGGAGGGGGCTTGATCAGAAACACTCAAAATGTTAAAACAATTTTCCACACAGAGTTTAAAAACATTTTTGCCCCCTCCCCCCCCCCCCCCCCATGCCGAATACACAGTGAAATAAAAATGGATAAGAGAATAACAGTAACAGGAAAGGAGGGTTGCTAATAGAGAGGTGCTAAGTCATATTATTATTCAGCCATGCCACTATCTCGGTTCTGATTGGCTAAGAGTACGCAGCGAAACCTTGTTGGCGCGCAGTGCCTGACGTCATACTACAGACATTAGGATTGATGTACTCTAATGACGTCATAACGCAAGCCAATAGGTTTGGTCGCCATCTTGGTTTTCATTTCCGAATTGAAAGCCGGTTTTGCGAATATTCTCGTTGAATCTATTATGATTTTTGCCAAGAGATCATTGCTCAGGATATCTAAACATCAACTAAACAAAAGGAAAATACCAATGGACGTAAGATGAAGTTGAAAAACCGTGTCGCCGTGCACGGCCTCATCGTTGACTTCGTTTAGCTAGGTAAGAATTCTTGGTTGCTGAATAATAAAACAATTATTGAATTCGGTTGTCGCATGATAGTGAGATTTGTCAACGCCTCGAGTTAGTGTTATCCGCCTCAGCTTCGCTTCGGCAGATAACACAAACCTCGGCGTTGCCAAATCTCACTATCATGCTCAACCTCATCCAATAAGTGTTAATTATTTGCTCGTGTATGTCTGTATGATATTAGCAAATTGCTATGCATCACAGAGTGTAAATCTACAATAATCAACTTCTGACCTACATCTCATTTGCTAACATTAAATTCAAGTCCCTCCCCCCCACCACCCCCTTTTTAATTGCACAAAAATTTCAGGGGCCCCTTTGTGGTGCAGTAACAAAATTTTACAACATGAACAGCAATGTTGTACAGATTTACAACATGAGTCGCAGGCAGGTGATGTATATCTGATACAACGCAGATGCTGATGTTGTAAACTACTTTAAAATGCTGAGATACCATTCATTGCTTGTAAATTTGGCAGAGCTTTAAGATATCTTTCATGGTAGTTGCTATGCAAATAAGTTACAACCACTAGTGGCTGTTCAACAGGCTACGATACTATGGTTATTATTTCTTTTGTGTTGTTCTTATTAATAATTCGTGATTTTTTTTTAAATTGGAGAAAGTTTGCTTGTAACAGCCTGTAACTTGGTTCCATTATTGGGAATTAGAAATTAAAAAATATGGTTAATGTGCACCAGATTACTGCCAAACACGTTTTCCAATTTCCAATTAAGTACAGTTCAAAACACATAATAAAGATTTTAAAAATTAATCAAGACCTGTTATTATTACTATATCTGTTAAAAAATGTTAAAGGTAAATGTAAACCTATTCCAACAGTCTATATCACTCTTCTTTCCACCCAAAGGCAGTTGCTATGCTCTCTGGCCTGCAGTGTTTGCAGTCGGCGGATTTCCATTAGGGGCTCTAATCATGTATAATTAACAATTATTCCTCGAGCTTGAATGGACTCAGAGGCCATGAGGGCGAGAGGAATAATTGTTTTAGTCAAATCACACCTAGTAGGTCAATGTGTATTGCCAAAAAATGTTTTCGTTCTGGTCATTTGCCATTTTTTGGCTTTCAAATCTGACACTTTTCGCTACTAGTAGGCTATAACTTAAAGCCTACTAGTAGCTCAACCAATCAGAATGCAGCATTGATAATAAACCCCTAGTGTGATTTGACTAATGTTAGTTAGATGCTAGTTTTAACAGCATATCCAATCCAAGCAATAGGGAAGCTGCAGTTACATTAATCTCTATCCAGAGCATTGAAAATTATGTCAAAGACAATGGAAACCAATAATATATCACTGAGAGAGAAATAAAAATGTTTCATTCTTGCCTCAGATAACCCCATAATGGGTACATTTTAGACAAAAGTATGCCACATGGCATAATTAGATATTGTAATGCCAATGCAAATTTGTACCATATAGTTTTGGTGTTTTCATCTCTATTTACCAAAAGCTGTGTCCAAACCGTGCAACAGCACAGGGAAATGTAAATTTAGGTGTCATCCTATCAGAGGGCACATACATACTATCACACTCATACATACCAGTGATGTTGTAAAGCCTGGTGCGCACAGTAACGACATAACGACATAAGAATCTTATGTTGCAACGAAAAAAGCACGGGGAAATAATTGAAACAATCAATATTTTCCATGGATCTGCATTAGATTACTTTGCCAAAGCAATCTTATGTTATCTTTTGTTGACTTCAACTTCTTGAAACCACTAAATTTTGTTCGTGTGACATTTTTCTTATGTCGTTATGTTGCAAGTGTGCACCAGGCTTAAGTGAAGGCATGACGGCTATGAAAATGCCAGCAAACAAAATGCACTAATTTACATGTATTCATTTGTTTTCCTACATTTTTTTACTGGTATTTACTAGTAAATACATGCATGACACAGCCCATGCATGTTGAAATCAGAGAATACTGCAAAAAAAAATTAAAAGTTGAAAGCCTTTGACGTTTTTTCTGCCCTTTTGTTGTGTACTAGAAACACTAAGTAATACTTTTTAGTACCATAAGTCAATTTCCTGCCGCTTGGAAATCCAAGAGTAAAAAGATCAAGACTCCACCACCATCGATTGCCACAACAGGGATTTGCAGCGAGCAGAGATTTCCTCATCGTGTCGATCGAAAAATTCGTTTTGGTGGATGTTTGAATATCTGTGAATCAGAAAAGGATGTCTTGCTTTATGCAAAATGACAAAATGACGTTTTGTAGCTTTTCTCTCTAGCTTTGATTTTTGAATGCCACTTGCAGAAAATAAGCTGATTTTCCCCACGCAGGACGGAAGCGTTTTATTAGCCTTCGTTGTTCAAAACTATAAGAAATACTACTAGAATTCTCTAGATTTTTAGGGTCGCATAACTGGAAAAAGCTAAAAACTGGAAAAAGCTAAAACTGTCAAAAACAATTTGAGTCCCGACTAATCCGCGAACTTTTGGATTCACGTTCTGCTCGATAAACAAACATGACAAACTTTAGCTTACCTTTCTTCCGAGTAGCTTTTTTCTCCCGTGTAGAAACAACTTCAGTGTTTATCCTGCTCGGAACTTGGGAATGTCCTGCCATCTCCCTATAAACAAAGTGTTATCCAGGTCAGTCTTCTTGTTTTTTTCCCGGGAGACGGAGCGAAAAATCTTCGGGAGACTTGACGTCCCTGAGGTTTGAACCACGAATGTTGCATGGCCGCCAAATAATTTCTCCAAATCAAACAACAAGAAGCCAAACAACAAGTCGAACGAAAACTCACCTTTTCCGTGCCGTAGTTTAGTTTTTCTCCTTGAAAAAGCCGCTGTAAGGTTACGTTACAGTGTATCTAAATTATGCCACAGATTTGTCAAATGAAACCCCGAAGAATGGCGAATGACCAGTTACAACTTTACAACTTCGCCAGAAACTCTCACTTCTCCGCCTTCTTTTTGAACAAGAAGAAACTTTCTTGATTTCTACAGACACTTGTAGTCCCGACACATTTGCGTAGTACGGTTCTAGTTGGTTCTCCAGTCGCTTGCAGTAGTATTTTATTCATTGGCGGCGATCGGAAAACCGAATAATCAGTGATGAAGCATAGAGCGGATTTCACATGACTTCTGATTGGCTAGTGACTGCTCAATTGCAATTGTTTTCACGACAGTCATGTGAAATCCGCTCTAATATTTGTCGTATTTGGGTTCACTGTAATGTGACGTCACTTTCACGTGAGCATCCCCCCTGACCACCCAATGTCCTCCCCCCTGACCACCGACTCCCCTCCCCCCCCTCATTTTGAGTTTGTTTCGCCCGGCTCCATCTTGTGACGTCACGGCCGCGCGACGTTGTGACGTCACGGCCGCGCGACAGCAAGCCAGGCGAAGACGACTATAAAAATCAGGAGATGGCTGCGAATGAGGCTGGCTTCACAGACACGCGCGGAAAATTCTGCTTGACGTTGAAAAATGACTTCGACCCCTTTGCGATCCTTTGCGTTATTGAGGTATTGGGTACCCTGTGGATTTTATATCGTACACTCTATTTGCGATCATTTTGACGCTTTTTTCTTAGGTATGGTGCTCCGCTCTGCGGCCTTCGGCCGCTAAGGAGCTCCGCTATAAAATTGCCTTATTGAATTACAAAAGAATCTAATCACAAAAATGTGGCAAAGGGCATTTTGGGACACTTTTTTGAGTTGTTAACATCCAAAACCAGTTTCTCGACTTCTTAGGGATTTTAAAAATGTATGTTTTGATAACAGTTTGGGGGGTTGTTTGTGAAACCCATCCTCTGGGGGGGTGGGGGGACCGGGGGGTGAAACCCCTCTACTAACTAGACTTCCAGTCCTGATTTTTCAGTGGCTTATGTGATGTTTGTGAATAAACAGCCGAGAATATCGATGAATAACTCAACAACTTTACTGCTCAAAGAACAACCAACCAAGATGGCGGATCATACTCTACTAGCTCCCTCAAACACGTGACAACCTGACAACGAGGTTAACACAGGCTTCCCGAATACACCACATCTCCCCCTTTCTAATATGAACATGGGTGGCATGCTAGGCCAAATATGGTATGACAACTGCCTAATAAACAACTAACATTGTAAGTCATTAGTCTCAAACAAGTCTGAATCTCAATAGAGTTCTTTCACATAATGTTCTTCATAGTCAGTTTAACTGGTCTCAATCAATCTCTCTGGAGCCCTTCTGATCCTAGAAGATCTCCGCAGTGGTGTAGGAGTCTCCTTAGGCTGCGTACAACTGTCCTGTGACTCAACTGGTATCTCCGCATTACACGTTGGTGTTGCTGCCCGGAAGTCTTGGGTAGGAGGCACCGTTATAGGCAAAGCCTCACCGTGTACTGTTAAAGGGACCGGTGGTGGCACTTGAGTCTCCATGGGCGGCTGATCTGTGGATGGTTCAGGGTCCCCTCTTCTCTGCATACTGTCACGGCGTATGTGCTCCACATGTCTCTTCCAGACACGCCCATCGTCCAGTACCACTACATATGAATATGGACCACTGCGTTCTGCTATGCAACCTGGCCACCATTTGTTCATTCGCACATCCCTCACTAGTACTCTTTCTCCTGTATAGAATTCTGTGTACTTAGCATGCACATCATGTGAAGCCTTCTGCTTAGCCTGGGCACTTAGCACATTCTCCTCCACTGCAGGCCGAAGTAGTGATAAGCGAGTCCGAAGTTCATGGCCTACAAATAGACTGGCTGGCGTTCTGCCAGTAGTTGGGTGCTTGATCGATCGGTAGTGTAACAGGAAGTTCGCAATCCGCTGCCGGATTGACAACTTACCACCCTTGCAAGACTTCATATGGTTCTTAAATGACTGAACCATGCGCTCGGCTAGCCCATTGCTTGCTGCATGGTAGGGTTTGACCCTGACATGCTTCACACCGTTCACCTTAAGAAAGTGAGCAAACTCCTCACTGCGGAACTGGGGTCCATTGTCACTTACGAGATGCACAGGTAACCCATATCTTGCAAATAAGTCCCTTAAAATAGGTACCGTAGCTGCAGTGGTTGTGTTCTTGGCCATATAGAAAATCTCAGGCCAGCGTGAGTGTGCATCAACAACAATAAAATAATGTCCTAGATCATCCTCCGCATAATCAACATGCATAATGACACCTCCCAATCCGTAAGGGGAAGCATCTACTGCCAGTTCTACTGGCAACTTAGGATCATAATGTGTCAGTACCGTGTCTGATGAGAGTGCCTGTTTCACTTCCTTAAATGCCTTGTCATATTTGGTCGTCCAGTCCCAGGCCTTGTTGCCTAGCAACCCATAGAGGGGGTTTGCCACTGTAGACAATTGGGGGATGAAACTACTCAGAGCTGACAGCATCCCGAGAAAAGAACGCAGCTCTGACACATTCTTAGGTGGAGGCGCCTCGTGTACCGCCTTAACCTTTTCTGACGTTGGCTGCAATCCCCTCTCAGAAAACCGCAACCCAAAATAGGTCACCTCAGGTGCCAGGAAGACACACTTCTCTAGCTTCACTCGTAGACCGTACTTCTGGAATTGTGCCAAAACAGCTTCCAAGTTCCTTAAATGTTCCTCGTCGGTAGCTCCTCCGATAAGTAGATCATCCATTATCACGCACGTTCCGCTGATACCTGCAAGGACTTGTTCAATAGAAAGCTGCCAAATGGCTGGACTTGAAGAAATTCCAAATGGCAAACGTGAGTACCGAAAAAGACCTTTGATAGTGTTGATTGTACATAACTCCTGTGATGCAGGATCCAACACCAACTGCTGATATGCGTTTCGTAGATCAATCTTGGTGAATTTTGTCCATGAGGACACCTTACCCCTTATTTCCTCTAACGTAGGGATGGGAAACTGTTCTGTTTGAATCGCTGGGTTCACCGTACCCTTGTAGTCTCCGCATATTCTCACTGTGCCATCCGTCTTAGGAACACACACCAGAGGTGTAGCCCACTCACTGAATTCAACAGGCTTTATAACTCCGTCCTTCTGTAATCGCTCAAGTTCCCTCTCCACTGCTGGTCGTAGGGAGTATGGTACTGGGCGTGCTCGCTGAAAAACTGGTGTGGCACCTTCTTTCAGGTGCAACTTTGCTGTAACCCCTTTGACCGTTCCTAGCTCTGGTGAAAATACTTCTGCATAGCGATTCTTTAAAACTTGGATATCCTCTTGCTGATTTACTGAAAACTGTCCCTGCTCTTGGTTGGGAAGCAGGTGTTTCCAATCCAATATGATGTTACCCATCCATGCCCTTCCGAACAGGGGTGGGGCATACTGCTGTGCTCTCACAACCAGCATGGGCAGTGTCTTCTTCTGTCTCTTATATTCAACATCAACAAGAATTTGACCCGCAATATCCAACTGTGCACCCGCATATGCATGGAACCTCTTCTCGACTACTGGTTTCAGAGCAAGATATCTAAAATGCCTCTCATAGTCAGTATAACTCATAACTGACGCTGCGGCACCCGTATCCACTTCCATTTCAAAAGGGATGTCCTCCAATAATAATGAGACCTTAATTGCTGGACTAGAGATAGCTGCCTCCTTCGACTTGGATTGCTTTGCCGCTTTCAGACTGAAAAGTGAGCCTCTACCTCCGACTCACTCTCATCCCCGGCTTCTTGTTCTTCTTCCACTGCATGTTGAAAATCCTTCCATTGACACTCTGATTTTAAGTGTCCTTTCTTGTGGCATTGGAAGCACTCTGTATTCTTATGTCTGCAGGAATCTGCATTATTATTTGTAAATCCACAACGAAAACATTTCTTCCTCTGCCTTTTTCCTTGTTGTAGCTTTTTTCCTTCTTTCTTGCTCTGGGGATGTGATTTCCGTTCATAACCCCTGCTAGGGCATTAACACCAGATGCACTGCTGCTAAATTCAGAATTACCCAGCTCTTGCACGTCCTTTTGAGCTGTTTCCTGTGCTAGGGCCGTGTTGACTGCTTCTTGAAAAGTGTAATTAGCTGAGAGTAGCTTTTTCTTTATCTGTTCCGATCGTAATCCGCAAATGAATCTGTCCCTGAGACTTTCTTCGAGCTGATCATTGGTAAATTCACAAGTTCCTGCTAATTTCTTTAGTTCCCGTACATAATCGGTAATAGGTTGGCCTTGTCCTTGACTTGCCGAGTGGAATCTGTACCGTTCAGCCACCTTTAATCTCGTTGGCTTAAAATGTCCTTTCAAAAGAGTCGAAAGCTCGTCAAACGTTTTCGAGTTCGGCGCGTTGGGAAAAGCCAGGTCCTTCAAGACTCGATAAGTTGTGCTACCAATCGAGGTAAGCAAAATCGCCCGTTGTTTTGTGGTTTCCGTGGCCTTGATGTCGTACGCGATGAAATATTCCGCCAATCGTTCGAGGTTGCTTTCTATATCTTCCGAGTCTTGGTTGAACTCTCCGAATGGTGGTCGTCCTGCCATGGTCGTTTTCGTAGATTATACTCGTAGTTTATCCTTAAGCTTTATCCTCGTCGCCAGTGTGATGTTTGTGAATAAACAGCCGAGAATATCGATGAATAACTCAACAACTTTACTGCTCAAAGAACAACCAACCAAGATGGCGGATCATACTCTACTAGCTCCCTCAAACACGTGACAACCTGACAACGAGGTTAACACAGGCTTCCCGAATACACCACAGCTTACTGCTCTAATTGTTTTAAATACTGAAATAGATTAAATGTACTCTCCTCATCATCTGGAAAGCCAAAGCATTTCTCTTCCATTACATATTCCAAATATTCTTTGTAGATGCTCTCTTCTGTATCCATTTCACACTGTGGCTCCAGGTGTCTTATTTCCTCTTCCGACACAGGAACAAGGCAATCAGTGGCCCCAGTGTCTTCTGGGAGATAGTAGAGGAGGTCAGGCACCCCATTAATGGTGTTGTGACGTGACCATCTTATATAGTGGCTGTTCCAGTGGTCTTTCACTTTATCCAATTCATTTTGTAGAACTTTGGCAAAACACAACCATAGACACTCCATTTGATAGGTGTTACCAAGTTCTAGTATGCTAGAATTGCACATGTCTTTGAAAAACTTTATCCAATAATCTGCACGACTCTTTCTAAAGGAAGACCACCAGCCTTCAATTCTCTGGTTTGCTTGTGAACTACCATACTGATATGCATTGGTACCTCCCTGCTCCTCCTGCCCAGCTCTGAAATATGACTGCATTGCAGCAATGATTACATTCTCACTGCCACAGTCAGATCGCACAAGCACAGGGCAACCTCCAGCATTCTGAACAGTATCTAAGTAAAATCTAGCTGGGATCCTTGGATCATTGTTTGACCTCTCAACTTGTAACCATAAAATCCTTCTGCTATATCCACAGATACAGCCATGTATTGGAAAGCCATATGGCTTTAACTTGTCATACCCTGAGGATAAAAATACAGGCCAATTTCAATACTTGGTATTACAGTGGTACCTCTATTTTAAAGCGGCCACCCACAGGACCGAGCCAAGTCCTGCTTGCTACAAAATGATTGGCAATTTTTGTGCATCCGAAAATTATTTCATTTGCAATGCAATTTAATAGAAGTACAGAAGTTAGAATATGATAAGTCAGTTAAATGAAATAATTTCCAGATGCACAAAAACTGCCTGAGCTCTGTCCCACATGGAACTAGCCCGACTAAAACAAGTAAATATAGTCTTTTAGGTGAAGCCTTTTTCAGGAACTGCTCTAGAGAGAAGACCATACTTGGACTTCCCTAGAGTGGTCCCCTTCAGACTTTGGGCAGTATGCAGAGTAGGGATACTTGAAAAAAATAATTTCATTTGCAATGCAATTTAATATAAGTACAGAAGTTAGAATTTTCCTAGAGAAATACGGCATTACCCTTCCTAAATTAATAATAAATTTCTTATTGCTTGTTTTTAAAAGCTTCCTTTACGAATGTTGAAATCAAGAGCGACCTTTGACATTATTAATTATGCTTGAATATGAAAGAATTGAAAAAATATGTGCTTTAAAAAGTGATACCCTTATATTGCATTAGCGAAGTGGGAACCATTAAAAATGTTTATTTAGAGATGAAGGCTAGTTACAGAAGTGCTCTCGATCTAAAGTGATACCAATGAATATAGATATTTGCTGAATGCTCTGCAGGTTAATATGGTTGGCTATTCTGTTCTTTTTTCGCTTTTGTTTTTTTCTTGTATGGGGGTCGAGAGGTGAGCAATAGGCCATTTGCACTAACTGGGTCACGTTTACACAGAATGTTTGGATTTGGGTCACGTGACATGGTGCAAGTGGCCTATTCTTGAGGGACTAGGGGGTGTCAAGCATGGTTTTGATTATATGCAGCTTTATGAAACTTATGGTGTGGTTCTTACATTCACTTCTTGAACAACTTTGTCCCTGTGCCTGTAAGACGGGGGCGTTTTTGACTGATTTCCAAAGCACCATAATTTTAAGAGTGGAAGACTGTTAGGATTGGTTTCGCTACGTCCTTTCGAATTAGCATGAAACTAGAGCTTTGAGTAAGACACCATCCCTTGCATGCACAAATTAGACAAACTTACCATCAAGGTGCCAGCAGAAATTTGGCCCTCTAGAAACGTAGACTCTTCTTTTCAGCCTTCTCGCTTTTCGTTCTTCTACACCTTCTGGGTCTAGCTCTTTCATGATACGAGCAACAACCATTCGTGGAACATTAACATGATGTCGTAGTCGAAGAGAATACCAAATGTATCTATAACCACCGAGTGAACCGGCTCCTTGCATTTCTCGCTTTACAAGCTCCCGTATTATAACCTCATCGTAATCATTTCCCCTTCTCTTCAACCCCAGCTCTTTAAGTCTCCTTTTCAGTGTTCTCACATGCATGTGCACTCCATAAAGTTTTTCCATCAAATTAACTATTGCGTTGTAGGGAAAACCCCAGTGAAAATATTCCCTTATTAGTGACTCCACATCTGGCAATTCAGCCTGACTATCCGCAAAAAACTCTCTGCTCGCCACAGAGGGGGTAAAACCTAGCCATAGTCTCCAATTCATGGCCACAAGCCGTGCAAAACATGATTTGATGATGTTAGTGAACAACAAACCAGAGAGAACGAGCAAAAAAACATGGCCGACAACTTGCTAGTGCCAGTCCCTCATGGCCGATTCCCAGCTGCGCGCGCACGTTCTCAGTAACAAAAAACTTGCAGCAACTCAATAAAAATTTGCAGCAACTCAATAAAAACTTGCAGCAACTAATTCAATAATAATTTGCAGCAACAAATAAAAAACTTGCGGCAACAAATAAAAATTTGCAGCAACAAATAATAATTTGCAGCAACAAATAAAAACTTGCAGCAACAAATAAAAACTTGCAGCAACAAATAAAAACTTGCAGCAACATCTTTTATTTTCAGCGTGTCCCCTGTGGGCCACCGTATTTTGGGGATTCAGGCTGAATTTGTTCTTATACATTGGGTGTTTTCTGCAAAAAGAGCCTGAAAATGTTCTTAAGGTGTTCTTAAAATTTGTCTCTTAATGTTGCATAATAGCTTACTGCATACACTACCAACAGTCAAATAAAGAATGTGATTGGCAGAAGGTGACTAATTTAGTAACAACAATTAGTTAAGTCTAAACACATTTGCTAAATGTACCCTGGAATTCCCCATACAGTACATGCTGTAGACTCTGTGTACAATAGTCTAGCACATTATAGCGGAGCTCCCGCGGGCGCCGAAGGCGCCCGCGTAGCGGAGCCCCATAGCTACATGCAGGAGAAAAGGAAACAACACAAAAGTGTATATGCATCGACCTGTTTTCTGATGGACTTCCGGTTTGTTCGTCCGTGTGTCCGTCGTCGCAGAGGCGCGGGTTGCCTGTCTCGGTTTAGGCGGGAAAATGAGCACGCTCGCGCGTTCAAATTAATTCTTGGGTTTCATATGACGTCACATCCGCTTTTTAGAGCCTCATTAAAAATTCAGCTGGAGGTCAAACGTCCGTGCCTGCAGTGCTTTTCGAGATGGAAAACTGTGAAAATGGTATCTCCTCGCATTGTTTCTCATTCTACAAGTTAGGTAAACAGATAAACAGATGTCTTTAGATTACCCAAAACAGATAGGCAAGCAATACAAACTCTGAAAACAATCGAAATGGTCCAAACGACTCCAGAAAAGCAGCCGAATAGCGCCGTGGCCTCGAGAACTTGTTGTCGCCAAGTGAAAGCGATTCATGAAGATATGTATTTGAAATTAAGTTTAAATGAGTTTGGTAGCTATACGGATGAATTAGGGAATCATAAAGGATTTACACAAAACCACCAGGACTATGAGATGAATTGGTTTCTCATTTGATACAAGGATAAATCACATGAAGTTCGCTTCAAAATCCGAGCAGGTAGGCAAAAATGAAAGTTTGTCAAACATTTATAACTTACAAGGAGTCCGAAAATCCAGCAAAATTTCCGGGATTTATATTACTCAGGGATTTACTTATTTATTCTAGGTCGACATGGACTTTTCGATTCTTTTTCCCAGTCGTGTGTATACAATTTGTTTTTCGTTGATTAAATAAAGTTTGGTCAAGTTTTTGTTTCATTTCAAAGTGAGTTTTGTCGTTGCGTTGAGCACAACTTTGAAAGAGTCAAAATTTAGGCATTTTGTAAAAATATACTTTAGAAACTACAGAAATTTGTCACCTACATGTAATAGCTTATTGAGAATTGAATCTTGTTTATGTGGAAAATTATTTTGCAGTATGGGGAAAACTGTATGCAACAGTGCCGGGTCGATTTTCTGAGTTCCGTTTGACAAAAAACAGCAATCAAGTACTTAGCTTACCGTTTTCCAAAACTTCTGTTTCTTAGGTCTTTCGTCCAGAAACAAAGAACAGAAGGAGCATATAAATGTTTTTCAACCCTATTACATATCTATTTTACATTACAATTATTTTTTTGCGCCAAATGAGTGAAAACATCAAGCATTTGAAAAAACGCTGCATAAAATATCAGCCAGTTTGTAAAGTTTTACTCATTTACAACAGTTGAACTGTCTAGAAAAGCAAAGCCCGACTTTCCAATCGCTACAAATTTGTATTTACACTACGATTAATTTTAAATACGAATCAGGTGGCTATGTGCACAGAGTTGATACCCAAGCGTGTAACATGCGTGTTTTTTGCACGGTCAGCCCGCACTTACACGCTCTTACACGGTCATGCTCTGACTCAGCGTGTTTTATCTGTTTAGCCGGATGCGGTGCGGGCCCGACCGTGCACGGTCTTTTAAGATAATAATCACAGGACACACGCTCACCGTGTTGCGAACAGGCTAAAAATAAATACGGATGTTTGAATGAAGTTTGTTCTTTCTCGAGAGCGTGCACGCACCGTGTTTCTGAGAGAAACTATAAATGTTTAGCATATTGAATCCTGCTTTATTCACTAACCTACTTCGTAATTCTCTTTATAATATTTGCATCATATTCGGCTTCAAATACAAAATGTATCTTCCTGATAACGTGCTTCTTCATGTTATGAGCCTCCTTCCTTATCTCTTCGTACGAAAAACGCTTTCTCTTGTTTGCAAACGATGGAAAGACGTTGCACGTAGTAGAAGTTTGCTTGTGAACGCATCGCCGATGAATTTTCGGGACGTTTTCTGGCCTGTGTCGAAAAAAAGGGAGCCGGCCGCAAGTATTACCTCCATTTTCGACGTCCTTAAACTGCGTTCGAAGGACGTTCTTGTCCTTGATATCCCTTACGGGGCAGATGTATTTAAAACTTGGGAAGGTCTCCACAATCTCCTCAGACAAATGGCCAACCTCAAGGTGCTAAACATTTCGGGGATATCATTTCTTCACGAAACAACCCAAATGGGATTTCCGTTGGATAATCTGGTTGAATTGAATATTAGTGACTCTGGCCTGACTAACTCAAATTTGCGCATTATTTCTAAAGTATGCAAGAAACTTGAAATTTTAAACGTTTCATCGTGCAAAAGACTCTCAGATGAAGGGATTTTGTCACTAGATTTCCCAAGTGTCTACTTTACGGACATTTCGCACTGCCTTCTGTCATCGGCGTCAATGATCCACATCTTAACCCAGTGGGAATGCGTGGCACTGTGCATCAAAGGCATAAACTTATCGGAATCTGACATTGGAGCGTTGTTCGAACGGTATACAGAACGTCTCGAACTTGATATCATGATCATCTGCGGATTACCTGGAACCTTTCGAATGAGAGAGTGCATGAATTGTGACATGAGTCTAAACCACTTTTCAACCTTTACGCGGGCTGAACAAAATCCATATCTTTGAAGTTTCGCGACCTTTCTAAAAAATGTTCAGGTCGCAAGGGCACAAAAGCCATGAACTACGTGAAACAGCAGACATGCGAATACTATGACGAGAAACCTTTTGCATTGAATTATGCACAGATGCGTTTTAGGGGCCGACCATTTGACTTTTGAGGGGGGGGGGGGGGGGGGGATGATTTTTTTTTGCAAGATTTTTTTTACGTCTCTAAGATATTGTAGGACATTTATTTCGTAAAATTAGCTGAGGATTATGACAAAAATGCTGTGCAGGAATTTTTTTTAAAAAATCATCCACCCCCTCCCTCAGAAGTCAAATGGTCGGCCCCTATACAACATTGAAAGGTCACGTCCCGTGTCAAGTTCGAGATTATCGCGCCCTCGGAGATTTTTACTATCAAGGAGCTTTGAGGAGGGCCTTGAATGACGTGTAAACGCCTTTGCTTATACAATCATTAGCAAATACAACATTTCATTACCCAAATTATCCGTTTTACTACTATTACGTGTATTACGTCAAATGAAACACATATCGCCTTTTTCTTATCTGCTTTTCGTTACATAGAAAACGCAATCATAAATCGGACAGGAAATTACAGTTTTGTAACCGGAAAGCACGATGCAAATATCTTCTCAATAAAGGCATAAAACGGCACTAGTCTACTTCCGTCACGTTCTTTTCCTTGGGCTTGGGTGTATTTTTTTGCAAAATAGTTGAACCGCTATGCTACCTGAAATTAACAAGATCAAGAGCACTTGTCTCCGTCTGCCCCGAGTTATAAGACCCAACACTCCTGTCAAAAAGATGGTGGTGGAAATTATCCCCCTGTTCCTGGTCACTCCCTTGGACATGCCTTGGGTTTCCTACATTCCAATTGGGATCCACCTCTTTACCTCTTTGTATTATAAAAATAAACAAAGCTCGTTGCCAGTATTCAACGTTATCGCAGAAATATTTCAAATTTAAATCACGTACCCCAAAATCTTGCTTGAACGGGAAGTTCCTAAAACAATTTAACCGCAAAGTACGCAGGGTATTTGACCATTATAAAATGAGGGCATAGACTCGCTATCGATCATTATCCATCTCAACGTTTTACCCTAAACTTTTATTATTCACTCGTGAGAAATGACTACTCCTCGTCGTGTTCAGCTTGCCACTGCCAAGAACCCAGCCTTTGGTCTATTTTATTTCCCTTCGGACGAAACACTTGAGCCTCTATCAACTCAAAAAGTCAAAGTGGGTGACTTAGCGGAGGGAGCAATGGTGCAGGAAACAAAAATTTAGCTGCCAAAACAATGGGATTGTCAGGTGAGTTTTTGATATATTTAGTCCAAATACAACAAAGTGCGTTTGTGTCGTTCATACAGGCATACAGGACCGCGTTTATCATTAAGTCTAAACCTTTTGCGGTTGCTTTTTTATTACTGCTAGCCGAGTGATAAAGCGAGAATTCATTCAGTAACGCAAAGGGAGCAACATCAATTAAATTAAACAAATCGTTATGGGTTTTTGTAATTGCTGAAAGAGTGACTTAAAATTGTTAGCTAAGAACGCTGTTTTTTTTTTTAAATAGCGACGTTTCGGCAATGCTACCTTTTGCAAAGTTTACAACAGAGTGACGTGAAAAAGTCCAGTCTGACTTCTCTTGATATCAATTTTTCACATTGCAGAGAAAAAGGAAGAAATAGAGAAGCTCCGCGGAGAGGTGATTGGCCGAGGTCCAATAATCTTAACGGGGGAAGAAAAGCGATTCGTCCAAGAAATGTCGCAGAAATGGACAAGAAAGCGCAAATCGTCCGAGAATAGAAGCGGGAGAGCTGATCACTCTGTCCCCTCCTCAAAGCCACCTTCTCCAGATTGTAATCCTATTGTACCTGATATAACAGAGAGTCAAGGCAGTCCTGAACTGCATCCCATCCCTGTTAATACTCTTCCTAACGATATATTTCATCATTTCATAACTAACTCTCTTACAAGTTCAAATAATGCCCTATCCTACTCAGATGCCTTTAGTAACAATTCTGTAACCGAGTCCGAGGCCAGTAAAACAAATCATACCAGAACGCGGCCGTTCAATCTTTGCCTGGCGCTTGTCAGTCGTGTAGAGATCCTATACAAGATATTGCTGATAATAGCTTCAACTTCGATTTTTCATCTCAACAAGTAAGTACTCCTTCTCGTATCACGTTTGGCGAGTATACAGAACACAGTGGCCACAATGATAACACTACTGCACTCTTAACGGAAATTAAGGCAGACATTCAGCTAATCAAAAATAGTTTAACTGGAGTACTTCAAGCACAAAATTACATTCTCTCACGACTTTTTACCGCTTCCTCCGCCAACCTCTCCTCCTCTGTTAACCATGATTCGTCATTTGATGCCTCTTTTGATCAACTACAAGCACAAGCCCCAGATGTTAATCTGCAGTCTTCTGAACTGACATCAAATAACACACTTAACTACAATAACATAACTCCTACTATTCAATTAACTCAAGCTTCGAGATCCAGAGAGCCTCTCACGCAAGAAGAACTCAACCGCATATTCGCCAAGAAATCTGAAAAGACAAAGGACGTGAACTTTGCGGTTGTCCTCTTGCGTGAGTTAACAACTAAAGAGGAGCTAGCGAACAAAACCTGCTATGGTACGAACGGCACGGACGCTCTTGACCCTGCTTTAATGGGGCAGATCAAAGATGCCTACCTGAGGAAGTATCCAAATGGAGACTTTAGCAAATGTACAGAACCAATTAACACCTACCTCAGAACTAATTGTAGACCAAATAAATGAGAGCGAGAAATTTGAGACTTGTTTTTTTTAGCATATATTGTAGGATAAATACATTTATTGTTTATTGTATTTTTGTAATACTCGGGTTAATAAAGCAACTATAGACTTTTAATTGGCTGTTTATTCATTTTCTCATAGCATTATTCTATAAATAAGTCCCTTTTGCTAACTTTGTGATGTTATTAGAGGGCATACGAGAACCTGTAAAAAAAATCAAATGGAAATACAGGTAAAAATATAGGTAAAAAAATCAAGGTCAATACATAAGTGGAATGCAATTTGGTCAGATAATCATACACGTGATTTAAGTTTCAGTTTCAGTTTATTAATTTGGCCACAAAGAATACAGAAAAATAAACATATTTCATGATTTCTTATAGCCTGCTAGCAGGCGTTGGAGGCTGTTTTTATCGGCGAAACCCCGGAATTCGTAGGAATACTTTTTTTGAAGGAAAAGTCTTGAGTTCTTGTACACAAGAACTCATTTATAAATGAAGCTGAAAAGGTTCACGAAAAACCTTCCATTGATTCGAGAATGTCTAAATGGACCCGCTCTGTCACTTTATAGATATCGCCATGACGACAGTTTCTAGGGCAAACAAATCTTGCAGTAGCCGCATAAACGTATGCAGAACGTGAAGGCGCTAGTTTAAATTCATGAAGACCTTGCATAACATCTCCCTTCACAAAGAAAAGTCCTTTGATAACATTGGCCCCAGGAGGAAACCGCATTCCCCAGTCATCCTTTGTTTCCTCCCTCAAAGTCTCAGGGCCATCACTAGTCACTTTTAACAAATAATATTCTTCGCCTGGGTCGGCAGATGCAATTGCAATCACACAATCACTTTTAACTAATGACAGCAGCGCCTCGAGCTTATCAGCGCTTTCGGATCGTGTTGTAGACGAACGTTGAGTGGAATTATCACATTCAACATCACGAGTATCCCAACCATCAACATAATCAGCATTGCTACAATTGCCGTAGTTTCCTTCTAGGCACTCTTCGCAGTAGCACGACAAATACCGGGTTTCCAATGAGCACCCGCCGTCTCCTGACATTATACTGTGTATGGTTCTATTGCCTTTTATCTCCTTGAAGTGCCTATTACGTCGACGGTTGATTTTGTCTGTATAAAAGAACACTCGACGTTTAAGATCAACAGTTTCTGAGCGATATCGGGCCTCTGAAGCCGATCTCATTTTCTTATCTGCGTACTCAAACAACTCCTTGGCATTGCGAATTACAAGCTGAAAAAAAAAAAACAAGATTAAGTAAATATGGTGTAAATTGTCACCATGATCTCAATTGGCCTGTCTAAATGCGCAACGTCATGGACAGGTTAATTATTGTACGCAAGAATAAGGATGACGATGATAATATAATGCATTTGGGGTTAAAGCGAAAAAAATGTCATAACAGTTCGATGCCTAATAATAGAACTTAGAAAAATATCAATCATTTGTTTAATTGTTACTTCAAACCAATAAAATTGATACATACCTCACGCTTGATAACTGCCATGTCCGCCTTGTGTTTCAAATTTGCACCCGCGCCATCCTGAGGACCTTTCGCGTGTGAGGTTTCGAAATAGTTGCGCATGGTCACATATCCAAAGTCAACAGCAGATTTTGATACATCCCCCATACAATGCCGGCTCTTATATTGTGCGGAGCAGCCGTCTGTCCATTCGTGCAAAAATTTCACCTCACAGCCGATTTCTTGTAAATATCCATTCACAAGCTCGCGCACCTGATGAACGGAATGGTGATCATGTTTTGTATCAGGGGAGATCACAAAAATGTGCTCAGTTACAATACGAGGGTCTTCCAAAGTGCTTTCTTCGCCATCTATATCCTTCATTGCGTGCCGACGTAATATCGTCACGTGTATAGAAGCTTGTGTTTGAGAAAAATAGAGAGTTTGTAGTTGGTCCTGCTGCTGACAGCTGTAGTTTTCAGAGTAATCGTGAACAGCACACACGTGACCAAGCGGGAGATGAGTTACCAGGGCGCGGAGTTGCTCGTGCTGCCAATTCGCCCGGAAACTATGTGGAACATAAGAGTCAAGCAGTTTTGTTAAGCAGTTGAACAATTCCAAAGGTTTTGTCAGTTTGTCTACCAGCTGAAGCTTCTTTATGGGTTTGTCCCCTTCAGCGCTAACGCCCACCTCAACGTACTCAAACTTTTGCCATTTCACAAGGGGAGCATTGGCGCTGCCATTCATTTCCTCTGGTAAAAAAAACAAGCTTATCTACACCACAGTAAGAACACTTTCTGAGTAAGCATTCCTTTTTGTGATAAGCTTTCTCTTCTGCCTTGCTGCAAAGGGTTTCATCTGCTATGTCTGTGATGTGTTCATAAACCCTAACAGCCGCTCTTTCATTGTCCGAGCTTTCAAGGCAGGTTTTTCTAAAGTCCATACAGCTTTGAAAAACCATCCTTGTCTCAACGTGGGCCCGACAGCAGCAGCTCACCCTATCCTGACTTGTGGGCGGGAAGACATAAAACGGTTTACACTTTTCAAATGTTCTTTGTCCTATCTTCACTTCAGGATACTTTTTCTTAAATTCTTTGAAAACCTCTGTTTGGGTTTTTTCTAAAATTTGTTTAGGATGCGTAACGTAGGTCTTTGGTGCTAAACGCTTCCTGACGATATCTTTTTTATTAGGCGTTGTTCGTGATACTTCTGGACTTGCCCAGAAATCATGAGCTAGTTTGCGGACCGCTGTGGAAATTGCATCGGAGCGCGTCTGCCTCTCGGTGTATGTCCAGCAGGATTTCTCGCTTCCTAGCACCTTATCACGTTGTTTACTCATTTTTCCCACTCTTTTCCGGTTGATATTCAAAACAGCAGAGAGCTTCCGTTTCATTTTACCCGTTTTTATGTTGTTGCCAGTCAGCATTGAAAGTCCCGTTTGAGTTGCTGCTCTGGCGTCATCTGATCGCTTTCTTTTCGTCGCCTCAAATGCTTCCCTTGCATCTTGTATGGCTGCCAAGGCTACTTGAGCGGTTTCGTCGGAATTATTAATCACCCTGGCTTCTTTCAGCAGCTCATTTGATGTCGGACTTTCTATAATTGATTTAAGAACAGCGAGTCTCTTTGACGGTGTTCTTGGGAGCGTGCCTTTGCTCTTTTTAATAGCTCGCATTTTTGACGTTCTGTTCTTAAAACCAATTCTGGTTTGAGATGCCTTTCCTGTAGAAGTATTTGGCGCTGTTTTGTTGCCTGACGCAGAAGCTTTATCTTTAATCCTTTTGCGCTGAGTAGCTTTCTGTTTGCTCCACTTTTCTCTTTTGAGGAGGGCCTGTGAATGAATTTCTTCAGTTTCTCTTTCCGATTCCTTTTCTCGTCTATTTGTGTCTCGTTTTTCCTTGCGTTTTCTCAAGATTGTCTCGCGGTGCTTACTGTAGTGTGCTTTTGATTTTTCGCTCCTCTCCGCCTTTATCGTTTCACGTTTTCGTCTTAATCGCTCTGCATCTGATAGTTTTTCCATTCTCGCCGCTCAATCGATTTTAGTCTCAAATATATAGTCCTAAGCCGTCAGCGTACACGCTGTCCAAAATATATATTACTTCAACACGCTTCTGTATGGTCTGTATTTATTCAGTCCGCACGAGCAGCACGGTTTTAACTGATTCAAATACCCGGTCGACCCTGCTAGACCGTGTAAAAATCACGGTACAAAATGTGCTCCCGTCGTTTTGTAAAAAAAACACGGTATGAAATTCAATCCTTTGATAACACCGTATTCTAGACCGTGTAAAAAGCACGGTATGCACCACTCATTTGATAACACCGTGTTTTAGAGCGTGTAAAAAGCACGGTACGCACCACTCATTTGATAACACCGTGTTTTAGAGCGTGTAAAAAGCACGGTGCTGACCTCCGGTGCTGTTTGTAGCGGGTTTATTGACCGTGTTTCATTTGCTTTCGAGAGCGTTGGCTGCCTTGTTGGTGGACATCTTGGTCTGACTCAATAAAACCGAACATTCTATGACTTAAAAATGGATTCAAGAAAAGAACAATATTCACTTTGGATTGGAAATTTCATGTCGAACTCATTTGCCGGTAAGTTTATGTGATTTGGTTTTAGGAAAGTATTTATTTCGGCCTACTTGTTATCAGCACAACAGTCAGCGGACAATATGGTCTATATGTCTAAATGTTCGTGACTTTGCTCTACAGAATTTCCCAAGCGAACAAAAAACTTCGCAATGAAAAGAGTATCAAATGTCGATTCTAAAAAGCATAAAAACGTAAGATAAAGCAAATACGGTTAGGTGTTATTTAGTATTTTGGGGTCGTAATGTTAACATTGTTACGCCATATGCGAGTCACTTAATCATTCCAGCTCACAATAATCGTTAAATTTATTTTATTATACGTATCACGATAATTTTATTGCATAAAGCTCATTTGTAGAAATACATACGCTAGTATTTCTACATGTGAAAAAAGTTGATACAGCCAATCAGAATGGCGTACAGCTGTTTTCACGTGTGGAGGTATAACCAATCAGCAGAAGCGTAGACGCTTTTAACCAATCAGAGTCAAGCACTGAAATGGCTTCCCAGATCTGGCGGCTAATTTTAGGGACGGCGCCTCCAATTTTTTCTTGAGAAAATCATGGCGGGGACGAAGGAAAACTCTAGATTTGTGTCGGCTGGTTGCTCTCTAGAAGACTTCGTACAGCAACAAGAAAACAAGAACACTATAAGCAAGACACAGAGAGATGTCTCGTTGTTGAAAAACTTTTTAGTTTCGTGTAAAAACGAGCTGAGAGAGATAGAAAGTATAGATGTGAAAGAGCTCGACGTGTTGATCGCCAATTTTCTAGTTCAAGTCCGTAAAAAAGACGGAGAACAATACGAATCCACATCTCTCAGGTCTTTTGTTTCAAGCTTTGATCGTCATCTAAGAAAGAAGGACTACCCTTCAAGCATTATGGAAGGAAAAGAGTTCCGAAAAACAAAAGAAGTGTTAGTCGCGAAGCAAAAAGAACTAAAGAAAGAAGGGAAAGGAAACAAACCAAATGCCGCACGTATGCTAGCAGATGAGGAAGTTGACATTCTTTATGGCAAAAGTTTACTTGGCTGCTCTTCTCCTGAGGCTCTCATAAACACAATGTGGTTGAACAATACGCAGTTCTTTGGACTGAGGGGCTGTCAAGAACACAGGGACATGAAATGGGGTGATGTTGAGAGAAAAACTGCAGCAGACGGGACAGTTTTTCTGGAGCATAACGAACGTCAGACTAAGACAAGAACCGGAGCAGATCCTAAAGATTCCCGTCCAGTAAAGGCTAAAATGTTTGCTGTCGAAGGTAGCGAAAGAGATCCCGTCAGGGCGTATGACCTATATGCATCTAAAAGGCCAGATCAAATGAAGACTCCGGATAGCCCGTTTTATTTAGCAGTCAATCATACAACAAAAGCCGTAACTACAAAACCATGGTTCAAGACAGCTCCGATGGGAGTAAATAAACTCAACTCACTCATGAAAACGATGGCAGAGAAAGCTGGTTTGGATGCTAGAAATCTTACTAATCATAGCGGGAGGAAAAGAATGATCCAAAAACTGAATGACCAAGGAGTACCTCCTACGCATATTATGCAAGTATCTGGCCACAAGAACGTACAAAGCCTCAACAACTACAGCAATTTGTCCGAGCGACAACAGAGAAACATCTCACATATTCTGAGTGGTGACTACCCCGGAGCGCCTGGGTCATCAGGCTACCAAGTAGGTGTTTCCAATGCTTTGACTCTGAATGAAAGTAAAACAGTACAGGAGTCCACAACACAGCAGCCATTGACTCTTTTCCAAGGCGCCTTGATTCAGGGAGGAACTTTTAACATTTCTGTAAATGCCGTAAACCAAAGTCCAACTTTGTCATTGCATTCTCCAACTCCCAAAAAGACACGTCGCTTTGTCATAGAATCGGACAGTGACTAGATGAAACTTTATCCTATTTACTGACATCATATTTACATTACTTTTACTAGTGTATTCTTTTTTGCACTATATTTCAAGTATTTGAGGACTTAGGGTCTTAGATTGAGAACTTAGATCTACTAAGATTATTAAACTATTTGCTAGTAAACTTGCATTTTGACTTTTTGCCGCTTCATTATTGTGTGAGTTGATCTTTCCAATTTATGCGTTATTTCAATGAAAATTATCGTGATAGGACACAAACAACTCGTGAATATAATCCCGTACGCCGCACTTTCTATGAAGTAAACTATATATACTGGTACACAAATACCTTATAGCAAGAAAATGTATAACCGTATATCATCAATATTATCGAAATTGTGAAAGTTATCGAGCGATATTTACGAGAAAATGACCCATTATTGGTCATGCCTCGCTATTCGTGCCTCTGGGTGTCAACACCGTGCACATAGCCAGGTTCATTTATAATTGTGACTTTCTAGAAAATGTAGCTAGTAAATTTGAAGTTTTGCACGTGAACTTCAGAAAACTTCTTCATCTTGACCTCCAGCTGATTCAGACCGGAAGCAAAATTACGCACAAAAGTCACGTGATTGAAACCCAAGAATTGGCGATCGATTGGCGATTTTATTTGAAAGGGGATTTTTTTCTTTGAGACTTGTTACTTCGTGTGAACTTCGTGTCAGTTTTCGTCATGAGGAAGACGGTTTTTCCTCTTCTTAAAAAAATGAAACGTTAAATCAAGCTGACAAATCAAAATTGAGAAAATGAGTTATCATGGAGCGGAAAGAAGCTGAGACTGATGTCATGAACATGAAGAAATAAAGTTTGTCGTGGGAAAGAAACAAAGCGCCGTAGAGGAGAATTGCCAGGGAAGACATGTCGAAAAAGAAGACAAACGAAGAGCTAGCGCGCAAGAGAAAGCACAAACAACAATAAGAAACTAATTCTCAAGGTTGGTACTTGACCTTTGGAGCTAGAGTATAAAAGGGACATTTAGTAGTAATCATTTTTTATCAATCGCAAACTTTCACTCGAGTTTTTTCGAGCTTTCGCGGCTCGCTACTACGCTAGTTTGAAAAAGATGAAAGTTGCACGGGACGATCGTAGCCGCGCGCAAGAGAGATTTCTCTCGGGAGATTTGTTATTTTTGCACGCTCAGCTTTTGTGTTAAGCTTTTTTTCAGGATTGCAATCTGGGCAGAATACCGTATTTTCTACCGTATAACTGCCGTTATTCAGTGGCTGTGTTTATCCTTTGGCGTGGAGACTCGGGAGAAAGTTATGTAATAGTGTCACGCATAGAGCAGCCATCTTGAGCTCGCGAGCTTTCTCCAAGCGGCTCCAAAATTCAGATTTAGAAAATGCTACAATGATTCTTGAATTCTCTAATGTAAGTTAGTTAGGCAGCTAGCTACCAATTCTTAAAATTGAGACACTTTCTATATATTCCGACTTCTCAATTTGGTTCGGCTACAACGAGTTTTTCACTTGTAGACGAGAGAGACGTAACCGTAAGTTTTAAATTTTACGGGGTCGATTATTATAATAGATTAACTTTTGTGTTTAATTTAATTTTGTAGAAAATCCCAAGATGTATTCCTGCAGGGTATGCTTCACAGAGTATTTCTCATATGACAGGCAAGTGGAGACACCTAGGGATAATTATTGCTCTCTATCAATTTATGCAATGACATGTTTTAGTTTATTGTTTCTCTGGTCGGCAGTGTCAGGCATGAACTTAGAAGTGGAAGTTTAAATTTTGCTCATTTAAAATATCAACCAAGGGGATTCAACATAGAGGATGTTTTTTCTTCGAATTGTCATTTACTTGAAGTTTTGACAGGCCCCTGAAATTGATTTTATAACACGGTATTGCCTGTTTCAGGCACTCCTATCATTATTTTTTTAATAATTATTAAAAATATGATCTACTTGCCTTCCAATAGAAGACCACTTTGTGGGGGGTCCCTAACATGCTCTGGATCATCTGCAATTTATTTTTATTTTCCTGCTTCTGATTGGTTGATCACCACTGGCAAATTCTTGGTGTTTTTAAAGGCGAGCGACTAATTCCATCAATGACGTCAAAGGTTGGATAAGTTGAAAGTTGTTGCAAGTGTGACATCACACCTTTGTAGGCAGGATGGCAAACTGGCTGCTCCGGATTTGTGCCAGATAGAGGTGTAAATACACCTAAAAAGATTCCTTTTACACCTAACTTTTTCAACTTAGGCATAAAATAATGACTGTGTTTTCATTTTCTACAGTGTTCGCTTAGTGTATTTACGCCTAGATTTTTGATGAATTACACCTATAACGTTCATGGTACATGGCATAAAATTACGACTTTGATTAGTATTTAGTTTCAAGCCCTGTCAGCTCCCTCAAAGAATTAGAGCTGGAAAATCTATTTTGAATGAATAATAAAACAATTAAAAGCTGGAATGAATAATAAAACAATCAATGAATTCAGCTTTGTATGACATGGATAATTATTAAGATCTAGGGGATGTTATCTACATTGACCTTTCACCTCAATGGATAATAATAATACCACCATTGATCTGAATAATTATCCATATCATACTCACAGAATTCATTAATTGCTAAACTGCATGGTCACATCCGATCACCTTTTAAACAGATTTAGAAAAAAAAGTTTATCGTGTATGAATTAGTTCTAATTTTTTATATTTTTATTGAACTAAAAAATATTTACCCTACAACAATTGAATGAGACTAACATGGAGTGAGAATTTAATTTAATTTAATTTTGTTCCCAAAATGGAACCAGATGCAATCCAGAGCATGTTAGGGACAAAGTGGTCTTTTATTGGTAGGTTAAGTAGATCATATTTTCATTATTATTGAAAAATGAATTATGATAGGAGGGCCTGATACAAGATAATTGCACATGATATAGGCATATAAATACTGCTTTTTGGGAGGGGGGCATAGCTGTCAACTCACCCGCATTAGGCAAGTGTCACTAGATTTTGAAGCCTGTCACCCGCATGATGATTGAATTTTTTTTATACATTTACTGTATTTCACCATTGTCGCTCTCTGCATTTTTTCATACATTTAAGTTGTATTTTCCTGCCATGTGAGGGGGAATTGCAAGATTTTTGATGAAGTTGGGTTGACGGGTATGGGGGAGTCCAATACTGTTGAACATGTTATTATATTTCCTTCTTATACTTTGTTACCAAAATGTGTTTCCCAAAAATATCCATACCCCCTACGGAAGGGATTGGAAATTCCAGAGGGGTGGGGGGGTCAATTTACCTAATCTTTTCCATACAAACACCGTATTTTTCTTCGGTAATTCCAGAGGGGAGGGGTGGTCATTTCTCAACACCCTTCCGTGGGGGAGGGGTGGGGGTATGGATATTTTTTGGAAACACACAATGTATGTTATTTCTTACTATACAATTATAACATTCCTTAACTAATGTCTGATGTGGCAAAAAAATAAAATAAAATAGACAAAATTAGCCAATAAGATGATAAAAAAGAAATATTTTATCTTCTACCCTGATTTGATGAACTATTATTATTATTGTGGCTCTTACAAAAACAATGGTACTCCAGTATGTTCAGCTACTATAATTTATAAGTATCCATAGAGCCATGCATGGTTTACGTAAGACTGGTAAATAAAGGGATCTGTCTTCAAGGCTCATGGCTATAATCATTCAATTTCAGAGACACAACATCCGCCAGAGGTGGCTTTAGGACACACCATATCATGACACAAGTAAAACATAATTAGGCGAGCAGTTTTCACATGAATGTCGTGGGTAATTTTAAATTACTTGGTAATTGCGATTAGTTTGGGTTGTGATTGTTCAAGAGAATGATCTTTGACCCTTCTGCCAATTAGATCGCATAGAGAAAATAATAACACAACTACTTGTGATTACTTCACTCACAAAGGCAAGTTTGTTGTCGAATTTCTATTGCATTTGATTGGATAGTGAATTACTCATGAATTGCTTTCACAACAGTCATATGAAAATCGGTATATAGATTTAGAGAAATTGAATACTTATGTAAAATTTGGGTATCATTCGAGTTATGGTATTGCCAGGTTTCTGTTTTGCATGCGACACAAACCTTGTTATGGCATTGAGAAGTTTCTGTTTTGCATGTGAAACCTTTCTCAAGGTGTGTCTGATGTCTGATTTGCATCAAGGTCTAAGGTAGAAATTTCTGGGGGGTGGGGGGCAAGCCTTAGTCATCCTTTATTTGGCCGGCGGGTTAGCAGGTTTTATCCCACATGTTGACATTGAAAATGTTACTTCCCCCCCACCATTAGCTATGGTTCTAGAATGGTTTTGAATGCATTTCTATGTAAAGGTTTTATCATCACTAATTGTGAGAAGCCACACTGAAAAACTATCAGTCGCTATCAGTGACAAAAAAAAAAACACGGCAGACCTCAGGAGCCCCAAAAACATACAATATATTAGGGAGTGCCCCACCCCAAGCCTATTCTTTCATACCTGGGAAATGTATTTCTTATTGGCTGTTCAAGTTTTAGTTCAAGCATTCCAGCTATAAATTACATATACGTTTTTGATTGTAAGATTGTAATCTAATTAATTAAGTATTGTAGAATCATAGGATTTCAGAAAAGATCCATACTCATTCCTCCATAATGTGTTTTATACAATAACACTAACAGATATATTGGAGATATTGGAAGATGACACTGTAAAACTCATGTCAAATAACGTTTTTCTCTTTATTGCCATTTGTGCTTTGCTATAATATCATTCCATTGGAAGGAGTTAGTACCTTAATGGGAACCCTTTTCCATGCACATGGAAAAATACGTAACTGAGGGAGCTCCGCTTTTAGCCAGTGGCTAAATCTATATATTATTGATCTGGATGTACCACACTAGATTACTGTCCTCGAATCTAACTAGCAGCCATCTTTTTATACAAGAACAATTTTCATTTTCAGGCTGCATGTGTTCTTATGTATAAGGTATCTTTTTGACCAAATTAGAGCCTGAGTGTTCTTAATCCACTTGTTCTTTTATGCGGGTTTTACTGTATCACGAGTGGGATTTCACTTAAGTTATTCCAAAAAAAAATATCACAACAAATCATGCTATTACCTACACATATTAAACGCGTGAAGGATGTCCTGAAGTTCCGCCTTTGGAACTAGAAATAGCGTGAAGTTTCAGCGAGAAACAGAACAAGACTAGAATCATTGAGGCAACACGAACTACCATATTGAAATAAACACGACTTCGCGAATACTTCACCACCCTCTAAGCTTACATGTACTCTGAGTTTTAACTGCGGGATGACTATACGACAACTGCAAGAAAGATATTTCCTTACAGGTTGATATCTCTATAAGTTTCTCCTTACCTGTATCCTTGATGTTAAGGTCGATCGCATTGGTTTCCACGCTGATATCCTCCATACAGAACGTTCTACCATATGTTGTATCAAGTCCGCCATCTTTTAAAAAAACTACAATGCATTGCGCGCGCAGTACATCCTTTGGCTCCCTGTGGACTTCGCCTCATGTCAAATCGATATCGTTCCGGCAACGTCCGACGACAGGTCCCCCCCCCCTCCCCCCCGTCCGACGACAGGTCCCCCCGCCCCCCAACACACACACACACACACACACACAAAAAGGGAGGGGGAGGGTCTGACAATCATGTTATCTGAAATGGAGAAACACGGAATTGGAAATTGTTACGGGTCATTTTCCCGGGTCAAGTCCACTGAAACATTCCTCTTCGGTTGATCGCGCCAACATTTTTTTTTCGGTTTCTAGTTTTCTGATTCCTGATTTCAGGATTCTCGATTCGTTGTTTCTAATTAAATATCGTTTTCTGATTCCTGATTTCAGGATTCTAGATTCGTTGTTTCTACTATTCAATACGATATGTCGTGTCCTTTTCCTAGAATTTCTAGAATGGGCTTATCTTAAATTTCACTTGTGAACTATCTTGTTTCCTGATTCCTATGAAACCCAAAACTCGGAAGTTTAGGCAACTTTATTCCTGATTCTGGACAAGGAGAAACCCAGTTTGAGGTTGGCTGAATCAGGATACTTCGCGGCCAACCTGATTATTGGATTTCTGAAAAACAGAATCCAGAAATTGTCCGAGACCGATTCCTGTTTTCGGTTTTCTGAAAACAGAAATCAAATGTTCATTTTCAATCCGTGATCAAAACTGGCAATTCTGCTTTCGGCTTATTTGCCCTTTCGATTTCCGATGTTCACCTGTTTATTTGAATTTCTAGTGTTTTTGTTATCTGAAATCAGAAATATCTGGACCTTATTTTAATGTTATTTTTTGGAAAAAGGCAGACTTTTTTTCAGGTTTTCCGAAAATCGGAAAAAGTGCCACTTTTTTCAGGATTTTTCAAATAGCTATCTTCAAAATTTCATATTTTTCGATTTCCGAGATTCAGAAAATTACCCGTACTTTTTCATCATATTTTTTTCCAAGAAAATTTTAGAAAAAAGTTCAAGCTTTTTTATTGAACGGTGCATGCCTTTTTGCTTATTTTTCCTGATTCGTCCGCAAATAGAAATTGATATGTCATGGCAGGTGCGTGACTAAACTAGAGGACACATGTAGCGCGCAACGTTGTAGCCGGACACATGTTTCCTCGATGTTTCCCAGTTTAGCCACGCGACAAACATTGTTGCGCGCGACAAATTTTGTAGCCGGGACACAAAGAAATGTTTCTTCGCAAGACGAGAAACATTTAATGTGTGCGAGACACGCGTGCGATATTTCCTAGTTTAGCCACTCGGGGAAACATGCAGGACACAAATGTTGCGCGCTACATGTGTCCTAGTTTAGCCGTAGCTTAACGTAACAACATCCGCGGTATCTCTCCGTTATTAACTATCGAGGCCTGGTGGCGAGGGCGCTTTAGCCTCTGATGACTGGTCCCCAGCAGCAGGGTAGGAGGGTGGGAGAACAGGAGGGGACGCAGTAACCAGATTCCCAAGTACTTCCATCTCTCAACACAGATGCAGCTCTGATCCCAGCTTGCTCAACAGGCACTATAATTGTTGAGTTTGCGAGGCACAGCGCGCGAAAAGCGTTTAAATCAGTGATCACCAGATCACGTGAACACTTTTTGTGCACCACGTGATGAGGTGTTTGGCCTGCTACCCACTTGTTTCTGAAGAGGATCGAAGAGAAAATAAAAGAGGATCAACAAAGCTCACTTTATTCAGATTAACATTGCATTATGGACTACTGACATGTCTCCGATCGGGAAGCTGAGGTGACCTTGAAATAGAATGTCACGCAACTCCCATGACATATCATTGCACGTTTAAGAAAAAAGCTTGAAGATTTTTCTAAAATTTTCTTGGAAAAATTCTGAAAAAAGTACGGGTAATTTTCTGAATCTCGGAAATCGAAAAATATGAAATTTTGAAGACAGCTATTTGAAAAAAACTGAAAAAAGTGGCACTTTTCCGATTTTCGGAAAACCTGAAAAAAGTCTGCCTTTTTCCAAAAAAAAAAAAAATGAAAATCTCTTCATTAAAATAAGTTCTAGATATTTCTGATTTCAGATAACAAAACAACTAGAAATTCAAATAAACAGGCGAAAAGCGGAAATCGAAAGGGCAAAAAGCCGAAAGCAGAATTGCCAGTTTTGGTCACAGAGTTTTTTTCCAAAAAAATATCCTTTTTTTCTGAAAATCTCTTCTTTAAAATAAGTCCCAGATATTTCCGATTTCAGCTAACAAAAACACTAGAAATTCAAATAACCAGGTGAACATCGGAAATCGAAAAGGCAAATAAGCCGAAAGCAGAATTGCCAGTTTTGATCACGGATTATTTTCCTTGACTCGGTATTCGGAAAGAGAAGACAAAATTCACTGGCGAAATGTTCGATTTATCCGTTTACTCAATTTTGGATAGTCCCCGTAACTTGATTTCGATTTCTGTTCCTGTTTTCTGAAAACAGAAATCAGGATTCGATTTTTGATTTCTGTTTTCTCACTCACTCACTCACTATCCGTTTAACGTCATCTTCCACCGCCGGGCAGGTTAGACGTTGCATGGCTCTTCACAGCCCTCTTCCAACCCTTGCGATCGGTTGCTAGGGCAGGTGCTATTCCCGACACAGCAAGATCATTTGAGGTGACCTCGGTCCAAGTTTTTCTTGGTCGGCCCCTTCGTCTGCGCCCCACAACTTCAAAGTTCCTGATCGTTGAGATGGGGCTTGAACTCTGAGCTCTCTCGACATGGCCAAACCATCGCAGACGAGCACTGCGAAGTGCCGTCTCAATACTGGTAATACCAAGCCTGTCTCGGATAGTGATAAGGTTTGTATCATCGTCAGGCTTCAGGTTGCACATCCACCTCAACATGGCCCTCTCATTCCTTTCAAGTTTTGCCAGATCCGACATCCTTGGGGCCCAGCACTCGCCACCGTAAAGCATGGCACCCCTGACACAGCTTGCATACACCTTCCCACGCGTTCTCAGTGACAAACTCTTGCAGGAAAGTACCGGCAACAGCTCCCTGAATTTTCCCCAGGCCGTTCTCACTCTTGTTATTATGGCAGCCTCGCAGCCACCACCAGCACAGATGGTATCACCGAGATAACAAAAGGAGTCTGTTACTTCTAGGCGCTGATCGTCCACCATTACATGGTCACTTGGCCTACCGTCAATTGGGCGAGAAGTACCTTGGCACCTGCTGCAGCGGAACAATGGATCGGAGGTCAACCTGCCAGGAATGTTGCTGCACTTCTTGTGAACCCAGTGGGAACACCCATTGCAAAAGATGGAGTTACTTCCGACTCCCTTCCTGCATACAGCACATGGGAACTTTCCTGAGTCTTTCAGGGAGTTCAGGTTTGGGCCAGACATCAGGATCTTAGTCTTGCTCATGTTGACACGAAGGCCCTTTGACTCTAAACCCTGCTTCCATAGACGCAGCTTTTCCAGGAGTTCAACCAGCGAATCTGAGGATATGACCAGGTCATCGGCGTAAAGCAGCTCCCAAGGACAGCCACGGCGGAATTCTCGTGATATAGCTTCAAGCACTATGATGAAGAGGAAGGGGCTCAACACAGAGCCCTGGTGCACACCCACTTGTACCATGAAACTGTCACTTAGGGTGTTGTTGACAAAAACCCTACTTGATGCGTTGGCGTACATTGCCTGCACTGTGCTCACATACCATTCAGGCATTCCGAGGCGTCGCATTGCCCACCATAAGATGACCCGGGGGACACGATCAAAGGCCTTTTCTAGATCTACAAAGGCAAAGTAGATATTATTTTCCTTGGCAAGGTGTTTTTCTTGGAGCTGCCGCACAATAAAGATTGCGTCGGTTGTGCCCTTGCCAGGAACGAAACCAAACTGCATCTCATCAATGGAAACAAGATCACGGCCAACCTTTTCCATCACTCTCTCAACAACTTTCAGACAATGTTCCGTTAGTTTAAGGCCCCTGTAGTTTCCTCTTTCCAGAGAGTCGCCTTTCCCTTTATAGAGATTTATGATGTAACTTGAATCCCAATCTACTGGAATCTTCTTCTCTGCAATAATAGCATTTGATAGCTTAGCCAGGGTGGGGATGCTAACCTCATCAGAGGCCTTAACCATTTCTGCCACGACACCAGAGGGGCCAGCAGCCTTGCACTGTTTCATTTTACACACTGCCTTTGCCACCATATCGGATGTTATCAAAGTTGGAGGACCTTCAACAGGGTCAGCAGGAGGTAGGTCTTCACGGGACCAAGGAAACTCAACATTTAACAGGCGGTTGTAGTGCTCTCTCCACGCCTTCTTCTTAGCATCATCAGTGAGTGAGATGTGCCCTTGGTCATCCTTCACGCAACATTCACCCACAACATCCCTGCATTCCTTCTTCATTTGCTTAGCAATGCGGAAAATGTCCTTGTTATCCTTCTCAACGCGTGCAAATTTACTAGCCTCCGCCCTCTTCTTAGCAGCATGAACTGTGCACTTTGCAGTGCGTTTAGCAGCCAGATAGTCTTGCTTACTACCGCCCTTTTTCCAGGCTTTCCATAGACGCCTTTTCTCACCAATGGCAGCACTGACCGAGTCGTCCCACCACCAAGTCTGGTTTCTCCAATTACCTTTTTTTGTGTATCCACAGATCTTTTCACTTGTTCTCAATAGGTTATCTTTTAAGGAATGCCATGTGTCATCAACTGAGGCAGCAGTGCAAGCACCATCAGGAATTACCCAGATTTAACTTCATTTAAGAACTCAGCCTTTACACAAGGATCTCTCAATTTCCAGACCCTGAGCTTGGGTGTAAAGGCTTGCTTACGTTTCTTAGTAAATTTCAGGAAAGTGTCACAAATCAGCAGCATGTGTTGTAAGGCACATTCTTCATTTGGAACAACTTTAGTATTGGTGATACATTTAAAGTTGTGTCTTCTGGTCAGAATGTAATCTACCTGCGTAGATGCACCTCCAGACTGATATGTAACAAGATGACTTATCCTCTTTTGAAACATGGAGTTGCTGATGACGAGATCATTAGCAACTGCAAAATCGAGCAGTCGCTCACCCTCTGGATTGCGTTCGCCATAGCCGAATCCACCATGAACTCCTTCATAGCCATCAGACTTGCAGCCAATGTGACCATTGAAATCCCCACACAAAAACAAAGTCTCTGATTCCGCAGTCTTTGAGACTGCACAGAACAACTCGTCGTAGAAGGAGTCTTTAACTTCGTCATCTAGCCCCACTTGAGGAGCATAGACAGAGAAGATGGTCAGAATGGTAAAACCAATGTTGATCTTAATCGCACAGATTCGGTCTGAGATCCGCTTGACCTCCAGGACATGTTCCACCCACTTCTCTGCAAGCAGGATACCTACACCACTAGTACCTCTATCATTACCCGACCAGAAGAACTTATATCTGGTGTCTTTACCGGTAATCATCCGGGCTGAACTACCCCTCCATCTTGTCTCTTGCAAACAACAGATGTCAATATTTCTCCTTGAGATAGTCTCTACTACCTCACCACTCCTTCCTCTCATAGTTCCAACGTTCAAAGTTGATATGCGAAAATCTTGACGTGGTCGCAGGATATCGATCTGGTTGTGCCCACGTTTGACACCAACCCTACCGTTGACGACACTCCTATCTCTAGGAGTCCCGTACTCACTAAAACTACTATGTGAAACTACCATGACTAACAAATGAAGCACATTTTACGGCTGGATGCCCTTCCTAACACCAACCTAGATTTTGACAGAATCTAGGAAACTGGGCTCCAGGGATTGCTAAGGCCCATAGCAGATAGTAGGAGCTATAAACTGGAAAACAGCTGCAAAAACTGGTTTTGGGGCGCCAGTGACCCGCCCTACGCCCATCCTCCTGTCGGTACGAAACAGCTCAGCCACGTGAAGGCCAGGAGTTGGACTTGGTTGTCAGAGGCTTTATTTTGCGCTGGCCATTGGGGCATTTTGTAGGCAGCTGAGACAGAGCCCAGACAACCACCCCGGCAATAACAACCCATTAGAGCCAAAACCCATTAGAGCCACAACCCATTAGAGCCAAAAACAGAAATCAGGATTCGATTTTTGATTCCTGTTTTCTGAAAACAGAATCGAAATCAGGATTCGATTTTGATTCCTGTTTCTGAAAAACAGAAATCAGGATTCTGATTCAACTAGCAGTTCCTTACAGAAATGCCCCGTGGGGGGGGGGGGGGGGGGGAGAGGTAGCTTCTTACTTCCGGTTTTGCAATGGACAGCTCTTCCCTCACTCTTCCCCCCATTGGGCGCTAGCTTCTTACTTCCGGTTTTGCGGATAAGAGCAACGGCTTTCCCTCCCCCCCCCCCCAAAAAAAAAAAACAACAACAACACCACCTCACCTCAGTCCCTGACACGTACGCCGGTCACGCAATGGCTGAGTGCTTTTTTAAACCGCGCCGGGGGAGTTGAGGACATACGGAAACTTTTTCAGGGTGGTTGTGTGCCCGAAGACTGGAAATTCCAAGGGAAGGGGTAAAAAGGTGACTTTCCAGGAGCACTTAGATTTTCCAAGTAGATTTTCCAGGGTTATTTTGCGACAGGAAAAAATGGAACTTCTAGAGGGAAAGGGGAGGGGGGGTCTTTTTAAAGTCTTTTTAAAAGTACAAAAATGCATTGCGTGACCGGTACACGTGTCAGGGACTGAGATAAGGTGGTGGTGGTTGTGGGGGGGGGGGGGGGGGAGCTGTTGCTCTTATCTGTGGGGAGGAGTGGGAGCTGTCAATTGCAAAACCGGAAGTAAGAAGCTAACTCTTTACCCCCTCCCCTCCCCCACCCCACGGGGCATTTATGTGAGGTACTGCTAGTTAAATCTGAATCCTGATTTTTGTTTTTCAGAAAACAGGAATCAAAATCGAATCCTGATTTTTGTTTTCAGAAATCAGGAATCAAAAATCGAATTCTTATTTCGGTTTTCAGAAAACAGGAATCAGAAATCATCAGGATACTTCGCGGCCAACCTGATTATTGGATTTCTGAAAAACAGAATCCAGAAATTGTCCGAGACCGATTCCTGTTTTCGGTTTTCTGAAAACAGAAATCAAATGTTCCTTTGCCTTGACTCGGTATTCGGAAAGAGAAGACAAAGTCCACTGGCGAAATGATTGATTTATCAGTTTACTCAACTTTGGATAGTCCCCGATACTTGATTTCGATTTCTGATTCCTGTTTTCTGATAACCGAAATAAGAATTCGATTTTTGATTCCTGATTTCTGAAAACAAAAATCAGGATTCGATTTTGATTCCTGTTTTCTGAAAAACAAAAATCAGGATTCAGATTTAACTAGCAGTACCTCACATAAATGCCCCGTGGGGTGGGGGAGGGGAGGGGGTAAAGAGTTAGCTTCTTACTTCCGGTTTTGCAATTGACAGCTCCCACTCCTCCCCACAGATAAGAGCAACAGCTCCCCCCCCCCCCCCACAACCACCACCACCTTATCTCAGTCCCTGACACGTGTACCGGTCACGCAATGCATTTTTGTACTTTTAAAAAGACTTTAAAAAGACCCCCCCTCCCCTTTCCCTCTAGAAGTTCCATTTTTTCCTGTCGCAAAATAACCCTGGAAAATCTACTTGGAAAATCTAAGTGCTCCTGGAAAGTCACCTTTTTACCCCTTCCCTTGGAATTTCCAGTCTTCGGGCACACAACCACCCTGAAAAAGTTTCCGTATGTCCTCAACTCCCCCGGCGCGGTTTAAAAAAGCACTCAGCCATTGCGTGACCGGCGTACGTGTCAGGGACTGAGGTGAGGTGGTGTTGTTGTTGTTTTTTTTTTTTTTTGGGGGGGGGGGGGGGGGGGAGGGAAAGCCGTTGCTCTTATCCGCAAAACCGGAAGTAAGAAGCTAGCGCCCAATGGGGGGAAGAGTGAGGGAAGAGCTGTCCATTGCAAAACCGGAAGTAAGAAGCTACCTCTTCCCCCCCCCCCCCCCCCCACGGGGCATTTCTGTAAGGAACTGCTAGTTGAATCGGAATCCTGATTTCTGTTTTTCAGAAACAGGAATCAAAATCGAATCCTGATTTCGATTCTGTTTTCAGAAAACAGGAATCAAAAATCGAATCCTGATTTCTGTTTTTAGAAAACAGAAATCAAAAATGGAATCCTGATTTCTGTTTTCAGAAAACAGGAACAGAAATCGAAATCAAGTTACGGGGACTATCCAAAATTGAGTAAACGGATAAATCGAACATTTCGCCAGTGAATTTTGTCTTCTCTTTCCGAATACCGAGTCAAGGAAAATGAACATTTGATTTCTGTTTTCAGAAAACCGAAAACAGGAATCGGTCTCGGACAATTTCTGGATTCTGTTTTTCAGAAATCCAATAATCAGGTTGGCCGCGAAGTATCCTGATTATGCTTCCATATTCATATATCCTTCGGTGCGTAGCCGACAAAGAAAGAGAGAATACTCATGGGAATGCCACGTGATCTGAAATGGGAAAACATTACGCCCAAGCCGAGGAGGTCTATTAAGCCCGTGCCTAAACGTCCAATCGGACTCAATAAGGGCGAGTTTTTGTTTAATAAATTAGCCTATGCATCTATAATAAGAACTTGAACTCTTTCATGAATTGCCATACCACTTGTTCTTGCACTTGTCCGGTTTAATATTATTTCGCAAGATTTTACTTGCTTATGAATTTGACTGTAATCTCACAATAAAAGTAGTCCCTCAAGCAAGTTACAAGCAGGCGAGCTGTGGTTATATCTATCTAGCTACATATTTCCACGTAGGGCGGATTAGTAAGTTGTACAGTAGGTACTGAGTAAGGAAGCTCTTCTCAGGACTGAACCTTCTAAGAAGCCTACTCTGCTCCTCTGGAGCATTCATCTCTGCCCAAATGACAATCCTCCCACGCCAAGCTTATTCTAACTTTATACATGTCAAGGATTCATTAAGAAATCAAGAACATTTGCGTACTTCCCCGCAAGCAAAGCGGACTTCATTCAGCTATAGCAGGTTTTCGTAAAAGCCGTGTGCGCACATCCTATATATCTCTCATAATTCATAACAAATTATGTTAAAAAACAATATGTACATTTCAGTTCGTGCAGAATATTGTTTAAGATCTTAAAAGTTTCGAAGAACCTTAGGAGGTATATTAACCAATTGAAGTGCTCTTTCTTATCTTTTCTGATTATTACAAACGTATGGCTCCTATAAGAAATACGCTCTTTATCAATAAGTAGCTCTAGGGATAGCGACTATTAAAAAAATGAGGAATTTAGGTGATAGTTATTGAGAGATTTGATTATTAAATACTTTAAACATTTCGACAACTAATGATTTAAGTCTGCAATACTTAAAAAAACGGTTGAACTCGTTTGTAGCCAAGTATCACGGCTTGTGGGGACCTTGGCAAAAACAGTTGGACAGTTTTGCAACTAAGTTGACCACCACGAGAGACTACACAACTTGTGGGGACCTTACCGTAGCCGAGTGTATCACCACCACAAGAGCATAGAAAACTCATAAGGACCTTACCATAAAACGGTTTAACTATTTTGTAGCAAGTATCATGGCCACGAGAGCATACAAAGGTCGTGGGGACCTTACCAGAAAACGGCTGAACTCTTTTCTAGCCAAGTAACACCGCCACGAGAGCATGCACAACTTGTGGGGACCTTAATTTAAAATGGTTGAACACTTTTGTAGCCAAGTAACACCGCTAGGAGAGCATACACAACTTGTGGGGACCTTACCATAAACGGCTTAACTCTTTTCTAGCCAAGTAACACCGCCACGAGAGCATACACAACTTGTGGGGACCTTAATTTAAAATGGTTGAACACTTTTGTAGCCAAGTAACACCGCTAGGAGAGCATACACAACTTGTGGGGACCTTACCATAAACGGCTTAACTCTTTTGTAGCCAAGTAACACCGCTACGAGAGCATACACAACTTGTGGGGACCTTACCAGAAAACGGTTGAGCTCCTTTGTAGCCAAGTAACATCGCTAGGAGAGCATACACAACTTTTGGGGACCTTACAATAAAACGGCTTAACTCTTTTGTAGCCAAGTAACTCCGTCACGAGAGCATACACAACTTGTGGGGACCTCACCATAAAACGGTTCAACCCTTTTGTAGCCAAGTATCTCCGCTAGGAGATCATACACAACTTGTGGGGACCTTACCATAAAACGGCTGAACTCTTTTCTAGCCAAGTAACACCGCAACGAGAGAATACCCAGATATAAATAGAGAGAAAGGACAAAACAGATAAGATTTGTGCCGACGTTTCGGACTCTTTACTTTCAGTTCTTCATCAGGGCGGTTACCCAGCATATGGGGGCCTTACCATAAAACGGCTGGACGCTTTTGTAGCAAAATAACACAGCTACGAGAGCATACACATCTTGTGGGGACCTTACCATAAAACGGCTGAAATCCTTTGTAGCCAAGTAACACCGCTACGACAGCATGCACAACTTGTGGGGACCTTACCATAAAACGGCTGAGCTCTTTTGTAGACAAGTAGCACCGCTACGACAGCATGCACAACTTGTGGGGACCTTACCATAAAACGGCTGAACTCCTTTGTAGCTAAGTAACACCGCTACGAGAGCATACACAACTTGTGGGGACCTTACCATAAAACGGCTAAACCCTTTTGTAGCCAAGTAACACCGCTACGAGATCATACATAACTTGTGGGGACCTTACTAGAAAACGGTTGAACTCTTTTGTAGCCAAGTAACACCGCTACGAGAGCATACACAACTTGTGGGGACCTCACCATAAAATGGCTGAGCTCCTTTGTAGCCAAGTAACACCGCTACGAGAGCATACACAACTTGTGGGGACCTTACCATAAAACGGCTGAACACTTTTCTAGCCAAGTAACACCGCTACGAGAGCATACACAACTTGTGGGGACCTTACCATAAAACGGTTGAACTCTTTCTAGCCAAGTAACACCGCTACGAGAGCATGCACAACTTGTGGGGACCTTACCATAAAACGGCTGAACTTTTTTCTAGCCAAGTAACACCGCTAAGAGAGCATACACAACTTGTGGGGACCTTACCATAAAACGGCTGAACTCCTTTGTAGCCAAGTAACACCGCTACGAGAGCATACACAACTTGTGGGGACCTCACCATAAAATGGCTGAGCTCCTTTGTAGCCAAGTAACACCGCTACGAGAGCATACACAACTTGTGGGGACCTTACCATAAAACGGCTGAACTCTTTTCTAGCCAAGTAACACCGCTACGAGAGCATACACAACTTGTGGGGACCTTACCATAAAACGGCTGAACTCTTTTCTAGCCAAGTAACACCGCTACGAGAGCATGCACAACTTGTGGGGACCTTACCATAAAACGGCTGAACTTTTTTCTAGCCAAGTAACACCGCTAAGAGAGCATACACAACTTGTGGGGACCTTACCATAAAACGGCTGAACTCCTTTGTAGCCAAGTAACACCGCTACGAGAGCATACACAACTTGTGGGGACCTTACCATAAAACGGCTGAACTCCTTTGAAGCCAAGTAACACCGCTACGAGAGCATACACAACTTGTGGGGACCTCACCATAAAATGGCTGAACTCCTTTGTAGCCAAGTAACACCGCTAACGAGAGCATACACAACTTGTGGGGATCTTACCATAAAACGGCTGAACTTTTTTCTAGCCAAGTAACACCGCTAAGACAGCATACACAACTTGTGGGGACCTTACCATAAAACGGCTGAACTCCTTTGTAGCCAAGTAACACCGCTACGAGAGCATACACAACTTGGGGACCTTACCATAAAACGGCTGAACTCCTTTGTAGCCAAGTAACACCACTACGAGATCATACACAACTTGTGGTGACCTTTCTATAAAACGTTTGGACAATTTTGTAGCCAAGTAACACAGTCACGAGAGCATACAGATTTTGTGGGGACCTTAGCATAAAACGGCTGAGCTCTTTTGTGGCCAAGTAACACTGCTACGCGAAGATACACAATTTGTGGGGACCTTTCCATAAAACGGTTGAGCTGTTAAGCTGTTGAGCTTTAAAAAAAGCGTCTATAAAATGATGAAACCTTCAGAAAACGATAGAAAAGATTGGTAGCGTGAGGAAATAGCATTCTTTTTGATTTAGCAAATAAACGATTAAATTAAACGTGCTACCGGCAAATCGACGGAAAACGGCAAGTTATGGTCTCAGTCAGGGTAAATAATTAAAAATCCATAATACGACTTTTTTCCTGTAATTCAGTTGATAGAATCCTAAAGTATATTTCTAAAACCCGCGTAGCCAGGGTGGTCCAGGGGGAAATTTTCCCATACATTTACTGTATTTGCTGGAGAAAAGTTTAGCATTTTCGTCCCATGTTTTTACTATCCGGCCCCCCTTCAGAAATTCCTGGCTACGCCGTTGAAAACCTCAAATGACGCGTCAACTGTTTTCCTAGGCTTCAATAGCCCATTCTTTGTTTTGCGCGCCACTCATTTTCTGTATTTTAATTAACTTTACACGCTTTTTCTAGCACATACATTTTAGGTCAAACTTTCACCTTCGCGAAGCTCCTGACCTCGCAAAATTTAAGATTTCGGCGTCAAAGTTTCTGTGTCTTTAGAAGTTGACTGTAACACTTAAAAAACTGTGACCAAATTTTGATTTTTTACTCGAAAAAATTTTATGATAAATTTTGCGGCAGCAAACTGAAAAAAATGCGACTTTCAACTTTGCGATCTAATATTTTCGTAAATATGCAAAATATCAAAAATCTCTCACACGGTTTTGCAGTTCATTTCTTCAAGATTAAAATCCGACAAAGTGTAAAAGTTTGCAACAAATCGCTAATGGTCTGGAGCGTCTCGAATAAACAAGTTAGTTTTTAGTTCGGGGACGTTAAGATATAAGAAAAAGTCAAATTTCGGTAAAATGAACAACTTCATTAGATAGAACAATTTTTTAGCTTTAAAACGATATAAAACTGATAATCATAGCATAAATTGCAACGCGACGATAATTTTTTTTCCGCAAGCATGTCGTTTTCCCTGACTGAGACCTTAAGTGTTGCCACTCCTAAATTAGGAATTTACGTAGTTTATGGATGATTATACAAGAAGGATTGCATACAAAAATAGAGGGCATAGCTTGTTGTTGTCTACACAACCTTTCCAGTTCCTTTGTGCTACGAAAACAGACAAAAAACAACGGCTCGCATAAAATTTTCTGTGGAGATTTTTGCAAACTGTGTGCTGTCACCTTTCATCGATTTCGCATGTATTAATGCATTTATTTTCAAGGCATTTTTCCATGAAGACAATTCACTGAGTACAATCTCTTTCGTTATAGGCTGAACAAAAGTGCTTTATAAATTTCCATATCTTGAATGGTCTCAGTAAAGAGAAAAACACATTATACATCATACACAACTTGTGAGGACCTTACCATAAAACGGCTGAACTCCTTTGTAGCCAAGTAACACCGCTACGAGATCATACACAACTTGTGGGGACCTTTCTATAAAACGCTTTGCCCCTTTTTAGCCACGTAACACCGCCACGAGAGCATACACAACTTGTGGGGACCTTACGGTTAAACCGGTGAACTCTTTTCTAGCCAAATAACACCGCCACGAGAGAATACACAACTTGTGGGGACCTTACGATTAAACCGGTGAACTCTTTTGTAGCCAAGTAACACCGCCTCGAGAGCATACCCAACTTGTGGGGACCTTACAATCAAACAGTTGCACTCTCTTGTAGCCAAGTAACACCACCACCAGAGCATACACAACTTGTGGGGACCTTACTATAAACCGGCTCAACACTTTAGTAGCCAAGTAACACCACCACGAGAGCATACACAACCTTACCATAAAACTCTTCTGTAGCCAAGTGTGACCGCCACTAGTGCATATACAACTTGTGGGGACCTCCCTATAAAAGAGTTGAACTCTTTTGAAGCCATATAACACCGCTACCAGATCATACAGAACTTGTGGGGACCTTACCATAAAACGGCTGAGGAACTCTTTTGTAGTTAAGTGTCACCACCACGACAGGATATACAACTGGGACCTTACAATCAATTGATTTCGTTCGTTACAATTGACTAGCGCGTATAGTGGCTATAATATTTAGAGGCACAAATCTCAAACGCCTTTCACAAATATCACCGTGAGAACCAACTTATAAAAATGTCAACTGAATGTATCATTTGTCAATTAGTTGTAATCTGAGATCTCAAGAGCAGGTAGATGGCGGCTTTTCGACACAACAAATCTCCAATAATTTTTACTGATATACAGTCGTATTAGTATATATGATATTTATTAAAGTGCTACGCGAGGCTGAAATTGTAAGGGCTTATATTATTGCACATTCAAAATAAGGAAGAATGCCGTATATTTCGCGTTCATAGCTCTTTTGGTTCAGAGATATTGAAGATTTTTACTTATGCAAATTAGCAAAAAATGACGTCACAAGAGGCCAAGAATGTTTTATGTATAATTCTCTTTGGGATAGTTAGATTCACTTAAAACTTGGTAATAACAAAGAAGGAACAAAACCACAACCTCTGACATGTTTATTACTGTTTCAATGGTAACGCTATTGACACTATGGCTGTCTGTTTAAAAAATAGGAAAAATCTGAAACTTATTCACCTAAAAGTGAAGTACTACAATACTTTGCCAAAATACTCTGGGTTGTGTTGACAAACAAATCAGGAAGTTTTGAAGACTTTCATAGATTTTACCTATTTTTCCAGGAATCACTTCTATAGCCAAACGTGTTACCATGGAAACACTAATTAGGATATGGATGTATGAGGTCTTGTTTCTTCTTTGTTATTGCCAAGTTTGAAGTGAATCTAATTATCCCAAACAGAATTATATAGGTAAATCCATTGCCTGACGAGGGAATTCCACGCTAAATTTCACTAGAAAAAACCGATATCGCTCGAGTCGCGCATTTTCTTTGAATCCCATACCGGACATTTTTAGAAAATTAAGTCTAAATTTAAGAGAATTGATAGTGGATTTCGAGCGCTTGAAAGCAGCGCTAGTGCGAAAGCGATGGAATTTTCTGAATCTCAAAACGAAAGTCCCTTGAAATTAGGCTTTGCTGCAATAGCGAATCTTTAAAACACGAAATTACAATATATAAATGTTTAGATGAGAGAAAATTCATTCAGTTCAGTCTAAAGTAAGCTTAGGTATAGTTTTAAGATTGTCGACACACTGAAGTGACTGAAGCCAATTTGAAAAAAAGCGATGGCGAGTCTACAAAAGTTTCAAATGATTTGAATTAGTAAATTTATCTTACTGATCGAAAATGTTTTAACTTTTAAAGCTTACTTGTTTGATTTCTTGTACCCTTACGGCTTCCTATCTCCTTTATTCTTGGTAAATACCGCAGCTCCTGTAGTGTGTTTTCCATGTGTTTTCCACCTCTAACATTTGACACAACTTTTCATCGATAACATAACTTAACTTTCATCGAACGAGCCAACAGCTTCTCGTTGAAATTATCTTGTAAAGTAAATATCTGGACATTGCCTTGCATACCCAGGGTAGAAATACCCGAAACTTTGGAGGAACCAGAGAGATTTTGTTTCCAAAACTTGTTGTGTTGACCACACGAGAGTTTGAGCGTTTGTGTTTTGTGGAGGCGCGTGTGCCCACGTTTCACAAAGCGCGCGAAAAACTGTCATGCGAAAAATGGAGATAAATACATTTCCCCTGCTTTTATCGTAACTAACTTCTATCAAAAACTATAAAACAAATTTGATTTTTGTATGTGCTATCTGATTAATAGTCCGGGAATGCTGTACTAACTAAAAAACTCGTCGATTTTTTAAATTTAAATGACGGGGGCCCTGTGTAATTGGGGTATTCCACAAAAAATACCTCTCCTTCTTAGCCAATCAGCGCGCGCGATAGAATAGAGGTATGGGATTCTATATAAAACATTGTTGGCCTCTTTTGCCCTTGTCTTGTTGTGACGTCATTTTTTGCTAATTTGCATAAGTAAAAATCTTGACTATCTCTGTAACCAATGAACGTGAAATAAGGGAGATTCTTCCTTATTTTGAATGTGCAATCAAATAAGTCATTAAAATTTCAGCCTTGACTAGCACTTTAGTTATATAGTGTGATAAAAAGCCTAAAGTGTCCAACTTCAGCGCGCGCGATCCAATTTAAAAATAATTGGGCAACAATGGATTTCGTACTGGCTATATAGAGCAGATTTCGTATGACTGTGAAAAGTACCGTGACACGGCGCGGTACTGTCGCGGTGGCGGTACGGAACCTGGCCTGCTGTAGATACCGAACGAAACCGCGTAGTCGCGGTACGGTCACGGTCGCGGCGCGGAACAACTCTTTCGCGGTACTTTTCACAGTCATACGAAATCTGCTCTAATCATTTGTCAAATACATCGCGTTACGAGCGTAATACAAAAAAATGACATCGTTTTCTTTCCTGTGAGCCATTAACGGCTGGTGCAAGTCCATAGATTTTCCCTTGACAACTTCGTTTCTGTAAAGAAAAAATAAAGACAGCGAAAACTTCAACAAGGGCATTATGAAGTCTGCCAGACGTATGCCCACGTCATGGCGAAGAACTTCTTAATTCCATTGATTTCACTATTGACATGTAAAGAATACATCCGCCAATAATCAATACATTTGAATATGAAAACTTTCAATTTTGAATTAGCTTATGTATATAGAGGATATAACACGGCCGTGCGGAGATACGAATTTGATCTTCGAGCAAAGATTAGTGCAGATAGCTATAACCCACTAGATTAGTGCAGATAGCTAAGAACAACAGGATCAGTTCAAATAGCTAGAACCGACAGGATTAGTACAGGGAGAGGGAGCTATGACCCACTAGATTAGTGCAGATAGCTATAACCCACTAGATTAGTGCAGAGACACCTATAACCCAGTAGAGTAGTGCCGACTTGAAAAAAAAAAGAAAACTAATCAGAAATCTATTGAAGAATAATTATATAAAACTTAAACGTTCGGTGGAATGGATCGAGAAATAGCGATATTAAAACGTATTGTTTTCGTGGTTTTCAACCTTGGCTGGCCATCGTTACGGGACGATACTTCTTTGTTTTGAGATGCCCAGAACAGCTGCGCAATTACGTGACAGCCTCTCTTTAACAGACAGCCTCTCTTTAACCTGTGCGTATTATAGTTATCTGCACTAATCCAGTGGATTATAGCTATCTGCGCTAATCTAGTGGATTGTAGCTATCTGCACCAATGTAGTAATTGCAAAATTTGTAGCTATAGCTCATTGAATTCGTGCAGCTATAAGATACCAGATTAGGGCAGATAGCCATAACCTACTGGAATAGTGCAGATAGCTATAACCAACTAGATTAGTGCAGATAGCTTTTACCCGATTTAACCCCCTGGTTTAAAGCGGAATAGCTATAACCCACTAGATTAGTGCAGATAGCTATAACCCACTGCATTAGTCCTGAGAGCTATAACCCACTGCATTAGTGCAGATAGCTATAACCCACTGAATTAGTGCAGATAGCTACCACCCACTGGATTAGTTCAGATAGCTACAACCCACTAGATTTAGTGCCGATAGCTATAACCCACTAGATTAGTGCAGATAGCTATAACCCACTGCATCAGTGCAGATAGCGATAATCCACTGCATTAGTGTAGATAGCTATAACCCACTGCATTAGTGCAGATAGCTATAACCCACTGGATTAGTGCAGATGGCTATAATCAACTGGATTAGTGCAGATAGCTATAACCCACTGGATTAGTGCAGATAGCTATAATCCACTGCATTAGTGCAGATAGCTATAACCCACTGCATTAGTGCAGATATCTATAACCCACTACTGTACAAAGGTGGACCAGCCTATGACCCTTTCGTGCGGATAAGTACAGATAGCTATAATCCACTGGATAAGTACAGATAGCTATAATCATCTATAATAGATAAAAGATACAATGTACAGTGAGTACAGCGCTTGCGACTTGTTTTCATATAAATTGTCGACTACTTGCAATGAGATAAAATCACTTCTTTGAGAGATTTCAAATCGACCAATCTACAGCTCTGTTTGCTGTCGAAGCCATCTTGAACTCACAAAGATAAACACGACAAGGCAAAACGCGCCGACCAATCAGAATCACTAGTACCCAGATCCGTTTACTAATCCAGTGGGTAATAGCTATCTGCATTAATCTACTGGATTGGTGCAGATAGCTATAATCCACTAGATTAAAGCAGATAGCTATTACCCACTAGATTAGTGCAGATAGCTATAACCCACTGGATTAGTGCAGATAGCTATAACCCACTGGAGCGCAGATAGCAATAATACCTAGAATGAGGCAGACAGCTATAACCCAGTAGATTAGTCCAGATAGCTATAATCCACTAGATTAGTGCAGATAGCTATAATCCACTCGATTAGTACAGATATCTACAACCCACAAAATTAGTGCTGATAGCTATTTAACAATTAGACCTCGAGGCCGAATGTGCTATGATAAATAGACCATGAGGCCGAAGGCCGAATGGTCTATTTAACAATTAGACCTCGAGGCCGAATGTGCTATGATGAATAGACCATGAGGCCGAAGGCCGAATGGTCTATTGATATCATAGCACATGAGGACGAGAGGTCTAATTGTTTTAGTATAAACCAACTAGTTGGTCAGTTATGGCAATGAATTCCATTATTTTATGTTGAAAACATCAAGTTTTCTTTCAAAGAAAGGTGGTGGTTTTGCCAGGCACGGTCTATCACTAATAGACCATTAGTAGCTCAGCCAATCAGAATGCAGGATTTGTAATAGACCATTAGTTGGTTTATACTAATGATATCATAGCACATGAGGACGAGGTCTAATTGTTTTAGTATAAACCAACTAGTTGGTCGGTTTTGGCAATGAATACCATTATTTTATGTTGAAAAAATCAAGTTTTCTTGAAAAGAAAGGTGGTGATTTCGCTAGGTACGGTCTACCACTAATAGACCATTAGTAGCTCAGCCAATCAGAATGCAGGATTTGTAATAGACCATTAGTTGGTATATACTAAAACCCACTAGATTAGTGCAGATAGCTATTACCCACTAGTTTAGTGCAGATGGCTATAATTGACTAGATTAGTGCAGATAGCTATAACCCACTGCATTAGTGCAGATAGCTATAACCCACTGCATTAGTGCAGATAGCTATAATCCACTAGATTAGTGTAGATATGTATAACCCACTAGATTAGTGTAGATAGCTATAACCCACTAGATTAGTGCAGATACCTATAACCCACTAGATTAGTGCGGATAGCTACAACCCACTAGATTAGTGCAGATAGCTATAACCCACTAGATTAGTGCCGATAGCTATAACCCAATGGATTAGTGCCGATAGCTATAACCCACTAGATTAGTGCAGATGGCTATATCCCATTATACAACAACACTAGTAAAACGCGCGCTCTGATTGGCTGACAGGTCGTGTGTTATGACAGTACACACGCACGATTGACGTCATAGCGCACGCATGCAAGCAAAATCGAGTTTGAAGTGCGCGCACTGTTTAGGCTCATTCATCGCTTTTGTTGTTGTATAAAAACAAAAAGATCTCGTTTTTTTGTGCGTATGTACTGTAAAAGGTACACAGAAGACGTCACAGAATGTCATGAACAACACTCACGCAACTCGACTGCGTCTCGTTGCGTACTTTTTGTTCATGACATTCTGTGACGTCATCTGTGTATATTACAGTACACACGCACGCAAAACGAGATCTATTTGTTAACTAGATTCGTGCAGATACATGTAGCTACAACCCACTGCATTAGTGCAGATAGCTATAACCCATTGGATTACAGTAAAGACCCGCATAAAAGAACAAGTGGTTTAAGAACACTCAGGCTGTGATTTGGTCAAAAAGGTACCTTATACATAAGCACACATGCAGCCTTAAAACTGAAAATTGTTCTCGTATAAAACAATTGCTGCCAGTTAGATTCGAGTACAGTAACCCACTGTGTAGTAGAGTACTGAGGAGAACAATATAATGTGCTGGACCATGCACACACAGTTCTACAGCAGGAATTCCAGGGTACATTTAGCAATTGTTTTTTAGACTTGTCTAATTGTTGTTACTAAAATGACTGCAGTATTTGATGTTAAGAAAAAACTTTAAGAACACCTTAAGAACAATTTCAGGCTGATTTTGCAAAAGACACCCAATATTCAAGAACAAAATCAGCCTGATTCCCCACAACACCTGTTCTTTTATGCGGGTTTTCTCTGTAGTCCAGATAGCTATAACCCACTGGATTAGTACAGATATCTACAATTCACAAGATTAGTGCGGAGAGCTATAACCCACTAGATTAGTGCAGATAGCTTTATCCCACTAGATTAGTGCAGATAGCTGCAACCCACTGCATTAGTGCAGATAGCTATAACCCACTAGATTAGTGTAGATACCTACAACCCACTAGATTAGCTCAGATAGGTAAGAGCCACTAGATGAAGATAGCTAAAACCCCTTGGATTAGTGTACATACCTATAAGCCACTGGATTGGTGCAGATAGCTATAACCCACTAGATTAGTGCAGATAGCTATAACCCACTGGATTAGTACAGATAGCTATAATCCACTAGATTAAAGCAGATAGCTATTACCCACGAGATTAGTGCAGATAGCTATAACCCGCCAGATTAGTGGAGATAATCTTTAGCCCACCAGATTAGTTCAGATAGCTATAACCCACTGCAATAGTGCAGATAGCTATAACCCACCGGATAAAGTACAGATAGCTATAATCGACTAGATAAAACCTGATAGCTATAACCCAGAAGATTATAGCCTGAGGTAACAGACGCCTACTCAAACTCAATCGATTTGAGTGAGACATCTGAGCATTATAGCAAAATGTAACGTACTGGGTTGCGTGACACCGCACAGATCTGTGTAGTGATTCTTATTGGTTGGCACGTTTTGCCTGTGTTGCGTTTATCTTTGTGAGTTCAAGCTACAGTACAGTGTACAGTGAGCACAGTGCTTGCAACTGGTCTTCATATAAATTTTCAACTTAAGTGCTTGCAATGAGATAAAATCACTTCTTTGAGAGATTTCAAATCGACTGATCTACCGCTTTGCTTGCTGTCGAAGTCATCTTGAACTCACAAAGATAAACTTGACAAGGCAAAACGCGCCGACCAATCAGAATCACTACCCAGATCTGTGTACTAATCCAGTGGGTAATAGCTATCTGCACTTATCTATTGAATTTAATTTGAATGCGATTATTGGATTAGTGCAGATAGCTATAATCCAATCGATTAAAGCAGATAGCTATAACCCATCAGATTAGCGCAGATACCGCTATTAATCTAGTGTGTTATAGCTATAAGCACTAATCTAGTGCGTTATAGCTATCTACATTAATCTAGTGGGTTATAGCTATCTACACTAATCTAGTGGGTTATAGCTATCTGCACTAATCTAGTGGATTGTAGCTATCCGCACTAATCTAGTGGGTCATAGCTATCTGCACTAATCTAGTGGGTTATACTGTAGCTATCAGTACTAATCTTGTGGGTTGTAGATATCTGTACTAATCCAGTGGGTTATAGCTATCTGCACTAATCTTGTGGATTATAGCTTATATTCTAGCTTATATTCTAGTGGGTTATTGCTTTCTGGGACAATCTAGTGGCTAAGCTATCTGCACTAATCCAGTGGGTTGTGCGGATAGCTACAACCCACTAGAATAAGTGCAGATAGCCATAACCCACTAGATTAGTGCGGATAGCTATATTATCCAACTAGATTCGTGCAGATACATGTAGCTACAACCCACTGCATTAGCGCAGATAGCTATAATCCACTGGATTAGTATAGATACCTACAACCGACTAGATTAGTGCAGATAGCTATAATCCACTAGATTAGTGCAGATAGCTATAATCCACTGGATTAGTTCCGCTTTCTACATCCCTCTAGATTAGTGCTGATAGCTATAACCCACTAGATTAGTGCAGATAGCTATATCACACTAGATTGGCTGATCGCATTATATTTCCAAACCCGGGGGCCGGGGAGCCTACCATTTGAAGACCCCCCTCAACTGGAACTTCCAGACGTCTTCAACACCCCCCCTGGAATTTTCAAGGGGCTTAAACACTACCCTCCCCTGGAATTTGAACACCTCCTCCCTTGGAATTTCTATGTTCCCTAAACACGCCCTTTTCCACAGCTTAAACAGACCCCACCCCCTAGAATTTCCAGGATTTCCAGGGGTCCTTGACCCCTCCCCTAGGAATTTCCAGGGTCTTGATAGGCCCCCTCCCCTTGGAATTTCCAGGGCTTAGATAGACGACACCCCCTCCCCCCCTGGAATTTCCATTGTCCTCGACGCCCCGGTGTGGAAAGAAAATGCAATCAGCCATTAGTGCAGATAGCTATAACCCACTGCATTAGTGTAGATAGCTATAATCCACTGGATTAGTGTAGATACCTACAACCCACTAGATTAGTGCAGATACCTACAACCCACTAGATTAGTGCAGATAGCTATAATCCGCAAGAATAGTGCAGAAAGCTATAACCCACTGGATTAGTTCAGCTTTCTACAACACTTCGATTAGTGCTGATAGCTAATATATAGATTTAGGCACTGCCTAAAAGCGGAGCTCCCAACTATTATAAGGAATAAAAGATGGTAGTAGTTTATTGTAGTATCAAAATACATTTATTATTATATTTAGACTAATATCATTGCCTTTGTGCCTTTTAAAAAACACAAAAAGCACAAGGACAACTTAACTAATAGAAATGTAGACACCCGTAGGGCTTGTTCACATGAGGTGAGATATCAACCTCATCCCCAGGGTCTTGTGGGTAATTTTTTAAGATGGCGGTTGTTTGAGTACAAGACCCTGGGGGAGGCTGAGTCACTGCCCACTGTTTGAAAACATGGGAACGCAGTTGTCCTTTGTTTTGAAACGGTCATGTGACTCAGCCTCCCCCAGGGTCTTCTCCCGAGTCAACCGGGGACAATATTGGTGAGATATCTGAACGAAAAAAAAATCGCCAATCAGAAATATTCAAAAATCAATAAAATATTAACGGCGCGTGCCCGTACGAAAACGTCAGGCCTTTCGTAGATCTTACGCGGGTCTTCATTATGTCTACATAGTCGAGGTGCAGGCCAAATGGGGTAAAATTTCAAGTCTGCAAGACTGCCGTCCGCCTCCAGAAGACATCACAGGAAATTTGTATTTCGATATCCGCTCATTGACTACAGGTTTACCTGCCGCACGTCCAGAAAAGGTCTTTTTTTGAAGACATTTCTCAGTTTCACGACACAACTATGATGGCATACTTCATCACCTTTAGATTTGAAGCTAATTGAAACTGCAACAAACCTTTTCTGAAAACATGAGATTAACATTGGACTGGCTTGTTATGTTTGACTGCAATTGGTGTTTCGGTTGACCTTAAAATAATCTTCTGCAGTTCTGTTTTGAAAGTCGTTGCGCCAGCGGCCGACGCAGTTACGATCTAACAAGGTCGCGCAAAAATGATCTACGCACATGATGAAGAGTCCAGCGATTTCATTGTTTTTCTTCGCCCCATGTTCTCCCTTTCTGGATCGTATCACGCCCGCCGTATACTCAGCAACATATAAGGTGTCTTGGGTCTACATTTTCTACGTCTGACAGACTTCAGTGAATGAGGTATTAGCTCATTTAACTAGTCGCTAATTTTTAGATCGCGTAAATAAAACGTAGCTTTGATAGCTGATATGTACAACTCGTTTTGAGAGGCATGCTCCTAGATTGATGGCGTGACTAAAACTATGCAAACTGATATTTGAACGCAATCGATTGGTTGTCTCGGTATACTGAAATCCAATCTTGATTTTGAGTTTTGGCGCTCCCTTTACTCGTCAGTTGAAAAGATCACAACATGCCTATGCCAAGGAAGCATTTGTCTCTTATCGGAATTCTCTAAGCGATTCCTTGGAAACTCGCCCTGTACAAGCAGAGGACAAACAAGTTAAAGCTAAGGAGCAATTCATCCTGCTCTTCAGGATAGGAACTAAACACTTTGATAGAGGTACCTTTGACGCGTGTGCCAAAAGAAGAGAGTGGGGATGTGCAGTATAAAAATCGGAGGTGAGATTATCTAGTTTGTTTGGTAGTTCTGAAGCTCTATATGTGACTTTGTGCTGTCTCTAAACATATTTGGGCTCATTAAATTTCTATTAAAGAACGGAACACATTCCGCAGCACAGGATATTATTCTCTGTTTATCGTTGCATGTTCAGGCCAGGTTGTAATTAACTTAATCAGTTCGTAGTTGATATAAGAAAGATGGGGTAATCTTTGAAATTTCGAATGCGCTTCCTAGCCAAACGGAAACTATATGTGGATATGAGAGGCAAAAATGAAGTAATAATTTTAAAGCCGTTTTTAGTCATGCCAAAAGTAGTCGTTTATCCTTGCGTGTTTAGGTCACGTTGTAATTGGCAATTTTGAGGTCTTATCTCAAAATTAATTTTCCTCGGGCGCCTTTAGTCTTTGAAATAGAACGGTTTGAGTGACAGCTTGAGGAGTCTTGAGTTTCGTGTATCAGTGTATTTGTTTCTTTATTAGCATAGGTTAAATAATTCGCACTTGTGCCAAGAAGCCGGTTTGTTCATTTTGCAAAATTTCAATTTGTTATGTCACTAAATTTTGTAGAGACACGATTTGGTGCGCGTGTTCGCGCACTGCAGCCGACAATTATCCGTAACGTAACGCCAATCAATGTGAATTTTGAGCTGGTGTTTACAACTTGTGCATGACTGGATCAATCTACAACCCAAAGTTTCCACGAAATATGTTTTGCGTTTTTCTTCTCTTTCTTCTTCTTTTGACACGCTAACATTATTGTTATCTTCGGCTAGAAATGGTTAAAATTCACCCGTGTTTGTACTCGATTGATGTATCACAGCAAAGGCTTGTGATCCGTAATAATTGTGTGCTGGGAAACCGCCTCTTGGGAAATAATATTTTCAGATAAAGAAGTACGAGGTCTGTACTGCTTGGAGAACTTGAGTAGAACTTTCTTTGACCTCTGTGGGTCTCGCTCGTCAAATTTGACAACTGCGAATGATGTATTTCAGCTAGTTCTGAGTTGTCAGAGTAAGAAGGATTTTTGCAGCTCAATAAAACTGGGGGGCTCTACGAAATTTGTAATGGGAACTTTGAACTTTGGTGGAACGCCAAAATATTTGACAAAATTTGGTAATGGCGTTCACAGATTTGTTTGAAAAACAAATACCAAATTCGCGCAGTGCGAACGGTAGCGCGTGTAACTAATTTAGTTTTCATCTACCGGGGTGGTCACTTGTTAATTTGATCAAGTCTTGTATAGTCAGTTTTTCTTATAGCTATGGTGTTGCCAAAGTATTCGAAGGGAAAAAGTGGGAAAAAGTCGACAAATTTGGCGAGTGAGAAATCCGAATAAGGGCCAGAGTCACTGGGGCAGCAAAAAATCCTTTAGATTAATCCGACCTACTGGTAGTTGATGATAAGATAGATGAGGATTAATCTCTTGACATAATGCTGTTACTATAACCAAACGAAACCCAAAATTTGGACATGTGAGGCAGAAAATCAAGTAAGCTATTTTTAGCCGTTTTTTTAGTCGTGCCAAAAGTCTTTGGCTTGCCTGTAATAAATCTGCATCCATCAATCAAGATAAAATCTTATTTGCAATAAATATCCCCAAAAGATTTGCAGCAGATATGCAGAAAAGATAAGCCGTATCGTTTACACACTAGATTACTTGATAACCCGCTAAGCGCACGTTCAAACATTTTGGTCTGTAATGTCTGGATTTCGGCTACTTTATCCAGGCGACCAGCAGGCATTCTGCAGGTCCGCAGCTATGGACAATACAATGAGAAGTTAAGCTCAACTGCAGGTATGTTTAAACTAAAATGGAGGCCTGTGAAAAGTATGCGGTTTTCGTACGGGTGGTAAACACATTTTTCTTTCGTTACGACTGTTCCTTTGGATAATGGATCTTCTTGATGAAATGTAGTTGACTTCTGCCTTTAGTGGCACTTTAAAAGACGGGGCACAAATTATGATAAACACCTAACAACCCTAACAGCCCTAACACCACTTACAGACCTAACAGCCCTAACAGACTGTTAGGTTTGTTAGGGCTGTTAGGTTTGTTGGCTGTTAGGGTTGTCAGGCCAACCAGGGCTGTAAGGGCTGTAAGGGCTATAAGGGCTGTAAGACCTGTTAGGGCTGTCAGGTGTTGATCATAATATGTGCCCCACCTTTTAGACGTGGGAATAAGGAATGCCTTTCTCCCTGCTGTTTGTCCCTAACAGCAGCCCTATGCTGTTTGGGACTGTTAGGGTTGTTAGGCCTAAACAGAATTTCCCTGTCCTATTTCTTGACTCATATGACCCCTGAGATAGACAGTTTTATGCTGTCCCTACACAAATACCATATCTCTCTGCCCAGAGTTTTCTCGGTCACAAGTGAATTGTTTGATTTCAACACAGAGGGATTGTATAGATTGCATAGAGGCAAGTCTAGGGACCAAAATTTCCCCTAATCCCCATATGTTGCCTCATTTGGTGCCTCTCCCTGTAACATATCCGAAAAATATCCCCCTAAAATATTGGGTAATCTTTTTCAACCCTAAAAAAGTTTTCAAATTTTAAATAAATTTGATTTCTTGATTGGCTTGATTTATGTTATTGCTTGCCACATGTCCCATGGTTTACAGTCAGAATTAGCATGCTCCCTGCTCTTTTCCATACAAATACTGTACTTTTTTTATAGAAATTCCATAGGGGTGGGGGTCTCTTTTCAATGCCCAGGACAGGGGGGGGGGGGGGCACAATAACTTTCATGATTTATTCAGGACAATATTTATTCCTCAGTGGAAAAAACTGCATTATCTGACAGAACAGTAAGTAGAATAATTTCACAAGATAATCTTATCGATAGATACACCAGAGAAATAAATATCAGACATTTTACCAGGATTCCGGGTAATTTTGGCCAAAGTGGCCAAAAATCCAGTTACTGAAACACTTAGAATTGCTTGCTTGATTTTGGTCTATTTTGGAAACAAAATGTATGCCATGAGCAACAAATGAAAAGGAGAAATATAATGTCAAAGTTCTCCACGTTGGAGTACTACAATGAAACTCTATGTCAACCCAATTCTATAAAAACTCTCAGCTGTATATTGAAACAGATTTTATAATGGAAATAACCCAAGTTCCTAATGCGTGCAGACCCTTCAAAAGATATTGGACCAGACACTATTACTCCTGGCCATACGGGTGTTAAGCAGAAGGCTGCAATGTCCAAAGTGTTCCAAATACATAACTCCATATAATGGGTGTAGCAATTTTGTAGAAGGGTCTGAAATTCATGAAGTTTCAGGTTTACAAGATGTCCAGAAAGGCAAAAAAGGTACTTGAATTTCACCTAATTGCACTTTAAATACTGAAAAAAATGAGTTTTTTTTTTGGGGGGGGATAGAAATGAGACAGAAAAACAAAATAATTTTGGTTGAGGGGGCATGCTCCCCTGAGAAAAGTTTGAAAAACTTGGATCAAGATACATCTATTGGGTTTTAGAAAACAATGAAACTACGGCGGAAACATATAACAGAGGCTCTCTTTATTCTGATCCAACAGAAATGGGAAAACGTTCTATGCACTCTGCTGGCTTTCCTTTGAGCAAGGAAAATATTATAGATGAATCAAATTTAACTTATATTTGACTGGGGTGGAAGGTTTTCAAGAAATAAATTATAATAGATAAGTTAGCTATCAATAGATAGAATAAAGTAATCAATTCTATAATTTAATGAATGGCCAAAACACAGTTGAAAGTGTGATCATCTTTTCTAAATCGTACGGCCGAGGAATCAAATTTCCTGAAGAGATCGTCTAGTCAGAGAAAATATTTCTCATAAAACAAAAAAAACATTCTTACCAATTAAGAGCTTGCAGTTTAGTCCACTTCATACTGAATGTTTGTCCAACTCCAGCGAGCAGTGAGTTTCCAGTCCACACCGCACCCATTATATACTGTACGTGACTTTCAAAGCTATTCCATGTCTTTAGGGAGCTGAAGAACCCACAAAACACGGCAAAACACGAAAACCCCGCGCTCGATTTGGGCGCCATTGTTGTTGTACTGTAACTCGTGACAAACGTTTTCAGTTCCTGTGAATTCAGCTATAGTCCTGACACTTTCGCATTCAGTGGAGAAGTAGAACATGTGTCTAATTAAATAGAATTGCAGCCTGTAATTTTTCCTCGTGAAAACGACTCCAAAACTCGAAAACAAACAGGGCAGGCTATCGTGTGTGACTATACAACTACAACTCTTGTCGCTTCGGGTCACGTGGTGGTCACGAGCAAAGACGTTTGTCAATAGAAACTTTATTTCCGCTTCCTGTAAAGTGAAGTTTGTGTTTTCGGTGAACAGAGATCCAATTATACCACGCTCGGTATCGGCGCTCGCCAGGCGTTGTGTCGTTCAAGGCACCGAAAGTTTCTGTTTAAAAAAAAATTGTCTTAGTCCATCAACTGTCGAGGAGAGCCGAAAATTTGTGGTTCACTCAAAGTCAAGGGCAAGGGGAATAACCGTTTCCATGTTAATCCTCGACTATCGAGTAGTCTCAAAAAGATATGATGGCAAGAACAGGATGCCTCTCTTTGGTGGTTTACTTTCTGCTTGCCCGGATTCTTCTTCCCCTTTCTTCCCGCCGGGCGCTATTTCCGTCTAGGTCTCTCTGGTGCTTCCATTTCTTTCTGCTCTTCTACGATAATTTTAACATTCCTCGATCCCTTCCTCATCCCTCGACCCAATGTTTGTATTCTATGGCTTCCTCTTCGCGTATTTTTATCCCCCTAGGAATTTCCAGGGTCTTGATAGGCCCCCTCCCCTTGGAATTTCCAGGGCTTAGATAGACGACACCCCCTCCCCCCCTGGAATTTCCATTGTCCTCGACGCCCAGGTGTGGAAAGAAAATGCAATCAGCCATTTGTGCAGATAGCTATAACCCACTGCATTAGTGTAGATAGCTATAATCCACTGGATTAGTGTAGATACCTACAACCCACTAGATTAGTGCATATAGCTATAATCCGCAAGAATAGTGCAGAAAGCTATAACCCACTGGATTAGTTCAGCTTTCTACAACACTTAGATTAGTGCTGATAGCTATAACCCACTAGATTAGTTCAGATAGCTATATCCCACTAGATTAGTGGAGATAGCTACAACCCACTGCATTAGTGCAGATAGCTAACTGGATTAGTGTAGATACCTACAACCAACTAGATTAGCCCAGATAAGTAAAAGCCACTAGATTAGTTGAAGATAGCTATAACCCGCTGGATTAGTGTAGATACCTGTATAAGCCACTGGATTGGTGCAGATAGCTATAACCCACTAGATTAGTGCAGATAGCTAATACCCCACAGGATTAGTACAGGTATCTTTAATCCACTAGAATAAAGCAGATAGCTATCACCCATCAGAATAGTGCAGATAGCTATAACCCATTGGATTAGTGCAGATAGCTATAACCCACTGGATAAGTACAGATAGCTATAATCCACTAGATAAAAGCAGATAGCTATAACCCAGAAGACTATAGCCTCAGGTAACAGACGCCTACTCAAAATCAAACGATTTGAGTGAGACATCTGAGCAGTATAGCCAAATGTAACGTACTGGGTGGCGTGACACTGCACCGATCTCTGTATTGATTCTGATTGGCTGGCGTATTTTGCCTGTGTTGCGTTTATCTTAATTGTGAGTTCAAGATACAGTACAGTGTACAATGAGTACACTGCTTGCGACTTGTTTTCATATAAATTGTCAACTTTAGCACTTGCAATGAGATGTAAAATCACTTCTTTGAGAGATTTCAAATCGACCAATCTACACCGTCCTTTGCTTGCTGTCGAAGCCATCTTGAACTCAGAAAGATAAACACAACAAGGCAAAACGCGCTGACCAATCAGAATCACTAGTACCCAGATCCGTGTACTAATCCAGTGGGTAATAGCTATCTGCACTAATCTACTGGATTGGTGCAGATAGCTATAATCCACTAGATTAAAGCAGATAGCTATTACCCACGAGATTAGTGCAGATAGCTATAACCAGCAAGATTAGTGGAGATAATCTTTAGCCCACCAGATTAGTTCAGATAGCTATAACCCACTGCATTAGTGCAGATAGCTATAACCCACTGGATAAGTACAGATAGCTATAATCGACTAGATAAAACCTGATAGCTATAACCCAGAAGATTATAGCCTGAGGTAACAGACGCCTACTCAAACTCAATCGCTTTGAGTGAGACATCTGAGCATTATAGCGAAATGTAACGTACTGTGTTGCGTGACACCGCACAGATCTGTGTAGTGATTCTGATTGGTTGGCACGTTTTGCCTGTGTTGCGTTTATCTTTGTGAGTTCAAGCTACAGTACAGTGTACAGTGAGCACAGTGCTTGCAATTGGTCTTCATATAAATTTTCAACTTAAGTGCTTGCAATGAGAGAAAATCACTTCTTTGAGAGATTTCAAATCAACTGATCTACCGCTTTGCTTGCTGTCGAAGCCATCTTGAACTCACAAAAGATAAACTTGACAAGGCAAAACGTGCCAACCAATCAGAATCACTATCCAGATCTGTGTACTAATCCAGTGGGTAATAGCTATCTGCACTTGTCTATTGGATTAGTGCAGATAGCTATAATCCAATCGATTAAAGCAGATAGCTATAACCCATCAGATTAGTGCAGATAGCTATAACCCACTGGATTAGTGCAGATGTCTACAACCCACAGGGCATCTGACAAGGCGCGGAAATTTTTTGGAAATTGTGCGGAAATTTCAGGGCAAAATGTGCGGAAGAAAAGGCAAATTGTGCGGAAAAAAATACAAATTGTGCGGAAATTTAAATGCCTCTTAAATGCCTTAAAACAAATTCAATTCCGCCTCTAAAACAATTTCAGAGTTTAAATAATGGTCTACCATTGTGTATACATATTAAAAGATGCTTTTGCACACAAAAGCTTTGATAAAACAGGGGGGGAAATGTTAAAAGTTCACTTAAGCTTAACTTAAATGTACAGAGAAATAGGCTAAATCACTTACTGGATTTCTGATAATAACACCTCTAAAACGAGTCTAATTTGCCTCTAAAACAATTTATACATACTGAAAGGACATTTGTGTACTCAAAAGGGCAAGTTTTTTGACAGAAATTCGACGAGAAACTCTCAGCAAGCTCTCGTTTTTCCAAGGAAAGTGAAAACTAGGGCGGCAGGTCCAAAATGCATACCAGAAAATGCAGACCGGAAAATGCAGATCAGAAAATGCAGACCAGAAAATGCAAATAGAGTCACTGGCCCGATAAGGCCCGATAGATTTTTACATCCCCGATAGATTTTCATATCCCAATATAATGTTTTGAAGTAGGCGGCTGCTCAAAAAGATTAGCAGGGCTGCAAAGAAAAACTGATGGCCGACATGATGCAAATTTCGTAGCTTCAAAGCAACATGCATGTTTAGTTTCCTCGCCAAGCCAATTCTGACTCAGACTCAAGGATTCCAGTTTTATTTTATTTTAGATATGAGGTGAGCTTTCAGGCTGCACTTAACAAATAATTCTGTGGTTCGAACTTTTCTCACATTCGGCAAAAAGTAGCCTGGTCGCCGGCTTATGTTTTGACAGCTCTGCTGTATCCCCGATAGATATTTTGTATCAAAAGCACACCTAAAACATACTGATTAGTTGCAATTTTCTCTTACTTAGCGAAGAGCAAATGTAAGCTAAAATAGCGCTAAAAGTGTCAAATCGTTTCAGGAAAATTCCTGAAATTTGCGTGTAAGATCGGAGATGTAAATGAAACTCCCTTGAGATGTAAAAGATAACACAACCATCTACATAGTAACGGCATCCTGACAGTTAAACATTATTTTACTGCATATTTCTACCTTTTACCTCAGTTTGTCAGTGTTGTAATATTTTATGTACTAGCCATTCCGTCACACGATGAAATAAAACTGTTCTTTTGAGTTTTCAGAGAGAAGAGTCCTGGTATGCATTTTCCGGTATGCATTTTTCAGTCTGCATTTTGGACCTGCGGTATGCATTTTCTGGTATGCATTTTGGACCTGCCGAAAACTAGGGCCCAGGCTATTTTGGTCACCAGGAACGCCTGTGCATAAATTTCAGTACGGGAGCGATATGCAACTTTTAGAGTCAAGTTTTCTAGAGATTTTCGTTCTTTTATCATCCAAATCGCTCAGAAAATGCTAGAAATTGAGGAAATATATAACTGTAAAGACGATCTGAGATCTTAAAGAAGTGAATTTCCAAGAATTTTTCCAAATTGTGCGGAAAAAGCTCTCAAGGCACGGAAGGTGCGGAAATGGCCAAATTGTGCGGATCCGCACCACCGCACCCTGTCAGATGCCCTGAACCCACAAGATTAGTGCTGATAGCTATACAGTATAACCCACTAGATTAGTGCAGACACGCTGGGGCCAACCACCCCCCAAAATGCGTCATTCAAACTTTGACTCAACATGACTTTCTATCCTCTGAGGCTATTTTGACCAAATTTGGTAGATAGGATAACATTACGATGACAAATATTTTCCACTACTTTTGACGTCACTATGATGCTTTGTGACGTCACCAGAGATTTCGCAATCGATTGATCATTTTTAAGAATTGGAATATGCACTATTTCTGTAATGGCGATGATACACCTTAGCAAGAGATGTTGAAAACCGAAAACCGTTTGTAGATAGCATAAAAAAATAGCTGAGGTCTAGCATTTCAAAGAATGACCCCCTCCCCTCCCCTACCTTTTTTGTTACAGTAGCAAATGTATGGGAAAACAAACTCACTGGTATGTTTTTTTTAGTTTTTAGTCAATTGAACCGATTTCTGTTGTTAAGTGTTAAGCAAATTGGTATCTAAAATCGTATGATTTTGACATTTTGAATTCCGTCCTTAGAGCGAAGATATAAAACATTGTTATATTGTGACGTCATAATCTATTACGTCATGAGTATTCTTGCTTTTCACGTGACGTCACAGGTTTTCCTAATATGGAGGTCCGCCATATTGGTGTCCCTCGCCAGCGCGGCATTAGTATGTAAATGTAAGCCAGTTCTGGTCAATTCGTCTCTTTTCTTGCGTTTCGTATGGATTCATCCAAAGAAAAAGCGGAAAAAAGCTTGGAAAAACTTAGTAGCAACATTCCTGTGCTGTGTGACTATGCTAAAGGCCTTGAAAGTCGGATTAAGCGGCGATATTTGGAGAAGATAGCTGTGATTGGAATTGACCCGGCCTGTATCCCGAGTGAGCAACTAAATGGAGAATGCTTGCCTCCCATAGAGGTTTCTGATTTGCTGGGTTATCTAGTGCTGGAGACCAGTTACTATACGAGGCAGCAGTTTAAAGCCTACAAGAGTTTGGAGGCATTTAACCAGATGGTCTCTGGTTTTGTGAAGTCGGTAAGAGGAAAAATCGTCAATGGAAAGTATGTTGTGTGCGGAAAAGTTCGACACTCGCAGCTTATGAATGCTCCGCTAGTTAATATATGGATAATAACTGAAACAGACGGAACAATCCTCTCTGCGCATTGCTTAGATTGTAAAGCGGGTCTGGCTGAGTCCTGCACTCACGTTGCAAGCGTTCTATTTTACGTCGAAGCCTGGACACGAATTCATGGAAAGCTGGCGTGTACTAGTGTCAAATGCTCATGGCTTCTTCCAACTTTCGTCGATAAAGTCCCTTACGCCCAAGTGCAAGACATTGATTTTTCGTCTGCCAAGAGGCTTAAGGAAAACCTGGATAAAAAAATCGAGGCTCTGACTCCAGCATCCAGCAGTTCTGCAGCAGGACCTACCAGCAGCAGAGAAATAACGGAAGCTGAAGCTGAATGTTCCCCCACGCCAGAGGAATTAAACTTATCTTCTTTCTACCGGAAGTTGAATGACTGCCACATCAAGCCAGTGGCATTAAGTCTTACAGATGATTATTCTGACCAGTTTGTGGCGAAAAGTCGGGCAGTTCCTGTGGTAACAGATTTGTACGAAACCAAAAATCTTGATCTCAGCTACCCCGAGCTATTAAAAAAATGCACTGATGTTAAGTTAGAAGTCTCTGAGAAAGACATTAAACAAGTTGAGAGAGACACACAGTCACAGGCAAAATGCTCTAGCTTTTTCAGGCATAGAGCTGGCAGAATTGGAGCCTCTGTGAGTGGCGCTGCTTCTAAATGCAATCTTGCCCAACCGCCACAGTCAATGATAAAAGCAATATCATATCCCCACCTGTTTAAAGTCAATACCAAGGCTGTACGGCATGGGTGCAAGCATGAGGATGATGCGATAAAGGCATATCAGAAGGAAATGGAAGGAAATCACATCAATTTTAAGGTCAGGAGATGTGGACTCTACATCAACCAAGAACATCCATTTCTCCATGCATCCCCTGATTTTTTGACCTCCTGTGATTGTTGTGGTTTAGGCTGTGGAGAGGTCAAATGTCCCACATGCATCCCAGACTGTGACTTTGAAAAGTACATTCTTTTAAAGTCATCATGCTTGGAAAAAGTTGATGGAAAGTATCAACTGAAACGAAATCACAATTACTACCACCAAGTGCAACAACAGCTGTTCACTCCTCGAGATAAAAAACACTGTGACTTTGTTGTATGTGCAATTGACACTAAGAATAACAATGAAGCACATATTGTATGTGAGCGGATTTACCCAGATGAGGTTCATTATCATACTGTCCTCCCTAAGCTTGAAGCCTTTTGGCGTATTTGTATTTTACCCGAAGTACTTGGCCGTTGGTATACGAGGAGGTGTGCGCTACCAACTGTTAAGCCTGCTGTGAATAGAATCTGCTTCTGTCGTACAGGGGCAGATAATGATGTTCTAAGTTGCAGTAACCAGGAGTGCCCGTATGGTCAGTTCCACAGATCCTGTTTGGCACTTGAAACTGCATTGATACCTAAAAAGTGGTATTGCCCTCACTGTTGCCGTTTACCACAGTTTAAGAGAGGGGCTGCTCAAAGGAAACAGAAACCACAAACCAGTCATGCTGCTATGCAACGTGATTCTGTCTGCATTTGCCAGTCAAAGGCAACTGCCTCTGACAGGCTACTAGAATGCCACAATAGGAACTGCAACAATGGAAATTTTTTTCATCTTAAGTGCATTGGTTTAAAGAGAATGCCAAACAATGCAAAAACAACTTGGCAATGCACTGCTTGCAAAAAGACCAAGGTTGCCCCACCTTCGATGCCAGCTGCCCCAACTACCACTTGTGCTTCTTTAAGGGATTCACCAGATTTGCTTGACAGTAGTGATTTGTCTAGCAGTGACAGTGAAAGTGAAAACCACCCAGAACCTGAGAGTCCAGTTGTTTGTGTGAATGAGACTACAGGGAATATCAACAAAAAAGCTCCTCTCGGTAATCTAACTGAAACCGACTACAGCCTAATTCTCAACCCAATAGGCTGGCTTAACTGTGACATCATACAACAAGCTCAAATACTTCTTAGTGTTGTAAACACATCGATAGAAGGGTTCCAGCGTTCCACACTTGGACCAGTTCGAAACTTTGATGTTATGTCTGGTGAATTTATCCAAATTTTGCATACTGGCTCTGATCACTGGGTGTGTGTCAGCTCCATAGGCTGTTCAGCCTTTGATGTTAACTTGTATGACAGTTATTTCCAGGATATTATAAGCCAGGAAGTAGAGGAGCAAACCAATGATTTGTTAGGAGGACGCTTAAATGCTCTGAACTATGTGCCAGTGCAACAGCAGAGAAATGGAAGTGACTGTGGCATTTTTGCCATTGCTTTTGCATGTTCTCTTGTACATGGCACAGATCCTAGGCACATAATATTTGATGACTCAAGAATGCGTTTGCATTTAACAGAATGTCTTAGAAAGGGAAAAATAAGTGTTTTCCCTGTTTATTAGAAAATGAAAGCAATAATTGTTACAATTTAATTTTTTTTTTATACAATCTTTACAGTAAGGTGACTCTAGCCATGAACACCTATATACATTTCTTTCACATTTTTTTGGAAAATGTATTATAACTTTTGCCATGGTTATAAAATTTTATTGCATTTTTCAAACAGTTTCCATGAGAATAGCAAGCATAAACAGTAATATAAATTATAACCAAGTGTTCACAGTTCGAGTGTCTTTACTGTACTATATTACACATAAAGACCACTTGTTTGATCAATGGGCATTGCTTGCCCTTTCTATTGGTATGGTTTACTTATAATGTTGACTGGGTGCACAATGCACATGGACATTGATTTTTCATAGGGGTTCAGTCTATGAAATTGAACAAGGAATCCAGTTAAAAAACGTTTTGAAATAGTTGTCTTTTTCTGGCTCCTCGAGGTTGTAGTCTGAATGATGATCAGTTTTTAATAAAGTGCATCTTTATAGTGCTCTTTATAAAGTACATTCAGAATTTTGACCCAAACCTGTTTTCCAGTATTGACAGGACTGCGAGAGATTGTGATAAACAAGCTGTAATTATTATTATAATAAACTTTGAACAAGCTCATTTATATGCAGTAAATCACATTATCTCTTGGATTTTTTTAATTAGCTTGTAGTATAGCTTGTTTTTCCTTGACTAATATCACTGAACTAAGCATATTATATAATTTGTCTCAGGCAGCCATCTACCCATGTTTTGACTTTGGTAAAAAAAGCCAATAATAAACATTGTAGTTTTAAGCCAAATAAAAAATTATACCTAAAAAAATTATAGAGCCTATTTCCTATAGCTTTGGAAAAAAAAGAGCTTGGCAAAGTATCAAGGTCACTGCAAGGACAAGAACCTCCTGTGAACATACAAAATGCTGGATCAACTAATCAAGTAGTCTGTCCCTTGCACAAATCTCAGGAAAGTTTCAACCTGGCAATGTCCATTTAGAAGACCTCATAAATTAAAACAAAAAGTACTTTCCCTGGACAAGGTGACAAAGGAAAAATGGAACCATAGTACACATACACCTATTTCAGAAAAGGCTGCACCGTCACAACCCATCGTGTGTCATGGGAGTATACTAAGAAGAACGAAATTCTTGTGATAATCTGGTACACAATTTCTTGCAAGAGATGTATTGAACTGTTATTTAACATAAACAGGACGATAATTATGGTTATTTATCCTAGAAACCAGCATCCATGACTCTGTTTTGGTATACCTATTTGCTCCAACAGTGACAGTGAAGTGCAACCTTTTCTGAAATGGGTGTAATTAATTATCTTTTAGTTAGCTCATGAGATCATTTTTGTGTGTAAATTTTGGTTTTTCAGATTTGTAGTTTTCAGTTTCCAATTTTTGGTATGAGTCAACTCACCAAGTAGTCTAATTGTTTTAGCATAAATTCACTCACACACATTTACTACTCTTCAGGAAATGACAATTTTAAAAGAATTCAGTTTGATTTTTGTGTCGACAAAGCCAACTGTTCTAGTATGTGAAGGAATTTATGCTCATCAATTGTATGACCTCTACTTGGGAACTCTTATGCCTACACATGGATTTCATTTGTCTCTTTTTTGTACTAAGAATATTTAGTCAAAAGGAACTATTGGAGGGCATAAGTTCACTAGTGCAGAACATACTCTAATGATGCGGTCAATCAAGGGAACTCTAGTGTCTAGAGTGCCACGGTGGTTGCATGACAGAAAGTCAGTGGGAAGAATGCCCTCTAAAACAGAGTACTTCCTACGGAGAAGTCCAATCACCCTTTCTACATGTATTCGAACATTTGCAATCCCCTGGTTTCTTCAACGTCCACAGGGTCCAACTGGGATTTGCCCTTGGTAAAAGCAGGCATGACTAGTGTAGCATGCTTCAGGCGAACACTTTCTGTTATTACAAATCCTCTGTCAGCCATCACCATGTCTCCAGGCAGCAAATAATCTAAAAAACCACAATTCTCAGTCAAATGTTTGTCTGATGTACGACCTCCCCATGCTTTGGACACAAATGATATGGTTCCCTGTGGTGTGATACCAATGAGCACCTTAATGGTGTTGTGATGTTTGTACGACGAGAATGTCTGTGCCCTTGCTAACAGATTTGACGGCTTCTCAGTAAAAACTTCAAAGCAGTCAATAATGACTGTCACCTTGTTTCCAAAAGAGTACTTGAAAGACATTGGCATAGTTTTCCACAGCTGATGCCTTTCAGGCCAGTAAATAAGTGGTGATAATCTGGCATCCATGACTTTAATCCAAGAATAAAAAATCCGAGAGACAGTAGAAACAGAAATGGAGAAGCGATAGCCCAGATCTTGGAAGGGAACATTTAGTCGCAGCTTCATGAGAACAAGAGCAAATTCTTGAAATCTGTCAAGGGATTGAGTATTCCTGGTCACATGGGGAGCTACTTGCTCGAATGTTGTCATGAGTATTTCTAGAGAGGGGAGCCCAGTATAAAATCTAACTTTATCGTCTGTGTCAAAATAGCTTCTACCTGGTGCTTGATATCCACATCTCTGAAACATATACTCAAACTCCTCGGTTTGTGTAGAACTGTCATTAAACAACGCCTCTCCGGCCTCTACAGGAGTTTCGGTTTGAGACGCCTGTGACTCAAAACTCGGAGTTTCAGTTTGTGTGAACGCATGAGTGAAGTTGTCAGGATAAGATAGCTCGTCCTCGGGAGCAGTTCCAGGCAAAATATCCTCAACAACATCCTCTACAACTGCACCTTGGAGCTCAACATCCATGAAATCTATGTTACATAATGGTTCGCCGGTTTGTTCGAAAACTTGTCTTTGCCTTTTCGCCTCTAGTTCTCGCTCTTGTTGCTCTGACCTTGCTTTCTGTCGTTTCTTTGATCGTTCGTTCCTTTCTTCGACGGCCTCATAATCCTTCTGCCGGTATTCTTTCTTTCCCATGTTTTGGGAAGGTATCCAGTCAACATTAAATTTGTCCCACACCTTAGCAGGCTGTCCTGAGATGAAATGCCGGCCACAAACTCTCTCGCTTTCTAGCACGTCTTTGTATGCGGTATCGCCGCGACTCACAGCTTTCACCCAACTTTCTCGCCGTTCTCTAGTCAATTTCTCGTGTTTTTCCCCCTGATTTGTAACTATTTTGGGAAATCGAAAGAATCCTAAGCCTTGTTGTTTTATACTTTTCATGCTACAACCAAAAACAACGCACAGAACCATGTTGACTTCGGGTTGACTTCCTCTCGTGTTCACTGTATTCGCGCATCTAATGTTTACGCTTGAGGGACACCAATATGGCGGATAGCAACTGTCGTCAAGGAGTGGGTCACGTGGGTGAAAAGCAAGAATACATCTTTTGGATTTTAAACACGGAAAATAGATGATCGAAAGTGGAAATGTGTGAAATTATTTTGTAGTCAACTAGTATAACCTATATACTAAGATATTTGTATGTGCAATGATGTTACCGTGCAATAATTAATTATTTTGTAAACTTTTTCAACTGTTAAGGTAGATCAAACCTTATACAAATCATGAAAAAATCATAACTCAGCTAATATAAATCCTAAAAGCAAACGGTTTTCGACTTTTAGCTTTTCTTGTTGAAATCTATCATTGCCGCTACAAAAAACAAGCAGATTCAACATTACGAAAAATGGTCCAATAAATACGTTAACGCCAGTGACGTCACAATCACCATGGTGACCACTCAATACATGGAAAATGTTTGTCTTCATAATGTCATCCAATGTACGAAGTTTGGTAAAATTAGACACAAGGGGTAGAAAGTTATGGCGAGATTTGATTTTTGGTCACTTTTGATGACACATTTAGGGGGGTGGTTGGCCCCAGCGTGAGATAGCTATGACCCACTAGATTAGTGCGGATAGCAACAACCCACTAGATTAGTGGAGATAGCTTTAACCCACTAGATTACTGTAGATAGCTATAACCCACTAGATTAATGTAGATATAGCTATAACCCACTAGATTAGTGCGGATAGCTACATAGTCCAGTCATTTTACGTGATTAATAAGGCTAGGTAACCCAGAACAAATTGCAACAGTACAAATCTCAACGGATTTATTATACTCACTTAATAGCATATCAAAAGTTCTCCAAAATCCCGATACTGCAACATCTCGAAAAAAGGGATTTATTCAAAGCAATTGGAAACAGCTTTCTTCACCATATTGGCTTTTGTTATTAATGAGGTTTACGGCACTTAGAGCTCTGCGCTGATAAAACTAGTTCTAGACTGTAACGTGTTACAGGTAAATATTCTAACGCTTTCCTTTACATAGAAATGACCCCTTATTTAGAGTCTATTGATGTTTGCCAACCGAATCCATTATTAAGAATTAATGAGTTGTTTATGGAAATGTGTTTCAAGATTCCTAGTCAGGCACTTATGACATTGGAAATTTATCTTAGTCATAGCGTAGGTATGCAAAAATAACATACCTAACAAAGTATATATAACACGAATGAGTCCATTTTAAACCACTAAAAATTTAAACACTTAGCTGGGAATACTGTACAGTATAGCGAATATCAAAAGCTTCGCAAAACTAAGTGCGGCAAGACTCATTAATAACAAAGGGCAAGATGGCCGCGAACAAAAGAAAATTATCCCAAAATTATTCCATCCTAATTTTCAGGATGTTGCCGTGCTCGGATTTTGGACGACTTTTAGTATGTTCATTAGTACATCAAATCTAAAAGAGTTTTGAAGAGAAACCTACTGTTGCAATTTTGTTCCGGGTCAAAAGGCAATATTACTGGACTAACAAACCACTGCATTAAGTGCAGATAGCCATAACCCACTAGATTAGTGCAGATAGCTATATTATCCAACTAGATTCGTGCAGATACATGTACAACAACCCACTGCATTAGTGCAGATAACTATAATCCACTGGATTAGTGTAGATACCTACAACCGACTAGATTAGTGCAGATAGCTATAATCCACTAGATTAGTGCAGATAGCTATAATCCACTGGATTAGTTCCGCTTTCTACAACCCTCTAGATTAGTGCTGATAGCTATAACCCACTAGATTAGTGCAGATAGCTATATCCCACTAGATTGGCTGATCACATTATTTTTCCAGACCCGGGGGCCGGGGACCCTACCATTTGAAGACCCCCCTCCCCTGGAACTTGCAGACGTCTTCAACACCCCCTGGAATTTCCAAGGGGCCTAAACACCCCCCTCCCCTGGAATTTGAACACCTCTTCCCTTGGAATTTCTATGTTGCCTAAACACGCCCTTTTCCACAGCTTAAACAGACCCCTCCCCCCTGGAATTTCCAGGATTTCCAGGGGTCCTTGACCCCTCCCCTAGGAATTTCCAGGGCTTAGATAGACGACACCCCCTCCCCCCTGGAATTTCCATTGTCCTCGACCCCCCGTGTGTAAAGAAAATGCAATCAGCCTAACCCACTGCATTAGTGCAGATAGCTATAACCCACTGGATTAGTGTAGATACCTACAACCCACTAGATTAGTGCAGATAGCTATAATCCACTAGAATAGTGCAGAAAGCTATAACCCACTGGATTAGTTCAGCTTTCTACAACACTCTAGATTAGTGCTGATAGCTATAACCCACTAGATTAGTGCAGATAGCTATAACCCACTGGATAAGTACAGATAGCTATAATCCACTGCATTAGTGCAGATCTATAACCCACTGGTTTAGTGCAGATAGCTATAACCCACTGCATTAGTGCAGATAGCTATAACCCAATGGATTTAGTGTAGATACCAACAATCCACGAGATTAACTTAGATAATCAAAACCCACTACATAAGCGAAGATAGCTATAACCCATGGGATTAGTGGAGATAATCTTTAGCCAACCAGATTAGTGCAGATAGATATAACCCACTAGATTAGTACAGGTAGCTATAATCCACTAGATTAAAGCAGATAGCTATGACCCATCATTTAGCTATAACCGAGTGGATTAGTGGAGATAGCTATAACCCACTGGATTAGTGCAGACAGCTCTAAAGCTCTGGCTAAACTAGGACACAATGTAGCGCGCAACATGTGTGTCCTGCATGTTTCCCGAGTGGCTAAACTAGGAAACAATGCACGCATGTCTCAGACACATCAAATGTTTCTTGTCTTGCGAAGAAACACTTCTTTGTGTCCCGGCTACAAAATTTGTCGCGCGCAACAATGTATCTTGCATGGCTAAACTGGGAAACATAGAGAAAACATGTGTCCGGCTACAATGTTGCGCACTACATGTGTCCTAGTTTAGCCAGGGCTTAACTCACTAGATTAGTGCAGATAGCTATAACCCACTAGATTAGTGTAGAGAGCTATAATCCACTGGAGTAGTGTAGATACCTACAACCCACTAGATTATTTTAGATAGGTAAAGATAGCTATTAGTGAAGATAGCAGCCATATAACTCATGGCATTAGTGTACTAGATACCTATACGCCACTGGATTAGTGCAGATAGCTATATCCTAGTGGGTTGGAGGTATCTACACTAATCCAGAGAATTATACTAATCTAGTGGGTTATAGCTACGTACTAATCCAGTTGGTTACAGTTATCTGCACTAATCCAGTGGGTTATAACTCTCTGCTGTAATCCAGTAGGTTAGTGCAGATTAAAACAAAGCGCGAGAGTTGCATGATGGTTTAAATAAAGCGTTCGTTAAAGACGCGAAACTAGACTTAAAAGTTCTAACGCCAAGAAAACACGGTCGGCCTTCTAGGCCAAGCTAAACTTTCGAACAAAGTTTTTGCGAAATGAGCTCTAACTTTCTTACTTTCTTTGTTTACCTTCTTTGCTTTTTAAAAGTCAAGCTGCCAAGGATGAAGCGATCCGTTCTAAAGCGAAGAATTTACTTACATCGAGTAATTATTTTGTTTTACTTTCCGCTTGCTCTGCTAACCGACATAGACAAATTAAATACAAATTCGATCAACCAATACTTGACTTTTCTTAATGAACATCGCAATCAGCGCGCATAACTTGCAAAATATTTTGTATCATGATTAAAACAAACTAGAAATAAAGCTGTCAATGGTATTTTCTGGTTGTATTCTGATTAAAATACTCACAGATCACCCGGGAATCTCCCGTATTTTTTACGTCATCTCCTGGGGCTCTCTGTTTTCAATAAAATCTCCTGAATTTCTATATATCTTGGAAATAAGTGCTCAATGGAAAATGTATTTTGAGTCATGTTCGATCTTTCATCTTGAAACGCGCCTTCTGTACTTGTCCGTGAAGTAAAATAATGTCGCAGCGCGACGCGCCGCATGTATCTTAAATATGAATTTGTTGTTGTTCACTTTTATTTTCGGTTGTTTATCGAAAATGCTTCCCATTTTGCATTCCAAAAGAATTGCAGTTTAGTCTCTGCTTTATAGATAGAAAGAAAAGGAAGAAAGAACGAGAGAAGAACAAAGGTATACAAAGGAAAGTTTTTACTTAGAGATTGAATAGAAAGTGCGAACCAGTTATGAATATGTAATTAGTGTGTGTACAGTAAACGAAAATCACAAACACGAACTTGTCCTCCGGGCGGCTAGAAGTTCTGTCGTGCTCAGTATTGCAAATCGCACTCAAACTGTGCTTTCAAGGGATAAAAATCATGCATACTGCATTACTAGTATTTCTGAACCTTGAAACAGGAACAGTGGAATGCTGTGAAATCGACTGAGACGCCGGGTAAGTTTTACACGAACTTTTTGTTTACGTTCTGAATGCGCTTGACAAGAATGTCATCAGTTTCAGGCTGCAACAAATTCACCCTGCTTGTTCTGGAAGCCTAACAGTAAATACCGTAGTACTTCTTGTAATTTTGTCTCTTTGTAGTTTACAATAATTATTTTTCATGCTCTCATTATTTTTTTATTTGGAGAGCGGGAAGTAAACTCGACAGCGCGTGTTGGGGTTCGACATTCGCGCCGTGTCACTTTTAGTATTTCGCACGTGGGTATTCATATTTTTGCATTATAGGATCTACCCGCATACATGAAATTTTTACTTTTATCTTTCACTTTGAGAGCATTATTCATTATTCGTTCGTAAGTAGGGCTTGTTTCGTAAACTCGTTCACTCATTTATAGAGCCGTTCGCTCGTTTCTCGGACTGCAACGCGACGCGAGTCCAGCAAGCGCGAGTCGAGCGTTTTTCTTAGTCAAGCGTTAGGTAGGCGCGAGCCAAGTGTTAGAAAAGCGCGAGCTGGCGTTAGATAGGCACAAGTCAAGCGTTAGAAAAGCGCGAGGTGGCGTTAGCTAGGCCCGAGTGAAGTGTTAGAAAAGCGCGAGCTGGCGTTAGCTAGGACCGAGTCAAGTGTTAGAAAAGCGCGAGCTGGCGTTAGCTAGGCCGAGTCAAGTGTTAGAAAAGCGCGAGCTGGCGTTAGCCAGGCGCGATTAAAGTGTTTCTAAGCGCGAGGTGGCGTTAGAAAAGCTAACGCTTGTAAAAAACACATGTACGTTTTCGCGTGAGAGGTCACATATAACCCACTGGATTAGTGCAGATAGCGAAATATAGAAGCTCAAATCAAAACATTACTGTTAGCGAGGTATCAACTTTTGTTGTTTCAATGATGTCATCAATGACGTCATGCCACATGAGTTTGGTCACCTAGCAATGTTGCCTCCTTGAGATAATATTGGCTTTTCATGTTTTGATGACATCATCAATGATGTCATGCCACATGATCTTGGTGGTGCACTCCCCTTGCATCCAAGTTTGGTCACCTAGCGATGTTGCCTTCTTGAGAAACAATCAATCAATCAATCAATCAATCAATCGTTTAATTCAAACCCATTGCAGGCGGAGCCTGAATTACAGGAGGGGTCATTCAATCAAATATAATAACTTACAAATTCAACATTTGATACTTGACAGAGACAAAATTGTTAAACCGATTTGTTCGGCCTAGTGTGGGCTGGACAGACTGGTGTCCGGACCTCAAGTTGTGGGTGCGGTCAAGCACCGTTGGCTTGTGTAAAATGTGAATAGTGTTCTTAGACTTAATTACAAAGTTCTTACAAGCATCATCTCGCCGTAAGTATAACGGATCGAGACCTGCCAACTCGAGCGCTACGTCATATGGAATGCCAGGAAAAATAACCCTCATGGCCTGTTTCTGTACACTCTCTAATAAATTACTTAAATACTGGGGAAGCGCTGCCCAAGCAGGAGAAGCGTACTCGATGGTGGATCGTACGATGGAACTGTAAACGGATACAAGATCCTCTGCAGACATCCCAGACTTCTTTAAGACCCGTAAACCGTAAAGACGTTTGACAGCCTTCTTGTACACAGTCTCACAATGTAAGTTCCAAGACAGATCGTCAGATATCTGCACACCAAGCAACTTATACGCCGGAACACGTTCAATAACTGTGCCGCCAATCAGCAAAGGACTTAAAATAGTCGACTTGTACTGCAGGAAATCGATAACCATTTCTTTGCACTTCTTTGCGTTTAGCTTCATATTCCGCTGGGCTGTAAACTTATTGATATCAGAGGCGACGATAGGCAGATAGCTAGGGGAATTACGGGGATGAGCTCTACAACAGTGGCGTCATCCACATACTTTAACTAGAAACTAGAAACCGACGTTTCTAGTTTTGATGATGTCATTGATGATGTCAAGCCATGTGACTCACCAAATAAAATAAAAACTTGAATTCTTAAGTTTTAGTTTCTCTTAAAAATTCCCAGCTCCAAGCCTACATGTATGTCAGAATTGGCTTGGGGAGTCAACTTACTTGTTGCTTTGGAAATTACTACAGATACTGTAGCTATGACCGATTGGATTATGGAGACGTTTTTTTTACAGAGACCACCTCCAAGGTATAATTATGTATAGAAAAAGTGGAAATGAAATGAAATGTCAACTCAGCCATAATATTTCAAAATGTAAGCACAAGATTGAATTTGAAGAATATGAATTTGAGATATGATTGAACAATAAAAGTTGCCATAATTTATGATAAGAGTTTAAAAGCTAATCTGAAAGATGGATCCATAAGAAAAAAGACATTTTTAAGCTGTCCCAATTAACCTGACCTCATTTCCGCTATTTCATATAATTACCTTAACCACACAGGTATATTTGATGGGAGTGTTACTGGCTCACCTTGGCAAATTAAATACAATGGATTGTGTGCTAGAAGAGAGGTGAGATGCTTCTTGTTAGCCAGTGTAATTGTTTAGTAGCCAGGTACAGAATAGCCATGGGTTGCGTCCTCATTAAATCTGAAAGACAAAGCCCAGAGAACCTATAATTATCAATCATAAACCACGAAGTGAAGATATCTAATAGCCCACTTGATTGGTACAGTTGTCCTGCATAATAACTCAATGCTATAACCCACTGGAGTATTTTGGAGAACAAAGACCCATTTTAAAATGGAGAAACTCATTTTGAAATGAAACTCTACAAGAGGATCCTAACCTCTAAAGGAAATCTGCTCAGCAGTAGCCAATCAGATCTGCTGGTGCCGATTTCAGATTTCCTGAGTCAGAAATACACAAAAGCAGTGGAAGATCATGGCAGCAAAATAATAATAATGTTTCCATTTTTTTTAGGTCTCCAAGTCCCTTTTTGTACAGTCTTCTAGAGCATTGGCTTGGAATTGGATTTTAATTTTTGGTCAAATGTGCCTTTGGAAAAATGTACAGCTGATTTCTTGCTCAAAAATTAGCCAATCAGAATGATTTTTGTTGCTTGGAGAATCGCTCCAAACAGATTCTAAAAAATATTGGTCAGGAATTGAGCAAAATTATAATATTGCAATTGAGCAAATCAACTATATAAAATATACTACAGTGAATAGTCATTTTTTGAACACTCTGATTGGTTCCTGAAATAGTAGATCTATCCGACACTATTTTACTGTTTTGAGAAAGCGCTCAAAATGGTGGCTCGTCCCAGGACAGTATCGGAGACAATACTTTCTTACATTGTAATCCACTATAATAATTTTATTCTACTGATTTGGTGTTTTACTAAAACAGCCTATCCCCCTCAGGGTTGGTGCCTAGCGGTGGATATAATAATACATTGAGGCTTCACATCAATGTATAATAATAGTGGTTTCAATAACGTTTGTCACCCCAAAGACAGAAAGAATTGCACTGGCATCTAAAAATGTGCTTTCTTAAGAGCAAATAAAAAAATTTCAGCAAAAGCTCAGCAAAATTTGACATTTTCACAATTACAACCAAAAATCTAATTATTTCCCTCAATTGAAAATTGTTTGGATGATACAATTATCATTTTGTCTTTATTCTGGTCAAAGAGTTTGCTTCTCAAAGAAATGAAATAAAGACACTTACAAATAAATTGTACTTAGTTCCAATCCATATGCTCAATTGAAATTTTATTTTGGGCACCTAGAAAGCTTCAGCCTAGCTGAAGATGTATTACTATTTATTAATTTAAGCACATGTTTTGAATTTCTATGCGAGCATTCTGATAATTTACTTTCATTATAATCTTCGAAGGTGCAGGATGACCAGTAAAAAGGGACGCACAATATTTCTTTCTTAGATATTTGTTCTACAGAATATTCAAGCAGAGTTTGAGTAGTTTCGGGTCTAATGCACTCATCTCACAAAATATGCCATCAGTATTTGATTTCCTCCTTGACAAAGGAAAACTGTGAAAAGTAAAATGGACAGCTTAAACACGGAGTTCCGGTATAAAAGGATAAGACCGCCAACTTTCACGCTTGAATCAGCAAGCGCAATTATAAATTCATATTTCAACAGAATAACATCAAGAATGTTCAGTCTCCGGCAAAAGTGCTTTTATAGGACCCCAAACAAGTTGAAATAAAATTATTTTTGAATAAATAGCAATGTAATTCCTTGTTGAATACTGAATAATTGGTTATTTGATGATTACTAACATTTTCAGTTCACATTTTGAGTTTTGCGGTTCAGAATATTTTGATCCTTATGAATACGAATTAGTGTTGCTCTCCGCACAAAAAGCTTTAAGCTGAGCCAAACCAGTTGTAATAAAAATTATTCTGCAGCAACTAAAAAGGTTATTGTTTAAAAAGCAAATAGTTCCTATTTATTTCTTTACAAACTCGTGTTTTGAATAGAAATTTTGAATTTCGCGCCACAGAGAGGTGTTAACTCTACAACAGCTGAGCATAGCATAGCATTAGCATAGCATAGATTTAAGAATTGGAACCGTGTAAAAATATTTATATAAGTATAACTTATAGTATAACATTAATATTTTGTCTAAATTTAATTGTCAATTTCACTTTTATTTGTCCAAAGTTCGAGGGTCCAAAGGCTTCATCATGATGGGGTGCTTTTACAAAGTAGTTGTTGTCGTTTCGTTTGGCCTCCCAGACAAATTTTGCTATAGTTTTTTTGGATATTTTCTTTAAATTTTAGAGACATTATTCTGGTAAATGCATCCAAGGGGGCCATTTCGCGTAGGTTGATTTTGGTTTCTATTTCTATGGCATTGAAAAGTTCATTTCGAAGGTTTTTGTAGTTTGGGCACTTTGTAGTTTGGAATGAAATGCTCTTCGTCTTCAACATCATTTTTGCAAAGAGGACATATTCTTTCTTCTAATTCTTTATATGGCCTACTATGTCTCCCGTTTTCGATCATTAGGTCATGGTTGCTTAATCTTAGTTTTGTCATGCTTATTCTATGATTTATGTTTTTTACGTTGTTAAGATAGCTTTCCAGGTCAAATGTTAGCTTGATAGCTGAGTGACAACTGACAATCAAAAGGCCAGCATGCCCGCTCCTTTTATATCGGAACTCTGTGTTAAATGCTGTACACAGTACTGTCGTTCACATTTAAGAAACCACGCTGTTCCCAACACGCACGTAAATCGAATTGAATTTTGATTAGTAGGTGTGACAACAAATGACTCACAAGGATTGGCGCCGACAGCTTGTAGGCTTTAGTCTTTTGGGTGACAAACTTTATTGAAAACACTATACTGTATATCCATCACTATTCACCTCCCCTTTGGGCGATAGTTGTTATGATAACTATCTGCTCAGAAAATCTTGCCTTATGTCAAATGTAAACAGAGTTTGATTTATACGATGATGCAAAAATTTGGCATATCTATCACTGGACTTAGAAACACTTTGTTTTGGCACACAATTGTTTTTGCCAACAATCCTTTGCGCCCCATGAGTTGAGAGCAGCTGGAAGGGAGAGTACGGATATTTTCTGGAATCACACATTGAACTTTGTTTGTATTTTTTGGGGGGTATGCATTTATGTGAAGGGGATTATGTGGGTCTCATTAAAGTTACCATGGGATTTCTTAATTAGTTTTTTGGGGTGGGGGTTGGAGGAGGGTTTGAATTAAAAGTCTAATGCACAACTCTCTGACACACACACAAAAAAAAAATTTGAAAAATAAGGCCTGCTTCAAACGTCAATATTTTGCTGTGTCGAATCCAATTCAGCGGACTGGTGTACCTTTTTGTCCTGCTCTCATCTAGATTCAGCTCTTGCAAAGTGTCCCTTCAAGCTGCAAATGAAATTTCTGACAATTAGATTCGATGCAGCAAAAGTTTGACATCTGAAACTGATGGTCTGACTTAACTTACTGTAATTACATCGCAGGGGGGACTGGTGATTTGTTTCAGCTCTTAGCTTTTAGAAAGCGTACTCCCTCTTAAAAGTAAAACCACCGCCCACCTCTCTGCGACGTAATACACGAACAGTCCCTTAGCTTACCTACAGTCCGGCTGTGGGTGAAGCAAATCGTTTCACAGCAATCTAAAATCGGTTCATTTCATCAAGTACCCAATCTTCACACTTCAGAGTAGCGAGGGTCGGCCCAAGACGCACCTTTGCAGTTTTCAAAGCGCCATCGTTCGTTAGAGCTGAAACTCCTCTAGGATTCTACAGGTAGAAGCCTTTTTGAAGATCCTCATCACGACAAGATTGAGTGGGGTTTCAAAACTTCTCCCAGTTATACGATGAAAACATCCTAATTTCAAATAAACACAGCAAAATATTCGACCTCTGAACGCTACGAAACCTATTTCCATTATTGCAAAGATTGGAACACGCCGGATTTAAAATTAAAGTCTGAAAATTTAAAAATTGCGACAAGAAGTCAGGAAGGACAGAACTATCGCCGCCATGATGGATTCGCGCGCTTTGCAGAAAGAACTAGCTCTGATTGGCCGATTTGAGCCGGAAGTGATGTATGGCCGACGATCTGAATAATCGTTGTCAAGGCAACAAAACTCTTGTGACTCGAAGAAGTTATGCAGGATTTTACATAAAATACATCTTAAAGATCGTTCGTTTTAGTCGCTATAGTTTCTCTATCTCCTCAAGGCAACGCACACTTGCCTCTGATGCCTATCTTTTCATGGATATATGGTGAAATAATGGATAGAAGCGCGCTCACCTCGCCAGGAAAATCAAGCAAGTGCACATGGTAAGCTTCTTCACTATCACAAAGCAGCATTAATTAATAGACCACTAGTCTATCTACTTGTTTGCTTTGGTGGTAGTTTTGACGTTTTATGTAACCATGAAAGGTCAATAAGAATTACAATTCCAAGAGATTTTCTCAATTTATTTGATTACGTGCAGTGTGAGGGCCATTCCATTTTTTACAGCCGCGGTCGATGCTTAAATAAATTATCCTAATTTAGCTTGCGCTAATGTCTAGGAACGGAAGGCATGTGATCTTATAATCGCCTTAGGTCGCCGGGGGCCTGAGCATTTTCTGAGGGACGAAACAATTCTTAGGGGTTGTCGTACCATTTTCAGAGGGGATTTCCGTCAAAAAATATATTTTCTGAGTGGTAAAAAATACGGGAAAGTGTCATCAACTGGTAAATTTTAGAGGCTTACACCATGTTTTCTTAATTTGGAAAAAGGCAAAGTTCTGGGGGGTCCTCCCACAGAATTTATTTCTTAGGGGACAATTCTTGAGAATGTCATCAACCATGGGTTTAAAATGGAGTGGCCCTGATGTATGTGCATCTCTTGTGAAGATGGCCATAATATGCGGTTGACAGGCTTCAAAATCTTGTCATGGCCCACCCATATGCAGGTTCTAAGTTGATGGCTATGCACCCTGTAGGGTATGCTGTTTGGGCTCCCACACTCTGCAGTAGGGTATCATTTTATGCATGTTTGGTCTCCTGATAGGGTATGTACACCGGTATTTCATTGCTACCCTACAAACAAATTTCAATCAAAGTTATGCCCCGCCATTTAGTGATAATGACAGACTGTGAAACCTTTACATGATTAACATTTCTGCTTTGATGTGACCAACTGGACCAACCTGATGACTAACTAGGTCTGTGGTATGGTTACAATTTTACCACTGTATTCATTGCTACGCGACCTTCAAAATTCACTGTTGCGATGGGCGATTTTAGGTAAGAAAATTTTAATATCTATTTTCTTGAACAGAGAGTTAAACATTCTAGGCAAGGGAAGCCAAAGGATAGCTAAAACCATTTTGGTTGATTTTGTAATCAATATTGATCCAGTACTAAAGCAGCCGAATCCAGCGGTTTGGTTTGATTGACGGCTAAAAATCGCCAATCGCCCATCGCAACATTGAATTTTGAGGTCGCGTAGCAATGCATACAGTGGTAATGTAAAGGTCTATGGTTAGGGCATAAAAAATGAAGAATTTTGGTCTCTGATAGGGTCAGGTCTTGGTACGGCAAACCCCTACCCAAAAATTAGTCAAGTACCCTCCTCCCCGGAACAAAAGGCACACTTCAGAATTTACATTTCACCTTGTTCTTAAAAGTGCATTTTTACAGTCAAACCAGGTGTTTGTTTCCTCACAACTTTGGAACATTGCTGAACAACATTGCAATATTGATTATCAACTTGCTCGATCAATTTGCAAATGTGTCGGGCAAGTTGCTAATAGTGGCGTACAATTTCCTAGAAGGAAACCTACCTGCAAGGTGCTGCTGTTTTTCACCATTTGTATGGCATGGTTTTGCTTGTTTAATCAAAACTCAACACCATGTCGGATTTTCTTCTAAGGAAATTGTTCGGCGCTAGTTGGCAACTTGCTCAACAACCCCCTTAGCAAAATGAACTTAATGTGCCAGCTGGCAACCAAATATTTTGGTACTCTTTTCAAGCTTGATGCCACCTGGCAACCAAAAGTTATGTTCAGGCGACCAGTTGTTTGTACTTGGTCACCAGTAGACTGCTTGCAGCCCCTTCTTTGGCAAACGTCCATAAATCAAGAGATACATTTTTGCCCTTGGCACGGTTCGATTTGTTGACATTGTTGAGTTACTCAGGAGTGAAAAGTTTTTTACCCATGGGTTAAAAAAACACTTTTTTTTCTCGATTCTTGGACGTTCGCCAAAGAAGGGGCTGCAAGCACTCTACATAGGTCACCAGCTCGTGACTAAGAAAAAAGTTGATTTCCAGCCCTGGAGCCACACCATTTTTGGTACCTTTTAGAGGTGAAACTGAAAACTCCCAAAGATCATCCCCAACCAATAAATTTTCCCCTGGAAATAATACAGTTTGGGGATTAGTATTAATTTTATAATAATACCATGATCGCCTCGGTTTCTTTTGTTCTGCGAGGGACATTTACTTCTAGCTAAGTTCCCTCATTATAAATGCAAGGGAAATTTAGTAGATAAAAGAATCCTTTGTCTTTTACTAAATTTTCCTCTTGTGACATCGCAAGTCAGAGGGAAATTTAGTAAAAGACGAAGGATTCTTTTGTATACTAAATTTTCCTCTCATTACTATATGCAAGGAAATTTAGTAGACAAAAGAATCCTTTCTCCTTTACTAAATTTCTCTTGTATTTATAATGAGGGAAACTTAGAAGCCAAAAGCTCTCGTCTTCAACAGAGAATGGCCGTTTTCACACTAGAGACGGATAATTCGTTCGGTCGTATTATCCGTCTTCAAAATAATTCGTCTAGTATAAAGACGGGACGAAGTAAGTCAGTCTTACCTTCGCGGTAAATTTAAAATTCCTCAATATCGATTAGATACATTCAAGGGGATTCCTTCTGCTGCGCACATGTTGTCGGCGATCAAATGTTTAGCGCGAAAAAGACAAATAAGGGAAGAATTAGGTCTTCATCAGTCTGAGCTTGAACAGAAGAGAGCTCGGAGATGCTATTATGAGCTGCTTACTTCTGAACTAGAGGTCGCTGCAAGTGTTTCAGCAACAGTTCCCGTGTTAACCAAACTGACAAGAATAGATCGAGGCCCAAACGAAGAGCGACAAACACATTGGTGAACCAATGGATATAGCAACTGGGATGAGAAGGCCTTCAAGAAACGTCTGAGAGTCACGATTCAAAGGAACTTTTGAGTATATTCTCAATGAAATCAGAGATGAAATCATTAAACAACCAACCCGAATGAAGCCAAATCCAACACCGCCACAAACTCAGCTGGCCATGTGTCTATACCGTCTGGCCCATGGATGTACATTTCTAACAGTTGGCGATTTATTTGGAGTTGCGGAATCTACCGCCCATACTATATTTCAAGATGTTTGTAAAGCGATTGTAAGAAAGCTGTACGACAAATACGTCTGTTTACCTAGTAATCAAGCACAATGGAGCCATGAGCTGCGAAAGTTCCTTGAGGACTGGGAATTCCCTTGTGTTGGGGCCTGGGATGGTTTCCACGTATACGTCACAACAAAACTGAAAAACTTTTACAGTTTCAAGAAGAGATACTCTGTAACAAACATGGGTTTTATCGGGTATAATAAGCGTTTCATGTTTGCTGGTGTCGGGGTACCAGGATCTGTACACGATTCAAGGCTGCTGAAAAGTTGTGACATCTATTCTGATATTGAGAATGGTCACGTTCTTCCAAATAAAGTTCTGAACCTTTCTCCACATGGTGAAATTCCATTTGCTACTGTTGGAGACTCCGCATTTCCAAACCCTCCATGGCTTGTAAAACCCTATAAGATGGGACCAGGGTACCCAAGGAATGATACTTCAATAAAAGGCTTTGTTCTGCCAGAGTGGTGTCTGAGCATGCATATGGCATGCTCAAGGGTAGGTGGCGATTTCTCTACAAGAAAACTGAATGTAGTTTAGACAACATATCTGTTATTATTATGGCCTGTATTTCCCTGCACAATCTATGTATAGACAGAAATGATCCCTGTGACCCGAGATGGAGACTACAAGTCAAAAAGCTAAATCTGATTAGAGACAACACCAATCAGCAACAGACTGCAGACTCTGGCACTGTTAGAAGTACTATTGCTAACTGGCTGTGGGACATACAGTACGAGAGGCAAGGGGAAGATAAAGCTCCACGTCCTTTGTGAATCATTGAAGCTCACCCTAAAAAGCCTACCCTATACACACATCATCACAGATCTCCTTTATTTGTCTTTTTTTAACAAAGTATAGCTAAATCTTAAGAATTTTGCATCTATATGCCATGTGGCCACACCCAGTTGATTGCAAAGTCCAAACGACCTAATATAAGGAGGGTCTCAGTCTGACCCTCCAGCTAAATGGACTTGAAAACTGCTGGCTGCCAAGGAGCTGATGGTGCATATTTCCATAATCCGAAAGGTTATTGAAAATGGTAACAATGTTGTATTATGGAAGTCTCCATGCTTGTTGAATGTAATAAGCCTAGTTGGAGTTTAAATTTCGTGTTTAGTGTGCATGCGATTTTAGTCCGATTTTTTTATTTATTTTCTTTAACAAGAACAAAGAAAACTTGTTCTGACTAAAATTGCATGGACTAAAATTGCATGCGCATTGAACAAGAAATTCAAACTCCATCTAGGCTTATTAGAACAAACTGAGAAATGTTATAACAGTTGTAAAATGTCATAAGGTTTGCAATTAGAATATTATAAAAGTTAAAATTTGAAAGTTTGCAATGTTTTGCTTAGAGCGGTTTTCACATGACTGTCATGAAAACAATTGCAATTGAGCAATCACTAGCCAATCAGAATCGAGAGAAATCACAACTTGCTCCTAAATAGCCAAACCAATTACTAAGTAATTACACAATTGTATTTACTACAGAATTTGATTGGCTGAGAAAAACGAGTAGCCAAGGAGAATGCAAAGCATTTGCAAGTCTTGACAGTCATGTGAAATCCACTCTAACATGTAATACATGTAATGTCAATCTAAACAATGAAACATGGGATCTGTTTTAGGGATGTGTCATCATTTCCTGAAGGGGGAGTGGGTACTATTTAACAATTTTGGAAAAATATCTGCAGGACAAAATTGTGCCTCTAGCTGAATTGGAAATATTATGGCTCTCCTTGAAAGACAAGATCCCCTTCTCCTCAAAAAGGAACTGTTGATAGATGTTCAACGTTTATTCTTAGTGTGAAAATTATGAACAACAAAACAAAACCTCAGAAATGATTTTTGAATTACAGAGTAATAAAGTTTGGTTAGTGAAAAATTAGTAAGCCAGTAAGCAACTGAAATGAAGACCCTTAATGACACAAAAAAACTGATTTTGCTATGTATGCAGTTTTGAAGCTGGACAGAAAACAAAAGTCAGAGACTTTGGGATTCAATGAAATAAACCCTGTGGCCCTGAAAATATACCCTTAGAGAATCAAATATAAAAGAAGGGCAAATAAGACAGGGCCTCTACTAAAACACAGCCCTGAATGGCATTTGTTGTACATAATGAAGCACAAGCCAGAATAAAAACTAAGAAATCTGGATTCCATGAATGGATTTTTCACTAACAAATCATGACCCTCCAACCTATTTTGGAAAAATTGACCCTTCCCCAAATAAGCCTGAAAAAATTATATGACCCTGTCCAAAAAATAGTAGCTCTTCCACCCCCTCTGCTAGATATGACACATCCCTTAGACATTAAATGACCCCCCTCACCCTGCCCATGGTGCATTGCTTTGTTACTACAGTCTTCTGTACTAACCATTGGTAGGTGTATTCAGTGTGTGATGCATTTAACCATGTAAACAGAAACAAAGCAATGCATCATGGGGTTCCTCCAATCCCAAAAGGGGGCCCATTCTTGATTTGTAAGGCCAACAAGATGTTGATTTGTGAAGTCAACTAATTTTAATAAAGAGTTGAGTTTTGAGAAAATAATATGGCAATTTTGTATCATTTTATGGACATAAATAACACATGCTTAAGCAATGTCTCAATAAATTGTCTTTGAAAATGTAAGGAGAAAACCCATATTAAGTAGGTTTGAAAACTCTGATGCTGCTCACCACCAACTCATTGGGCGGTTAAAAAAAACAGTTAAAAACCACTAAAATGAGGGTTTTCTCCCTACTGAAAGATTATACACTTTTGTCATTTACTTCTATAGAATTGGTTTAAGTTTCAATTATGTTTTCATTTCTCTTGAGAAAAACTACTAGTAATACAAATTCTAGCTTATTAATATTCAAGTTGTCTGACTTCAAAAATCAGCATCCTGTTGGCCCCACAAATGAGATTTTATGTGAACTGTAACATGTGTAAAACACTGTAAAACTAATAAGACTGTTCATCAGTACCATGGCTGTTTGTCCATGTCAAGGAGATGTTCAGCTTGACTTACAACATGTCTTGATGCCGTGTGCCTATGTACTACACCATCAGGATCTTCGGGGGTCTGTAAGAAACCTCTGTATGAAAAATTTGGCGTTCCGGGTTGAACTACAGGTGCAGTATGAATTACAGGTGCAGGTGCTTGAGGCTGCTGGTACTTCATGACTATTTCAAGCATTTTCAGCTCATGATTTCTATTTAACTCTGCTTGCTCCCTCTGGAATTGCAGAAACTCATCTTGACGCTGCTTCTCAGCCCTTAACATCTGGTCTACACGCTTTTGCTGTGAATCACCAAGTGCATTGAAACCCTTCACTACTTCATGTATGGCTTGTGTTTGGCTTTTCACTCTCTTTGTTTTTTTGCTAAAGGATGTGGGTTTAACATCAATGCTCTTTCTCTTCACACTAGTTGTGCTAGTTGATGCACTGCTTTCACTTTGTGTTTTGTCATCATCATCATCCTAATCATAGTCATCATCAGGGTCTTCGCCTGGGGGCACTGGAGTGGTATCTTCTCTATCTGATTCTGAGTCAGATGATATACCGTTTTCATTAAGTACATCACTTGCTTCTGTGCACGGCTCTACTGGGCAGTTGGTATCTGCAAATACCGGGTTAATCACCGAGTACCACGTTGGTTCATCGATAGCTCCCTTTCCGCTCTTTTTACTGACTCTGTCAGTGAACATTCTCCATTTGTCCTTCAGCCACTTAAATTTCGTGCGAAGTTTTTCAGGTGAAATATCCAGAGGTACGTTTCTTTGCTTGCCTTCATTTTGCTGTTTTCGTTTTCCATTTCTTTCTGGAACTCTTGGGACTGCATCGTAGTCTGGAGCGCCTGGTTAACGTCTTCAAATAGCTTCAAATTAGATGACTTTTTCAATGCCAACGTATCGAGCTGTCGAGCAAAATCACCCTCCACGAGAACCTGGCAGTAAGCTTTCAACTCGGTGTCAGTCCAGTTTCTTCCTCTTTTGCTAATATTCTTGTCTTTTTTGTTGTCTTTACCCGTGGTCGTTGATGCCGTAGGCGCCGCCATATTTGTTTTAATTTTTAATTTGTAACCGCTGACCACATCGGCCGCAGCTTCGAAATTTTCGGTTACTTCGTCCGTTGCCCGTTTTCATACAGCGGACGCATGATTCGTCTAGACGAGTTAAATGATTTAGTTCGGCGGTTCGGACGCATTAAGCCACTTAATTCGTCTGGGCGTTTTATCCGTCTCTTGCCCGTATTCACCACAGGCGATCCAAGCTCTAGTCATGTGGGGTACTGTGAAAGAAACATGCAACGTTGTCGCTGTAAAAATTATACGTAAATGTAAATATTGAAATAAAATCATGTGACATCTCCTTGAATGTTGTAGTTGTCAAATAAAGTGCTCCTGGAGCGATTTTATTGCATTTTGAATTTAGCCAATCAGAGCAAACCTGGAGCAATGGCGCGAAAACGGTCGATCTGCTTTGCGACTCTGATTGGCTAAATTCACAATAGTGGCAGTCGATTGGATTTCTCGACCCAGACCGTGCGACCGTGACCCAACCACTTTTTCTAACGTCGCCTTCAAATTGAAATCGTTTGGACTTTTAAGACCTCGCACTTCTCTCAGGTAAGTTGCACATTCAAATGACTGCTAAAACATAGTGCTGTGGTTCATTCCTCGTTGTCTGGGTTGTTTTGTTTGATGACTAAGCTCGATTTTTAGCGAAAAAAATCGAGCTAGAAAAATGTGTTTTGAATGGTCGTTTCGTACCTTGTCAATCTATTATAACATACGGTAGGGGTATTAAGAAAAAGGCACAAAAAAAACACCCAAATGCAATAAAATCGCTCCAGGAGCACTTTATTTGACAACTACAACATTCAAGGAGATGTCACATGATTTTATTTCAATATTTACATTTACGTATAATTTTTACAGCGACAACGTTGCATGTTTCTTTCACAGTACCCCACATGACTAGAGCTTGGATCGCCTGTGTATTCACACAAGACGAAGCAACTGACGAAGTAAGAGACGCACTAAAAATCTTTGCCCTAAGTCGTCTGGACGAATCATCCGTCTCTAGTGTGAAAACGGCCAATATGGTTGAAGGCAAAACCCCTGTCTTCTAGGCATAGGGGAATTAACCAAGCGCTGTTAATACACTGCGCATATTGGACGACTCGCCCAATTGAAAAAGATAAAATCTTGTTAGCTCTAAGTCAGCATGAGCTTGACTTACATCCATGTGGGATGGCATTTGAAACGCGCGTGCTCGGTCTTGATGATGGCGCGGTTGCTGTTCACCACTAGCACAACAAAAACACAACCACTGCGCCACGAGTGATCATGAAGAGAAACGAAAAAAAAAAGAAAGAAAAAAATTATATGCCAGGGTATTTGATGGTGTAAGGGTCCGTCTTAACTGTGAGGCAAACTTGGTTCTTGCATGAAATTGCGATCAGAAATGTAGGCATTTTCAGTTCCCCGATGCAAGGTCTCTTGGGATACCAAATAATAGTCACTGCGTTTGTTCACAACCATGTTTCTTTATCCATAGCTAAGCTGCACTCCAACTACTGTACTGGTTTCTTTCCTCGTGATCATAGTATTACAAAGTAATAGCATGGCATACGGGAAATTAGGGATTAAATTTCCCCTAGACCCGCGGAAGAATTTTTAAAAGCCCTTCGGGCTGCACCCTCATGGCTTTTTAAAATTCTTCCTGGGGCCTCGGGAAAATTTAATCCCTAATTCCCCTCGGTGCCATGTTATTATACTTATAATAAGTACATTTGTTAAGGGATGTGTTAATTTCCCTTGCAATATCATTGGAATATACTCAGGACATCTTCAGGATGGTGTTATTAATAAGGGGGTTTTGGTTGGAACGTTGTCAGCTTACGTTGAAAATTTAGTACCAAAAGCACTTGCCTAAACAATTTGAAAAGTTGGCAGGTCTCCTACCCATGTAACCTATGGCGCGTTTTCAGGGTCAAAATTAAAAAGAGTTTCATCGTGGATTTTGAATTGCATAAAAAACATTCTTTACTCATTTGGATTTACTTGTAAATATTTTTTGAATTTCGATAAGAAAATGATAAACATTTTGCGTTGCACGCATTTCGAATTGAATTCGCATTGAACAAAAGCAATCATTTATGTTTTTAAAAAACTGTCTCACCCGTATTCAGCACAAAACTGTATTCGCATTTCGATTTGAATAATTTCCGCCAATTTGTTTTAGTTTTATAACTATTTTGTTTTCTTAAAAAACTTCACGTCTTTAGTCGAATTTGTTTTGATTCAAAATTGTACGCATTTCGATTTGAATACTTTCCGCTAGGCGTTCCTTGTTGACACGCTCGGCCCCCAGGGCCTAACCCGTATCGATTCGCCCGAGACCCCTGGACCGAACCTGGGCAGCCAGGCCGCCCCGTATCAACATGACTGAAAGTTGTGGCATGCGTTGTGTGAGGTCTTTTGGTTGGCGCACGAATCAGTGTAGGAGAAGTCATTTTAGATAGCTCTGCATCAATATGGATCCAAATGTCTTGAGGGAATGCGCCGAAAGACTGATAGAGACTGCGAATATGATGGCCACCACGTCCTCAGTCTCTACAGCGGCCGCCTCCGCCTCAGTAGTGACGACCAGCAGCGCTACTACTGCTTCTTCGCACATGGCGGCGTCGTCACCTTTGGCTTTAGCTAGAAGTAGAACTACACCAACAGAACCAAGGACCGAATTAAACCGCGTATTTGGCTATCGTCCCCCAACTGGAGGTAATGTTCGTAGAGGGAGCGGCGTTGGGCAACGGGGCGCCAGGTCGACAAGCACTAACAGAACCAGAAGACCAACACAGAGCTGGACACGTGCTGTTGTTTGCTTGGCGTCGGCTGGCTCCAGCACAACTCCCTCCCCAGCTGAGCGAATCGCGTTGTCCCTGAACGACCTCGGGGAGAAAAAAATAGAGTTCCCCAAGTTTGGAAACGGTGCGCAAGTCCACCAGCGCATACTGGACACTTTCCCACAGCATGGCTATTCCGTGCTGAGGACAGCCGGCGAGTCGGGAAGAAACAGGGATCTAATGGAAGTTCCGATGCCTGCCACCGGTTTTTCAGTTGAATTTCTGAGGAGCGCGCTGGGGCAGGCAAAGGCTTACGTGAGACCATTACAAGGCGAAATACCCCTTGCAGTTGAAAAGGTGAGAAACGTTTAGGGGTTCTGGATAAGGGCCGCCATAATTTTCACACATTTTTGATCGTTCCAAATGCCAATAGAATAAAATTTGCATCCGGAATCTTGACTTTCTTAAGGTCCGTGTGACAAAATTTAAATGGCCCCAGTCCCCTGCACAGGCATATTCAAATGTCTGCAATTTCACGACAACATTTGTAGTCAAATTCCCCAGAGTGGGAATAACCATGTCATTCTTGTGCTCTATAGGAACAAGACACACCCTATTCCCCTGAAAAAGTTCTCATGCTGGACTGCATGAATTGTGGTGTTCCAGTGCCAATGAATGAAATGGTACCTCACCAACAATCCTGTGGTGGTGGCTCTTCGCGTGCAAGGTCTGTGTTTATCCAAGAACACCATCTAGAAAGCCATATTGATTATAGGCGGATCCTTTGTTTACAATATTATGAGCCCTTTAACATAAGCAATGTTCAGAATCAGACTGGTTGAGGGAGCTATAAAATGATGAGTTCTGAATATCAATAGAGGACTGTAAATGAAACCAAAATGGAAAATTTCAAGCTGATATCTTGAATTCTAAGTGTGGTGCAACATTGAATTTAAAGGAAACATGTGAGGTAATGAGGGTTTTGCCCCAATGATTCCATTACATTTTGAAAGGCTTCAACTAGCCTGAAAAATGATATGGAAACAGGTCAGGCCTTTTTTAATACAAAAATGTACTTAATTCGAGCTTTTTGTTGCATTTTCAAAGCTAGATGCAGTGTTTCAAAATTTGGTGAATGTAAACAAGATGTGACTAGGATCAGCCTAAAAAGCACAAGCTAGTTAGTATTGAATTCTGTTCCAGTCATGCTTTCCTTTATAAGACTAATGCTTTTTAATTGTATTTACATAGGAGTGCCGGAATAGAGCAATACTGTAGTCCCATTGACTTAACTGCATGTTTGTTTCTTTGTTTCAGTCTTAATCAACAAGTACATTTAGTTTTGTGACATAACAACATAAAACTTGAGAAAATGCATGTTATTAAACTGAATGATACAAAGCAAGATCTCACAATTGCAGGAAACTATCTATCTTTCATCCATAAAGGAAACCATTTCTCTTTTCATTACCTATTCATTGCATTCATAGCTCGCTACAAGAGAAATTCACTTTATGTTCTTATGTCGGATATACAGGTGCATGCTTACCATGTATAAGTATATGCACCTGGCACCAATGACAAGACCAAACAAGCTCTGGTCATTTTCCAATTAAATTTAATGTGCTTGTTTATTTTATTTTTTTTTATCCCACTGAAATAGAAAAAAGCCTAAATTTCCAGAATTTGAGACCCATTTAAAAAAAGAATCCAAGATACTCCAAGGGTTTAAAGCATTTCACTCTTATGGCTGAACCCAGTGCTGCAGCATATATACACTTTTAATTGTCAGTAATGATTGCTGTTGTTGAAATATTTTTAGTTGAAAATGTTCAAGAACTTGTGCCTTGTGCCTCTGAAAAGGATATAGAGAATGCTCTCGTAGCAGCCAAAGGGGACACTAATGCAGCAGTTGACACTTTGCTGAGGACCCATGATGTAGATACAACAATTTTCCCCTCACCACCACAAGGTATTTACTGTTGCATTGAATAAATATCATCCATCCTTCTTGCAGGCCTGTAAGGTATCCATTAGGTGATAACTCATCCAGGCCTGATAGATGCATATGTTGCCCTGATGTAAGAAACTATTATCTTGCAAGTTTGCGCTGTCATAATATTATAGATAAATTCATCACACAAGTGAATTCTACTATAAATTTCACATGGAAAATGGTATCATTTTTCAAGTGAAATTTACCGTGGAATTCACTCATCATGTGAGGAATTTTTGGCAAACCATTATATCTGCCAACAACTTGGACTTCAGGTGACTTTTTGGTAGTATAAATTGGAGGAGCGTACCAGGTGTCATGTTTATTCCAGTTTTTGGAGCTTGTCCTCCCAGATTCAGAATGATGTGATTTTTCAAGGCGCACTAGATGATAAAGCCACTGGTTAGAGGCCATTTTACAACGTTTTTTTTTGAAAAAAAAACTAAAAAAAGTCTAAAGAAGTCACTTAAGTGAACCGATCCCTTCGCATGTCATGTACTGACAGAATATTAGAGTTTCAATGACATATTTAAATTGCATTTGATGTGCTGAAAATAATCTGAATTGTGTGTAGACATAGACATAATTTTTTAGGGTACTGAAGTAGCTTGCATGTCAGCATGTACATGAGTATATTTTTCCATAAAACTTAATACATTTAAAGCTTTTCTAATTTGGAAGCAATCAAATACATATTTCTTTCTTGTGTTTTGGGGGATTTATGAGGGTTTTATAGCTTCTAATTCTTATATTAAATTTTAGAGAAAGATAATTTCAATTGGTGTCATAAAGTTAATGCTGTAATAAACATAAAGTGTTTTTCCAAAACATATACATACCCAACCCCCACACGGGAGGGTGTTTAGAAATGACCTACCACCCCTCTGTAATTTCCGAAGAAAAATTCAGTATTTGTATGGAAAAGGTCAGGTAAATTGACCCCCCCCCCCCCCCCCCCCCCCCCCCTCAAAGTAGTAGTAGCAGTGTACTGTAGTTTCTCTGGCAGTGAGTTCAACATATATTATGAAGTAATACCTGGATTTGCTGCTGCCGACCATTTAACTCATGTGTGTGGGTGGGAAAAAATTTCTTGCATGGGTTGAAGGGCCGAAAAAATTTTCCTGCACAGCAAAATGGTGACTAAAACCTCTCATTCTTATTGGAACATAAATTCTCGCCGCATAACAGAGGTATAAAAAAATCTTGCACTGACAAAAAAGCCCCCCCCCCCCCCCTCAAAAGTTAAATGGTCGGCCCCTTAATGAATAGTATTTAATAATGATGATGAACATTACCACCAGTAACAAGTATTTTTAGCATCAGAACAAATGGTCACTGTTTATTTCCTTATTCTTCTCATTGTTTTGTTTATTTTAGTACAAATCTTAGATGATGAAGATGATGACAAAGATCTTACTTACCACTCATGGATAAATGAGGATGATAAGGAAGGTATGCAGGTTTTGTCAGCATACTTCGTCAGGCCATAAATTGCAGTTGTATTATATCAATTTTTCCCCTTGTAACAAAATCCAATCACAAAATATCCACTGGAGGTTAATTCCTTTAAGGACCATGCCCTCAATTTGCAACTAAACTCACCAAACAAGTGTTCAAATGTCACTCATACGCATAACATGATTTATAGCTAATTGCAGTTTGATTCTTTTATTTGACTGTCTGGTCGATCCTGTCCAATACACATCCTGAATTTTAGCTGCTCACCTTCATGGATCTCAGCAATCATGGGCAAGAATCTCCATTCAATCAATTCGAGGAATCCTGTTAAATCATCTGGCATGAGAAACCAGATCTTAGCAAGAAAACAATATACAAAATTGGGATCCCTGAGGATAATCCCAGGTTACATTCAAAGCAGTGTTTTCCCCTTTTTAGACTTTAAGCGGACAAGGTGGAGAGGGGGTTCCTACCTTAATATATTGGGACCCCAGGTTTTTTAGTTGAGATGCCAAGTTCAAAATTGCACATTGACTTGTGATCCTGTCAGTTCCTTCATCTCAGAGCAATTGTGTGTACCATTGAACATTGTAAATTAAACTTCATTATTTATATTTTTTTGCAGATAAGAACTTACACATAATTTTAGAGAGCCTAGAAGAAAAGGTGTCAGGTGCTGATGTTCCAGTCTGTGTCAAGCCGAATCAGATCGTCATCAAAGCCCTCTCAATCTACAAGGACTCTCGATTTGATTACAGGAGACCTCTGAGAGTGACCTTTGAGGGCCAACCAGCAATAGATGTGAGAGGTCCCAAACGGGAGTTATTTTCTAAGCTCTTTCATGAACTCAGCATCATGAATGGGGACCCATTACCAGCCTTCTTTGAAGGTCCCAAAGAGAGGTTGCTCCCCATCTATAACACCAGCTTGGTGTACTCAAACACATTTACGGTGCTCGGGAGGATGATAGCACATTCAATTGCGCAATGTAGTGTAGGGTTTCCATACCTGTCTCCTTGCGCCTATTGGTATATCGTAACAGAGGACATTGCACGAGCTGTAGGGTATGTCACCCTTGATGACATCAGAGACTTGACAACTATGACATCGATTAATAAGGTAATCTATTTTTAATTCTGAAACATCTACTCCTGCTAATTGATGTCAAATCATTTTTGTGTGCCATGCTGAAATTTTAATGGCTTATTTTGATTGCACATTCAAAATAAGAAAGAATGTTGTTTATTTCTCGTTCATAGCTCTTTTGGTTACAGAGATATTCAAGATTGTTACTTAATATGCAAATCAGCAAAAAAGATGTCACAACAAGACAGGACAAAAAATGGCAACAATTATTCATGTATAATTCTGTTTGGGATAGTTAGTTTCACTTCAAACTTCAAGAAATACTAAGGTCTCATACATCCATATGCTAATAATTAGTGTTTCTATGAATCTTGAAGTGATTCCTGGAAAAATATAGTAGGTAAAATCTGAAATATTCTCTGAGTTATGAAAGCTTTCGAAACTTCCTGATTTGTTTGTCAACACAACTCAGAGTATTTTGGCAAAGTATTTTAGTACTTCACTTGTAGCTGAATAAGTTTCAGATTTTTCCTATTTTTTAAAGACAGCCCTGGTGTGAATAGTGTTACCATGGAAACGGTAATAAACATGCCAGAGGTTGTGGTTTTGGTCATTCTTTGTTATTACCATGCGTCAGTGGCTGTCACCCAAGCCTCCCCTGTTAGCTTACGAGCCGGGGAGCTCTGGGTTCGAGAATGACTCTTGTTGTGTCATTTTTTGCTAATTTGCATTTGAATGTGCAATCAAATAAGCAATTAAAATTTCAGCCTTGAGTGGCACTTAACTGACTGCATGGTTATGGACTCCAAAGCAAGAGGTGCAACTATAAACAACACCTTTAATCCTCAAATGTATTTTTTACAATGAATAGATCATCAATGCAAAGGACCAAGAAGCAATAAATGATGTACGAAAAGATGAGGATGTTGTTGCCTGCTTGAGTGAAGCTGGCTGTGTTGAGCTACCAACTGTAAGTTTCTATCACTTCACTGTGCAATAATATGTCAACCAGGCAAGCTGGGGGGGGGGGGGGGGGTCAAATAATTGACTAAAATCTGTATCTATTTTATCGTCTTCTGATTTAGTAATCTCTCTTTTTTACACGGCTTTAAGGACCACAAAAAAAAAAACAATTTGGATCATCCCTAAAAGAGACCAAGGCCCTGTGATTTTAACCCCTAAAAGATACGACGATCATCCCTGACCAAAAATATGGGAGTCTCTCCAGGCATGCAAGCCCGTAAAAAAAATTTGGAATTAAGATATTCAAATGATGTTAAGAAAAACTCATATTATGTCCCTCTCTTTGGGCCCATCCGGGATCAAAGGGATTAATTGCCCACACTCGCGACACGTGATCATGGTATATAGAATTACGTATCAGCTTAGTGTTTCATTACAAGCGTGCTTGGGCAACTCAACCGAGCTCAGGATATTTACGAGTTTTTTCTTTCGCAAGTGGAGATCGTTTAACTCCCCTCCGCCATGTGCGGAGGGGAGTTCAGCTTTTGATAGTTCGCCGCATGCCGTTTGGTACGGAATTTGTGACTTTTAATGGTTTTTCCTACTGCTTTGAGCGGCACATCTATTCTGGGAACGCCCCCAAACTCTTACTTGTGGCGAGTGAGAGACCAGTATACATGCTGGATAGAGACATGATCTTCTGTTTTCACGCAAGATTGAAACAAAAAGGAATATTTCGCAAGACTTAAGCTTACATCAGTGAAGACAAGGCGACAAGGCCAGTTTTTTTTTACGAGCGAGACGTCTTACGCTCACGATCACTGGACAGGACTTCTCAATTCGTGCCCGCAAGTTTGAGACAAAATTTCACGAGTCTAGACTTAATCACTCAAGACGACGCACGTTTTTTCACAAGCTTCATCACGATCAATGGACAGAGATTTATCATACATTTCACACAAGATTGGGATACTATTTTTCAAGACGTACTCAAGCCAACGCCAGTTTTCACAAGACGACTTCATATACAATCACGACAAAGAATAAAATTGAGATACCATTTCTCAAGACGACGTAACTCAAGACAACGCAAGTTTTCACAAGACTTCACTACTCAAGATTTTATACAGGATTCCATTCAGGCACTGCCGTATTCGTAGCAGGACTTACTTCTAGTTATCATAGATTGGGGGTTATATTAATCTGTAAGTCATTTCTTGCTTAGGGTAGTTCACAGTTCACAGCGAGCTGTTTCATATCTTTCAGCGTTCACACCTTTCGGAATTTTAGGCTAGGTTTGTAATGGAATTTATATTTGGGATTTGCAGTTCGTTATTATTCGTTTTAGAGCTCAATGTAATAGCGTTTTCTTCACATATCATTAGTTTCGTAGTATATGCACCTCATACAGGTAATTGGGCCAATTTACAACATTAGGTTTCGGCGTTTTACATCATATATTGCGCTTTTATCTGACATGTCATTAGCTACTTCGTTCACATCTCATGGTTCAGAGTTCACGAGCGCGTAGTATTATGTTCCTGGTTCGCATAGCTTTTATTATCCAGGTATAGTTCGAATATTGCATTGATTGTTTTTCGCATATTCTTTAATCCAGTGCTCAAGCCAATTGCGCTTCGCGTATTTTCAGTAGGATTAGGTTATACCACTTTTGTCAGAGTTTAATTATCGTTCTGTCTATATTTCCTTTCGTTTGGTAGGTATTTGTCATTCGATTTGACAGTTCACATACTGTTAGGTTGTAGTTTATAACATCTCATTATTTTTCTACTTGCCTTCCTTGATTCGTAATTCACCTATCATTTGATTGGGTGTTCACATATCATTTGGTATCTTTACGTTCAGAGATTACGCTGGGTATATAGCTTTCACCGGTTATTCGGTTTCGATGTTGACTTACATTTGTCATTGACTTGACGGCTTGACGTTATGTATTAGGCGCGTTTCACATTTCATTTCATAGACGTCGTTGTTCATGTTTACATTCTGGTGTGTCACTCAAGAGGAAATTTCCTAGCGTTACTTTCCTTAGAATGTGAGGTCTATTCTATTATCGCGTTAGTAGGCTTATCACAAGTTCTGTTCTCATTCCATTCAGTTCACAGGGTTTGGAGCTGACCACTCTTGCTTTCCTATATTTGATTTCACTTATCGGAATTTATTTTATCAGCGTCTTTTATTATCATTTTTCGTGGTCATATGACAGGGCAGTTGCATACTGTGGCCCTGCAACCATAGTCGACAAGCCGTGGTAGTAATGTATCGTAGTCGTACAAGCCACGTTTTAGTTGTTTTACTTTTAGAATTTCAGTCGGTCGGATAAGACGTGGTTATTTTACCGTAGTCGAACAAGCCGTGTTTTAGTATTACAAGTTTTGTCGGAAAGCCGTGGTTATTTACCGTAGTCGGACAAGCCGTGTTTTAGTATTACAAGTTTTGTCGGAAAGCCGTGGTTATTTACCGTAGTCGGACAAGCCATGTTTTTAGTATTACAAGTTTTGTCGGAAAGCCGTGGTTATTTACCGTAGTCGGACAAGCCGTGTTTAGTATTACAAGTTTTTGTCGAATAGGCCGTGGTTCTTTACTGTAGTCGGTCAAGCCGTGTTTTAGTATTCTAGTTCAGTCGGACAAGCCGTGGTTATTTTACCGTAGTCGGACAAGCCGTGTTTAAGTATTACAAGATTAGTCGGACAAGCCGTGGTTCTTTACCGTAGTCGGACAAGCCGTGTTTTAGTATTACAAGATTAGTCGGACAGGCCGTGGTTATTTACCGTAGTCGGACAAGCCGTGTTTCAGGATTACAAGATTAGTCGGACAAGCCGTGGTTATTTACCGTAGTCGGACAAGCCGTGCTTTAGTATTACAAGATTAGTCGGACAAGCCGTGGTTATTTACCGTAGTCGGACAAGCCGTGTTTTAGTATTACAACATTAGTCGGACAAGGCGTGGTTATTTACCGTAGTCGGACAAGCCGTGTTTTAGTATTACAACATTAGTCGGACAAGCCGTGGTTATTTACCGTAGTCGGACAAGCCGTGTTTTAGTATTACAATATTAGTCGGACAAGCCGTGGTTATTTACCGTAGTCGGACAAGCCGTGTTTTAGTATTACAAGATTAGTCGGACAAGCCGTGGTTATTTACCGTAGTCGGACACGCCGTGTTTTAGTATTACAAGATTGGCCGGACAAGCCGTGGTTATTTACCGTAGTCGGACAAGCCGTGTTTTAGTGTTACAAGATTAGTCGGACAAGCCGTGGTTATTTACCGTAGTCGGACAAGCCGTGTTTTAGTATTACAAGATTAGTCGGACAAGCCGTGGTTATTTACCGTAGTCGGACAAGCCGTGTTTAAATATTACAAGATTAGTCGGACAAGTCGTGGTCATGTACCGTAGTCGGACAAGCCATGTTTTTAGTATTACAAGATTAGTCGGACAAGCCGTGGTTATTTACCGTAGTCGGACAAGCCATGTGTTTAGTATTACAAGATTAGTCGGACAAGCCGTAGTTATTTACTGTAGTCGGACAAGCCGTAAGTTTAGTATTACAAGATTAGTCGGACAAGCCGTGGTTATTTACCGTAGTCGGATAAGCCATGTTTTTAGTATTACAAGTTCTGTCGGACAAGCCGTGTAGTAGTAGTGGTACAGTAGTAGTGGTACAGTAGTAGTGGTACAGTAGTAGTGGTACAGTAGTAAGTTTATTATTAGTATTTATACATTTATCTTTCACAGTTTCTCTGTTAATAATAAACTTCTCTCTTGTGCCAAACAAAAAATTGTGTTATGTTGTGTTATGTGGGAGCGACATTATGGGGAATTTGCAATTTGTTTGGTGATAAGTAATTTAGTGTTTTGCAGAGAAAAGTGGCTATATTAATGTCTAAAATCACAAGAAAGTCAAGATCCTTCTTATTGGCTACCTTCTTACTAGATCATGTCACTTGCATACCTGCCAACTTTCCCATTTTACACAGGATCAGGCTCCCGGTTTTATCCTCAGCCTCTTGGGAAAATTTTGAAACTTTCCATTTATTTACTGTACATCCCCTGGGTAAATTCCTTGCGATGTTCTCACGTACAGGTATTTGATAAACAATCTCCAGTTTTGACGCTTTCAGGGTTTGCAGGTATGCATTTGGTGGGTTTCTATTCCCGCAAATAAATTCTTGATCACTCTCAAAGCATTCCTGTTCATACCTATGGCCAAAACTTCCAACTTTGAAAAATGTTTTGCTTTCCATAGATTCTTTTATTGCAAAATGTGCTTGGAATTTCTGACAAGGAAAATTTTCATGGTAATAATAAAAAGAAAACTATAAGGTAACAACACATGAGTGCTCTACATTTCTTGTTTCAGCTTGAAAACAAACAGGTCTGTGTTGAGTCTTTGATGCTGGCTGTCCTGAACAGGAAAAAGACAGTCCTGGATCAGCTATGTAAAGGCCTGAAAACACTAGACATCCTGGATGTTATCAGGAGGAATCCAATCACATTTGAACCACTGTTTATATCTAATCCAACCAAGGATTTGGACTCTGAGAGTGTGATCAGTATTTTAACCTTTGAGGACGAAGATGACCATTCGAAGGAGTACTTGCTAAAATTCATTAGAGTGTGTGGCAAACCAGGTATATATCTTTTAAGGGGAAAGGAGGGATGCAGTGCACCCCTCTTTCGAAATAATAAACACTAATATGTACACAATGGATGGCAATGTTATATCTGCAGATGGGTTGCCATTGTCAAGTCGCAGATACAACATTGACACAGAATACTGTAAAGTGTGTACTTATGGCATTCTAGGTAGTTAAGTTGCCATTTGGATGAATTTAAAATGTTAGCCAGGGCTCAACTAACCCCAAGTCAACTATAGAAATAAATTTAACACTTTTATTTTGACAAGTGCATTTCGTTATTTATTTATTGTAAGTATTGTCTTTTCTTCCTGGCCATACATGTGATTAGCTTATAGCTGAATTATTATTATTGTCAATTATTATCTAGCCATCTCGCCTGCGGCTCAACACTGTAAATCCCATACAAATCAGCTGCTGTCCTATTACAAAGTACTTTAATAGAGCAATTTAGTTTTCTGTATTGAGCTACATATAATATTGGTCTATTAGTATTCTGTTTAAAAATTTCTATAGCTATAACTTTGCAAAGGCAAATACTCTGTCTTTTAATAGTGTTATTTAAAGTCATTTTGTCTTTCCAATTTTTGCAGCTTTGAAGAAATTCCTGCAATGCTGTACTGCCGGAACAACATTACCTAGGCAAATCACAGTATATTGTGTGGAGAGAGATGGATTCTTTACATCAACATGTGAGAAGGAACTACATATCCCTCAAGGTTTAGAGTCATATGAGATGTTTGTTGGTGCCCTAACTGCCATCATGGATGACAAAGCGAAATCATTCAATGCATTATAGGTGATTATGTGTTAACTCATTTGCATAAGCAGGATCTAGATTTAGAATTTGAAGGCACTAGAAAATAATCACCACTGAATATCAATATCAAACAACAAAGGAAGAATACTCTTAAAATAGTTTCAGTCGTAAGGACGCAGTTCAATGTTCAATTTCGAGAAGTTGGGCTAATGAGCCTTCCACCACACAACAATCCAATCGATTTTAAAAAGCCTGCGTATATCATTCAAAACTTAGTGAAGAGCACCAATACGTTCTTCGAAATAGTAATTATTTGATCTTAAGCAATTTTACTACACTTTTCAAAAGCAAAGAGCCTATTTTGAAAGATTTGCGTTTTGGTGGGGCAGGAAGCTCATTAGCCCACATGTTTCTTCCAAACTGAGCTCTTTGCCATGCGCTCATTATTTGAGTTATGAACATCAAACTTTCTAATTACGCTTCATTCACCAGACGTTGCTATTGAAATTCAGAACATTTCTTTTTGTAGCTCCGTTACTCTAGCTGATTTTCACTATGGCTTATGCAAATGAGAAAAAATCGTAAACGCCAACGTCACAATATAATTGCCTATAGAGGTAATTGAGGCTAGTTTAGTGCTTAATGTGGACAAAAGGCCATGTGTGGACAAGAGGCCATTACCCTTTAATATTTCAAAACTCATCCTTTCTTTGCTTGACAGTTCCCACCTTACTGTGTGACTACGTCAACCGGACATCTGGTAAAAAGTTTGTCATTCAGAGATTGAAACAATTTTAAGGAAATTTAATACCTGCAATACGCTTGGCGATGTGTAATTAAAGTGTTTCGAGGTTATTTCTGCTCATAATTTTCATAATTATAAGAGAAAAGCGAATATTTTGATGTCGGAGATCTCAGGAAAGTCAAGATCCTTTGTTCTGTACTCGCTTTCTGATTGTCTAACTGATTGTCTAACATATTTTATGCTAATTTTTGTGTTAGCATTGCCAAAAATATCGATTTACAACCTGTTTTACGTGATATTTCCGCAAATACGTAAAATATCAATAATCCCGCACACCTTTTTTCAGATCACCTTATAAGGAATACATTTTGTGGAAATCTGGAGCCTTTAACATTAACTGGAAGTGGCAGGCGCTCTTAAAAAGCAAGAATTGGTACTTTTCCTTTGAAGCACAAAACGGCGAAAACGATCCATCAAAGTAACGTTGAATAGAAATATACCATTTTGTAAGTAAGGCCGTTCCATAACCTTTAAAACGATATATAAATGGCCCATGTAGTGTAAATAATGACGCGACAACGATTTTTTTCGCGAAAAATTGACATCCCCCTTGCAAAAGGTATACTCATACCTTAAAATCTTTTTTAAAATCTTTTTTTGTGTATCATTCTCTTTGTGACATCATTTTTTCCTAATTTACATAAGTTAAAATCTTGAATATCTCTTGAATCAAAAGAGCTATTAATGTCAAATAATACCATTTTGTAAGTAAGGCCGTTCCATAACCTTTAAAACGATATATAAATGGCCCATGTAGTGTAAATAATGACGCGACAACGATTTTTTTCGCGAAAAATTGACATCCCCCTTGCAAAAGGTATACTCATACCTTAAAATCTTTTTTAAAATCTTTTTTTTGTGTATCATTCTCTTTGTGACATCATTTTTTGCTAATTTACATAAGTTAAAATCTTGAATATCTCTTGAATCAAAAGAGCTATTAATGTCAAATAAACACCATCCTTCCTTATTTTTATCGAACAATCAACTAAAAGGCACTTTAACTGTTTGCACAAAACCCTTAAGTTTGGTAGTCCAGTGTACATTTTATTCAAAGAGACTAGATTGATATGGGTCCCTGTTTGATAGACATAGAAGAAGAGTGTACAATTAATCATTTAACGTTAATGTTGCTGTTATTTGTTATAGTTATAGTAGTACGTTCCTATGATTTTGCAAATTTTCTGATCAAAGTCATGAAGAGATCACATCACTAATGCATTGTGACTAGTTTCATAGCAACAGATAAAGAGTTTTAGTTATAAATAAGAGTTATGAATATAATTTACCCTAGTATTATAGGAGGGAGTTCTAATTAGAATATAATTGTACTTTTTTACTGTAATTTTTAACCACCTCTCTATCATACTTTCTGTAAATTCAATATGTTTTTTTATTGAATTTAATAAATATTATTAAACTATTATGATCTATATTATAATATTTTAAGCTGTTTGAAAAGGCTCCGAGGTGGAAAGAGTGTTGAGCTAACCACAACCTTGGATGTGATACATAACACCCACAGGGCTGCAAGGTGTAACCCTTGCAGGCATTTTCTTTAGCGGGGAGACACTGTCCGCCATGTTTGACATTGCTTCACAAAAAAGGCTAAATTTTCCGTGAATGAAAGCTTGGAATTTAGACCATTTCGTTTACCACTGTATGCATTGCTATGCGACCTCAAAATTCAATGTTGCGATGGACGATTTTTAGCTGTTGATCAAACTGAAGCGCTGGATTCGGCCTCTTCAGTGGGCGAAATTGATTACCAAATAAACCAAAATGGTTTTAAGCTATCCTTGGGCTTCCTTGCCTCGAATGTTTAACTTTCTGGTTCAAGAAAGTTAAAAATCACCCAATCGCAACAGTGAATCACCCAATCGCAACAGTGAATTTTAAGGTCACGTAGCAATTTATACAGTGGTAATGGGAGCCGCCCATTTCAGCTGAATTAGTTTGTAGCTCAAACCTGGTCAAATCTTCGTTTAGCAAAAAGTGATCTCGCCGAGGTCAGTACACCAAGACTAAGCAGTGATTTCAAGAGGCGAAGCACATACAGGGGGTGATTTTAAAGTCAATAGACTTCGCTTGAAAGAAATTCCCAGCAGTTTGTAAACAGATAATGATTAGGAATTCAAAGATTCACTTTGAAGGGAGATATTATAAAACCCACTTTTTTTGTAAAAAGCTTTCTTGAAATACACCAAAACTGTGTTCTAAAGGTTCTGAAAGTTTAATCATGGGTCTTTGTGTCCAAACATCACAATGTGGTCTACAAAGAATTTTCTTGCTTTGACATAAAATAAACAATTTGTTTTGCCATCCACTCACACACCCTTCAAGACTGAGTGAGTCTATTCATGGGCAATCGGAGATTTTTTTTTGTGTGTGTTGGGGGGGGGAGGGGGTGCTAATCTAGAAAAAGCGGACCAACGTGGTATTAATTTATTAGCCGCTAGTCAAAATTACTAGAAAAAGCAAATATCCGAAAGTGGCTGTATACCAAAGTGACTATAGTCTTCTGTTTGGCCCATTTAGTCACTAAAACAGTTGTTTTCAATCCCTTAAATGTGGACATTTTTATCGCTTAGGGCAGAGGGAACCCCTGGCTACAGGCCTGGCAATCAACTACTAGTTATGTCTAACAGATTCAGATGGGTGCTCAAATATCTGACACAGAGCGAGGATTTTTTCTAACACCATGGCAACTATTTCAACAAAAGACCCCTTGAAACTGTCTGAGTATCTAAATAGTGCCAACATGGTTTATCAACTGTTTTCCACCACTTATAAAGTAGTATCTTTGTAGTTATCTTTGGTTCTTTTTATTATAATTGCCAAACAAGCCCTGTTTTTAAATGCTTCTTTTGACATGAATAATAATACATGATAATTCAGAACAATGGTGGCATCACCTTTGTGGCGGTTAAAACAACTTGCCAATGTCTAGACAACCAAGGTTCCATTTCTTTCCTAACTTTCTATTAATGGGCCTAATCTGTCACTAGCACATCACATGCATATGTATGCTGCAATGTATTATATAGAGTAGATTTAGTATGCCTGCAAAAATGCAGTGCTGTGATGTGACACTGCAACCATGGCAGTGTTGCAACTATATATGATTTCATTCCATATCTACAGCCAGCTACAGCAGTCCTGGTTCCATGTGGTGACTATGACAGGGCCGTGCTGTGTCATGGTACACTGCTCTATATGTAGTGTTACTAATGCTGTTGGCAATGAGTGACCAGGAAAGCGACAGTCTCAATAAAAACATCAATGCCATAGTTGTCACTTAGTCTGCAAGGATCTATTGTATTCACCAATTCCTGAAAGTGAGCAGGGTTTAAAGGATTTCCTGTCTCTGGTACTGTGAGGATATCAAAGTCTGTGCAGTCCTCTGAAATGGGGCCATCCAAATCAATCCCATATCTTTCTATTTCTTCCTAAAGAGGACATAAAAATAAACATAAATTTTATATTCCACATGAAAGATACTGATCTCACAAGGTAAAAGTTAGAATGCTTTACAAGAATTATCCTTTAAGGGGAGTCTGGGGGTGACAGGCTCCTCTTTTGGATAGATTTCCCAAAACATTTATTGTATTTGCTAGAACAAGGTTACAACTTTAGCACCCATTACTTTGAGCCCCCCACCCCGCCTCCCTAGCCTGGCGACCATCTTGTATTTCTGACAAATCCTACCTCCCCCCTCCCTATTTTCACAAATCCAAGATGGTGGCCATGTGAAAGCAAACTCATTTCTTTGACCTAAAACTACTCTTGAGCAGGCTATGAGCCCCCCTTACTTGAGATCCCGGATCTGCCCCTGTCCTCAACACACAAATATTTTTTCCCTTCCACATTAAATAGGGAAACACAAAAAAGCCTTTACAGTGCGACTTACTCCAACCAAGGCCACCTAAGCAAATTTTCTTGCAAATTAGCCAATCAAGATCGAGCATTGGAGCAATAGATGCACCATAAATTTTTTTAAAGGAAACGCACAATATTTTACTTAAAATTCGTAAATACATATAAAGATAGGTTTAGAAACATTTTCTACACTAAAATTAACCCCCAAATAATTTAAAACATGGACATAAACATGTCTGTTTTGGTAGCATGTTTCCATTAATGTGTGAAAAATGTTAATGGGAAGACCACACTTTCCCATTAAAGTTGAAAAAAGCTACCAAAACCATTTAATGTTTTTACGCAATTTTTTCCTGTGCTTCAGACTTCACTTGTTCTCAAAGTTTTGTACCATTATGTGGTTCCAAAAAATATCCATACCCACTTCCACGGAAGGGTGTTGAGAAGTGACCCCTCCACCCCTCTGGATTTTCCAACGAAAAATACAGTATTTCTATGGAAGAGATCAGGAAAATTGACCCCCCAACCCCTCCGAAATTTCCAATCCCTTCCGTAGGGAGAGAGGGGGAGGGGGGTCATGGATAATGGGCAATTCCAGAAAATAAAGGTACCCTCCCCACGGGCGGCACTAGTTTTTGACCCCCCCATGCATCCAGAATTCCAAAATGGTTTACCCCCCATGCATATAGAATTCCGGGCAAGTTAAAGAAATCCAGCTTCGAAAACCCTTCTTGCAATCAGAATTCCAAACTCCCCCCCCCCCCCCCCCCCCATCCCATCGGAATTTCCAAATGCCGCCTGTGTTGGGGGGGGACCTTTATTTTCTGGAATTGCCCAATTTCTGGAACCATTTGATTAAATATTGACAGCATTAAAGGAGCTAAAACATGGAATTTTCACTAGAAGACTTTCTAGGCTCGTGTTGGTGTATTTTGACTACTTCAGACATCAACACATCTTTTATAAGTCATCAAGCGCTATGGCTTTTTTAAGCATTTTCCTTTCAAGTTCTCTGATAACTTTAAATGTTTGTCTTATGCAAATTTGCCAGCAGCCATTATTAATAAGGTCTACACACAAAAAAAATGCGCCAACATCTTTTTCTTGAACTGACTTATTTTGTTTTTAGTTGCATTTAGTCGAATCTTCATCATTTTGAATTCTTGTTGTTTACAAGACCATCTGATGGTTGATTGTCAAGAACTATCTGTGATAAGCGAAAGTGAAAATCATAATGGTGGCCAGCAAAAGTAGCTAAAATTCAGTTTTTTGCTCTTCTAACAACTAAAGCATACTCCCAATGTGTAACGACTATTCAGAAGGAATTTTTCACACAAAAGAAGCATTCGAATTTTCAAGGTTAGGAATTATGTGAAACTGTAGAACTGGTGACTGCTTGTCTGCATTTAACATTTACTGTAACACAAAAATTCTAATCAAGTGTCATTCATGGACAAATTTTGCAAGATGCCATTAAAATATTGATCATCTTGTCCCATAACTACAACTTGACCAAACTGTGTGCTTGACCCAACATGCTCAATTTTCCCCCATTAAAGTAGCCTTAGCCTAGATACTCTTTAAATAAAGTATTTAAATAAAGTATTTATTATTATTATTATTACTGTGAGAAAATTAAAATCACAAACCTGTGATTCTGGCTCGTATAACTCTCTTGCAGCAAGATCATCTGTGTATCTCAGTCTGAGCAGCCCAAGGATATAAAGCTGCATTGGTGAACGACTTCCTGCAGTTCTTATTTTGTGTCGTATGTAACCTTCTTTCCATACATAAAAAATGTTGATTAAGGCGAGGTAGAATAACATAGTGAAGGGCATACAGATGGAGTTGATTTGAAGGATCAAGAACTCCATTCTCCTCTAAATGGCAGAAAAGGTGATAATATATATAAATCACACCCTCAAATAAATCTCTCCAAAGCCTCTCAATTCTTTGGTTGTGGACACTTCGGCCAGCTATTATACTACCTCTTCCTGGACCACGATTTGGATGCTGAAGCATAAACAAACCAACACCAACATTCTCGCCACCTTTGTCAGACCTGACCCTGGATGGTAGACCATACACTTCAACAGCTTCACAAAATGATTCCAGAACTGTGTCAGAGCGGTTGTTATCACTTGCCTTTAGGTAAACTGGAATCCTGGTATATCCATCAATTCCTCCATGTATCACTATCCTCCACCTGAAGAACAACCGAAGCATGTTTTGTAAAAAGGAAACTGTGTGTAAGGAGTATACTTTTCATTTTGGGCTGAAGCATTTTATCACTCACCAGAGTGAGACAATAAATTGAGGTCCTGTCTCTCAGCCCACTACACTTAAACAGAAGGTAAGAGATGTTTAACAAACCTAGTAAACTCACTACAGGATTACATCTCAGCCACCAATCTCTTTTGACCAGACATGCTCTAGGCATTGATGCCCATGTCCAGTCAGAACTTGACATACTTTGCCACAACTTTGCCCATACATTGCTTGTAAAAAGCCAGCCAGTTTAATATGAAGTTTTGGAAAATTCATATGTCAGCCAATATTATTCAAGCAATCTTTATCAAACTTTACGATTTTACTAATATTGATTATAGAATACTGATAACTATTTAACAATTAGACTACGAGTTCGAGTTTTCTATGAGTCAATAGATAGTTAATGAGGCGCGTAGCGCCTAGTTGACTATTTGACTCATAGAAAACGAGAACGAGTAGTCTAATTGTTTTAGTAGAAACCCGCTAGCATACTACCTTCGAGTTGTTGCTAAAACGTATTTATTTTCATGGTTTTAGAAAGTTTGCACTTGCGTTTTCACTACTCACTATCTATTACGTGTTAGATAGCACACAGCTGTCAAACCCACGCGCACGCGCAGTACGTACCAGCACCCATGCCTAAAATTAGTACTGTAAACACGTTCCAATGAACATTTTGCCCGTTTTTAAGGATTTGTCTGAATATTTAAGCTCAGAAATTTGTGAGTTTGTTTAGTGAATAGTTATCCGTGTTATGTTAGTTTCTAGATTTTTTTCCTTTTTTCTAGATCGTGCTTTAGAGCTTTGAAGTCGCTGGTTGTCTGTTTTCGCTGGCAGGTCCCTGTGTAATCTCGGCAGCGGATGTTTAGTTGTGCTAAAAACTCGAAAACAAGAATTTGAAAAGTGTTTTTCTTGTAAGGGCAAACAAAAAAGCATTTATGAGCTGGAAATGTATTCGACATCGAGACATCTCATCCGGAAAAACGACAAGAAATAGTCAGTTCCCTCTCAAGGATATTCTGCTGCACAGAAAACTATTCATCCGCCACAAAATGTTGCACGAATTGCCGTGAAAATGAAAAACTGAAGGGAAACTACTGCACATCTCACATCAAGGAGTTTTATCAGGTCGTAAGTGCATTTTTTCAACTGGAACTGGAATAGTATTACTAGAAGTAATATCACATTTTTAGTAATAAATTAATTGAGCATAAATGTTTTGTAGTCACGTGCACCAGTAATTTTAAAGCCCCTGACCCCCTACTGGGGGATATCTGGGGCTATCACTTTTACCTTCAGTGAAAGCCCTGCCTCTCGGGGCAAAAAATCCCCTTTTGGGAAAGATAAACACAGTATGAGCATTGCAAATCTTATTACCAGCAAAAAAAAGCTGTACAGCTGTACTGTACAAAATCCCAGGGTGGGGGGGGGACCCCTTTTTTTGGGCGGGGATGCTTGTCAGGAACTTTCAATTTACACCTAAAATGGTGCCGCTTAGTTGATTTTGACTCCCAAAAAGGTACCAAAAACTCACATTTTTCCCTAGTAATTTTCTGTCGTATTTTTTTAAGAGGGAAAATACGTCTGAATTCAGGCTGCCAACAAGTGTGATTTGCTTGATTTGTTAGAACGGACCTGTTAGAGGCTCTTAAGAGGTACCTATCTGGAAAAAATTGCAAATTTTTGAATTTTACACCTAAAAGGTACCAGAGGCCTGATTTTAAACCCCAAAAGGTACGACAAGCACCCTCGCCCAAAAAGTAGGGGAGTCCCCCCCAAGAGGTTTGATTCCAAAATGGGATGTTGCCACAGACAGATGTAGTTGTGTTCAAACCTGGGAGTTCTCCCTCATGCCAACGACACAGGGATCCTCCACCTAAAAGGGGTAGGGTTTTGAGGCTCAAGTTATATAAAAGGGTAGCAAAAAACACTAGATTCTGTATAATGCACCTGTCACTGGAAATCCCCAAACCCCCCAACCCTTCAGGCAAATGAAAAGTACTAAACTACTGGGCAATACACCAAAGTGTTAGTGTTAGGATTTTTTGTGTTGCAGTATAGAAAAGGGTTTCAATAGTGTGCTGTTTCTGGAGCTTTTAAAACGCAAGTTTTGTTTTTTCTTCTATAATCACCTACTGGTGGCAATAACTTTGAAAGCATTGGGAATGTGTGCATGAGATTTGTTACTTCATGGAAATAGCCAACTAAAATAAGTGTTTTTGTGTCAAGATCTAATGAGCAATCATAATAAAACAATTAGTCACCTCAAACTCTGTGATTATCAGCAAATACCTTTGGTTTCTTCTCAGTGAGTATATGCCAATATTAGATTATGTTGCCTTCTTCAACAACAGAATGTTAAGTATTTAAGCATTCACATTTCAGTGTTTTCACCAGTCCACGCACAATCAGTAATCTCATTGAGGACCTTAAGGCTCCAGAATTCCAGGGTAGGTGTTCTTAAAGAAACCTGGAATTATAGGGTTTGTATTGTAGTACATGTGTAAAATTCCAGGGTTGCTATTTCCCAAAAATGAAATTCCAGAAACAAAAGTTGCTTTCCAGCTAATGGAGCTACCGGTATCACATGGGCTAGATATTTGATAAAAATACCAGACAGAAAATTCCGCTATAAGAGGCTATAGGCCCTGGGCAGGGGTTTCAATAAGTTTTGAAGTAGCAGGCTAAGTTTTGGAAGTAGGTGGCTGGGTTTGGGGTTCCCATACAAAGGCCATAAGCCTTGAGCCTTCTATAAGGGGGTACAGGGGCATGCCCCTCATGAAATTTCGGTAGCAGAAAAGGCCATTTCCTGCCTTTTGAGGGCAAGATAATTGGCATTTCATGTTTTGAGAGTAGATTTTTTTTTAGAGTAGATGGCGGTTCACCACCGGTAGCTGCCTTCTATTGAAACCCCTGCAGGGGGTTCCAATGACAGGGGTTCCAATGGAGCCCCAAAAATACCAGAGCTATAAATTTTATACCCTAAAAAATACCTGCTCCCAAAAATTGATACCCCCCAAAAATACCCAAGTACTACAACTTTCAAGACTGCAATTCTGAATATTTCTTTGAGAATAATCTTTCAATCTAAACACTAACTAATGACCAAAATGGTTCCAACACCTGCTCTTACATGGAAATTATTTTGGCAAATACAATGGAAATAGTGCAGCCTTGATTTGCAGAAACATGATTGTGACAGAATTTGAGGTTAACCGCACGAAACCTTTGTGTTCAGCTCTCACTAGACCATGATTCATTCTACTAAACAAAAGAAGCTTTGAGATACAACTTGTGAACAATACACAGGTTCTTACACCGGGGTAGAGCCAGATTTTTAGCCCAAAGTAGAGACTCACGGTCTATCTAAAATAATAATTTCAAAGTTAAGATCATTTCAAAGTTAAACCAACAGTCACCAGTTTGAAGAGCAATTCACATGGAAAAAGTGTTGATCACATGTTCTGTATGCGGTACAGTTCTCCTTTGTGACAATAGTTACACAGTGGCCTGCTGAATTCTCATTTGGACTGCGTAGCTCACTTTGCCTGGTGTTACCATCAACAAGTTTGCCATCTTCACCCACAGGTCTCTATAATACATTCTTGATGGAAGGGCAAACAGTATCTTTTTCGTGAGTCTTGTGCCGTGACCTCTGCACAGGTGGGCAATCCAGTGGAAGTACTGAATAATGACCATGTCCCTGATGGTCTTTGTTTTGACTTGTTATTCTCCTGATATCTTCATTGGAGTATACAAAAAGGAACAGTCATCACAACTAGAGAGCCCAATCATGCAGCAGTTGTAATAATCAATAACTTGTTTGTATGTTTCCCCTGAACACAATCTTCTCCTTTTTATTTGTATGGATTTTTTGGTACCCTTGTTGGCAAAGCTTATTATCCATCCCATGCTTGTAAATAATTCAGTCAGCAATTGGCTGTAAGGATAAAGTACAGGTAGTGAAGATTTTTCAAAACAATATGGAGAGAAAGATGAAGGCAGAAGGCTTGGAATGGATGATGTTAGGAAGGGCAAAGCTATACATATGTTAATAAGATTAAGCTTATGCACCGCTAGATTGCTCAGCTAAAGTTAAATTTTCCTTTTCTCTTTGAATGAAAGCATATCACCAGGTTTTGTGTAAGCTCTCTCCTTGGCGTATTCAAATACAGTAGTAGTAGCGTTTTCTGTAAATACGGTTCTATGGGAAAAGAGTCGTGCTTGAAATAGTAAAAGAGTTCAGCAACAGTTAGCTTGGGCGTGGCGTAACTTATTACCTTTTAAGAAATAGGGAAATATCCGCTGAATTCTGAGTTTGGCATCCAATAACAAAGTCGCCGACGCACAGATCGACAAAATAAAAATATAAACATGTACAAAAATCCTCTAATGTCCAAAGTTGTTATTCTTTGAGAAGGTGAACAGAAGTCAGTGGCCAGAAAAGTACAATTTTCTCCTTCGTTTCATGATTCCCATTGCTTGAATGTCCGCCATCTTGGATCTCATTCTTGAGCATGCGCAGTGTTTGACCGCTGTGTGGTTAGATAGTGAGTAGTGGAGCCAATCAGATTGCAGGATTCGTGATAGTATGCCAGTGGGTTTCTACTAATTAACTCGTCCTCATGTGCTATGATATCAATAGACCATTCAGCCTTCGGCTGAATGGTCTATTGATAAATTCCATTATTTTATGTTGAAAAAATCAAGTTTTCTTGCAAAGAAAGGTGATGGTTTTGCCATGCACGGTCTATCACTAATAGACCATTAGTAGCTCAGCCAATCAGAATGAAGGATTTGTAATAGACCATTAGTTGGTTTATACTAATAGATATTATTAATCAATATTAATGGGAGGAAGGCATATAGCAGGTATCAGTCACTTAAATCAAGTCATGATACAGCTCTCGTAAGACCTAAGCCTATGGGATTGATACCCTGAGTGCAGAACAACAGAGGGCCGTACAATAGAAGGAGGAAACAATAGGATACTTTGTTCTGCCTATCCAATCACACAAGATCTTCCAAGAAGCTGTATCACTCCTGCTTTAATCACTTCTAGTACCTACCTTATCAACGTATGGTTACCATCGATGTGGCACAGTGCAAGTGGGCCACTAACAGAATAAACTGCCCTCGGAGTAATTGACAGCCACCTCATTGCAACACCTTCCGGATCTATTCTTTGTAAAGTTTCCCTAACTCTGAGTTGAGTTGCTTTAATTCCACGGAGCAGCAGTTGGGACTGGACTCTTCGGTATCCTGCATTGGGAAAATCAGCAAGGATTCCCCTCACTGCATCATCCAGTGCAGCATCCGTTATCTCGGTGCGCCTTTCTGACAAAAAAATGCCGTGCTCACGCAGACGCCTCTTTATAGTACTGCAGCTGACACCTAGAGCTTGTGCTATATCTGTTGAAGTCAAGTCCCATTGCTTGATAAGTCCATTGCTTGATAAGTCCCAAAGATTGGGCAATTCCAGAAAATAAAGGTACCCCCCCCCCCCACGGGCGGCACTAGTTTTTGACCCCCCCCATGCATCCAGAATTTCCAAAATGGTTTACCCCCCGTGCATATAGAATTCCGGGTAGGTTAAACCCCCCTCCCCTTCAGAAATTTCAACTTTTACCCCCCCTCCCCTCCGGAATCCAAATAATCACCACCTTGTTTATTATTGCGAAAAAAAAAATTGCGAGAGGGAAACGTTGCGGAGAAAAAGGCAAAAGTTGCTGGGGTTGTTGCGGGAATTTATTAAATTTGCAAAGTAAAGAAAACACAAAAAGTGCATAATCTCGTTTCAGAATATTAAGAGCGGTCGTCAGTAAATATCGCCCGGGTCGCGAATTTCGAGAAATTGAAAACTCCCCTAAATTTTGCTAAAATGTACTAATAGTTGACCACTAACTACGGTGAAAGTTTTAGCTCGATCTGATAAATATCTGGCGTGAACGAGCACTTGATCGGATTATCCGGCTGACCCCGGTTTCGAGTTTCAATTTCACGCCATTTCAGGGCACTTGAAATCACACTAAAAATCAACATCTGCGGACTCTTTACAACCCACAATGGATGAAAACCAAAAGAACAAACATCCCTTTACAATCTGAGTCCTATTTCAAAGATTTTGAGCGAAAAGAGAATATTTTGCTGATTTTTAATTATTTTTCGGTTTCGCGACCGCTATTTCAAAGGTCAAATTAGCTGGCTTATATCTCCGATGTTACGCGAAAATCCACCAATTCTACACATAACTTGATCAAAACATGTCTTCTACTTTATATCTATCAAATAAAAACCCGGGGATTTTGCGATGTTCAATCGCTGTTAACGTATTTGCATTCGCTGTTTGAGGTAATTATTCGTGACAATTTACATTCAACTCAGGTCGCGCTTTAACCGACCCGACCGGGTCAAGAATGCTAAAATTTAGAATAACAATGGCAAATAAAGCAATACAAACATTTATTATAGCTTTAGTTCACTTACAGTGCCGCAGGATCCTTTCATTTTGGCGTTTAGGAGAAACATCTTCCAGGATTGATCCGTTGCGGCGATGTGCATTCGCATCAACAACAACAAGCTGGAGTCGAAGATTACATAAATTCACGCTAAAATCGGATTCGTTCTCCTGATATTTGGCCCATTATCAATGGAAGTAAAACTGCTAATGTTTTGTTCTCTGAGAATCATGTTTTTTAGGCCGATGGACTGAAAAAGCGAACACTACGAGTGCACGTACAAGTACTCAAACAAAAACGTGGTCGAAAATCACGAGTGGATTGCGTGATAAATCACATCAAAATAGGGGCCGACCATTAACTCGCGAAGGGGAGGGGGGGGAGTTTTTGAAAAGAAATTTCGGGCGGGAAAAAGTCCTGCACAACAGCAAAATGGACTAAAACCGTTCTTTGCTATTTCCTATTTTCTCACTGCATAACAGAGAAATACCACCATTTGCGTTCAACCCTAAAGCTTGCGATTTTTTTCGCGTAGGTTTAAATTTCAAACGTGCACGTTTTGTCCAGAAATTGTCGCGATTCTCGCTTGCCGATTGGCTGCTGTTTTGGCCGTTAGTTTTCAGCCACTTGGAGTGCAAGAAACGCAACTACTTCTCGACAAAACGGGGTTGAACGCTAATGGTAGTAGGTGAACCCTAGGGTCCCGTGAACACAATTATGAAGTAAGAACTCCGGGAAGACTCTCTTTGTTGAACAAGGTAGAATGCACTTACCAGTTGTCGTAGGCCTTTCTTATGGTTGGTACATAGATGCTTGCTCGCCCCACATATGATAAAAGAAAACTCAGTACACCAGTAGCAGCTCAAGACTCCAGGAACACTGAAACGACTGTGCGCGCTCTGAATTGTCCCACGGTATTGCGAAAGTCTCTCAGAGTATCAGATACAACATGTTTATTTTGGAATTTCATTGCCAAATATGGAGTTTTGGAATGCAAAAACGGTGTGGATTGAGTGTGAGAAAGACACGCCTAGGACACAGGGGTAGTCTTTGCCAGATTTCTGGTGTTTGTCACGCAATCCGCTCGTGATTTTCGACCACGTGTTGTTTTTGTTTGAGTACTTGTACGTGCACTCGTAGTGTTCGCTTTTTCAGTCCATCGGCCTAAAAACATGATTCTCAGAGAACAAAACATTAGCAGTTTTACTTCCATTGATAATGGGCCAAATATCAGGAGAACGAATCCGGTTTTAGCGTGAATTTATGTAATCTTCGACTCCAGCTTGTTGTTGTTGATGCGAATGCACATCGCCGCCACGGAATCCTGGAAGATGTTTCTCCTAAACGCCAAAATGAAAGGATACTGCGGCACTGTAAGTGAACTAAAGCTATAATAAATGTTTGTATTGCTTTATTTGCCATTGTGATTCTAAATTTTAGCATTCTTGACCCGGTCGGGTCGGTAAGCGCGACCTGAGTTGAATGTAAATTGTCACGAATAATTACCTCAAACAGCGAATGCAAATACGTTAACAGCGATTGAACATCGCAAAATCCCCGGTTTTTATTTGATAGATATAAAGTAGAAGACATGTTTTGATCAAGTTATGTGTAGAATTGGTGGATTTTCGCGTAACATCGGAGATATAAGCCAGCTAATTTGACCTTTGAAATAGCGGTCGCGAAACCGAAAAATAATTAAAAATCAGCAAAATATTATCTTTTCGCTCAAAATCTTTGAAATAGGATTCAGATTGTAAAGGGATGTTTGTTCTTTTGGTTTTCATCCATTGTGGGTTGTAAAGAGTCCGCAGATGTCGATTTTTAGTGTGATTTCAAGTGCCCTGAAATGGCGTGAAATTGGAACTCGAAACCGGGGTCAGCCGGGTAATCCGATCAAGTGCTCGTTCACGCCAGATATTTATCAGATCGAGCTAAAACTTTCACCGTAGTTAGTGGTCAACTGTTAGTACATTTTAGCAAAATTTGGGGGATTTTTCAATTTCTCGAAATTCGCGACCCGGGCGATATTTACTGACGGCCGCTCTTAATACAGAGCATGATAGTTTGATTTTGAAGAAAAAAATACCACCGGCATTCACAACATCCACTGAATATGAGATCTAAATTTTTGGCGTGTTTAACTAGTAGCTAACTGGCTATTTTGTAAGATTTGAATTGTAGGGGCAAAGAATCGGATGATGTTATCACGGAAAAACTTGAGACTTTCGCCATTCGATCGTGAAATGGGGGAATAGACATTTCAAATGAAGTGTGGAGTCTATTTACTTGCAACACACATTTTCAAATCGCTTTCTAAAACAATTTTTCAAAATATAACCAATAGGAAAACACATTAGAATGAGCTAGACCAAGCTTGGAAAGCCTAGTTGTTACTTTTTGCGGATCTTCGAATATTTGAGGCTTAGGAAAAACCCATATAAAAACTCTAAAAAGGAGTAAAAGAAAAACATGTTATTCAACATGCATATTACATGTACCATTTTTGAGAAACGTTTATTAAACTATACCTTGTTGTTTCGGGATTTCATTAGATATGTTAGGGAAAGTTGCGGCGGGTTTTGGTGAAAGTTGCGCGTTTCGCCATTCGATCGTGAAATGGGGGAATAGACATTTCAAATGAAGTGTGGAGTCTATTTACTTGCAACACACATTTTCAAATCGCTTTCTAAAACAATTTTTCAAAATATAACCAATAGGAAAACACATTAGAATGAGCTAGACCAAGCTTGGAAAGCCTAGTTGTTACTTTTTGCGGATCTTCGAATATTTGAGGCTTAGGAAAAACCCATATAAAACTCTAAAAAGGAGTAAAAGAAAAACATGTTATTCAACATGCATATTACATGTACCATTTTTGAGAAACGTTTATTAAACTATACCTTGTTGTTTCGGGATTTCATTAGATATGTTAGGGAAAGTTGCGGCGGGTTTTGGTGAAAGTTGCGCGTCCATGCAAGCTCAACTTATCCCGTATCGCCAACATCCTTTATAATATATAGATTTAGCCGCTGGCTAAAAGCGGAGCTCGTGGTTATAAAACTTTCTGTGTTTATATACTATAGGCTTTTTAAGAAAAAATGTCTCTTGACATGTATACAACAGTGTTTTCTTCGGTATGTTGCTGCATTGACACAATACAAATACAGGGACGAAAATATCCTGTCAAGTGAGATAAAAACCTCCATCAGAAAATATAAGGTATTAATCCCTCCAAATGGAATGATTCAAAAGTGAAATAAAGAGAATATTTTTTCAAGCATAGATGGCGTCATATCACCTGACCACTTCATTTCGCTCACCTGGTGACCTTACAACACTACCAAAGTTTGGTTGCTTTAGAGTCTTCCCTTCACGGGATATTCATTTTTCAAGCATAGATAACGTCATCGATGACGTCATATCACGTGATCACTTTATTTCGCTCACCTGGTGACCTAGACTACACCACCCAAGTTTGGTCGTTTTTGAGTCTTCCCTTCACGAGATATTAATTTTTCAGGCATAGATGACGTCATCGCTGATGTCATATCACGTGACGAACTCATTTCGCCCATCTGGTGACCTAGACTACACTACCCAAATTTGGTTGTTTTAGAGTCTTCCCTTCACGAGATATTAATTTTTCAAGCATAGATGACGTCATCGATGACGTCACATCACGTGATCACTTAATTTCGCTCATCTGATGATCTAGACTACACTACCAAAATTTGGTTGTTTTAGAGTCTTCCCTTCACGAGATTTTAATTTTTCAAGCATAGATGACGTCATCGATGACGTCACATCACGTGATCACTTAATTTCGCTCATCTGATGATCTAGACTACACTACCAAAATTTGGTTGTTTTAGAGTCTTCCTTCACGAGATTTTAATTTTTGAAGCATAGATGACGTCATCGATGACGTCACATCACGTGACCACTTCATTTCGCTCATCTGATGACCTAGACTACACTACCAAATTTTGGTTGTTTTAGAGTCTTCCCTTCACGAGATATTAATTTTTCAAGCATATATGACGTGTTATCGATGACGTCACATCACGTGACCACTTCATTTCGCTCATCTGATGATCTAGACTACACTACCAAAATTTGGTTGTTTTAGAGTCTTCCCTTCACGAGATAATATATAGATTTAGCCACTGGCTAAAAGCGGAGCTCCTGGTTATAAAATTTTCTGTGGGAATGAAAAGGATTCCCATGTGTAAATGGTTTACATGGTTGCTTTAGAGTCTTCCCTTCACGAGATATTGATTTTTCAAGCATAGATGACGTCATCGATGACGTCACATCACGTGACCACTTCATTTCGCTCATCTGGTGACCTGGATTACATTACCCAAGTTTTGTTGGTTTAGAGTCTTCCTTTCATGAGATATTGATTTTTCAAGCGTAGATGACGTCATCGATGACGTCATATCACGTGACCACTTCATTTCGCTCATCTGGTGACCTGGATTACATTACCCAAGTTTGGTTGCTTTAGAGTCTTCCCTTCACGAGATATTGATTTTTCAAGCATAGATGACGTCATCGATGACGTCATATCACGTGATCACCTCATTTTGCTCATCTGGTGGCCTAGACTACACTACCCAAGTTTTGTTGTCTTAGAGTCTTCCCTTCACGAGATATTGATTTTTCAAGCATAGATGACGTCATCGATGATGTCACATCACGTGTCCGTGTTACAGCACCCCCCTTGTGGCATAGACAAAATATTCCAAGTATGGTTGTCTTAGCATGTTCCCTTGAGGAGATATAATTTTTTCTTTGCATATCACAGGGTTCCCATGTGTACACGGACGGACGGACGACGGACAGACGGACGGCGTACGCTATAGGTTTAATACCAGAAAAATAAAGAAAAAATCATATCTCCCGAAGGGAAGCTTCTTTAGAAGCCAAACTTGGACAAAGCTTCAAAGACCATAAGAGGAACTCTGCACCAAAGTCACGTGCCCTTACGTCATCAATGACGTCATCAAAATGATCCATAATGCCCGTGACGTTCAAAAATCAACTCGATAGTATACTATACGTTTTTCCCTTAGGTATGGTGCCCCGCTTGCGCGGGCCTTCGGCCCGCGCAGGAGCTCCGCTATTAATTTTTCAATCATTGATGACGTCATCGATGGCGTCACATCACGTGACCGTGTTACAGACCTCCTCTTGTGACATAGACAAAATATCCCAAGTATGGTTGTCTTAGCATGTTCCCTTGAAGAGATATGATTTTTTCTTTGCATACCACAGGGTTCCCATGTGTACACGGACGGACGGACGGACGGACGGACACCACCGGACGGCGTACGCTTGGGTTTAATACCAGAAAAATAAAAAAAAAATCATATCTCTCGAAGGGAAGCTTCTATAGAAGCCAAACTTGGACAAACTTTCAAAGACCATCAGAGGAACTCTACACCAAAGTCACGTTCCCTCACGCCATCAATGACGTCATCAAAATGATCCATAATGCCCGTGACGTTCAAAAATCAACTCGATAGGTATGGTGCTCCGCTTGCGCGGGCCTTCGGCCCGCGCTGGAGCTCCGCTATTAATTTCAATGTGTGATTGTACAAAGTTGAACCTGCTGCGTGATTGAACTAACAGTCGAAATCAGTAGAAAATTATGGAGATTTTGTCTTAGAAGGGACAAGTACGAACTGGCAAGCATTCTCTATCTATCGAATGGCGGCGAAGACTGTTTTTCCGCGCGTGAAATGACGTTATTTTCTTTCTGAAAAACGCTATTTTAGCAGACTAAAAAACACGCGAACTCCTTCAGAAGTTGGGCATCTTCAGACCCCCCTTGTGACAAGAAATCCAGCTCCGAAAACCCCCCTTGCAATCAGAATTCCGAGCTCTTAAACCCCCCCCCCCCCCCATGCCTTTGGAATTTCCAAATGCCGCCCGTGGGGGGGGGGGGGTACCTTTATTTTCTGGAATTGCCCATTAAGTAAAATCAGTTTTTATGATTTTTTTATGGAAAGCCATTATAGGACTGACCACCACCTGATGTCATGTGGAAATGGTATGTTTTAGACTGGCAGCTGGAGCTAGAGGTGGTGTCAGAGCTGTAAAAGCTACTGCAATTCCCGGGGGGGGGGGGGGAGACTCCCATGTTGTCGTGCGGGGGTGCTCGTCGGGAAAATAAATTTTCAACCCTAAAAGATACCAATCTAGGCGTGGTCAACCAGAATTTCAACCCCTAAAAGATACCGTTTTCAACATGGATCTCAAATTCCAGCCACGATCGCGCAAGAAACAATGGCTGGGAATACAGCCTACCAAGTACCAGCACTAGCGTCTCGCATTTTTGCCGTGAACGACCAAAAAGATACCATTTTCTGGGAAAAATGGCCTTTTTTGTCTTATACCCTAAAAGATACCTGGAACCCGAATTTTAACCCCTAAAAGATACGACGAGCACCCCCGCCCGACGACATATGTCTACGGGAGTCCCCCCCTCCCCCGGGGGGGCTGCAATTATAATGTTTCATAATGGAAGCATTATCCTCTGTCTACGTTCACCTTTGGGCTCACCACACATTTGTTGCAAGGTACGATCGATCAAGGTACGAAAAATGCTGTTCTTGCTGTTTTCGATTGAATCTCCTGAATCCACAAGGAGAGCGAATAAAAAAAAAAACGAAAAGTCCGTAATCCCAATGGATTTTCCCAAAGAAACGCACCCTAGGAATCCCTGCTGCGATGCCTCTAAAAAACCTGGGATCCCTGTGTTGGCTGGAAATCTGTTTAGGGGTAGCGATGGGAAACGTTTCAGAATCCGAGCCCCCGACACTTTTGACAAATTACAAAATCCGAGTCCGAGCCTTTTCGCTTCGTCTCTCGGGAAAAATTCAAGACGACTGCAATACATTTACTCCGGGATCTACTGTAAGGCAGTCTCCAAATGTTTGGGGTTGGCGTCCCTGCATCTGACTGTATCATGCTTTGCTTAGGGTTGGACCATTAGAAATTGGGGGAGGGGGGTGGCAATTTTTTGTGCATAAATTTTCTTTTCGGGGATCAGGTTGTGCAATAATTTTTTTTCGGACTTTATATCATGTTTTTTACTAGCTTGGATCTCTGCAAGATTTTTTTTTGGAAGGATTGGCCTCGCTTGAATTTTTTTTGGGAATTGCCACCCCCCCCCCCCCCCCTCCCCCAATTTCTAATGGTCCACCCCTTACAAGTCAGAATGACACTCCGAGACGGCCAAAATTGCGAGAAAAACGAGACTCCGAGACACGCGAAAAACGCCGAGAATTCGCAGTATTTTACCGAGACTTTCGAAATTTAAGGTACCCATCGCTACCCCTCTGTTTGTAAACGTTAACGCGCGATGATGAGTTAAAGATATCTCAATAAAATACTGCCATGAGAGATCATAATTCCCTTATTTTAAAATAGTAACTGGCTTGTAGATCTGGTGCAAGGATGAGTCCAGAAACGCGGTTGCAAACAAATACGGTTATTGTGAAAATACAATAAAAACATGTTTCATGTCATCTCTTCACTGTGTATTATTTGTGGGGACCCAGCAAGAACTAGTTTCAAAACATTAATACGAAGCCAACTTCAGGATTCAAAGGTACTGTTAACAAAACAACATTCTCCTAAATATTCAAGATAAACATGTTTCATGGTAAGTTTACCTTTAAATATTTAAATACCCTAAAAGCCGACCAGAGTCCCCACAAGTCGTGTATGTCACCATTTATTTTACGAGTGTAAACTTATTTAAATGCGCGACTGGAATATTATATTTTTGATACGTTATCACTCCACTGTGCTCAACAAGTAGGTATATTCAGAGTAGCAAGATTGTCATTTCTTACTTACACTCCATATTCACAACTTGTGGGGACCTGGCAAATACACAACTTGTGGGGACCTCAAACAACTAGGGGTCAGGAATGGTGCTTTGAACGAATGCAGCAATTGGCAGTTAAAAAAGTTGTGGGGACCTGGTCAGGTCCCCACAACTTTTTTCAGGTCCCCACAACTCTGGTGTGTAAGTAAGTCCAAGTCCCCACAAGTCGGCCACGGTAAGTAGTGTCCAGAGACTGTACCCATGTAATGGGCTGGGGTACTGGCTAGCTAGGTAATCCTATACACAGCTGTTTCTGACTAATCATAGAGTTTGAGCATGCGCATCAAATACCCTCCTTCCAGACCAACTTTCGGCTGAGTGCGTTCGGTCTCCCTGTGGTGGCAAGAAGAAGGCCTGGTGTTTGACAAGGAAAATCGTGGTATTCGCGCGTTCGATTTCAGTTCGAACGGGTTTTGGATGTTGTCAGAGAATTAATCTCACTGTTCGATATGATTTTGTCCTATATTTCTACTGTTAAGGCAATATTTTGTCTTCTCCAAGTACTGGTGTCGATTTCAGCTAGTTCCAGAAGTCGAATTTTCGACAAGAAACTGTGAGAATCCTGAAGTTTTCCCAACAACCTCGCCAACTGTTCTGGAATCTTCAATCTTTCTCCGAGAGATACCGACCAACTTATCCGTGATACGCCGACAGAATTTTCTGCAGGTAATTTTCGAAACTACTGTACTTTACATATGTCAATTCAGTATTATCTTCTTGCAAATTTCATGTCATTTCGCTTGTTTGTTGTTCCAAACTTCTATCTACAATTTTGCCCTCTGGTCACGCTTTGTTGTGCTGTTTTCAGTTTTTCGGTTATTCGCTTATCTTCAAAATTGGAGTTATTGCATGCTTGCAGTGCTTCCCTCCTGATTGTCTTGACTTATAATTTTTGTAGCAACTTAACCAATTTTAGGGGAAGCTGTGAGAGTATTTCTGAGATAAAATGAATTTTAGAATTGTCATGAAAGTTTATAATTCCTTTACAATTGTTTACAGTAATATGGCAGCCAAATCCAAGACCAGACTAATGTGATCTGTCATATGGTGCAACTTGGGAAATAATTTTTCTTCTGGCATCTATTTTTGGTATGTAGCCATTAATGTCAATGCAAGTTTCTAGAATTTTTCTTTTCACATTGTGGGGGAATTTCCACAGAGCAAGGCTCCAATTAATTCCAAAGTATTTGTAGTAGGTTAGTGTGGGATTCCCAAGTATTTGTAGTAGGTTAGTGTGTTATGATGCATTGAGGGTACAGTGTGGACTATTACAGAACTACTTTTCTGCAAAGAAACTGGAACAGTCGCTGAACAGTCTGAGTTTGATCTTGTATCCACTGCAGACAAAGTGGATTGTTTTCTGCGGGTAACATTTTTTTACTGCTATATGAATATCCATGCTGGATGTGATGATAAGGTTAAGCAGGGTCTGAATTTACATTTACAAATTTATTTGAAAACAAAAATATTTGAATGGAAATTTGCCTGTTTTTTTAAGTACCCTATATCAGAAATGGTCTCTGGAATAGAGCATATTCCAGATGGCTGTCATAACTCACAATAACTATGCAGTCAATCATATAAATTTTTGTTTAAAATTGGATTTAGTTTCACTACTGCATCACATGAAATCAGCTCTACACCTGTATGTACTATAATGTACTGACTCATTGTATGCTTCCTTCCAGGTTGCTGGAGCTGTCAGCTACATCCTGCTTCTGCTGATTAAATTGGGCCAGGGACAATATTGATGGAGATAGCAAACACCTTTGTAGACTTTCATAGATAGTGAATACAAACATAATGCCTGCTGCATTTGGATGGGGTTGGGGGGACATTGAACTTTCATGGGCCCAATCCTTTTGCCACCCAGCTTTATTTAAATGTTGTTTTTAGAAATGGTTCTATAGTGCCATGGCAAGTTATCTAGCCTGAATCAAAGATAAATTGTATGTGTGAGCTAGCTTCTTTTACAGTAAATATATCAAGGCATTATGCACCAAACCAATGAGGACTTTATTGTGATACTAAGGCCACACATGGGCATATTATATTACCCATATCAGTCTTCGAAGGAGTGAACGAACAAAACAGACACCCCTCTCTAAAATCCTGGATTTGCCTCTTTACAGTACTTTACACACAATCATTGTAATACTGTAGAGACGTAAGCACTTCTAGCCAGGAGGACATACACATTGTAACCCACTGGGATTGAAATCAAGGAGCAATTTTCAATCACTTTGTAATTACTCTTATAGGTTTTATTTGAATTGGGGTAATCACTTTGTGATTGGTTTCACCAAAAGTCATATGAAATTGACCTCCTCGGCTTGGGAGTAATGGTGTCCCATTTCAGATTACGTCGCATTCATTTGAATACTCTTTCTTTGCCTGGGCTGCTTCCATATTCATATATCCTACGGTGTGCAGCAGAAAAACAAAGAAAGAATGCTCATGGGAATGCCACGTGATCTGAAGTGGGCAAAACAAACAGGCAAGTCATTGAGGTCTATTCACTCCAACATGTAAAATTTGCATTTCATGGGCATCTAAAACTTATAGATAATTGTGGGAAGTTCATCAAAGAATGCATATGGTGTACGTTTTATTTCACTCTCATTATCTTGTGCTTTCTATGCACCATTGGTACTTGATACTAGGCTACCATAGCTGCTGAGCCTAAAATGTACACCATATGTATTGACTGTAATACTTTACAGTCCTACTTCTAAGCCCTAGGCTTAGCCATAGGGGCTACAGCGGGAGTTCTAACATTGACAGGAAAAGTATACCATGTTTAAGTAGTAACAATATTTACACAGCATTTTGATTATGGCTGTCGTGAATTTTTTCAGAACTTGAAATGCCTAAGCACATTAATCCCAATAGTATAATTACAACTGAAGGGGTTCTTAATGTAACCAGGGAGGGTTTGATAGGTTTAGCTCATAACTTGGAGGGAATTGTAGGAATTTTTGCTTACAGCCAGGAGGGCATATGCATTTTGCATGGGAGGGGGGGGGGGGGGCATAAGTAAAAATGCACCACTTGAAAATTTTCAGCCAATGTTTTCACTATAATCACAAGGAAAATATAATGTTCTAGATTTCCTCTGATTTTCACATGCCGTTTAATTGAGCTCTCCTCCTGTTACGATAGTGATTCCTATAGATGTCTTCCCCTCAAATTTGTCTTTAACAAGTACCGGGGGGGGGGGGGGGGGGGGCGTAAGTAAAATGCACCAGGGATTAGGGGCAGAAATATGTGGAATGTATAGACAATCTCTCAATGAAATATAAGTTGACATTTTATCAATCATCCATATTTCATTTAACTTGCTGAGATATTCGGTGCATCTGTGACGCAGATGGCTCGGTTGATTTCCGCACAAGCGACACTACGCATGTAATAAAGTGACGTGTTGTTCTATGAAGGCCCTGCATCGTAAGAAATAAAAAAATTATTTTAGGAAATCCAGTCGGCGTATCATAAATTTTTCAGCTCGCATGTATCCACAAAAGCCTAAATTATATTCACGATATTAGCGTTGTTTTGAGAAAACTTCAGAACTTCCGAAGGAGATTGCTTTTTTCTTCCTTGATCAATAGCGCTAAATAGTAACGCGAAATTCTGCGCTCCAAACAAAGTGCGTTCATAATAGTTTCTTTGTCATTATCTGGTCATGTATTTTGCCCATATGAAGTTTAAAGACTTCCCTCACTGGAGCAATAAAAGAAAATACGTGAAAACAGCGTGAAATATTTTTTTACTCGCCTTTAAGTGTCAGCTTCTCGCTAGTCACAAATCAAAACTCCCGCCATCTTGAAAGCTTCTGTGCAATGCCGCTGGTTATTTGAGCCCGCAAACGCTACGCATGCTCAGACTCTAATAACGAAAATCCCGGTCCCGAAACAGCTGTGTATAGAATCCCATGCTATGACTCTATCTCGCGTGCTGATTGGCTGAAATCGAGGGAGATTTTTTGTGGAATTACATGGCTGCAAAAGTAGAATTCAATGAAAACACAGGACACCCACGGAATTCAATTTCTACACGACAAATTTACAATTTATCAATCGAGAAAGCAAGAACAGTTACTTTCTAAAGTTTTAAACTCTGTCAAACACTGTATAAAACGCCTTTTTGCCAACGAGACGCTTCGCTAGCGAGATTTTTAAATTGCATTTTCCTGAAATTGAAACAGTTTGGCAATGGCTTCTTTGGCGCGCGCAAAACCTTTTTGTAAATTATTAAATCAATAAAACCTCCGGCATGGGATTCAAAGAAAATCCATTACCCGACTCAGGAATTCCACACTAAATCTCACTTGAAAAATCGATATCGCCCTTGCCGCTGCGCGACTCGGGCGATATCGATTTTTCAAGTGGGATTTAGTGTGGAATTCCCTCGTTAGGTAATGGATTTACCTATGGAAACAAACTTAACAGTCTTATTTTTTCATCGAAGACTAAAAGCCCTTGTAAATGCGGAATGGGTCAGCTTCGAAGGGCAAAAAGGTGGCACTTTTGCAAAATTCTACAAAAATGTAGGGTTTTTTCTTGTTTTTGATCAATCTTGAAATTAAGTAAAAAGTGGACTTATTTTTGGAAAAAGGTGGACCTTTTCCGAGAATTTTTTTGAAAGAGAAAATCCGAATAAGGTCGGGTATTTTCATGGATTTCAGAAGTGACAAATATGGAAAGTAGGAAAAGGTGCTATTTTCTGGAATCAGAAGTGAAAGTCAAGTGGAAAGTAGAATTGCCAGTTTGTGCCACGGATTTCGGTCTCGGACAATTTCTGGATTTTGTTTTTCAGAAATCCAATAATCAGGTTGGCCGCGAAGTATCCTGATTAAAACTGCATTGAAAAGCCTGACGTAGTAAGGCGCTAAAACATCGATCGAGGACTTAATTGTTTCATTACTCATGGAGTCAAAAGCACTAGCTTTCTTTACTTTAAGCTTTTCAGAAATATCACAAACTTCTTCTTTATCAATTGGTGAATTTAAAATCTTACTTTCTTTCGTAGCCCAAAGCCAAAAGTCCCCAACAATCTGGGATTCAGGACTGCTGCTCTCCTCCGAAAACTTTAGTTTATTTAGATTCCGGAAATACTCGAATATTTCAGTCGGTGGCACATAATTTGAGGTTTTCGTAGATCGTTGTGCTTTAATAGAGTTTACAAGCTTCCACTTTGCTTTTGGATTAGCATCCTGTAGATTCTGAATTTTGGATAACATATCCTCATGGAATTGCCTTTTCAAGCGTTTAGTCAAACGTTTATAATTTTTCTTAGCTGAGAAAAACCGATGCCTTAAATATACTTCATTCGGGTATTTAGAAACTAACTTTCCTAAACTCCGAAGTTCTTTTCGGAGATCATAACACGTCTTGTCAAACCACTTCTGTTTTGGAACTTTTCGTCTCCGTTGCTTATTGCCAGTAGGAACCCTTTTCTGACAGACATTACCTTTTCTGTGGCACATAGTAAAATATCCGAAAAGTTACTAACCATACCATCTACATCGACAACTCCATCGAGACGCCCCGTCAAACAAAGCATCTAGGTTCCTGCGAACCTCCTCCGAATCTATGCTGTCGCGAAACATTCCCCTGTGCTCATCATCCCACAACAATACCACCGGTAGAGGTGTTAAACCCAGAAAGTCATCCACAGCGCCTTCGAAACATGAACTTTGATAGTAAAGGACAGTAAGCAATGATGCGATAACTCAGTTAAAGAGGCCACTGTGAAATAACTAACAAGGGGAAATAGATTAATTGAAACAATAGCATAATCTACAACACTTACGCCATTGTACGTATGACGCGTAAACTGGCCCATCAGATCACCTGGAGTTCTACCCTTGAGAATTATTAATCCATTCCCACAACAAAATTCTGCTAGTAATTTGCCATAAGCAAACTGAAATAAGCACCTCAACTGTTCTCCATCGCTCCATGAGGAATCCGTGTTGAAAAAGGTAAGTGTTTGTAGAAGCCCTAAATGTAATAACTGGCCCTAAGTGTAATAAAGGCCCCAAGGTAATAAAAATTGGCCCTAAGTGTAATAAAGGCCCCAAATGTAATAAAAATTGGCCCTAACTGTAATAAAGGCCCCAAGTGTAATAAAAAGTGGCCCTAAGTGTAATAATGGCAATGACCATACAACGTCCAAGTAGGAATACGTCAGCGTTGTTATATCAATATAATACAGTGATACGTCAATTAAGCGGCCATCCTCTATTGAGCAGCCACTTTTTGAAGTCCCAAAATACCGTATTTGTCACTCCAACTAGGACGGATATTTCTACCGCATGTAGACGGGGTCTAATATGAAGCAAACACCGCGGGCTTTGTAATTAAGTATCGGCTTCGGGGTACTCATGGAACACGAGACTAGATGTGTGCTGCTACTCTTTGAGAAGCTGACCTTAAATCCCTGTTCTAGGAATTTACAAAAGTCGCTACCCTGCCATCTTGTATGCACATTGCCATTATTACACTTAGGGCCAATTTTTATTACATTTGGGGCCTTTATTACACTTAGTGCCAATTGTATTACATTTGGGGCCTTTATTACACTTAGGGCCATTTCTTATTACACTTGGGGCCTTTATTACACTTAGGGCCAATTATTACATTTAGGGCTTCTACAGTGTTCAGGTCTAACTTATAGCCTATTTTATCGGAGATTAAAATAGCGTTCCAATTTTTTTGGAGAAATAAAATCCGGCAGTTAGTTAAAGTTGAAATGAGTTTGATAGATAATTAGAGGCCTCTGCGCAAGAGTGGCGCTGCGCAAAGATAAATTATTCTGTTTGTGTGGTAACCAAATTTGCCCGATTATAGCGGAGCTCCTTTGCGGCCGAAGGCCGCAGAGCGGAGCACCATAGGTATCGCGTTCGAAGAATACAATAGCTCAAAGTAGAACTCAGGTATACCATCGACTTCATTTTTCATGGTTCAGCGGTATTCCCATAATGGTATTGCTGGCGCGTCCGTGCGTGCCTGCCCCACCACAGGTTAACCAAGACCCTTCTCTGTTTATTAATTATATCTCAGGAACTCAGAATGTTTAAGGCAAGGTTGTCGCAAAAATTGGTCCAAAAACTTAGGGGGTGGTCTATATTCCAAAGTCTTAACAATATCATTGCAGAACAGACTTCAAGTTGTAGAGGTTCACAAAATTGATATATTTTCGGTAGCGTTTCTATGGCAACATATAATGTGACCTTTGAACTCTGCATTTCAACGGTTTTTAAAAACTGCCTTTGTGGACAAGGAAAGGCTAAAATTTCTGAGAATTTTGAAACGTGAAGTGATTCAGGTTGTGGCAGGTATCATTGATCTAATTGGATATGTTGACTTTCTCAATAGGAACCCTATTTTAGGACAAGTGAAATTTGATATCCTTTTGATAACTTTGTAATTATAAATGCTGTGCACGATTTCCAATTAGCTTACTGCGATTTTCATAATTCTGCGAACTCCCACTTGACATTTCCGAACGCCAATCTGCGTTTTGGCTTCCGTCAATCAAACCTTTTAAGTCAAGTCGACGTATGTTTTCTGAGTTTGGTTTGCATTTTACAGTGAAAATTGTGTTTTGAAGCCTAGCTAGCCCTTATCAGTTTACAAGATCGATCAAAGCCTCCGTGAAGACACCCAGAGTTGTTCACTCGTTTGATTGACGGAAGCCAAACCGTGGTTTGTTGGTCGGTGTAGAGTTCGCAGAATTATGAAAATCGCAGTAATGAACCCTTAGGTAAGTCCCTTTATTCGCAATAGAGAAATGTTCACCAGCTATGCATTTTCCTTGTCTACAGTGGCAGTTTGTGAAAATGTTTAAACTGTGAGTTCAAAGGTCATATTTGACGTTGTCATAGAAACGTTAATGTAAATATGCCAATTTTGATATTCCCTACAAGCTGAAATATTAACCGTAATGATATCTTCAAACATATCGAATATAGACCACCCCCTAAGTTTTATGACCATCCTAGCGAGTGCCTTGCCTTAAACCTTCTGAGAAGATCTAGGAAGAGATGAAGCTCAGACAACCAAACTTTGGTAAAGTTGTCTTAGTGGCAAGGGGGGTGCAACTACCTTGTCACGTGGTATGAAGCCATCGATGACGTCATCAAACGAGCAAAGGTTGATATCTCGGGAAGGAATAAACCTCAGACAACCAAACTTGGGTGAAGTTGCCTTAGTGGCAAGGGGGATGCAACTGCCTTGTCACGTGGTATGACGTCATCGATGACGTCATCAAACGAGAAAAGGTTGATATCTCGGGAAGGGATAAACCTCAGTAAACCAAACTTAGGTAAATATCTCTTAGTGGCAAGGGGGGCGGAACTGCAGGGTCACGTGCTATGACGTCATCGATGACGTCATCAAACGGGAAAAGGTTGATATCTCGGGAATGGATGAACCTCAGACAACCAAACTTGGGTGAGATTGTCTTAGTGGCAAGGGGGATGCAACACGTGGTATGACGTCATCGATGACGTCATCAAACGAGAAAAGGTTGATATCTCGGGAAGGAATAAACCTCAGACAGCCAATCTTGGGTGAAGTTGTCTTAGTGGTAAGGGGGATGCAACTGCCTTGTCACGTGGTATGACGTCATCGATGACGTCATCAACGAGAAAAGGTTGACATCTCGGGAAGGGATAAACCTCAGACAACCGAACTTGGGTAAAGTTGTCTTAGTGCAAGGGGGTGCAACTGCAATGTCATGTGGTATAACGTCATCGATGACGTCATCAAACGGGAAAAGGTTGATATCTCGGGAATGGAAGAACCTCAGACAACCAAACTTGGGTGAAGTTGTTTTAGTGGCAAGGGTGGTGCAACTGCCTGGTCACGTTGTATGACGCCATCGATGACGTCATCATAGCAGAAAAACAATATATCTCTTGAAGGGGATGAATCTCAGACAACCAAACTTATTGGGTAAAGTTGTCTTAGTGACAAGGAGGTGCAACTCAGCCTGGTCAAAAAATATGTAACCAGGAGCTCCGCTTTTAGCCAGTGGCTAAATCTATATATTATATACGTATTCATAAGAAAAAACAACGAGAGCTGTATTGTCGTGTCTGGCTTAGGCAGGTCGCGAATAAATAACTCTAAGACTACAAAGTAGATCCTCACGGAATACCCTTGGGTGACTGTAACTCCTATTTCTCAGAAGGAGACTAAGGAGCAAGTAAGCTAATTAATCTGTTTTAATTTTTGTATTATTGCTACTTTACTTTCTCTAAAAATTCAAGACTCTTATCTAGATAACTACTATACATATATATCCATATAAGCATGCCATTTTACGTATTTCCCATTCTAGAAACATTAATGTTTCGTGATTTGTATCAGCAAGCGAAGTCTGGCTTCGCTGCAGGCTTCTTTTGCGTTATCGAGTCTTTCTATAGCAAGGATCGCGTCGTCCCATCTCAGCATCTTTATTGTACGATTTTCACTAACTTTTTTAGTTATCATATTTCATAGGAGAAGATCAATTTCAACATGGGGGTATCAAGGAGAGCAAGAAGAGCAATAGGAATTTTAATCTCATTCCAAGTACTGCTTGCATTTCTTTGGATATCTTCGGAAAAATCACATCGTCCTCTTTCTGAGATCAGTTACGAAATGTTGGTCGGGCAAGTCAATGTTCACGAATGGTTCGACATGTGTTGCTCATCTACAAAATGTCTTAGGGAACATGCCAAATTCCCGCTTCGTGCAGACAAACAACGCGTGGTTCCGTTTGTTGGAAATTTCAGTGCTTTGTCCTCCACGAAGAATTCCGGTGCACGGATCATGGGCTACATAAGGCCAATGTACAGTGGCGTCCATACGTTTCACCTCAACTCAGTATCACCTTCAGGGATGTGGCTGAGTTTAAGCGATAACCCTGCACAAGCGAAGCAGTACAGGGATTCCGAATTTTCCGTTCACCTCAATCAAGAAAATAAGTATTATTTTGAGATTTTACACGTCACGAGTAGCACAAGCAAGGACAAGGTTTCTCTTAAAGTTATTGTAAAGAGTCGGGAGACGAAAGGTGTATCTAGCGCCTCCTTGATATTGGAGACTTTTCTTCATGACAACAGCAGTACGCCATTACTATTGGAGTCCTCTCCAACATTTCAACTTCTCCGGTTTTCCGACTCGATAACACACGAGGCACATCATGAGAGTGTCGGTAACGACACTATAAGAATACTTTCAGACAAATTTAAACTGTATACAGGTACCAAGCGATCGTTTTATGAGCTCCCAGATATTGATAAAGCATATAACAATAGCGCTTTCTCGCACTGTCGTTACGAACCGAGCTATATGAAAAGCGTGATTATAAACGATATAGGGTGTTTATTCAATCAAATCATTGGATGTGTACCCTGATGATGGGACGGGTACTACGACGTGTGAGGGGCCATGGAAAATACCTGAGCAATGTCATGGAAGTAATGTCATAGACGCAGGAGAAGTAACTCAAGTCATCACCATGTTCGTCTCAAGGCTAAATACAACACTGGGAAGGTATAGTTTTAACTGACATAAGCACAGTACACAGTGGAAATCAACCATTTAACAATGAGCATATGAATTGTATATGACAACATATCAAGTTTCATATGTTGTTCATACAGTATTCGTATGTTATTCATATTTTGCAATATGGATGTCATATGTTTGCTATATTTTTTTTAGTAAATTTGAAATTTACAGATTTACTAGACATACACGTGTACCGGGTAGACGCGTCTTCGCGTCTTCGCGTCTTCGCGTCTTCGCATCTTCGTATCTTCGCGTCTTCGTATCTTCGTATCTTCGTATCTTTGTATCTTTGTATCTTTGTATATTTTTTTCCTCGAGGGCACGGTAACAAATTCTGCATTCTGATTAGTTCTTAGAGCGCGCGCAAGGGGGCAATATTTTCCTATCTCTGACCTAGGTCACGGTAACCATTTGTGCGCGCCTGTTTTCATCGAAAAATCAAATTTTAGAGTTGGAAAAAAAATAAGTTATTTACCGGCTTTAGGTCGGTCCGTATAGGGAAAATCTGTGACCGAGGGCTGGAAAACGTTGACCTCGGCCCGCTGTTACCTCGGCCTGGAAGATGTTGACCGAGGCCGGACAGCCCTCGGTCACAGTTTTTCCCTATACGGACCTCCCGGCCGGTAAATAACATATATATCTTTTTATTATATAGATGCCAGTGTTTTACCGGAAACTAAAACACTCGTATTTTCCATATCTTCACTAGTGAAAATATGAAAAAGTTGGGAGGGACAGGAGGGACATATTTTGCCAGCGCAAAATTGTTAAACGAGGGACACTTGGAGACGAAAAACACGAAGGGAGGGACACGAGGGACACTAAAGTCTTACACTAAAGAATGGAGGGACATAAAGTAAAGACAAGACACTTTTTCATCTCTCAGCATGATTTATTTACAAGATAATATAGCCTATGTACAAATCACAACTTAAATTCGATAATGTCCAAAAGCTAGTGTTGTAATACCATCCTCTAAGATGTAACGCTTATCGTCATATGGAGAAAGTCCTATCTTATTAATATTAACACTAAAAAGATTATGATTAGTACTTTGAATTCTGTTCATTTTCGCCTTTTTTCTGGTGTGGCGAGGTCGTTAACAGGGAAGAGAATTCAACAAATTCATTTGCCCATATTTTGGACCGTATCTTATCTGTTACCCCACCCCCGAGTTCCATGGCGATACTAGCAAAAGTGAGTTGAGTTTCCTGAAATGCCTCTTCCCTAACGGTACCTGAAATTATATTGTCAGTGTGAGCCTGGATGGCAGCGTCCACGGGCACAGGAGCTGGTTCTGCTGTCGCAGGATCCACGAGCGAAGTGCGTTCTGAATCACGCGGGGTAACCTCGCGAACGGCGTAGCGCGTTCCAAACTAGTTTGAAGTTTTCCAAAACTGAAAAAAATGGAGTCAAGCCATCACACAACTCTAAATCTCGAAACTTATTCAGAGCAATAAAATAAATCAACAACGGACCCTTCTATTTGTTGGCGCTATGTCGGTAAATCGTTCTAAATACATGACCATTACCCGATGTTGAAAAACACGCATTTTACACACAGCAATTTCATTTAACTCTTTATTGTGATATTAATTATTTCCTCTGACATCAAAATCAATCGCAAAAACTGTGTTGTAAAAAAGTATTATTCTTCTGAACACGAAAAACTCTAGTATGAAACACTATACATATCAACTTTTCTTGTGCTTAAAAACACTACGCGTTAAAGCCCGAAAAAATATGCTAGGAAATTCATAGCCAATTGAACCTCCAACAAATGGCTAGGAAATTCTTAGCCATTTGAACCTCGAACAAATGGCTAGGACATTCTTAGCCATTCGAACCGCGAACAAATGGCTAGGAAATTCTTAGCCATTTGAACCTCGAGCAAATGGCTAGGAAATTCTTAGCCATTTGAACCCCGAACAAATGGCTAGGACAATCTTAGCCATTTGAACCTCGAACAAATGGCTAGGAAATTCTCAGCCATTTGAACCTCGAACAAATGGCTAGGAAATTCTTAGCCATTCGAACCTTTAAATAAGTGGCGTTAAGTACTGTAATCTCCCGCATATAAGAACCTGGATTTTAACAACCTATTAGGCTAAGATATTGCTTATAAACCACGTTTTCAGTATTTTCAGTTCAGATTAGCACTTGTTTTAAGCTAACATTCTAGGCTCTTATATGCGGGTGTTTGTGTTCTATAAAGAGTGAAAACAGTAATAGTAAGTGAGTGTGCTACCTTGAGAAAAGGCTAAACATCAATGACGCAGAATAGTATTCATTTTGCCAGACCCGGAAAAAGTAAGGTGGAAATTTCCACCGAGCATCGTCGGACAAATCTAATGCTAAAACGTCCTGATTTTGCCAGACCCCGAAAAGTAAGGTGGAAATTCCCACCGTGCATCGTCGGACAAATCTAATGCTAAGTATTCATTTTGCCAGACCCCGAAAAAGTAAGGTGGAAATTTCCACCAAGCATCGTCGGACAAATCTAATGCTAAAAGTCCGGATTTTGCCAGAGCAATAAAATGCTACTCGTAAAGCTAAAGCTTAGAGACTCCGAAAAGTGAGATGAAAGTTTCCAACCGTTACAGCGCTGTAAAAATACCATCTTCAAAGTCTAGAAAGCTACTGTGTTGGAAACTCTAGCAGCCTTCCAAAATACAATGCTAAAGGTTTGCCTCATACTCTTAGAAAATATGAAATCCTTCAACTTAATGCATTAACTTTAATTTCAACTTGAGTTTGTAAAAACGTCTTCTCGGCATTCGTTATTAGTTATTTATAAATTCGAAGTTTAAATTGTCAATGGAACCCGCAGTGTCAAACCAGGCGTCAAAACACCGCCGGATGAGGCCACTAAAACGAAATCGCAACGTAACATTTCCAGTAAGTCATGTCGAACAACATACAAATATGTACCTAGTCTAGGTACATATTAGTATGTTGTTCGACGTGACTGACTGGAAATGTTGCATTTCGATTTCATATTTCGAACTATAACGTGGCTTCTTATAATAATACGCTGGCAACTTCCTCGTGTAACTAGATGAACAATCGCGGAAATCTCAGACAAAGCACGTGATAGAAATAGATAACCGCAAACTTTCCTGTAGCGAAGATGTTCGTCACAACTATTGAGTGCATACATTTTTCTTACGTCCAGGTTTCCTACGCAAAGTTCTCCTATTAACCCAGAATGGTAAATAGCCGAGGCTATATTACTTATATTATAGACATCAGCGTTTACCTTATATTCCATATCACCCGAGTAGGAAGATGTCGCAATCATGTCTCCGAGAGGAAACTTTGAACTGGTTTTAAAAGCTTGAAGAGCATATTGTTATTCGTTTGTAAAATGTTCGCCCTTTCCTTCTTGCTTTTGTTTGGAAGTACAACTTTTGTCTACGGCCCTCGGTTGGCTTTTCCTTTCCTTTTACGTGACATTGTAGCCATCGACGGCCATAAGACAGGGGCACCCAACGATTACTTTCGGTAAAATATCTGTTCGGATGGGGGAGTGAGAGCTGAAACGTTCGCTTCAGAATTTCAAGCTTTAACTTTCGTATATAGATCATAAGATCCACTGGATTTTTCGAATAGCACAAAAAGGTTAAATTTTACTAATTTTTGGGGGATTTTTGCCGTTAAAAAGGTCACCTAAAATTTTCGGATAGAGTCTTTCCCCTAGCATTTTCATAAGACTTGATTTCAATCCCTAAAATTTTCGCAACCCAAAACTTTCAGCTACGAAATCCGAACAGATATAAAATTTGTAGGGATTAAAAATACCCAGTTTACAGTCATTTGTATGCTCAGCAACGACTTATAATGGCATTCTGAGCTGTTTTACGGTATTGTCTCGTTGGGTGCCCTTTATAAGACTTATGTTCAAAATACAAAGGACAATGATCAGTCCGTTGCAAGAACATGCTGCACCCATGGTGTTGATGTTTATGAGTGGTCACGTGTGTAAGGTCTTGACCTATAATCCCGCGTTTTGATTGTCATTAAATTTGCTTTCCTTTTTTGATTGGATAATTCGACATTTAACTTTGAGTTGGTTTCAGCGCAGCATCCGCTAAACGGAAATAAACTTCATTGTTCGCTTTGCTTTGCAAAGGAAGAGTCTTCGGATAAAGAGAAGTCTGCGCTGCTTTTGTATGGTTACAATCACCAGCCAAAGGCTGCTCCGGAAAATAACCGCTGGTACTACAAAATTCAAAATAATCAAGTTTGAAACGAAGAGTATGAAAAGTAAGCTTCAGTTTATTTACAAATATTAAGCACAGAAAATGTTCACTGGCTTTCTGTCCTTACTTAGGCTTTCTGTCCTTGCTAGACAGTACACAGCAAGATTAGGCAGAAATGACTGCTTGCTGTTATTGTTATGGAAAGTATTTAGCTTCCCTCACTCCTAAATAGCTAGTATTAGATGCTCGGTGCAAAAACAATGCGACAGGCAGCTATTTACTATCAGTTTCAACGGAATAAAAGACAAAGTGTAATAGTGTTACACGCAATAGAAAACAAACCGCTACTGAACAATTACAGATGCGCGATTATAATAAGTTTAAAGAACGTCAATCCGAGTCCGTGATGCTTTGCGGGCGTCTATTTTGGTTTATTGTTTTGATCGGTCTGCTTGACACGGGCACATGTGCGAGCGCAAAGTGTAGCAATGGCGGACAGCGAAGGACTCGAAAAAGACGCAGATTTAGATGAAACCCAAAGCGAACCACGTCATAATTTCTATGGTAGTGCGGTAAGTGCGACTCTTAATCGTGTTTCGTGTTTTTTTCGCTCTGTTGAGAGCGAGATTGAGCTCAGTCGAGGTTACTTCATCGGACTTCAATGTCTCTATTTATCACCGCAGGTAGAGGAAAGATCCAAATGAAGACGCTAGGGAAGATCACCCAGAAGAAACTATGGAGGTTGAGGTCCAAGCAGGACCTGCAGTAGTATGCAAGTGCAAAAGCACTTGCAAGACCAAAAAGTGCAAAAGCACTTGCAAGACCAAAAAGCGAACGCCCCTGTAGAACAGCCGACAAGGAGTGCACGTCGAGCTGTAAATGCGGGTCGAAATGCGCTAATAAGGTAAGTTCTTTGAACTTTCTCCTTGGAACAGGGGTTTCTTCTCGATTCTATGTTTCATCGAGTTGTTAGCTTGCCCGATTTTCGCTAGAAGGAATGGGAAGTGAGCTTTTATTCAGTACGTGAATAACACGAAGAAAAAGACCATCGCAAGAAAGAAAACTCTTATATTTTTGATAAGCTTCCTCTCTGATTCTAGTCACCATTTCCAGTTGAATGTTTACGGAATAAATCCACAATTGTAGTCCACAGATGGCTAAGCACATGCCGGCCGAGGCAGACTTCCAACCGATGCAATCGAAAGGCAAACGTTGGAACGAAGACAAAGCGAACAGCGCGCTCGTGTAAGTATTGTTGCACTTCTCACCTGGACAGTTGTTGTGTTGTGCTCGGTTGTTGACTGTTCACCGGCTCCACTTTTAGTTTGCAAACGTTTAGCTTCATACTAGTAAACGTTGGCATAGACTAAAACTCGAGAATAACAAACAAACGGCTTGAATGAAAACAAAGAAATCCTGAAAAGCGACTACTATACTATAACCAAATTCAAGGGTGGGTCTCCAACAAATATGTATTTCCTATTCGAGATATAATTCCCTTTTTTATATAAACTACAGTGTTTTACTAGGATGTCAGATACAGGTATGGCCCTATAGGATATGGTTTGTGGGAGGTCCCACCCTGGGATACTAAACTTGTTGGAATACATGCAATCCTTACACTGTCATGCAATGAACAGAATTCACACCATGGCAGTTTCAACTTTGATTACCTTTTGGTATAATAATCTGAAGCACTTCCTTGGTTGACTTGCTCAAGTGAAAGCAACAATTTTGAAATCTCATTCAATGCTGTGTATTCCAGAAATAAATCCATACCCCCACCACAGAGACTATATGTCAAAGGATCCACCTCTCGGCCCTCTGAATTTCCCAAAGAAAACAGTAGTCTTTGTAAAGTTTACTCCCTGGAAAATAAGGCCAATTGACCCCCCCCCCCCCCCCCCCCCCCCTTGACTGCTTGCAGTCCCTTGAGGGTAAAAGTCTTCTTCGCGTGCGCAGTAGTACTGTGCATTTATGCCGGGGTCACGTCACGATAAGCACGCACCACAGGGTCATGTCACGATAAGCGCACCCTCCCCCTGTGGTGCGTGCTTATCGTGACGTGACTCTGTGGTTCGTGCTTATCGTGACGTGACCCCGGCATAAATGCACAGTACTAGGCGCGCACGAACTAAGACTTTTACCCTCTTATTACGGACGTTCCCCGAGCAAGGGACTGCAAGCAGTCTAGACCCCCCCCATGCCCTGGAATTTCCAAAAGCTTTTTTATCATGCACCAAGAAAATATTAATTATCAAATGCTATTTTTTTAGGAATTTGTTCAAGGCCTCGCACCAGAACAGCATCAATAATTACTAGTGCAGCTTCTGACTAGTGGAAGGGGAAATATGCTGTTTGCTGCAGAAAACCCTCCAGATCCTGAAAATGATCCAGATATACCTCCATAGTGTAGATGCAGAAAGTGCAAGCCTATGCCTACACCAGATGAAAATAAATGCTGCAGACAGCGACCATGTATTACAGATTATGCACATTTTGCAAATTACTGTTTGGATAGACTTGGCTTGGAGTTGGCCATACGTGGGCAGGCAGAGATAAGAGTTGAGCATATTGACTTTTCATCTGAAAGCTACAGAAAAGCTGCATATCGGTCATACATTTTGTGGAAACATGGAACTTTAGGTAGAGGCAACAGACAGGTTATTCCTTCCTGTGTGGTTTGGCCAATTAGACAGCGTTTTCAGTCTGCTGACGGACAGTACATGGGCTTCCGTAATGAATAAAAAATTGTTGTCAATGGGAAAAAGGTGCTGTAGGGAAGCATCTCTTGATGCATTGTTTACAGTCAAACTACATAAATATTCAATTCAATTTTTACAATCATTGATGCTCCAATTTTGATCCAAAAATATACAATGTTCACCTGAAAGCTATTATTTGAACTCGAATTCTCAAATACTGAATTAAAAAAATGCACTTAGGAACCAAATTAATAATGAAATCAATAATGCAATACTGAATTGAATAATCAAGTCTTTGTGTAGTGTGACTATAAAATGAACAAGTTCAGCATACTTTTTATAATTTTGTCACATCAAGAACATAATATTTTCTATAGTGCTAACATTTATTATATTTGAGCCTGCAATTGACCAAGGAGCATATAGGTATGTAATTGTTATGTTGCCATTCCAGAAAAATCCATAACCTCATCATGGAAAACCCCTTGGATTCCTACCCTACACTCCATGGGTACTGACAAAAATTAGGGGTAATAATCAGACTGTTCATTATTACAGTCAAAAGACATGAAGCATGCCCACCTAGAGTTGAATATTCAATTCATTATTCCATTATTGATTTCTTTATTCAATCAAAAAATTCATTTTTCAATTCAATATCAAAAATGTTAAATGTTCAAATTTTTATTTCCGAATATGTAATTGTTCACCCAGAGTACTTGATGAATTTAAATTTGCATTTTTGGATTGAATAATGAAATCAATAATGACATAATGAATTGAATATTCACCTCTAAAGGGCACACTTCATGTCTTCTGACTGTAAACCATTTTACATTCACCACTGCATCTCACAACATTTGAAAACACTGTATCACTGGGGGAATCGGGGTGGAGCAGTTGGCAGAGCGTGAACTTTCCTGCATGCCTGTCCCCTGGGTTGAGTTTTCTGCCTCACCCCGACTCCAAGGGCAATTCAGTCACAAGATCCTACAACTGCGATGGGGGCAAGTATATAGTGCTTCTAAATTTAATTTAATGGACCTCCCTGGTTACTTCCCACCAATCCAAGTGACACGCGCATGAAACCTAGGTCAGGGTCAAGTCATCAACAAATCAAAGAAAGAGCATTCATATTTTCAATAGATTTGCCAACAAATTGACCCTGACCTTGGTTTCATGCCCGTGCCACTTTGACCTTTGGGAAGTAAAAAGGGGTGTCAATCTTTGAAAGGTTGATGAAAGCTCTATAGTCACTAGTTCCATTGAATGCAAATAAATTCAATTGGTGTTGGATTCTTATATGCCCAAGTATTCTTTGTTATAATAATAGAATATGCTCTGTGTAACATGTGACTAATTGGCTGCTTGGTTGTGAGATGTTTTTCCATATCTGGAGATCCTCTCCTGTGCTAGTTCTCCCATGGCTGGGATGGAGTTAGGGCAAGGTTTGGTGCAATTCTTTTTGGGTGGTTAGCAGGAAGAGGAACCTTTCTAGCAACTGACTGCTTATCTTCACGTCTAGCACGCAGCACCTTTGCCACAAGAAGAGGGATATGTGGGTAGTTCTTGGTTTCTTTGATTGGCTCTGCGTGCCATCGCTTTGACCTGTGCAAAAAAAATGGGAATTTGCCAATAACTCACAAACTGTGTTGTCAATGAAGGAGAGCTACCCCAATCAGCTTTACATGCTAAATGAGCAGGTCATACCAAGTGTGTCACTGGCTGGACCCAAATTGGTACCTGATTTATCTGCTGCCTAGCACCTAAGTTTTGGAAAAACCTTTTACCCCCCAGCGTGGTTATGTATTTACAAATATGTATAACTGGTTTAATCTATGGCAGTACCTTTTGTTGTACTGCTCTGAGTACCATCCTTAGTAACTGCCTGGCCCCTGATACATGAAAGTTGTGGTCAAGCACTGCAATGGTGTTCCTTTCGATGAAGTATGTGTACCTGAAATCAAACACAATTAGCTAATAACATCATGGCTGATCAGCCTATCAAAATACCCTGACATTGCAAAGCGAAGCATGGAATGGTCTGCTTTTTCGAAGGTAAATACATTTGAACAAGGTCTCCACTAGGAGAAGTGTCTGCTAACAAGAGTACATGAAGATTCATCCATAATGGAAGATTAGGTGTTGAGATCTGCAAATAGGTTGGGGTTGGCAATTGGCAACCATCTTATGAGAGATGGATACCAGTAGTTCTTGAATTTGATGAGTTGCATTCTCAGACGATTTCAAATGGTTTGGGTAGAAAATTTGCGCTGTCATCCTCCCATAAACAGGGTCTTATTCCTCAAAAGGGGGTAACTTTACTCCAGGGATAACTCAAAGCAAAACCATTTGTAACCATGGTAATTATCCTTGGGTTAGTACTAACCCTGCTTTGAGGATCTGAACCAGAGCTTCAATGCAAAATGGCACAACAAAATCTATTGTTTCCCGTTTCGCAGTCATTGACCGATTCTCAAAGTCAAAGAATTAAAAGAAAAGCTTTTCAATTTTCTGATTTTCAATAGCGGTGCAAGAAAAGAATAGATTATTCAACTATGACAAATTCTCATATCACGAATGGTCATCTGGACGTAACAAAGAACTGATTTTCATAACTGAAAAAGAAAACACAAGAAACCCAAGATAATGGGTTATCAATAAAATAAACAATAGAATCTCGGCGTTGGTTGGTAGATAAACAAGGTCAAAAGTCTTGCATAGAAATTCAAAACCGCGCTCGGCAAGACTTCATTCTAGGTCCTTACCGAAATAGAAGATGGACCAGCAACTGGTTCAATGGCTGACTGTCCTGGCTCGCCGACTTGTTCATTCCTATAATACATAAGAATATAGTCGACACGGGGATCATGGTAGTAAACTCACAAAGTCACGTTGTGTGTAAGAGTCGTGATTCTCACCTTTGGCTTTCTCCGCTCGATGCAGCAAAATCTCAGCGAAAATGCTGTCTGGCTTCTTTCCGAAGCCCAAGTTGTCTTTTGTCTCCCTCTAGAGGTTTGAAGGTTGACTCCCGTAGATAAATCTTTCTAAGTTTCTCGTTTGTCTTTGGCCTTCCCACTGATCGCTTTCGCTGCTTGCCTCTTCGGCTTCGCACCGGTTCGCACCTCGAAGACATCGCAGCCGCGTGGCGATGAAAAAGCGCCCGAATGAAATTCAACCGATTCATAAACCAAGCACTAACTGAAAATGAAAGTGAGGTGATTGAAACTTAAATTCAAAACAGTACAGAGACGAGTTATAAAGGATTTTGTGATAGCCGAGTTCGAAGGAGTTCGAAGTGAATTGTTTGGACCAAAAAATTCGATGCAAATTAATGCAAATCAATGCAAATTAACCAAGCGCGCAAAGCATCACGGACTCGGATTGACGTTCTTTAAGGCATTACGGCGTAGTTCAGTTTTTCCCCTAGTTTTTGGCTCTGCTATTATAATAGTTAAAACAATTTATGTTCTTGGCTTACATGTTGTTTACCATTCTCAGGGCTCATTATAACTCTCTTCACCGGCTCAAGCCGAAATCAGCCTGACTCAACGAACCACGAACATATTTCTTACCGCGAAAATATACTATTTGTTATTTTGCGATTCATCTAAACATATGAACGTCTTGATTGCATCGATAATCATCAGCGAATAATTACGTTATAAAATATATTTTCTACTCTCTGACTCTGAATGCACATAATTCTTGACAATTCATTATTTTCTGCTTTAGGTATCTACCAAATCTCGTTTGATCTCCAGGAGAAGACAGTTATGATAATGGAACTAAAAACATTGCGTTTTACGCAGTGGCTAAATGACTGGTAACCGGGTCTTCAGAATGCGTATAACAGATATTGATTAGAGAAAGAAGAGTTCTCACTATTTGCCTCTCCATCACTCTCTCTCTCTCTCTCTTTTAGCATTGCATTTGACCAACAATGTATGATGGAAATTTCCACCTTACTTTTTCGGTGTCTGCCATATCCAGACTTTTAGCATAATATTTGTCCGACGATGCTTGATGGAAATTTCCACCTTACTTTTTCGGGGTCTGGCAAAATCAAGACTTTTAGCATAAGATTTGTCCGACGAGGTATGATGGACATTTCCACGTTACTTTTTCGGGGTCTGGCAAAATCAAAATTTTAGCATTACATTTGTCCGACGATGCATGATGGAAATTTCCACCTTACGTTTCGGGGTCTGGCAAGCCCAGCGCTGTAAATTTCAAACATGGTGAATTTTCTTTGGTAGTGATGACACTCACTTTGTTTTTTCTAACCAGAATAAGGACTTTTGGAAGGAAAATAACATTAGCCTTTACTTTTGGTCCAAACAATCTCTGCTTCAGAATACCGCACAGATAGAAGAGTCGTAAAACGCTGATCATTATTGTATTGGTCTATGTTACTAACTGTTTATACCTGTATACCTGTAAATAAAGTTTATACATTATTATTGACATTTTAAATCGTTTTCTAATTGATATAGAAGTATTTTTGTGTAATAAATTGTAGATATCCACTCAAGTGGCTCGCACGCGCGCATAGAAATAATGCGTTAGCCATTTCACAGCTTGAACTTCCAAAAATGGCTAGGAAATTCTTAGCCATTTTAACCTCTACAAAATGGCTAGTAATTTCCTAGCCATTTTAGAGGTTCAACTGAATGGCTAAGAATTTCCTAGCCATTTGCTAGAGGTTCAAATGGCTAAGAATGTCCTACCATTTTAGAGGTTCAACTGAATGGCTAAGAATTTCCTAGCCATTTGTTAGAGGTTGAAATGGCTACGAATTTCCTAGCCTTTTCAAAGAGGTTGAAATGGCTAAGAATTTCCGAGCAAGTTTTGAAAGGTAAAATGGGTGTGAATTTAGGTTCAAATTGCGTAGAATTTCTGAAAAAAAAGATAAGAAAAAATTTCATGAAAAGTTCTAATATCTTTAAATCTATGTTGAATTTTGAAGAACACCGCGAAATTGTTTTCACAGTCGGTGATAATCCATATATCTCCTCGAAACTATTTTTTTTATGTAGAGAAACAAAAGAAATCCTACAAATCAACCCATTTTGGAAAACCTCAAACTAGTTTGGAACGCGTTGCGTCCTGAACTGCTGATTTGAGTGCCACTGCCAGAGTCGCGGTTAACGCCTGTACGTCCATGGTCACCGTCCCAGCGCCGCTGGGAGTTGGAGAACTCGGCGGAGGAGCTGGTTCAGAGGGGATGGCGCGTCGTGGACGCTTGGAGGTGGACTTTGTTGTGGGGGTGGAAACCCGCTTGTTGAAGGCATGATCGCTTAGAATCATAAATATACAATTAGTGATTGAATCACCGTCCAGAATAGTTGTCGTATTGTAGTCCAAGATCCTAGGTATCAGCCAAAAGGTACGGCAAAGAGGGGAGGGGCGGTGTCAACGGAATAAGAGCCATGTTCCCCAAAAGGCACAAACAGAAAACCAAGCGCAGTTGGCACGTTGTAAAACGGCCGGATGTAGGGTTGCACGCTGTAGTAGAGTTCTGTTGGCAAAATAAGTCCTGTCCAATTGCTCTGAGGCAAAAAAGTAGCAAGGCAGGATAAAGTTAGGGAACTGGCGCAAATAGATCGAGTGCACGAAGGCACGAGAGCACCGCCCCTCGAACACTGCGATAAAATCGAGCCAAACCCAGAGAATTTAGATGAATGCCATCCCGTCTGAGAATATTCCGCTGTGGGTTCCAAAATCCCCTGTGATTCCAAAACCGGGCAAATGGTAACGGCTCCAACATCCGCCGAAGGAAGTGAGTTAAATACCCGCATTGGCATTAAAATCGTGGTTTTCGGGAGAGCGCCGGAGAGAGCGCCGGGAGAGCGCCGGGAGAGTTTGGCAAATGCAAATCAAATCCACATCAAAACGTTGATGTAGAAGGCGCACAAAGTCCTCGATTTTGCGAGCCACAACGAGAGGGGCATGATTGACCAAATCTATAGTTCCTATTTGAACGATTACGATTTCGGGTCCAAAGTTCCGTATAGCGCTTAGGTCGAAACGGCGAAGCGTATCGACAGTTCGGCCGCCGACCCCGTGCCATTTGACTAGGATAGCAGGGCGGCGAATACCAAAAATGAGAGTGAAATCCTCCCTGTTCGCGTCAATGAACTCGCTGAGACCGCTGATAAATGAGTGACCCAAAACGAGAACCCGAGTATGCGCCATAAAATAGAAATAAAGTGTCACTTGCCTGTAAAAACTTGATTTGTCCGTAAGGAATGCAGGAGTCTCTGGGTTTGGACCAAAGACTAAACTGAGGGAGTTGGCTCCCGGTTTTAAGCAGTGATACCTCGCGTGACAAGCTGGTGCGAAACCGGTTTTTACACGAACTCCCAGCGCGCCGCCAATCGGTCTGACATTGGTTTATGATAACAAAGATAATGGAACTAAACCCACTCGAGATAAATGCCATGATGTGTTGTTCCAAATAATGTTTGGTTTTATAATCATTATGTCTAATGTCTCTTTTAGTGACATTTTTGGCCACACCTTTCGCAGTCTTTTTTTCAACAGTTTTTCCCTGTTCGGTATATTTTAAACTATACATTTTAGGTCTAAGCCCTACAAATTCTTCTGCAGGTTTTCCTGCGAGTTCATCTTTAAATTTTCCTAAAACTTTCTTATTTACAGTACTATACAAAAATGATCTGGATCATAATCACTAGTGTCAAATAAATCTTGATTAACAAGCATGTCTAAATAAATGTCTTCTGTTTTTATATGATATGTCAAACTGTCTGTGTCCGTGAACAAAAGAGTGGCTTATTCATGGCCATACGTTGGCAAGATATAATTGTAATGAAAATTATACACTACGACTTTAGAAAGATCTAAAATGCAGAATCCCACGTAGATGGGACGATTCAGATATAGAGTAGGTTTCTTCATATTTACACCTACAAGATTTTCCGAAAAGATCTTAAAACGCTCAAAAGAGAGTGATGCTACAAGTTTTTTAAGTTTCTTCTCATCAGAAATCAAACGAACGTCAAGACGCCTGCGCAAAATCTTACATTGTCTTGCCGAACACTGAATTATTCATTAGTTTAAAAAAATCCTTCTCGAAATCGTTGCGCGCTTGTTTTCGTTTCTCTGTATTGAAATCAATATATGTTTTGAGCCATGCCTCCTGCGAAAAACTAAGCGCTCTATGTATATTCTTAAGTTCCATTCCAAGAGATAACTACTGCTTTAGATTACGATAGTGAAGAACATACCGCGACTTGTCATTCAAATTCGGTTTTTCCGTTGGGTGCGCACCCCATACCGAGCTCATCTCGTAATTTGGCGCTGTAAGGGGAAAGTTTTTCAAGATCAATTTTTTGCTTTTCAGGAGCAAGTGGGTAATCATTATGAGCATCGTGAAGATGCTGGGGATAGGCCAAATCGACTTCCAAAATGTACCCTGTCTCCCCATCATCGGGGAGATTTTGGATGACAAGATCGTCGATCTCTTCCTCACTAAGCCAATGGAAATCACCATATGGTAATTTTTCCGACATTGCACATCCATAGAGGTGTTCGCGTCGGTGTATAAAATATAACTATTTTCCTTATTTGGGTCGTAAGATTCCCCTAGGTAAGGATTATTCGCTTCAGCGTGACGATGAGTGATGCACGAGATCCCACCCGCATTCCCCGCTCAATAAACAGGTGCATTTCTATATCTGTAAATAACTCTAACTCGATCCCGGTCATTTTCAAACAAGCCGAGAACGAGAGCCCGTGAAGAAATGACAAGGGTCAAGTTCGTAGTATGATAGACAGACAGCGCGGAAAGCTTCAAAGACATCCCCTAGGAGTAAGACATCAGAGAGAAGATACGCATCGTGATAGTCACCTAAATGCCTACACTGAAAACGCCTAAAAACGTTTTGCGCATGTGCGTAATCTTCTTCACTAATGCCCTCCCCTCTCAGGGTGCTAAAGAAAGCTTCCCTAGGAGACAGGCAAGTCTCCGAAAAGCGCGAAAACGAATCAAAATATTCGTAAGGGTACACGCCCTTGCGTAACAACAAAGCTACTTTATCATTAGGGACGTGTCATTATTTACCGGGGGGGAGGGCTCCCATTTTTTTCAAAGAAGGCTAAAAAAAATTAGGACCCTCCCCTTGAACATAACAAAAAAATTGGGACCCTCCCCCAGTCATAGGTAAAAAAAATTGGGACCCTCCCCCATGCAATTTATTTCTAAAAAAACCTGTTAGATAGACTATTGTCCAAGTGATGTAATGTCTCTTTCTTTCTTCTTAATACAGAACTACTTTTTCTTACTTCTGTCATGCACCAGTCAATTGACATCACGGCCTCCCAATTTAACATTCACTAAGTGTTAAATGTTACTATTTTCCCGGTCACCAGGGACGTTGTTAAAGCTCCAGGCCCCCGGGGACACTTTTGCAACATGGCGAAACGCGCCTTTATTTTGATAAACGCATTTCATCAAGCCTCCAGAGAAAAGATAAACTTTTTATTTTCTGCGTGTAGTAAAAAAGCCTGTTGGTTTTATTCTTCACGCGCTACAAATTATCATGATTCATGTGCGTGAAGCGCAGCCCAAAAACGAATTTCTATGCAGCTTGTAACGTCGAACTCACTTCTTTCGAACATATTGACTGCCAACCAGGCGTATCACTGGAGGGCTTTTGGGGGTTTTCATTTGTCCTTGCCAAGATACACATGCGTGTAACGACATTCGAACGCATTCCATTTAAGCGCCACAAGTGTATTGTTTTCTTTGGGCAAGTTCTCTAACACTAGATTAGATGTCATTGCTTATGCGCGCGAAGCGCGCCGAAATTTTCAACATAATGAGTGAAATAAAACTAGAAAATGATATAGAACTCGTTGCTGGAATCTCTCTTTCAAGGCTTCAGGTTTCGAGAGATCCTTTCACTCGCCCAAAAATGAAGTGATCCCTCCAAAATCCTCCGACCTCGGTCCTTAAACCAATATATTTTCGCACGATAATCGAACTTCTGGCTCAGCGTTAATTTCCCGTTAATGCCCCGCTGAATATTCCCGCTAAAGAAGGTCCGTGTTAAATTCCCTGCCCTTCCGTAGATTAATGTGTTAAATCCCCGGCCTGACCGCGTTACTTTCCCGCCCTGTCCCGGGGGTGGGGGCCGGGGTGTCAATTGACTGGTGCATATATTATTCATCGCCTCGATTATTTACGTGAGGATGTTTATAATACACAGGTAAAATACAGTGATCCTCCCTCTTAAGTGCAATGATTAACGTAATCCCACATCTCCCGTCCCCTGTTTGACCTAGTACTGTAGACATTTTACAGAAAAACGGGCTCGCATATCCTTCGTTGCGCGTGAAGCGTGCCCAAATTTTGTTCATTGTTTGTTTGTTTGTTCATCGTTTTTTTATTGTTCATCGTTTTTTTTTGTGTTTTTTCATCGCATTTCATCAAGCCTCAGAGAAAGGGTAGATGAACATGTTTTGTGTATGGCATAGTAAAAAAAAAGCCTGTCAGGAAGTACACCACCTCAACTATATAGGTTAGGTTATATTATTCATGCGCACAACTGCGCTCCGCAAATGACGAAGTTATTAATATTCATGTGCGCGAAGCGCGGCCCAACGGACGAATTTATATGCTTGTAACGTCGAAAACTCACGCTTACCTAAGGGGTCTACTTTCAAATATATAGTGACTTGCCCTCCAGGCCTATCATTTGCAGGGAAATTCTGGGAAAGTTTGATTTTCCTTCTCAAGATAACTTGTTCTTGGTGAAAGGTAGTGTCGTCATAACTATAAGAGTATATTATGCCATTGTTTATGCGCGCGAAGCGCGCCGAAATTTTATGGAGAAGTTGCTGAAATAACCACTATCGCCATTTGTTTTCTCTCTTCGTCGTCTGCTTGTAACGTCGAAAACTCACGCTTACCTAAGGGGTCTCTTTCAAACATATAGTGACTTGCCCTCCAGGCCTATCATTTGCAGGGAAATTCTGGGAAAGTTTGATTTACTCAAGTCACATAAGGCCTGGGTCAAACACGAAAAATACAAAAAAATATGAAAAAAAATTCCTCAAAGTAAATTAAAGCATTTTGGACCAATTTTTTTTGTTAAGGTTGTAGATCGTAGTTCGAAGATTCTGTAGAGCAACATTGTTGCCATGGCAACCAATCACGTGACCAGCCCCAGATTGCCAAACAGTGTAAAAATAAACACGTCCTCTGCATCCCTACTTATCGTTTGTGTTGTTTGCCCAAAAGCTCCATACATAACAATCATATGCAGTAGAGTCGTGTTCCAACGAGGAAATCAGGATTTAATGCACTATATCATCAGGGGACTGCAAAATGCACAAAATAAACGACATTTTTTTGTTATTTCATTTTTATTATAGCTTTAGTACATTTTCCCTAGTTGGTTTTATAACAACTGAAGCATAAAGAACTTAGTATAACAGTTTGGGAAAGATTAATCAAGTTTATGCTAGGATGCAAAAGCTGTGAAAATGTTCAACGTATTTGCCTTGTTTTGACCGCCATTTTAAAGGCGCCTTGGATCAAGAGTAAAAATTGGCCAGCGGTTGACACCATTGAAGTTAATTTCAAGATGGCGGACGAAGTTGCTTCTTTTCAGCAGGAATCAAATCCTCCAACACACTGCCCTGAATCTCCTAAAAGGAAAAGAAAAGTCGCTTAAGTGAGCAATGATATGTTTTTTGTTTGATAAAATGTTTTATGTTTGTGTATATTGCCGAAAAAGTGTAGTAAAACATGTTTATTTGAATGATATATTTGTTGTCATGTCCTTGTCAATACTCGTTTGCGAAAGTCCGTAAGACCTAATTTTGACAAGCTATTTCCCAATAATCTGTAACAAAATGTTAGTTTTCTCTCAGATTACAAGATAAGCGAGTCACAAGACCTCATTATCGAGTTTGGCGCTCAATTTGAAATTGTATACATTAGAGACTAGCGCTCGCAACGACTACATCGATTCACCAGAAACCCATCACCAAGCTACCGGTATTATAATTTCCATTACTTATATTCGTCAATTATTCGAAAAGTCAATGTCAGGAGGTTTTGTCTCTCCCACAACTTGCGGATTTGCCAAAGTTGCAGCTCTGTGGTCTACAAAACGAGCGAGGGAGTTCGTAAAGCAAAACAGAGATCCCGCCAAAACACTCAAGGCACAGCAACAAGAACAAAGTTATAAGTTCTTCTCCGAAACTTTTAAAGAGAGGTCCGAGGCATATCAAATAGATTTCGATACATTCTGCAAACGCTATCCTGCTCTTCAGTCTACTATAAAGAAGTGGAAGACTAGAAAATCGAATGAGAAACAATTATTTCTAAAGGAGTTCTCAGTTGAGCACTGGCACAGTTTATCACGAGCGAGGAAGTGTGAACACTCGTTCTCTGATTGCAAAGGCTGTTACCAGAGTTTTGCTTCTATACAGGCTTTATTTCCAGTTAAGAGCCCTCTGCACAAAAGCAAGGCAAAAAGAAATCCTTTTATATTATAAGAGACATAACTTCAAATGAACTGAATGTGCATAATGAGCCTGTCAATAAAAAAGCTGCAATAGCTGCTGCCCGAAATCTTTATCAACAAGTCAATCCTGTGTTTAAGAAGTGGTCAGGCCTGGAGTTGGGGGAGACACTTTGCAAAGTGCAAGAGGCAGGAGTTGAGGTGAAGAAAACAAAGGCTGAGAAGAAAAGCGTGAGAAGGAAACTACTCAGAGAAACCAAGGCTGAAATAGAGAACCACTGGAAGTCAACTTCTCTACAAAGATGTCTTGGAAACCGACAGTCATACTCTGCCCGCCAGAGAGAGAGGCTAGCTTCTTCCTTTGAAACCAAAAAAGCAGCAAAGAGAAGGAGAGAAAATGATCTTGAGCTTGAGAGGGTTGGTAAAAAGAAGAAGAAAAAACACACTGGTAATGCCAATACAGTGGGGTTGGACAAAGAAGCCTTAATAAGAGAGGTAGAAGGATACGAAGCTGGCACTACAGCAAATTGGTCTGAACTGGCAAGAAAATACAAAGTGCTGAACAAAAATGGTAAGCCTGCTCAGAATGGTGGCCAAATAATAAAGGATCTGCTGGTTAATCAAGGAATAGACATAGATAAATTGAAAAGCAGCAGCCGTCAGCAAAGTGGTGAGCGTCGTGTAAGAAGGAGAAAGGTTAGAGGGCTAGGAGGTGAAATTTCCTTACCCACACCAGAAACAAATGATTCATTGAAAGAGACACTAAAGAAAGAATAGCAAGTGGAGAAATCTCTGTTGGAGAATTGATAGTACCTAAGAAATTTTCAAAGTTGACCTTAAACAAAAAAAACCAAAACAATCGAGACAGTGGAATTCATAGTGGAAGGAAGAAAAAGGCCCTTAGAAGAAGTACGGAAGAGAACTTTAGAAAAGCAAAAGGGATTCATGAGACAGAATCCTGACAGCTATTATACAGAGATGTCTAGAGAAATGGTGGAAGGTCGCCTAAAACAGCTTGGAGAATATGATGAAAATGGCAGTCTGGCAACAATGAGGACAAAACTAATGTCGTTAGAAAGAACAAGATATCTCTCTTTGTGGCATGACCACTCCTCAGTCTCAAACCATGGCCATCTACTCTTTATGGTGCATGTCCTCCGTGACCCTGTGATTCACCTAACAAATGAAGAGTATCGTGAGAAGACCGGTGAGTATATCAATGTACAGGAGGAAATTGAGCGTCCTCAAGTGTACATAATTGCAAGGTAAGAATAGATTGCAAAAAAAGGAGTTCTAAGCTATAAATGTCACCGAGGATGCTGTTGTGGAAGAATAACATATTTTAAAACAGGTCAACAGGCATATTACTTTCCCTGCTTGGTCAATATTCAAGACATGATTGTACAGAACATCACTCCCTGAAATCATTATGCCAATTAGACAAACAATGTAAACAGAAATCTGCCTATATTGGGCAGCTTTTTTTATTGCAGCTGAGTGGAATGCCCAGAATAAATAATCACAATAAGAATTGGGTGACCATAAGTGAAAACCCTGTTTTTGTTTGTTTTGAGAATATTTCATTTTAATTCTATTTGCATTGTGCAGATGTGGAGACACAGATGCAGATCAACTGGCATACAGTGAAACCCGTGTAAGTGCCTGAAGAATCAGCCATCCAGTCTAAAGTTTGGAGATTATGGGATCCAGATAACTGACAAAATGAGATTCTGCAAGGGTGATGGGCCTTCAGTGCAGCTAGAGTGTGGGCAACAACGAGGGGGTCACTACTATTGTGCCAGCTGTGGAATTCATGCCAACAGAATTCATGAGCTTGACCACGCATTTAGATGTCCATCCATCACCCTACAAGAACGCCAGCAATCTGTACTCCTTGGTCCTGCTGGGAGAAGAAACTCCATATTGCAACAAGCCAATCCACTCAACCGCCTCAGCAAAGAAGACATCAAGAGTGAGCTTCAAGCCAGGGGAGTAAAACCCAGAAACAACCTTAAAGAAACAGTGCAGCAACAACTGACAGATGAGCTGCATGGCCAGAAAAGAGTACCAGTCATCCTCTATGCTGACCCACTATCAACACTGGAAAGCCTACACTGTGAAGAGTATGAAGTGCTACCATGTGAGCCAATGCATGACTTAGCTGGTCACATTGCAAATCTCCTGCTTGAGCTTCCCCATCATCTCCCAGAAGCAGAGTCCAAACAGCTCATTGAATGTATTGCTCTAGCCAGTGCCGGTAAGATAAGAAACGGGCATGTGATCAGCGGTGTTGTATAATTGCTGCCTCATCACTGATGAGACAAAAAGTTCCCCTGAAAGTACAACAACTTTTAGATACTTTGGTTGAAATGCAAAAATCTTGTATCAAGATGATGAAAAACGCTCTCCTCGCTCTATTCTTAGATATTATAACCAAAGCTTTCTACATGCCATTTTGTGTTTTGAGGTCATTGGGTTCAAGCTAAAGAAACACACATACAGGAAATTCTATGGAAAGTACTTCCATGATCTGATTACACATGCCCCACTGCAACTGAGGCTTGTCTCAGGGCCTACTATTAATGCAGAAGATGAGGAAAGGCTCTTCAATGCCATCAATGGCATCACTAAGACCACGTCATCAAATCATCCAGGCCATGTTATTGGTAATGTCCTTGTACGACTACAAGCAGAAGAGGAGCTTCGTGAAATCAACGAAGGCACCCGTGGTCGTGATGTAGAGAAGAAAATTACAAGGATGTCAAACAGTCTTCCCATGTTCTTGGACACCCTATTCCAACCATACATTCTCAACAAGTATTCAAGGTACTGGCAAGCCCATCTAGAAAGAATCAGTGACTACCTGCTCTCTGGGCAAGAGAATGTGTGGTGGGAATATGATGGCGAGAATGTGATCTTCCATGACTCCGAGCCTCAGCCCTGCACAAGACCAGAAGGACCAACTCTACATCACTTCCGTTCCAGTACTATGCAACAAGAGGAGAACAACTTGCAACAATGCTGGTCGCAATGTATAGAGGAAGGACTACGCTTGCCTGCTCATCTTCTCTACCTTCCTGATGAGCATGACGTGGGGGTGATCAAGGTCAACACTGGCTTCCTGCAACCAGTTGAAAACCTCGGAGAAAATGAAGATGACATACCTTTAATTATTATGGAGATGATGATGACGAAGAGGAAGTAGAAGTACTCCAGTTCCAAGAAATTGCCATTACAGATGATGTTCTTCAAGTTGAAGAGGAACCATCTGTAAGCAATGATGTAAATACCATCCATTACAGGAACAAGTTCCTTCCGTCACTGTTGAAGAATCCATAATGGAAACTAGACCTGCTCTACAAAGTGGAGACCAAACAGGTCAGTCTTCCATTGCTGTCTCATTAACAGCCCTCCTCATTCCACAGAAGATCCAGGAAACCATCACCGTAATATTTCTGCCACTCATCCATACCACACTCGCCTTGCTTATGCTGTATCTCTGGTATTAGGAGACACCAATGAAGTTCAAAAACTTGACAGACTAAAAGAAAAATAAGACACTCTAAGGATATGTTTGACCACAATCAATTCAAGGATCATCTTGCAATAATACAAAGCAAAGTTCTTCGGCAGAAACCAGTTGCTGAAAAGGAAGCGGAAGATGAACTCCAACAATGGGAGAGGTCATATTTTATTAATAATAACTTAAATTCTCCCAGTCTTGAAGACACGAAGAGAGATCCAGTCAGCTTAAAATTGTTGAAAAAACGCAATGCAGCAAAATCTCTCTTGAATCAGTGGGTATACAATTCTAATGCAATACTCTATTTGAAGGGGCTGGTCCAAGAACCAACCTCTGAACCGATACTGAACCGAGTATTAAAACTGAAACTGAAAAGAACCACTTAGGTGACTTTTTAGACTGTTTTTCGATTTTACAATTTCTGCTGAAAGTCTGTACAAATCATGTTTTAAATAACGTAAAAAAAAATTCTGTATTTTTGTTGACAATATATCCGAGAGAACAGAAATTGTAAAATCGAAAGAGTCTAAAAAGCCACTTAAATGGTTCTTGATTTGTATTTTTACACCTATGTACAGTAACGTCCAAGAGATTGTTTCAACCTGCTAGGGCCCACCACAATGTTTATTTCTCACCCTGATATGGACCTCAGGTTTGACAATCAATTAGATAGTTCAGTAGTCTTCCACTATATCGAACTCTCAAGGGAAGCAAAAAATTAGTTTGAGATAGTAGGGAGTTTGTGATAACCAAGAAAGCTAAATTTTGGTGAGAAATGTTCTAAGCATTCATTTGTGTCTTTAACATAACTTAGTAGCAGTTTAAATTGTACATATATCTATATATTGTTTCTCATCATGGACTGAAATTGTAAATAATCTATACCATAAAGTCTGTAAATAAATAGAGTTCTAAAATCGAAGGCCAAAAACAATACCTTATGCTGTTGTTTACAACAACGGAACGAAATCAAGTTCCCTACACGGACAAACGATCACAGTTTCACTGCCATTATCGGCCATTTATGGACGTAATAATTGCATAAATACGCACCTTTTCACTTGCTTTACTGCTGTAGTTATTGTTTATCATCTTCTGAAAGTTTTAAAACCCGAAAAATACAAAATAAAACTCGTATCACATCGTGAGAGAAGCTACTCCAAGCATGTAAGAATCGCGTTTCCATGGCATCCGTGTTTGACCGCTGACATTGTACATTGGGCTCGAATACCAAAGGCTTCCATATATGACCATGTTCTCCTTTTACGGAGTGACTTATACTTCCGGTCTTGGTGGAATCTATTTATAATAAATGACTATCTACCAAATATGGATCGCTTGACCTTTTACGGTCTCTTTCCCTCCAAAAATTGAAATATAAATTATTTTCCCGCGATTACTTGATTTATTCCTTACTTGCAAGCTTTTATAAAACATAAACCATCGTACCGGACCTCAATTTGCTATCAAAATACACTCGATTATCACTGGTTTAAGAAGAGATGGGGAAGTTTCGAGACCATACATTAGAGGAGAAGAGAAAGCTTCGAAATGCAAGGCAAAAGAGAAAACGACGGACAAGATTTGAAGAGCGAAAGATTCAAGAGAAGGCTACCTATACCAAACTCAAACAAATCTCGATCGACAAACGAAAATTGCAAGCAATTATATTACAAAATGGAAAGGCAAGTGCCTTGAAAATGCAAAATTAAAGGAGATGATAAAATTCTCCCACAAAAAGGTAAGAACATTAAAATATCACTATTTTCACATTTAATGCCCTCTAATTTAATGCCCTCTAATTGGTTAAGGCCGCCACGATTTGATGAAATTTCCTAAACCTTTTGGAAGCAGATTTATACCAATTCGGTAGATTGGTTTCTGGAAACCTGTCAACATTGTAGATTTCCCGGAGGTGTGTGTGAGTTTTTTTGGGGGACCCCTATTTTTTTGAGCGGTGGGTGCTCAGTGGGAACTTTCGATTTTACCTAAAATGGCATCGCTTAGTTGATTTTCCCTCAAATTTTACCCCATAAAAAAGTACCAGAGGCCTGATTTTGAACCCTGAAAGGTATGAGGAGCACCCCCGCCCAAAAGTAGGAGAGTCCCCACCGGACATTTCCCCAATAAATAATGGTAAATAAGAAAACAAAAACGACAAAAGCTAAACTTTGCACACACAAGCAAAGTTTAGTGTTTTCTTCTTCTAAATATGTAACTGCATTTTGCAACACCCTATTTCAACTCTGGGTGATTTAATCAAAATACAAATCACTATATGGTGCATTTAAAAATGCCAGGAGGGGTAGGAGATCTGGCTATTTTTGGAATCTTGGTATTTTTATTGTCTGAAGTCTGAGCTGCTGTGACTGTATGATACTTTAATTCACAGAGAATTTCACCATCAACTTGTTTCTTTGGCATTATAGATATCTCTGCAAAATATTTGTGACAATTTCATTGGTAGGACATTGATATGTGAATTTACAATTTGGTGCAGAATTCTTATGCTATCTACTGTTTCTTGTCAGGTAACATTGTCAGGATACCAGTCATCCAAATCCAGACTGACTGGAAGCACTATAAATAGAATTGCAAGAAGTGATGTTGGTTGTGAAGACAAACCCATATGTTTAGGAGAAGGCACATTTGGAAAATGCTTTTTAAAGTCATACAAGCGTCTGGATATTTGTGTCGTTGAAAAACAGCTAGGAGAATATAGCAGTGCTGATGATATAATTAGAGAAGCACAAATTATGCAAGCACTGTGTCATCCAAACATTCCAACAATTCTTGGAGTTCAGTTGGAAATACATGGAATTATTATGGAATTTATTGGCATTGGTCAACAGTCATCAACTGTACATAGCCTTTTGAGAAGCAAAACCCTCACCTCACAAGAATGGATAATTGTGACCTACAATGTTGCAGATGCATTAAACCACATGCACAAAACTGGATTTCTACACTGTGACTTAAAAAGCAACAATATCTTAGTGTGCAAGAAAGTAGGTTATATTATTGATTTTGGCAAGGCATGTCATATCAACTCTCCACCAGCAAAGAAGTACAAGTCAAAATATGCTCATATTGCCCCTGAAGTGTTAATGGTTCTCCTTGTAGCAAGCGCAGTGATATATATTCTTTTGGAACTGTCCTCCTAAAGATTGGGCAAAGTTTTAATATAAGGGCTTGTATAGATTTAGCTCAGCAGTGCCTTAATGCCAATCCATGCTCCAGGCCAGCTCTGACAGGAATTTTATCTTCTCTTTCTAGTCATATTGTACATGTATGTAAATGAATGGCAGTGTGAAGTATAATTTCCATCTATGATGCACTGTTCATGATACAGGGTTTCAGGAGCAATGTTAATAGGTGTAGGTTGCACGATTGTACACATTTCCCAAAAGGCCATTTTGTAGCATATGATGTTAGCCTGCCTACAAGAAAAAAAAACATTTCTGAAAATGAATTTTAATAACATTTAAGGGTCGGTGCAAGAACCATGTAAGTGATGTTATCACCATGATTTTTTTCACACAACATTTCACTCAAAAAATGCACTCACCCTTCATTTGTTTTAACATGTTTTAAAGATATTGATAGGCAATGAAGCCTGCATGCTAGATACATGAAAAATCTGTAAATATATATTTTAAAATTAAAAAAAATATTATCAAATGGGATATCTCCCTTTGGAGAGTATCTCTTTTGCTGTGTCTGTGTATTTTCTTTTCCTAGTGAAATGCTTGGTTTTATTTTCACACATTTTCAAATTCAACTACACCCTTGGAGAAATCCACTAGAATAGAAACTCATCTTTGTTTACATTTCAGTGGTAATGTTATTTCAGAGAATGTAATTGCTGATGTACAAGTGAAGGATAATTTAGCTAAAATCAGTTATACTATAAATCTGGCAACAACAAGTGCAAATGAAAATGGATGAAATGCAATATTATTAGATGATTATTTAAAAAAATGTCATACAATACAGTTTTGTATTTACCCACATATCATCTAGAGCAAAACAAGGCTTACTAAAACATTGATTATAAAAATGACTAAACGAATTTGCCAATCCACAATCTAAATATACATGTGAAAGTTCTTATAGACTGGTGAATGCTATTCCTGTTGTCAAGATGCTTCGTCTTTTAACAACAGGCTGCCAAGATGTTTCGTCTTTGGGCAGTAAAGCAAAATCCTTACTTATAAGAACAGTAATATATAGATTTAGCCACAGGCTAAAAGCGGAGCTCCCGGTTATAAAATTTTCTGTGCGAATGAAAGGGATTCCCATGTGTTGACATGGTTTATACTATAGGCTTTTTAGAAAAAAATGTCTCTTGATATGTATACAAAAGTGTTTTCTTCGGTATGTTTCTGCATTGACACAATACAAATACGGGACGAAAAAAGCATCCTGTCAAGTGAATGACCTCCTTCCGAAAAATTAAGGTATTAATTCCTCCAAATGGAATGATTCAAAAGTGCAATAAAGAGAATATTTTTTCATGCATAGATTGCGTCGTCGATGACGTCATATCAACTGACCCACTTCATTTCGCTCATCTGGTGACCTAGACTACACTATCCAGTTTCGTTGTTTTAGAGTTTTTCCCTTCACGAGATATTAATTTTTCAAGCATAGATGACGTCATCGATGACGTCATATCACTTGACCACTTTATTTCCCTCACCTGGCGATCTAGACTACAATACAAAAGTTTGGTTGTTTTAGAGTCTTCCCTTCACAAGATATTAATTTTTCAGGCATAGATGACGTCATCGCTGACATCATATCACGTGACCAACTCATTTCGCTCATCTGGTGACCTAGACTACACTACCCAAGTTTTGGTTGTTTTGAGTCTTCCCTTCACGAGATTTTAAGTTTTCAAGCATAGATGACGTCATCGATGACGTCAGATCACGTGACCATTCACTTCACTCATCTGGTGACCTAGACTACACTACCAAAGTTTGGTTGTTTTTGAGTCTTCCCTTCACGAGATATTAATTTTCAAGCATAGATGACGTCATCGCTGACGTCATATCACGTACCAACTCACTTCGCTCATCTGGTGACCTAGACTACACTACCCAAGTTTGGTTGTTTTAGAGTCTTCCCTTCACGAGATTTTAATTTTTCAAGCATAGATGACGTCATCGATGACGTCACATTACGTGACCACTTCATTTCGCTCATCTGGTGACCTTGACTACACTACCCAAGTTTGGTTGTTTTAGAGTCTTCTCTTCACGAGATATTCATTTTTCAAGCATAGATGACGTCATCGATGACGTCACATCACGTGACCGTGCTACAGCACCCCCCTTGTGGCATAGACAAAATATCCCAAGTATGGCTTTCTTAGCATGTTCCCTTGAGGAGATATAATTTTTTCTTTGCATACCACAGGGTTCCCATGTGTACACGGACGACGGACGGCGGACGGACGGCGGACGCTATAGGTTTAATACCAGAAAAATAAGAAAAAATCATATCTCCCGAAGGGAAGCTTCTATAGAAGCCAAACTTGGACAAACTTTCAAAGACCATAGAGAGAACTCTACACCGAAGTCACGTTCCCTCACGCCATCAATGACGTCATCAAAATGATCCATAAGCCCGTGACGTTCAAAAATCAACTCGATGGTATACGTTTTTCCCTTAGGTATGGTGCTCCGCCCGCGCTGGAGCTCCGCTATAATTTTTTATATCCTAGTGCTAGCAATTTGGGAGAAGGGAGATGACAGTGCCTATAGGAATTCTTGAACAAGATTGAATTGCATTTTACAGTTGAGACACTGCTACCTAAAAAACTTATAGTTTGAAGATACAAATTCTAGGTGATATTGGGTTTGTAAGACAGCACCTGAGAAAAATATAAGTATTATTGGGCTGAATTCCGTTTCTCTTGCCACATTTTTACAGTAACTTATTAAGTTAAGCTAGTTAAAATATATCAAGCTTTTAAGATTTAAAAATCTTTCTATCACCTAATATAAGCATAACCATACCAGCGATGCCAAATCCAAAGCTTTTTTGGGGAGACTCCCGCTTTTCAGCTTTTTCTCCCGCTTGAATTTTGGAGATTTCCTCTCATGTTCCCTTCTATCTCCCGCAAATAAGCTTATAATCGTGAATCTCCCGCTTCTAATCACTTGAGGTTGGCTGGCATCTCTGCAATATTCGCCTTAGAAAGCTTACTTTTTTCCATAAGAATATCCAACCAATTACACACTGCCTTGTTCATTCTGATAAACCACACTTAAGTTACTTACCAACCAGCAGTTTTGCTGCGTGTTCCCGTCGTGGTTGCACGAAGTCTTTTTTTATTGAATAGATGTTGATTCCGCGTCTCAACTGCACGGATCTTGGAGGTAATTGTACCTTATTTTTTCTGTCTTCCCCACAGCAAAACATCTCTAGGTTTCTGCAAGTGAGTAATACTTTGATGCGATAATTAGTGCCTTAAACAATCAAGTGATCTCTAAGGGAGACTTATGGCCGCCATCTTGGATAGTGTCCATGACAACTAATATCATCGCTGGGGTTATTCTTGAAATGGGGGACCCAGGCCTTATGTGACTTGAGTACCTTGTCAAGATAACTTGTTCTTGTCAACGGTAGTGTCCTCATGGCTAAAAGAGTATCTTATGTCATTGTTTATGCGCGCGAAGCGCGCCGAAATTTTTATGGAGAAGTTGCTGAAATAACCACTATCGCCATTTGTATTACCCTCTTCATCGTTTCAAATGTTGCTGAAAAAATTATGACCCTCCCCCAAATAGGAGTGAAAAAAATTTGGACCCTCCCTTTAGACACGCGAAAAAAATTAGGACCCTCCCCACAAAAATAGGAGCCCCCCCCCCCCCCCCCCCCCCCCCGCTAAATAATGACACGTCCCTTATCTACATGCTTTTTCAAAATTGAAAATGAAGCATCACCCTCTTTCGCAAGGTTCGAGACAAGCTTCTCAAGAGATGCATTCATAAACTGTAACGAGTCCAAAAACACCAGGTTGCCAATTGAAAAGGAAATGTATTTTTCCGTGTTGTTTGGAATGCAGGTAATTTCTTCCTGCAATTCCCCAATTTTTTGCATGAGGAGGTGAGAATCGTACCCGCGACTGTTGTGAAATACCACAGGGATCCTATCCGTAAACTGATAATTCAAATTGCAATCGTTATGAGCGGGACCCCTGTATTTGCCGCTCAGATGGCAATGATCGCGCACTCGGTCGGTTCCTAACTCCTCATGACAGATATGACAATGTGTCGCCTCTTGAAAAGCCTGGTCCTCCTCATTAGTTATATCCATAGGCACAACATTCGATAAAATCTCTTCAATCTGATCTCGCTCATGTAAAATACTTGTTAAAAATTTCTCGATACAGTCCTCTCCTCTATACAAAACAGGATCTGAACAGCATTGTTCAACTGTCGACTTAATAACATAACAGAAACCTGATGCTCTGTGCTCGTGCGTCTTTTTTGTACTTTTATCGCTCATGTCTGCACATGGCTCTAAAATACTTTCAAAATCAGCATAGATTACAAAAGGTACTTTCAATTGTTGCCGAACATTATTAAACGATAAGAGATTATTCCCAGGTTCTGGGAGACTTACTTTTTGCATCCCGTGTTCTTTACAGTCTTTTTCATGTTTTTCTCAATTTTCTTGTGACATAAACGGGTGAAAACAGGTCATACAATAAAACGTTGCACCATTGTATTTGGTACGATCACCTAGCAATCTTGAAAAGTTCCTGATTAAACAGTAGAGACTCTTTTCGTCTTCTGAATATAACAATAAATTAACATGCAACTTTTTTTCTCTTTCGTTGTATACAAAGGGCCGGAAACATTCTTTTTCTTCATACCCTATAATATTTACACTAATTTCTGGATTTTGTCTATCGAATTACTCACTTGCGATAATTTAACCGGATACTCAATCCCCCCCCCCCCATATTTATTCATTCTCGTATTCTACATAATTACTTACTCGTTGAGCGTGCTGCGACGAATGAACAGGATGCTTGGCGGCCAGCACCGACCACAATAAGCATTCTTTGTCGTTATTTTTTATGTTAAGAACCGCCTTTTTAGCCTCAATCTCGCTGGACAGCTTGATGTAGAATGAGGCGCTGAGTGGCGTATAAACCGCCGTTTTGAGCGTGAGCTCAAGCACCTGTGAAACAGACAAAAGAAAGCCCAGTTTAACACCATATATTTTTTTTTCCCACCAGCTCCCCCACACATCGCCCGCTAGTGCTGATAGTTGGTAGAAATCAGAGCTGTAATTCACACACAGAATTCGTATTGTAGATTTACGAGCAAACGATAACGTGGTTTTAGAGCAAAAGAAAACAGAAGAAAAACTGATGCGTTTTTTTAGAGGGTCAACATGGTTTAATGCAAATTTTTAATGTTTGTTAAAAGAAACTTCGCTTGAATGAGTTCACAATATGTAATTAAAAACACTTACTGCGGTTTTCATAATTCTGCGAACTCTCGCTAACGATTTCCAACCGTCAAACCGCCTTCTGGCTTCCGTCAATCAAACTCCCGAGTCTTTTCGTCGTTACTCTGTGCTTTTTGATTGGCCAGCACGTAACGTTGCTGTCGCGACAGGAAACCATTTTAGCACTGCTTAGGCGCTGGCCAATCAAAAAGCACAAGGAGCAACGACGAAAAGACTCGGGAGTTTGATTGACGGAAGCCAGAAGGCGGTTTTACGGTTGGAAATCAATAGCGAGAGTTCGCAGAATTACGAAAACCGCAGTAACAAACATTTGAGATGTTGTTTGATAAAATTCACTTTAGTTACACAACGTTTTCAAACTAGTACCGAAAGTATGGTGAAAATTGATCGTTTACAGGCGTTTTAATTAACGTTTTCGAAAGGTTTATTAGAGTAATATAAAGTATTTTAAAGTTTGAAAAGTTTAGCGAGCAGGCTGTAAAGCAATGTCAAACAATGACGTCTGCCAAACTTTTCTTCGTCGTTATTCAGCTGTACGGAGGACTTATCTGGTCTTAACCCCTTCAGTCCACTTGACAGCATTGATGCGGATGGCTCACCTACACTCGAGCCCAGTCTTACTCCAATCGCATCGTCATCCCCGGTGTCAGCTCCAACATTCAAGAGCAAGCTGCGGTGTATGGCTGTCAACTGTAACAGTATCGGAAGTGCCGAAAGATCAGCGCTTCTGGCAAACCTTGTGCCCCGCCACAACCCAGATATTGTATTTGGGTGTGAATCCAAGCTCCACCCTGGCATTCCTTCGCCGTCTGTTTTTCCCGACGGATATACTATCTACCGTAAAGACCGTACTGACAGTGGTGGTGGTGGTGGTACTTTTATAGCTATAAATGCATCCATTTCATCGTATCCACTGGACAACATCTCAACTGATTCCGAAGATGAATCGATCTGGGTATCTGTTCAGGCATCCCGCCGCAAGGAGCTGCATTTGTGTTCTTTCTATAAGCCACCTTCTGCGCCTGCTACTCGCATCGATCTTCTCTCCCAGGCGCTGTTGAGGGTGTTCGATAAGCACAAGAAATCTCACCCTAACGTTGTCATCGCAGGTGATTTCAACTGCGGGGATATAAATTGGAAAGAAAGCCCTCCATTAGTCACCAATCCGAGCACGGCGGCCATGATGAATACGTTACTTGACTTCATCGATGACCACGCCCTTACTCAATATGTGACAGATCCAACTCGTCCCACCTCGCTGAAAACATTGGACCTCGTCTGCTCCTCTGTCCCTACACTCGTCAATAATATGTTTCTGTCCATCAGGGCATGAGTGATCACGACGTCGTTAATTTCTGTATTAACATCAATCCACGTCGAGCAGTCAGACCTCCACGTAAGGTATACCTGTTCAACCGGGCGAACTCAGAGGGCCTCCAGAACTCCATGAGCATGCTACTCAGTAGATTCATGGCCTCCCCACAAACACGATCTGTTGAAGAAAACTGGTCTATGCTCAAGGAGGGCATACGCTCCGCTATTGACACCCACGTCCCGTACAAGATGACTAAACGCAAACCAGACGTCCCTTGGATGACCCCCGAGCTTAAGAGGCAGCTGCGCAAGCGCGAACGTCTGCTTCGCTGTGCTAAGCGTTCTGGAAACAAATCATCTGATGCTTGGGCAGCTTACAGGCTATACCGCAATAAGGTCACCAAGGCTCTGAAATCCGCCCATAACCAATACCTGAACGAGGTCGTCGGTGGTAGCATGGAATCCAACCCCAAGAAATTTTGGAACTATGTGAAGCATTGTCGATCTGAATCCTCTGGAATCCCGACACTCCGTTCTGGTAACGACATGTTTATCTCGGCGCGCGATAAAGCGGAAGCTCTTAATAATCAGTTTAAGAGTGTGGTTACGGTGGATGATGGCCGTCTCCCAGACCTTGGCCCGCCCCGTTACCCTTCTATCGGTGACATTACCTTCACTAGCGCTGGTATCAAAAAACAACTTGATAGCCTTCAAATATCCAAGGCTGCCGGCCCAGATGAGATCCCGGCTCGCATACTACACGACATGTCTTTCCATTTGGCTGACATGTTGTGTGTCATTTACCAGCAGAGCTTCGACAAGGGCGTCCTTCCCCTTGATTGGTCCGTTGCCATGGTTGTACCAGTCTACAAGAAAGACAAACGTGACAACCCCGCCAAGTATCGTCCTATCTCTCTGACATATCGTTAAGGGTAGGCTTGCCTATTCCGGTTGTCAATACAACTTGAGAAACACTGTTAAGCACCTAAAGATATGTACACGAACCGCTTAAGGGACTTTGTCACGCACAAATATGCTAGGGTTATGGACATTTAGTGTGAACTTTATTATTTCGTATTTATTCGTGCTTTATTATCAATGTATTACTATTGTAGTTGCAGACCACCGCCTGCAATTCAGTGCTTGCACTGCAAGAGGCGTAATTAAACTTATCTATCTATCTATCTACATGTCTTTCCTGCAAGGTTATGGAACACGTTGTTCTGAGTCATGTGAGCAGGCACCTATCCTCCTTCAACATCCTGTCGCTCCTACAGCATGGTTTCCGCCTGGGTTTATCCTGTGAGACCCAACTAATCCTTGCAACACATGATTGGGCGAACACACTGAACTGTCACGGCCAAGTTGATGTCATCATGTTGGACTTCAGCAAAGCCTTTGATAAGGTGTCCCACGTTAAGTTAGCCCACAAATTACACCACTGCGGCATCAACGGAAAGACCCTTGGCTGGATCGAAGCATTTCTGTCTAACCGCACCCAATATGTAGCTGTTGATGGCTCCCACTCCAGTCGGATCCCTGTTACGTCAGGTGTCCCCCAAGGAACTGTACTTGGACCTACCTTATTCCTTGTATACATCAATGACATCGTGGAGCATTGCAACTCCGACATTCGTCTCTTCGCTGACGATACCGTTGTGTACAGGGACATTCGTACGATCCAACTGACCACGTCGTACTCCAACAAGACCTCACCAGACTGGAAGCCTGGGCTGACGCTTGGCAGATGAAGTTTAACTCTTCCAAATGCCAAGTCGTCGCCATTACCAACAAACGCACCAGTAGTCTGTTCACATATAACATGGGCGCCCAGCCACTCATCGCTGCGTCAGAACACGACTATCTTGGTGTCAGGTGTGTTCGTGATCTCCGTTGAAGCAGACACTGTGCAAAGGTTTCTTCCAAGGCCAACAAGACCCTAGGGCTCCTAAGAAGGACTCTTAACCTTGCTCTAAGACCGTCAAGGAACGTGCCTACGTCTCTATGGTCCGGCCTATCTTGGAGTACGCCTCCCCAGCCTGGAGCCCTCATACAGAGAAAGATGTAAAAAAGATAGAACAAGTCCAGAAGAACGCGGCGCGCTTCGTTTCCGGCGATTACCATCCAAGATCCAGCACGTCGGAACTCGTGGCATCCCTAAACTGGGACACCCTCGAAACGCGCAGGCTTTTTGCGCAACTGTGCATGCTGTATAAGATCCGAAATGGCCTCGTCCACATCAGTCTTCCTCAGACCATCCAATCTAACCCAAGACCTACTAGAAGAAACCTCCTACAATATAACAGCCTTACTCAAGTGTTCTTTCACACCAATACTCTTTCTTCCCTAGAACAATCAGGATATGGAATCTGCTGCCAACTCAGGTAGCAGATTCGCCAACTTTAGAAGCTTTTAAAGCCAGCGCCTTGCCTGCTGTACGATCGTTCGCGATCCCTGGCCACCTGCGGCGACTATAGAACTCACGCCGCTCCCTAGACTTTAGCGAAAGCTATCTTAGGGTAAATTATTTAAGTATTTAAGTATTAAGTCATGTATTTACCGAGTCGAACTAAACAACAAAGGCGATAGTTTTTTATATCTAAACGTTTCACCTTAAAATGTAAAAGGGGGAGCTAAGAGTTACCAATTCTAGCGTAAAACAAGTTAAAAAAGTAGAAACTAATCATTACTCACCTCAGTAAAACTAAATCGCGTGGATACCAACTCGCCTAAAGTTGGAGGCCGTGTATTAGAGACATCGATCTGGTCAAAGAGTGAATCGAACTGTGGAAATAAATGAGTGGTTTGTTTTAGGACAACAAGTCCTAAAAATTCTCACCAAATATCTCAACAAAGCTGGTGTAAAGTCTAAAGTAAAATGAACAAAACTTACCTCCCCCAAATCTGCTAAATAGGTAGCAATTAAACGCGTCGTTTCTTCGTCTGCCATCTTCATGTGTTAGTTGTGAATGATCAAGTGGTGAAGTTCACCCCTTTTATGGTGCACCACTTATGTAAAACGACGTCATACATCATTTGGAAACATTGCACCACCTTTTTATTTTGGGTGATGAGTCATATAGACCATCCGGATCAACAAAGAATTCCCCAAGGGTGACTTCCGGGACACGTGTGTTTACCAAGGGATGAGTCATCCACCAATCCGCTGCGGATTCCCAAGGGGTTGCTCTAATCCCTCTAACAATAGGCGATCATCTGACGTCATTTCCGGCGGTTGCTCTGGTTTCTCGGGTTGCTCATGGTTCCCTAACAATAGACCCTAACAATAGGAGCTAATCCTAGAACAATAGGAGTTAATCCCTAGCACAAAAGAACTTGACAGCTTGCTATTGTGGAGTTCAACTCTTGTATCCTATCTACTTCTTTGCATCTTCGTATCTTGTATCGCGAAATAGTGCTACCCACGTGTACCCGCTTCCTTGCATATGTTATCACAGCCTAGCGTTTTTGTCTTTTATATAATTATGTATAAGCTGTAATTGTTGTCATATGTTCTCCTGGATTGTCATATATAGTCCCCAAGTCTGCAATCCTGGTCCTCGAAAATCTGTACCTCTCATTGTTTTGGCATACGTTTTTAATGTATTGTTCACGTATTTGCCATAGGTTTGTCAAATGTTATTGAAAAATCAAGTAGGAGTACGTTTTAAATAAACGAAAAAAAAAATCAAATTTCGCTCCTAGGTCAATATTTACAAAACAAATACAGACGACTACTCTTAAGCCTAGTTTCCATATAGTCTTATCTGTCGTATTCTGTCGTATCAGTCAACCGTGAAACATAAGAATAATTCCAATTTTTATTGTTTCACGGTCGACTGATGAGACAGATACGACAGATAAGACTATATGGAAACCAGCCTTTAAGCCTAGCATTCATATAGTCTTATCTGTCGTATCAGTCAACCGTGAAACAAAAGAATAATTCCAATTTCCATTGCTTCACTGTCCACTGATGGAAACCAGGCCTTAAGTGCCACAGAACCCTGCGTGACACCGCTCTGCTTGCCTGCATCCATGCCGAAGCAGGATTTTATAACAAAAGGGGCTTTATAACTTGATCAATTATTTCCGAGCTTATTGCAACCCATGACACTCTGTTTCTTCTTTAGAATGTACTCCTTGGAAAGTATCTTCAATATTGAACGCAAGGTGGATAAGGAAAAAGGGAATCGCTACCTCTTGGAGCTCATCTTGAGATCACGTGCTACAAACACAAACGTGAAGATTACAGAATTATTTTTTTGGCCGAAAAGGACGGACGAACTTTGCAAGCTTGACGGAATGACATTGAAGAATAATGTTTCTGTCAATATTGTTATAACAGCTCAAAATTCGGGCGCCTGGGTGGAGTATTTCATTCGGAACATTGCGCGTGTGATCCGAATGACACGTGATGAAAACGTTCATATTGTTCTAGTCGATTGTGGTGGGAACGACATGGATATCGAGAAAGAATTCCAACGGTAAATTGAATGAATTAATTCGTGTTCTTCCTTTTTACTGAGCCACATAACAGGTAAGGTCGTACATTTAGCATCCTATAGCTGAGGCCCGGGGGGGGGGGGGTTCTTCACATGTCGACCTGATAGGGGTGCTCGTCGTATTTTTTAGGGGTCAAAATCGACTCTCAGGTATTTTTTAGGGTGTATCGGAGAAACATTGTGGCTTTCACTAATAAATGGTATTTTTTAGGGGTACGCAAATGAATGAAAGGGTCACAAACCAAGCAAAACGTCTTCTTTCTTTCTTTGTTCATTTATAGCTCTAAAATAAGCTTGTTTTGAGATGAGAAACAATAAACAATAATAAAAAAGGTTTATTGTTGGTATTTTTTAGGGGCCATTTTGTTTTATAAGGTATTTTTTAGGGGTTGGACTTTTTATGTCCTGGTATTTTTTAGGGTATATTTTCCGATGTCCCGACGAGCACCCCTATCACTTTTACATGGGAGAACCCCCCCCCCGGGAGCTGAGGACAAAGCGTAGATAGAGAAATTTAAGGCAATTCCCTTGAAAGGCTTCGTCATTGAATGTTTCCCTTCAAAATGTTGCACTACTTATATTCTTTCAATAAACATGCGGTCAACGTTTTCCGTTGTGATATGCACTGCGCATCATTTTCTGTCATGATACGCTAATGCTCCACGAGCGAGCACTGAATTATCAGCAAAACTAATACGGACCATCCTATGAGATGACTATTTGAGGATATGTAAAAGAAAAAGCATGGTCGGATTGATTGAGGAGTAGCAAGATTATATACGATTTGTTTTCGAGGTTTTTTCGCCTTCGCTGGCCATCGTTGCGGGACGATACTTTTTTTATTTCAGAGATGCGCACAGCAGCTGCGCAGTTGTGCTGCAGGCTCCCTTTAAAGGTCAGGTTTACCCTGGCGTATCGAAAGCATCTCAGACAGTCAAATTTGGCGCTACATTTGGCGAGTACTTTTAAAGTCTCTAGCACAGGTAATTTGTCCATTGTGTTTGGCTTGACAGTGTTTGTAAATTTAAGAGGCCTATAAACACCTGTTTCGTGTAAGCCTTAAAGGAGTCTGTCACGCAACTTAAAGGGAGTCTGTCACGCAACTTAAAGGGAGTCTGTCACTCAAAACAAAGAAGTATCGTCCCGTAACGATGGCCAGCGAAGGCTGAAAACCAAGTTCAAGCTCGCTATTTCTCGATCCATCCGACCAAATGTTTACGTTTTACATTTTCCTCGATAGTTTTCTGATAATATGGTCTAAATAGTTTTGCTAGTGATCGTTCTTGGAGCATGCGCGTATCGTGACAGCCTCCCTTAAGGTGCGCGAGCACAACGGACTATTGTAAATAGCCAATGCGGTGTTTATGAATTTGAGTGTCCTCTGTGTGATGCCAGGTATGTGGTTATACACTTGGCCACCTTCATGAACATGTTGAAGGTCACAAACGAAAGACATCTTCATTTTACAATCACTGTCAAGCCAAACACAATGGATAATTACAGCCAAAGACGCTCAAGCGTCCCTCTCTAGATTGCAATAACGAGTTGATTCTTGGAATATCGGATTCATTGGATCCATTATTCGATTCAATAGTGCATTCGGCTTGGGAAAACGTCTTTCAATTCAATTCGGATTCAGGCTAGATTATCTTCCTGGCACCATGGTCCGACACTCTTAATCACTGGCTTTATGCTTCTTGGAATATCCCTGATAATACTGATCAACAATTTCTTCTCTAAATGAACGAGGGAGAGATTTACTAGGCTAGTAAAGTCTGCCAGGCCCGCCATATTGCTAACAAAACTCGCAAACAAAAGGCTCATTGTGGATTTTTCCATATATGGAAGCGCCTCAGTCGTCTATCGTCCATCAAAAAGCGAAAACCTTGCTCAAATTGAAAAACATTTTCCCAAGCCGAAAGTATTATTGAATCGAATAATGGATCCAATATTCCAAGAATCAACTCATTATTGCGTTCTAGGGGGGACGCTTGAGCGTCTTTGGCTGTAAATCGCCAAAGACTCGCTGGTCAGAGCTAGAATCCCTACTTGGAGCTAAATGCGCAGTTTTTTACATAAACTTTGAGCATGTTTAAGAACTATTATTCACATATTCATTAATTATTCATGAGGTATTTAGCCAACCAGAGCTCTTCATTTGTACCACGTGCAGTTCTTTAAAGCCCCGTCTAGTTTTCCTAGCTGTACTTTGAAATCATTAAAGTGCATATTTCAAAGTACAAGTACCTTTGAAACATGAATTATTGATGTTTCAAGGTACGTGTACTTTGAAATATGAATTTTAATGATTTCAAAGTACAGCCAGCAAAACTAAACAGGATTTCAAAGACCTGTACATTATCAAAGTTTTAAACACTCAAACCACATAATAGACTTTTCTTATACTCTGCTCTGCATTTCTACATTCTACGTTAAAGTCTACACGACATGAAAAGTTGCGTTTACAGTTGCAGAAAAGGTGACTAAATCTAATGAAAACTACAAATTTCATCGGGTTTTATTGCGTTTTCCCTTGTAGAAAACGTTGGCTTTTCATCGAGTTTTCTTTAAAAGAAAACGTGGTAAAGTGCATCTTTACACGTATTTTCCTGTCAGAAAATGTTATGTAAAGACAGTGTTTGCACACGTTTTCCAGTTAAAAAACCTTTCAAAACTCCGCGTTTTGATCGGGTTTTCCTTCTCAATAAATTTGAAAAAAGTCGGCATTTTTTTGGACTTTCTTTTAGTTTTAAATCGCGTAAAGCTCATGTCTCACATGATTTTCTTTTCATAAATGCCTGAAAAATGTAATATTTTCCAACATTTCTATTACAACTTTTCGTTGTTCATGGGACTCATCCAACTTCATACCCCCCCCCCCCCCTCCTCAAAAAAACAATTATTTTGTAATTTCAAACTTTGTTTAATCATTTTTGCATAAAACGTACAAACGCCTATGTATACATCTATTTCCTAGTAGCTTCTAGTGCATTTCTTTTCTAGAGTCTTATCACATAATATGTACAATTGTGAAGAAAATACATGTCAGTGGGCTAATTTAAAAGACTCTTGTGTCCTAACATGACTAGTCGGGCTTTATATGATCATGCATTACCTGACATTTTAACGATGGGTTTTTCGATAGCGCACAACGTTCATAGAACAAACAGATAGAGCTTCCTATGTCCTCCTCTTCCGTTCCCTTCACATTAAATATATTTAGCAAGTAGGGTTAGTTACGGGAACCGGGCGTCGTGATTGATGGAGGCTTATGTGCTGCGAACCTCTTTAGCGTCATACACTTGCCTTTGCTTGGAAGTATTGTTGCTAACTTTCTTAAGTGCCCTTAGCATGTTGGTGTAGCTTTTTACGAGCATGAACTCTTCATCCCTGGACACCCCAGTTTCTTCTTAGGACATAACTCCAGCGTTAGTATAGACCGACCACTTCTGTTCTTCGGACCTAGTTTGTAGGTCGTCAACATTTCTGCGCGCCTGCTTAGTTTCTGTGAAAGCAATACAGCATTGGATTAATTTTTCGCACGTTGCTGTTTTTATTTATGCACGCGCTAAAATAAATAATTAGTAATAATCACTCCAGTCACTTATTAACAATTAGTCGCCTCAGGCTCTGTGATTATTAGCGAATAGTCACCGAGACAAAATTGTTTTAGTACTCAAGCGATTTATGAGGGTTTTGTTATACTAAAAGCGCTGATTGATCGAGAGTCTTGTTTTCTCTCGCTATAATCACCTACCGGTGACTATTTAACAATTAGACCTCGAGGCCGAATGTGCTATGATGAATAGACCATGAGGCCGAAGGCCGAATGGTCTATTGATATCATAGCACATGAGGACGAGAGGTCTAATTGTTTTAGTATAAACCAACTAGTTGGTCAGTTTGGGAAATGAATTCCATTATTTTATGTTGAAGAAATCAAGTTTTCTTGCAAAGAAAGGTGGTGGTTTTGCCAGGCACGGTCTATCACTAATAGACCATTAGTAGCTCAGCCAATCAGAATGCAGGATTTGTAATAGACCATTAGTTGGTTTATACTAAAACATTGATATGATATGGAGTGCACGAGATTTTTGCTTATATGATCGTGAAAAAATCTTTCTCGTTCTCATGTTTCATGGAAAACATTTTTTTTTATCACATAGCGGATGTTGAGACTCTCTCGCTAACAAGGCCCTCGAGGAATCTCTTGACTGCCGAAAGTGTTCACCCTCTGAGTGCACGGAGTGCGTTGGTTACTCAAACGACGTGCTATCCCCCCCCCTCCTCTGGCTAACCAGACTCACTAAGGGGGATGGACAACCCCCCCCCCCCCTCCTCTGGCTAACCGGACTCACTAAGGGGGACGGACAAATAGAAAAGTGACGGCGGGCAAAGGTAAAACAAATTTCGAGCAAGCAAAATTCAAAGAAAAAAATATCCGCGTAACGTCATTCAAGGACCAGTCGACTAGGAGTCATGGCCGTAACTATGACATAAATAAAAATAAACATTGTTTCTGATTCACATGCTTTTCGTAACATATGTTAACTCTAAGAAGGCGATTCCCGCACTCTCCTCGTATCACCAACCTTATGATAAAGCATTACTTAATTGAATTGTAGATGGTACACCAATAAAATTGGCTAGCATTTTGAAACGTTTTGGAATGAGAGAAATATTTATCTGTATGACCTACAAGTCACGTCACCACTTCTTCAGAGTAACACAAGGAGACACCGATCACTCAGACTTGACATATTCGCCTGATGTATATAAATAGTTTTTTTTACCGTTGATTGGGATTTCATCCTTTGGATCGGTCTTGCTCTTCCTCTAGCTTTTATATGCACCTCTGAATGCGGCCTACAAATAGAGTTTCGTCCATTTTAGAGCATTACAAAAGCACAATAGTGACGTTTCAATTTGTCATTATATATCATATCACGAGATTGGATTACACGGGATCGAACTGGCACTCAAACGGTTAAAATTTCTTTGTCCTTGGCTCGCTTTTCCAAATCTTTTAGTATATTTAGCTGACATTTGTTTAATCAATTCACACCCTTATACCCTTTTGCTAGCTAAGCATTCCCCTTGGGCCCTCGAACCCTTTGGTAGGCTGTATGACATAGAAATTATAAATTTTAACAGGAGAGTTCGTGAGAGTTTTGGCGGGAACTATGTTGCATACACGATCTTTTGCAAAATAACGTCTATAACATATCGGAACGCTATCAATAAGTAAGCAAGCATTGTACATACTTTTACATCGGCGGGGACTTCGATTATTAGGCTCGATGCTGTTTGTCGGGACTCGGGACTCGATTCATTTTGGGCTTCCAGAATCCATGTTGGTTCTCGAGCTGAGTTTGTTCCTTCCAATCTACACAAAAATCAGAAATCGATTTTCGATTTTGAAGTGTGGAAGTACTTTAGGAAACCTCCAGAGATGTTTAAAATATCTCGAAAGTATTGCAGTTGCACGATTTACTAATACTTACTTGCAATCGATGTCAGTCGATGTTTCTTGACTTCTTGTTCTCAAATCATACCCCGTATGCGCATGCGTTTTTGACAAACTGTCACTGGCATCTTCGATTCTGTCACACCACGGTCAGTGATCACTCAGAGTCCGAGTAGGCATGAGAAAGACAACGAAAGGGAAAAAAATCCTTATCGATTAGCTAAACAACCCGTACGAAAGTTTTGACCCAGACATAGCCAGAATCCCGCCTGACTCCGGCCAAAATCCCGCTGTAAGGACCTGACTTCGAAAGGACACGAGCCTGACATAAAATCTGTCCTGCTCGTGAGTGCTTAGCAAGACAGTGTCAGGCTCATGCCCTAGTACTGCCCTGCCTGACAAGAGCGTGACACGAGCATCGCAAGAGCCTTATTTTCGTTGTCATTGCACATCGTTATTGATAAGCCTGACACGAACAGAAAACGAGCAGGACCGCACACTGACAAAACGTTTGCTGTGTGTTGCGTGTGCATATTTGACATTCTGAGATAACTCTTTGTTTTTTTATTAAACATAACATGGTATGCTATATAATTACAGTGCCATTTTGGCGGACTGATAACGATTTTCAGTTACGGTTGTATTTCGTGAAAAACGAAGCGCGATGCAATGGGGGAGATTTTACTAAAAGGTCTTGCTAGCTAAATGGCGGAAAAGCAACAAATAACCAAATGGATTTCGCTTGTGTGTACTGAGCTCAACAAAACGAGTTGACAGATGGTCCTTCTCAAATTCGAGGCCCTTCGAACCACCTAAAGCAGTCAAAGCAGTCGAGTCTGATTGAAGAGGATGGTATAAAGAAGTGTCGAAAAGAAAGGTAAGTGCACTTTGACTTGTACTAGCAATGTCTAACATTTGTATCACAAATAAAAGTGGATACGGCAGGCAAACACTGAAGATTTTGTGATTGCCTAAGCGGCTTTTTGACAGTTTGAAAAAGGCAAATTCGACTCAAACAACTCTAAAATCGCGCCATTTTAAATATAGTTGTGTATAACGGACCTACAGTTTTCGGCCATAGATCAGAAGAAACGCGTTACTTCATAAGGAAATGACACTGTAATTGTAAAGAAACAAACGCATGAGATGCGCGTCTTAGTTATTTTTCTCGTTTCCCAACTGTGAAGTAAATATATGATTCAAAATAATATCATGAGCTATCAGCTTGCTCTGACAACACGACACACGCAAACAACCTGAATCCGCTGAGTATCGCTGTTATTGTAAAGAAACAACCACATAAGATACGTGCATAAGCTAGCTCCGCTGAGTAAAGCGCTGTAATTGTAAAAAAACAAACATTAGAAACGCACATTTTTGGCTATTTTTAGTTATTATTTTTCTTGAATCTCGAATGTGAAGTTAACAGGTAATTAAATAGCATACTGTTCGACGACTCACGCGAACAACAACTGATAAAATATACATGCGACAAAAATGCGAAACGGCAAAAGGGGATCGGCTACGTTAAATAGAAATAATTTCATTTCTAGTCTCGTGCAATACCAGTTCGTGTAAAATAAACTCTGTGTTGCGTTCTTTTAGTAACAGGAGAAAACCTAACATATTATCTCTACGGTGCAAAGGGTCTGTGTCATGATATTCATAAATTGGAGAGAGATAATTTACCTTTGCATCAGCTGATAACGCTTTTTGCGTGAGTTTCGGCCAAGTATTATTAGATAACATGTTCGGTTTTCTCCTGTTAGTAAAATATTTCCTGATTTGCGACTCTGTCAAAAGTGAATCAAAAGTAGTAGTTTTCCGGCAGCAAACAGGTCTGACGGCACCAAGGTGATGATGGATTTGCACCAATAATATCGTTGCTTTATTCTGAGGCGATGATGGATCCGTACCACTATGTCAGGCGCTATTCACGGTCGATGTTGTCAGGCTCTTGCAACGCTAGTTCACGGTCTTTTTCCTGCTCTCTGTCATGCTCGTGTCATTCTAGTTCCCGCTAGTGTCCGTCAGGCTCATGTAATGCTCCTGACCGGCTAATGTCCTGCTTATTTGTCAGGCCGAATTCAGGCTCTTGTCAGCCCAGACATTTTCGTGCGGGAACCTGCCTAAGGCCCTAAGGAGCTCAGAATAAAAGATAGCCGAGGATCTGCCACAAAATGTGGAACCTTCAGTTCAGCCTGGTAACGCCATTTAGAGGCCGATGTATAATTATAAACCGGCACTACATTGTATATAGGACAGAAATGTGCAAAAATCCACCCGGTTTGTTCGTGGACCGAGACAATATTTTTGACAGCCGCGAAAGAGAATGTTTTCTAGGGCAAATTGTTTTCGATAACCTTTAAACGAAAATCTATGTAAATTTGACTTTTTTATTACATTTCTTCAAGTTTATAAAACACGAAAATATGAAATTTCTATACGATTTCCTTGATAGAAACTTATGTAAACTACAAGTTTTCCTTCGAATTTCTCCAGATTTTCTTAAAGAGGAAATTTAATGTTTACTTCGCGTTTACTATTATTAGAAATGTGTGTAAACTTTGCGTTTTTCCTCCGTTTTCAAGGTGAAAACATGAAACTTGAAGTTTATTCTGCACAAACCTTAGTAAACTCGGAAACATGAAATTTACATTAAGTTTTAGCTATAGATGCAACGTGTGTAAACGCAACTTTTCGTCTCGTGAGCTACATACAATAATTATTAATGGTCACCATGGCTAGAAATTGAGGACACTTCAGCGGATTATCGCATGAGTGGCGCGCGGGCTCACCTTCGGTGTTTGATTTAATTTAAAATCCAACTCTGACTGAAATTTCAAAGGAACATCTGACATGATGTTACTTACAGCACATGAAACTCTAAAATGACAGGTTTCAACAGCATATTTAGCCAGGAACTGCAGTTCGGGCATGTGCAATAATAGACACAGGTATCCCGTGAATGTACTTTTGGGCTCCCTGTGTAGTTTAGCAATCTAGAAATGCAGTTTATAGAGCTAATAATGCTTTTCTTGCGTGCAAAAATAATGGAAAATACAAAGAGAAGAACACTTAACAATATAGAATTCTATGAGCAGTGATATTTTGAAAATAGTAATAAAAAAATGAGAAAAAAAGTACCCCCAGGACCCCAGACAACGGGAAAAAAGGCCCAGGCATCGTTTATTCCCAGTCCTACGCGGTATATCGAGACAAAATGGACGACAGAACGATCCTCGGGAAAGCGAAGAGAATTCTCCCCCAAAAAATTAGTTTTCGGCAATATTATGGCTGTAAACCTGGTACACGGGAAGCTATACTACTAAGTAAAAAGCTCAAAATTTCTCGGGAAAACGCCGAACGATTTGAAGGTTTTATGAGCTGAAAAGTACATGGATGTGATCCTTGTTTATCGAACTACAACCCGAGATGTATAGAGCTGGTTCAAGATTTACGGTTGCACGGCCACAAGAGAAAAGTTTGACTGCACTTGTAGCATTGTACGATAATTATATGGATTCCTGAGGATGGAAATCTGCATTTTTAAAACTAAAAACGCCGGACGACTACGGTTTTACACAAGTAAACTCAATCCGGAGGCCCTCGATAAAGCTGCAATGAGCAGGCATGGATGTATAGAGGTTGGCCCAGTTTAGCTAGAAACGAGAAACTTTTGATTTTCTATTTTTCCCCAGTCAATTGCTATACCGCCGCCATCTTGAATTATAATTTAAAACCCCGCAGTGCGCATGCTCGTAGATGAGCGGCGGCCATACTGTCCTTAATTTCTACCCATGAATAGTATTACTGTACTAGCACCAAAAACACCGGCCTGCCGCATGTTTTCCTCTTCTTCGTCTGTGACCCTCTCTTTCTATGGCTGCTTGTTCACAGTGCCGGCTTTCTGGGCGTCTTTCATTTCCATGTCAAGGAGCTTTCTAAGTCCAATGTAACTGCGATCAATAATAGATGTATAATTTAGTTATATTTCAAAGAAAGTCTTTCATTCTTTAACGTAATCGGATCAAAGTTTTGCAAACAATAATTTACTTGCGCAGGTTTACTTTTGTCCAGGAAATTCACGTCAGTTCTATTGGCTTCCTCTAAGACACATTTAAGGCCTGCAACAATCTGGTTCAAAGTCTTGCCAGGATATCGATTGCCTCCTTTTCCTGTCACTTCTTGAAGTTTAGGAACTCAGGCGACATCTCTGCAATATCTGTCTCCAAGCTTTGGATGGCCGCTAAATCAACCGTCGGCCGGCTAGACTGCAAAATACCTCGCTTATTTGAATATGAATAGGTCCTTTTGTTTTATGCTGTCTCAAGAACTTCAGAGAGATGCAAATGAGCGCGGGGTTATTCTGCAGTCGGTCCACTTAATTTATACTTTGTTGACAGTGGCACAGCTTAATTCAGCAGTTTCATTTCATCAATTTTGTAAAGAAAATCAGACAAAGACGTTTTGAAAAGGATTTGAAAAGGAATTTTAATTGTGTATTCTTTATTTCTCTGTGTTGGCTAAATACCTCACGAATAATTAATGAATATGTGAAGTAATTCAAAAGCCGCCTATTCGGACTTGGCGGGATTACAAAGTCCTCGCAATTAGTTCCAGTCCTCGGCTCCGCCTCGGACTGGAACTAATTGCGCGGAATTTGAAACCCCGTCAAGTCCCTCATAGTCGGCTTTTAAATATTACATAAATCATTAATAAAATGAATAATTATTTGCCAAACATTGATTATCTCGTTTGGCTAAGTTATACTCCGTCAGAATTAAATAGACCCAAAGGTGGGCTACAAAAGCGTGCCAGCGATTTTCAAAATGTTTCTTTGTTCGTTTTTGATGACGATGTTTTGTTTTAGTCCGAGCTTTTTCTGTTACTAACAAACTTAAATATTTTAATACAAAACATCGCTGGCACATTTTTGAAGTCCACCTTTCATTCATTTTTATATACAAAACTGGGTGGTTCTATTTTAGTTCTGACGGACTAGAACTTACCGGCATGTCAGGCATGAGTATAATTATGGATTTTATTAATTAGAGCAGATTTTAGATGACCATCGTGAAAGTAAACGCAATTGTGCAATCACTAGCCAATCAGAAACAAGAGTAAGTACTACTCACTGCTGAATGGTTTCCAGCCCAGCCAATCAGAAACAAGAGTAATTACAACTTACTGCTGAATGGTTTCCAGCCCAGCCAATCAGGAGCCGAACCAATTGGCTAGTAATTCCTTGCTTGTAATTAGTTCGCAATTTGATTGGTTGATAAAAATAAGCAGCCAATGAGAAAGCAAACCAATTGCAAACACGACGGTCATCTGAAATCCGCTCTATTTGTCAATAGTTATTAAAATATCATTTTTGTTTTTTTACTCTTCCAAATCTTTAATGATATATAATACATGTAATAATAATAATATAATACTAATAACAGTTCTTAAAATACGCATTATACTTTACACCTCAATGCTCTTACAATAGTGTAGTTAAAAAAAACTAGAGACTATATAGTTTAAAATTATATAAAATTACATAGAAAAACGCTAAAAATATAAAATTAATTGACGTAAATAAAAAATTAAAAGGGGCACAGGGGTAGAAAACTATAATAGGAAACGATATCAACAAAAGGCTCTATTAAAAGGTGGGTCTAATTTTACTTTAAAAGCATTAAGGTTTATAATTGTCCTTAGTTAAGGTGAAAGATGGTTCCACAGCTTGGGCGCAGCTATTGAAAAGGCTCTGTCGCCATAGGTGACAGAGAATGATCGGGGGGTAACTAGCTTGACCTTAGTGGCTGACCGCAGTGATCGTCTTGGGACATACGATTTTAAAAGATCAGAGAGATAAGAGGGTGCGGAGCCATTTATTATGTACGTACCATTTTGCCAAAGGACCCTTTTAACGTTTCCCCATACTTTAATTAAGGAATATTATTCAGTGGTTTAAGTTATTCTCCTTTTTTATATTTACTCAACGTCATCAGAAGCCCCATACCTTTTTGTTAGCTACTCTTCCCACAGGGCAAAAGCAAATAACTTCCCGTACGCATTGCGTACCTATGTTTTATATTTACTCAGGAGAGATATCAACAAATTTACTATAATTCGCCTGCAAGGCAAGTTCAGCAAGACCTTGGCGATAGAAAAAGCGACTAGTAGTATCCGGAATCCTGACTCTATTGTGTTTCTGTTGGACCTGCACCTACACATGCCTGACCATGTCATACACTTTGTCAGAAAGGTACGACATTATCTAAGCCTCCATTTACGAGTCCATATGTGTGGCAGCTCTAAGAATGCACTATATGTTCATTCATGGGCTTTCATTTGGGGCACGGGAAAAACGTTTGCTACGCGCATATCTTTTGCTCGATTCTTACTATTTACTATAACCAATGGTGAGGTCATTACGGGAAATATCAATCCGAAGCTTTCCCGTAATGACCGAACGGCAAAGGTTAGTAAGTTGTTTATTATTTGGCACTTTTCTCAAAACGTTTTACGAACCGGAAGTCGCCTCGTACATTTTCCCGCCGAAGTAACTAAAAAAACACGCGCCCCCGTCTACTCGCTCGAGTTCATTCAGTTCATTCGCTGAGTCAAACTGATAGAAGAAACTCGTGTGTGAAAAGCATGCCAGATTTGCTCAAAAGTGATCAATCTCTTATGGATGTCAAAATACTTCGGAATCGATTCTTTTACAGATTATTTTAGCGAACATGCTTCACTTGAACAAGTTTAAACTTAAACTTGTGCTTACGCTTTCACGAAAAACAACTTTAGTTTCGCAAAAGCTGCAAAAACGTGTTCTTCGATAACTCATTTTGAGATCTACACTAAACAGGGAGCCAGAAGTGGATTGAACAGCATTGATAATAGCAGAAAAATTGCGATGGTTATTTTAACCAACTGTATTCAGAAATAAGCGGATGTGAAGTAAGAATGAATTCTACTCAACGAGATGGAGAAATAATCTATCAGTCACTCCAGCCTATCAGTCACTCCAACCAAAATCCCCCGGGATTTTGGTCATTTCTAAAAATGAAACTGAAAATTCCCCGGGCTAGCAAAAATGCAAAACACCCCACGGCGGGGAACGCAAAAAGCGGAAAAATGCCACACCCCCGGGACGAGAAACTAAGACGGTAAGATTCCATCGTCTCTGCGTGACAAAGCTTCACAACAAAAACTTCAACTTCATTTATACTGTCCAAGCATTTATAACTCGTTTTTAAATGTACTTTAGTTTTCTCGTCTTTGAACGAGTTCTCATTTCACTGAAAGTGAGACAAAATATAAATAAAGAAGTGAAACTAATGATATTAGTACAATATCGGTAGACATTCCTAGGCCATTCGCGGTTGTAGCCATTTGGCTCTTCCATTTGGCTGCAAATTGTCCCCGGAATCTCTCAATGCGAATTTTACCTTTATTCTATTTGCAGAGCAACTATTTCGCAGTTATGTTACTTGACTTTTTGCGAAATTGGAACTCTGTTTATAGTGTCAATTCATTTTTATGTTTTTCCACTGAGACGAAATTGCGAAATCTGTTTCTTCTCTATAGAAGACGTTAACTGCGAAATGTGCAAATGTGTCTTCCCCAAACGTGGTGTATACGGGCCATGCTCTGCATTATATTTTATGTGGCGTTATTTTCTGTAACTGGGACCTTGTAACTGCCAATCGATAGTTATAATAGCGGAACTCCTGTGGAGCCCCATAGGCTAATGTGTGAAAATAGAATTAAAAAAATAAAAAAATAAAGTAACCCATCGAGTTGTATTCGAGTGGTTGTATTTTCCGTTGGACAGCCGCTGGTGTACCGTCGGCTTATTTCTGAGTGCGTACACGGTCTGTTGCCATGGGTTACGATATTCACTTTTTGGCCGGCGGCCCTTGTGCAAGTCAAGATTTCGTCCGCCATCTGCAGTTTCTTGTAGCTTGTATCATTGTTATTGGCCACAAAACTTTGAAAGAACTTTCGGGATGTTCGGAAAAGATACATGAAGCCTTTGGGTTACCTGTCTTTGGTTGCTGGCAGAATGGACTGGGATCAGGGAAGGATGAGTAATCGATAAAGTGGTTTATTCAGCCGGGATCATAACAGAAAGAAATTAAGTTAAGAGGTTTATAAAATCAAGCTATGAATCATTCTAGATAATACAAAAACAAGGAAAATAATTTGCAGCTTTGTTACAGCTCAAGCACGGAATAAATTTAATTGGCATAGACACGGAATTCTCACGGTATTTAGCCAGCCTTTGCAGTCTCAACATTTGTACATGGAAAGAACAATGTACGACTCGCTTCTCAAGGACATCCTTGGAGCCAATTGGAGCTGAATAACTAAGTTTCTAACGACAGAAATGCTTTGGCATCAAGATTCCTTCAAGAAGAAAATATACGATATTCAGGTGAGTTTTAAAGTAAGTTAGTTCCAAGGTTGAGTGCTTTACTGATCTCTTTGCTTGTTCTCCATTGAAAATGCAACACATGAATCGCTAGGATATCCTATTTAAACTACTCTATCTATACTTGATATCCCTTGTGCTTGCATATGATAATTGTAAATACACATTGGAATCGTATTCCAGTCCCCTGTGATTCATTCAGCAACTCTCTTTAATTTGACTACTGGAAATTAGATTCAATTAACTCAATATTTGAAGCTTAGCTTTGTGGATGAGACTGTGTGTTGGTGAAAACTTTTTTGCTGAAAAGGGTTGTGCATTTGTCTTGAAATCATAAACAGAAATAAATAATGATTGACTGTAACATTGTATCATGATAATAAAGCTTAAAGTTGGTGGCCAGCATCACAGCCAGCTGAAAGACAAAAGCATTTTCCACTCTTTTAATCCTCTGGTAATGTCATTTTTTGTCAACAGAGATCAGGCTAAGATATTTTTTATTAGGCAGTTTGCTAGAAAATGCAAGGGATTTTCTTGATTTTATCTGATGACATGCATAACAAAGTTCCCAGGCACAACAGGCTTTGGCAATAAAAAAAATCCCCCCAACCCCTGGACAATTGCTGGTTTTCCTCAGTTGCTGATTTTCCACAGTTCGAAATGCCTACAAGCTAACTTTGCATCTATAGGGCGCGGTGGGAGAAAAATCACTCACATTTTCCTAACAAGCTGCCTTCAAATAAAGAAAATGTCTCGGCCTGTCATCTCTGTTGAGAAAAAATGTTATTACAACAGTAAATACTTTAAAACAGTGGAAACCCGTTTGTCTTTCAGTTGGCCAAGACACTTTTATTCACTGTGCATTTTTTATGCCGATTTAGTTTGTAGATCTCATTTCTACAAGCTAATTCTAAAGAAACAGCTAATTCTAAAGAAACAAACCCTGCCTACGGACAATAAAAAAAATCATTTGGGTCAGGACTTTTTTCCCTGCAAGCAGATTACCCCTGATGGACATTTTGCACATTACCCCAGGGTAAAACCAAACAACCAATCTGACTCCAAAGGGGCAGGGAGGAACACTTGTGCACATTTTCTTATTTACTTCTACCTGGAATTTGCTATTATGCAGAAGATACTATCATCTTTCTTTTTTCTTGCATGGGTCTTACAGGAATGTCAACTCTCCCAGTTTTGCCAGGCGTCTCAAGAGTTTTCGCTTCGTTTCCCAGCACAACTTCAAGATGACTGCCATACATTTACTGTATTTCTCCCGGGAATATTTCAGGAAATTTAGCCATTTCAAGACAATCTCCAGATTTTTTATGTCCCTGGGTTGACGTCCCTGGTCTTAGAGATTCCATGAAATGAATGATTTTCTGATTTTCTTGCTAGAGGTCTGGAATCTTAGAATTCAGACTTAGGTTAAGATTTGTCACCACATTCTAAATTTTCTGTGGAATTTTAAATGCTGTTTCAAGGACTTTAAAGGTACTTTAAGGTATCAGTTATGGTATTTGATGATCCAACCCTCCAAGCCTGTAAATTTCTTTTACTGACTAGGCTACTTAGCTGTAGGTGTCCCGTTTGACTTTGATTTTTTTTCAGTTCTCAGGTGCTGATGCTAGGGCTGGTTCACACATGAATTGCAACACAAGGTGCAAGAAGGTAGCCAAGACTTTTTCCAGGGCATCAGCTAACCCATCCTGTAACTCTAGACTCCATTTGCAGTAAGCACTGTGATAAAACCCTGGAATGTGGCTTGGTTCATATAAACATACCACCTTTCCAGAAGTATTTTTTCAATCTTGTAACAAAAAAAATGAATACAACACATCAACTTAAAAGTATAGCCTACTCAAACTTTTTCCTTTTTGGTGTTCGCATAATTATGAAATCCCAAGTGCAAAAAAGCACAATTTCAAAACACTTTGTGATTATTTGTACGTACATACTTTTAACTAGACCATGAATTTGTACTTTATCAGTATTGTGATTCAAACATGCCTCCTTTTTAGACATCGAACCAAGCTTCCTGTGGTGTCTTGTCTGCCTTGTTTCCAGGTTCTTGACCATGAAAAACACAGTGGAAAATGTGCCCGGGGGGGGGGGGGGGGGACTCCCCATTTTTTCAGACAGGGGTGCTCGTCCTATCCCTTAGGGTATAAAATTGACAGACATGCTATCCGAGGGGTGTTTAAAATCAGACCTATCCCTACGGGGAGTCTCAGACCAATCCTTGCCCAGAAATATATTGGTACTGACACCAGAACCGATATTTTCAAAGGAAACTTGGTTGAAAACCCTAAAAGACCTAAAATTTCGCTTTTATTTATTTTGACCTGCCAAATTTGCTATCTTTTAGGGGTAAATTCGGCGGTCGCCACGCCAAATTTGCTTTCTTTTAGGGGTAAATTTGCTGTTTGCCACACCCATTTTGCTATCCCTTAGGGTCAAAATCAATTTTCCCGACGAGCATCCCCGTTTAAAATATTGAAAGTCCCCCTCCCGCTCCCTCCCTCGGGAAAATGTGCATATCATCCTTTCTCGAGTGTATCTGAGTTCTGGTTGAGTTTTAAGTTTTCTAGGTCAATAGAAATATTGAAAAACTTACTGGAATTCCAAATATGGTATGCAGATATTTCCTTATAAGGAAGTTGGAGAAAGTCGACACTTTTTCAAGGGAACTATTTTGATATGTTATTCCAAAGCAGGATCTCACCTTATAGTGGGTAAGGGGGCTATGCTCATTTTTCTGTTGGTAGTTTTTCGTTTACTTTTACTTTAAGGGAGCATTCATTATTTATGCCAGGGGGTGGGCTGGCAATTATTAAAGGGGACCATGTTAAATTTGGCACGTTCAAGTAGAGGGTCACCAGAAAATATAAAACAAGTGTGAGGATTCATCTACGTTTTATGGCAGCAACGACGTTAATTTAATATATGGATACAAGAGGTTACACACCTGTAAAATTACAACAAACTGTTTATGCACGCATCAGGAAAATGTCTTAAAAATACTGGTTGTTGTCTACTTGGTATCTAGATGTCGCAACATTTCTTCCTCATTTAAAGGGGGGAGGGGGCTATCATGATTATTATAAATATTGCCTAAGGGGTTTTGAGTTTTTTATTGATACTTTGAGGGGGGGTCAATTTTTTTGGGGGCTGAATGAAAAATCTTGCCAGCCCACCCCCTGGCATAAATAATGATTGCTCCCTACCAGAACAAGGCTTGAAACTGGAATTAAACCATTGCTCACTGGCTTGTCATGATGGAGTGATTTTGCAAAGTAAGAAATAATAATGATTTACATTGGCAAAACTCCAATAAATATAAAAAAGTACATTAATTTTTGCCTAATTTTGATTGTTTAATTTCACTTATTTGTTCAAAGAGGGGGTTCGAAGGCTTGTCATGATGGAGTGATTTTGCAAAGTAGTTCTTCCTGTTCTGTGTTGGTCACCCATACAAAATTTTGCTATGTTTCGGATTATTTTCTATCAATTTTAGTAAAATTATTCTTGTGATGCATCCAAGGGGCCATTTGACATAAATTGATTTTGGTTTTGATTTCTGTGGTATGGAAGAGTTCATATAGTTGGGTAGGATAAAATTATATAGTTGGGTAGGATAAAATTGCTCTTCCATTTCAGTTCTTTATTTTTTTTCTAACACCTTGAATGACCTGCTTTGTCTCCCGTTTTCCATCCGTAGGTCATGGAAGGACATTGGAAATCCCAGAGGGTGAGGGTGGGGAGTCAATTTACTTTCTTTGGAGGGATGAGGGGAGGGGGTCTCCTCTCAACACCCTTCTTTTGTGGGGGATATTTTCTGGAAATGTCTGGTTCCATATTATCCATACCCTCCTACGAAGGGATTGGAAATGCTGTCAATTTACCTGATCTTTTCCATACAAATACTTTTTTTTTCTTTGAAAATTGCATAGAGGGGGTAAGTATATTTTTTGGAAACACGATTATGATTATGATTTTTATACTACTGACAGTACAGATTTTTAAGGTTTTTTTTCTGACTTTTCTGACTAGGATTCTGTTAGGGGTAATTAGGAAACTCAGTATTATTAAGCAACTCTTTCCAAGGAAAAAAAATCTTCAGATGTTTAGGTTTTGCCAGATTTCTAGGATTCTGTAATGGGAAGTTATGTTTCTCTGGGGTTAAAATATGTCCACAATACACAGCTCTTCAAATTCTATTTGTCCAACAAGCACCCCCACCCAACTGATATGAGTGAGTGCTCGACCTTGACTTTTTTGATCACTAGTCCCATCAGGACAAGTAGCACAGAAACGTTACTTGCCTTAGCCAACTGGCTTATCAATTATAGTCCATTATAGTCTAGTTTTGATCATTTCTAAATGCTGCTGTCCCCTCTGGCGACCATGACTCATAGCGCAAAAACAATAGAGTGTTTTGTTATGACGTCATAGTGAAATATGGCAATTATTGTCAGGAATTTGCTATGATATTATTGCATTGTATAAGAATTAGTCGTTCTGTAAGAGGTATAAACATTGGAGTTCCGCTTTTAGGCAGTGCCTAAATCTATATATTAACTGGTGTTGTAGTTCGCAAAACCCGACGCGCTTGAGATGAGAAAACCAAAATTCCCCACCCCCCTCCCCCGGGGAAAAACAATTCCCGACCCCTGGGCAAGCAAAATTTTCAAAATTCCTCACCCCAGGGAAGGCAGTGGTGTGCTAATGCCCCACGGTGTCCCGGGGGGGGGGGGGGGTGGTCAACGCTGGAATTGACTGATACATAAATCAACGACTTCACTATCAGTTATCGGTAAGCACAAAGTTTGAACGCGCGTTTTGTTATTATTTTTAGCTTCCGAGTTTTTTGGATTTCCTAATAAATTTTGACTTTATACATAGCTTTTACCTTTTACTACTATTTTGGCTCCCATATAATTGAAAAGGAAGACACGGACGAGGGACTTGGGAACGAGCCGACTTTGAACATGACATGCTAAATGCAATATCCGCTCCAGATATTGCATTTAGGATGTCATGTTCACGCAACATAGAGAATTGGTTGTTTGCTCGGCCAATCAGATTTGCGATAGTGAGCTCGCCCGGTGGGGAGGGGGGACTCCCATATTTTTGGGGCAGGGGTGCTCGTCGTACCTTTTAGGGTTTAAAATCAGTCCTCTGGTACCTTTTAGGGGTAAAAGTTGAAAACGTACAATTGTTTACAGATAGGTACCTCTTTGTGGTCGTAAAAAATATGACAGAATAATTTACTAGGGAAAATACCCCCCCCCCGGGGGAGTTCAATGTATAATAATTAACACTTATTGGATGAGGTTGAGCATGATAGTGAGATTTGGCAACGCCGAGGTTTGTGTTATCTGCCGAAGCGAAGCTGAGGCGGATAACACTAACTCGTGCTTTAACTTACCTCACGCAGAAATGCTTTTCTGGTCGCTTTGTCAACTGCAACTCCGCAAACTCGTCGCACAATGTACTGCGTGACTACACACAGTGCGACGAGTTTGTATTCCTAATTTCTTAATTTTTTCACTAAGAATGTTGAGATCTTCATCATTACCGAGCGCTAGAGAAGATTCCCGAAGAAGTTCAGTGACTCTCTTCATTAGAATACTGGAAGAATCCATTCTCAAAGGCGACGCAAAATGTAGCTAGCCAGGCACGATCGCTAGGCAAGTTAATGCTCCATCCTGATTGGTTAACTGTTTCAATACGTCTGGCAAAAAGTTATTTTTAGTCGCCTGACAGGAGCGAGCAGGAGCCGTTTCACCAAAAATAGTAACAAGACCCCAGCAACAGGCGCTGGAATTACTATTTTTAGCAGGCAATAGGAGGCAGGCTAAATATAGTATCATAAGAAAGTCGCTAAAAATAGCATCATCTCTCGGCGGCAACGAACACCGTCGTGACTTGTCGAAGATCAGCGATAAAATTAGGCGCTCGCAACGAGAATATGCAAAACGACAGATGACTTTGGAAAGTCTAATTGAGAGCGGCAAAAATATAACGTAGACAATTCTGTTTAGCGTATAGAATAAATAAATGTAGAAGACCAGAATAAAATAAATTATGAGCTATCAAAGCGACTTAAGGAGGACAAATGAAAAAGTCGCTCAAATCTGACCGTAGCAGATGCTTCGGTTGCACCGGTCTAAATCCGCCCCTGCTTTTTGCTCCGGATACGGCTACCATCCACACTACAACGCCGAAAACGATCACTGAAAACGGCGAACACAATACAGAAACGATAAGTGTGGACGCAAATATTTTCGTGAAAACGGAGCAAAAACTATCCGTTCTCGTTTGAAAACGGTGTAGTGTGGACGGGGTCTTAGTGTTGACTCGGATTAATCGGCGGTCGCTTTATCAATATGAGAATCATTTTCATCAATATAATCTTCTCCTCGATTCTACTCTTCAGCTACAATGTGTCACTCCTTGGAACCTCAGACTTCAGACTTTTTGTAAATAAAATAAATATTAAACTAGAAATAATCTAAGATTAAAAAGTGCGTTTCCCTGAACTGTTAACAATTGTGATGCTAATTTGTTTGTCATATTATCCCAATGTGTGTCCACATTTGTCAACACCTCTCAAGTTGTGGTCAGTTGTGAGAACAATTTTCAGAATGTCCTTCATTAAAATAGCAAACAGAATGTCTTTTTGACTTAATTCAAGAAAAAAGCAAATCTAGAGTGATAACTACTATTCAATTTTTCATGTTGTCATCTGCAAGTCTATGCAAAAATGAGGTTTTAGGAACAAGTGCATACACAAACTTTCGGAAGGAAATTCTTCAATGCTTCGAATGCAGCTTTTTGCACAATCTTTTGAGACAGACTTTTGATGGCTCTCTGTCAATTCTCTTTAGTTTGCTTTTTCTAGTAGGACTCCTTACTGTTTTTCTAATATTATGCATCGTATTGCCAACTCGCAAAGTGTCAAGTTCATCAGAAGCTTAACTTTTTTTTCTTTTCTGGAAACATTGATCACAATGTCAGAAGCTCTGCCACAATATAACAGAATTTATCTCATACAGGGTTCCATGAATAAATTTTGAACACATGTGAAAAGCTATAGTTGACTTTCAGACCCAAAACAGGCCAACCAGCGAAGCAACTGGGCTTTGTGTTGTCGTTGAGACCAAAATCATGCCACGCAGCGAAGCAACTGGCATTTGTGTTAACTTTGAAACCCTAATCAGGCAAACCCAGCAAAGAAACTGGAATTTCTGCTCTTTGTGTTCTTCTGACATTCGGTGGAAGACACGCTCCCGCGTGGCGAAGATCGATTCGCGCCGTAAAAACTGGATTTCACGCTCAGAGAGAAATATAACGTTGTTTTCTTAGCCAAAAATGTACTGCAGAGTGATTTGATGTTGTGATCAATGGCCCCATACATTTTGTTACAAATTAAATGGATAAATACGTATCTCTTGTTGAGTAAAAAAATCCACGCACAAGAACACAGTGAAGAACCTCTTGTCTCTTTATACCATGCGCTCAGTGACTCGTCAACATTTCACCTCGTCGAGGTATAAAAACAGCCTTCCCGTAAAAGAGCATGTCTCTGCACGAAAACGAGGCATGTTTCTGAGCCCGCGATCTCTATGACATGCGCAAACGGTCGTCGAGCACTAAAATATTACGTCACTTCTCTAGCATGAAAACGAGGCCATTCCTCAAAGTCTCAAAGTGTCGAGGGTAAAGTGGCATAGCATCCAGCCGAAAACTCCCCGAATAGGTGGCGTGTCCTACTTCGTCGGAAACGCAGTTACATCATGAACTGATCCGCAAATAGCTAAGCTAATCTTGGCAGATCAGTAAAATTAAACTATGTAGATAAAGAATTGTAGCAGGCTCCTGACACGTTTAGGAATATATATCTGTAAGATCTTATCGAAGTTATTTTCGATTCTTTCTCGCGAATTCTTCAACACAGTTCTGCAAAGTAAAATATACACTGACATACATAAACATTTACAAGTTATGATATAAAAATATATAAATAAATAAATGGCATATAAATATTTACAAGACACGTTTAAGCTAAAATGTTATTTCTTCTTAATTCCATTATCCGGCTGACGATGGACCATTTGCTATGTTTGTGCCATTTTCTAAGCTTGTATTTCTAACTCAACGATTGATTTAAGCCTCTCGCAAACAATCCGAACTCAGACTAGAACAGGCTTGGGGTGAATATACGTGGTATGAAGCGCGACATTTTCAGTCAATTATTTCGATGAAAAAACGTCCAAAAAGGAAGTGACCCGGGCCTATGCACATCTGGTTTTATAGATGGCGAGAACAAAGGATACCAAAAATTGATCAAATAATCATTTTTACCCCATCAGAAAAGATCGCTTAGCCAATCAGATGTATAAAGAAGAAGAAGAAAACAATAGCTTGCGTTAATTAAGGAATGGTCCATGCTTAGCGTGCGTATATCCAGTTCTGGAAGCACGCGGATAGTTGAGAGAGCACGAAGGGAGCGTAAGAGTCGCACGAGGCGTTAGCCGAGTGCGACTCTAGCTAGCTGAGTGCTCTCTCAACTATCCAAGTGCTTCCAGAACTGGATATATGCACTGCTAAGTATGGACCATTGCTTTTATAACATAGACAACGAAGTTTCGCAAAATAAAGTTGGAAACAAAACGCACGCAATCAACAATCCCCCATAACTTGCAAGAAAAATTTAAGCTTAAATCATGCTCAAACGGGAATAAAATGCGGTTGGAATTATAGAACTGGATGTACATACGTACCACAAAAGTGGACTTTTCAAAAGCTAGTGGAAAATAATACATCGCTTTGTGAGGTGGAAAATAATAAGCTTCGCTTTGTGTTTCAACAACATCGTTGCATTCAGCACTGAAATTTTAGAAGGAAACCCTTTTCAAATTAAATGACAAAATCAAACTTGACTATTTCGTAGAAAATATAATGAAAACATAGTCTTTTCTGATTCTCATATTTTATTAGGCAAACATGGCATTGCAAGAGAAAATAATACGAAGAAAATCAAAAGCAGCGAAGGAAACCTTACTCGCCAAAAGAGAAATTGCAAACTACTAAATTTGAAGTAGCTGATTTCAGGGTTAAAAAACATTAATCCCAAACAAAATTAATTTGGATCAATTGATTTGCTTACCTGCTAGCTTGTTCTTTTTACGAATTTTTCGCATGACAGTTTTGTGGCCGCTCAAGTAGGAATTCTTCCGGACTTGAATAAAAACAGCACTCAAAACAGAGCCCTCAAAACTCGCACGAAAAGGAGCAAATTTTGCAAAAATAAACCTATCTATCAGTCATGGGATTTCCGAAACTACATAAATCCATCTGAAATTCCTTTTCACTTGCTTTCAATTTCCAGAGCTTGTTTTAGATCCAGGGTGTTGTTTTTGACAGCTTTTGTGAAATTGGCGAGCTCAATCTTGCCTCCCGTTTCGCTTGATTCCGAGTGTGACGTACTTTCTATGGGAAATCTCTATGGTATATCCATTTCTTTCACATAGAAAATCAGCCAATCAGAGCGCGCGTTATATCGTGTCTATGTTATAAGGGGGGAGGGGCGAGTATCTTCCTTGCTTGAACAAAAGAGAACGGCATCTCCTTGCTTGAACAGAAGAGGATGTGAAGGATCTCCCTTGATAAAGGGGCATAACCATTCCTGGTCACGTAGTCAAGTTTAGTCATGATGACAACTAGTTCAATAGGAGGATCCTTTGTTTAGATTTGGAGCTCATTAGCAGAAGCAATGTTCAGAATCAGACCGTTCGAGCGAGCTATAAAATGATGCGTTCTAAATATATATCCTCCTATATATATTCCTTTGCAAAACGAGTATTGCTGCACAAGAAGGGCTTATTCCATACCTATTATACCACTCACATTGGAAAGCAAAATGTTAATGCTTGCTCAGCATTTTATATTTGGCGTTGACAAATAACCGTTGGGAATCATTATTTATCAAGGTACTGTTTTGTTATTTTTAGCACACTATCCAGAATAGGGTGGCATTCTCTCCGATATTACTGCGCTTAGATCGCTGCATGTCTCCTGGTTCTAGAACTGAACCTTACAGAGGATTCTGGGCAATCCAAGGCCATGGACTGTTTAGTAAGTATTCAACTTATAGATAACTTTCTTCAATACCTTATAAGAAAGTCACGGTTAATCGAATAGCCGCCACTTTGGATTTTCTAAAACCTATAATCCTAATACACGATACACGCATGCTCCAAGAACGATCAGTGAGCAAAACTATTTAGACCATCCTATCAGAAAACTAATGAAGAATATGTAAAACGTAAACATTTGGTCGGATGGATCGAGAAATAACGAGATAAAAACGGATTGTTTTCGTGGTTTTCAGCCTTCGCTGACACATGTCCGATGTATTTTACATGTTGCCCGTAACAGAAAGTACGGATCGGTAGCGTTTGAGTCATCTCTCGGAGGCGGTCGTTCGATATTTTATATCGCCAGTCTATATCCTCGTCCCCCCCCCCCCCCTTTGCCTGCTCTTATCTGTGGGTACATTCCTTCGGACGTACCCATCCTAGACCATGTTCCTCAAGAAACCAGTCCATATAACCTCAAGGGTATCAAGCTCTGCGACAGTTAGTGACCAAGCATGGATACTGTATAGAAGGCGAGACCGCGCGCAAGTCGTCAGAAATCTAACACGTGTTGGTAATCTTATTCGTCGGTCTGTAAGAACATGTTTTAAGCTCGTTCCACTTCTGGAAGGCAGCCCCAATCCTTGCATGCAGGAAGCGAGACGTTTTTAATTCGTCATTAGTGATCGTACACCCAAGATACTTGAAATTTTGTACATTCTTGATTTCGTTATGTAAAATGTGTTTAAAGAAATAGAAAAGAAAGAAATCCATATTCTCGATTAAACATTCATGAACTTCATTAAATGCTTTACAATTCATATAGAGTATGTAAGCCCATGATGTCCTAAATATCAATTTACATGACATGTGATTTATTTCTTACTTTCTAGGCATTTACAAGTCCGATTGGGACGCGTTTGGTGGAATGAACGTGAAAGATTATGGTAGCCGGTGGGGCGAGGAAGACTGGGATATGGTAGATCGTGTGTTAAATAAAGGGATAGAAATAGATAAACTTAGACTACCAGGACTTTATCATTATTACCATGATAAGAAAAATTTGTGGAACAACAGCCCGTCAAAATCATGAAATTAGTATAGAGGGTACCTTATGGTACACCTTATGAAAGTGTCCAATAGCTATAGCTTCTAAACTGAAACTAGACGCAGAAACTGCGTGACCTCGGGCTTCTCTGGCGTAAGTTCTTTTAATAATGAGTTTGTGCCCGCGTTAACTTAGATGATCAGATTTGTTTAAAAAAAGAATTAAATATATTTTTGTACCTTTTTGTCAAATTGCATTGAATAAATAAGCATAGAAGAATCACTGGTGTCATCAGAACAAAAAAAAATACAGTAAAAAACCGCATAAAAGAACAGGTGTTTGGGGATTCAGGCTGAGTTTGTTCTTATACATTTGGTGGTTTCCGCAAAAATAGCCTGAAAATGTTGATCTAGACTAAAACTACATACGAGTAACATACGAGTAACATACGACTACATACGAGTACATACGAGTACATACGAGTACATACGAGTAACATACGAGTAACATACGAGTAACATACGAGTAACATACGAGTACATACGAGTAACATACGAGTACATACAGAGGAAAAATCATCAAAACCTCTTTTTTAGCTTTTTTTCAGCGAATAAAAAATGTTTCATCTTTTACTGTCGTCCTGATATATTTTGATCGTCTATATATTTTATTCCATTGGCCTGTGGTGGGTGGGTTCACTAGTGGTTGGTGGGTGGGTTCACTAATGGGTGGGATCACTAGTGGGTAGTGGGTGGGGTCACTAGTGGATGGTGGGTGGGGTCACTAGTGGGTAGTGGGTGGGATCACTAGTGGGTGGGGTCACTAGTGGGTAGTGGATGGTGTCACTAGTGGGTAGTGGGTGGGGTCACTAGTGGAAGGTTGGTGGGGTCACTAGTTGGTGGTGGGTGGGATCACTAGTGGGTGTTTGTTGGGGTCATAATTGGGTGGTGTCACTTGTGGGTAGTGGGTGGGGTCACTTGTGGGTAGTGGGTGGCGTCACTAGTGGGTAGTGGGTGGGGTCACTAGTGTGTGTTTGGTGGGGTCATAAGTGGGTAGGGTCACTTGTGGGTAGTGGGTGGGGTCACTAGTGGGTGTTTGGTGGGGTTATAAGTGGTTTGGGTCATAAGTGGGTGGGGTCACTAGTGAGTAGTGGGCGGGGTCACTGGTGGGTCATTAGTGGGAGGGGTCACTAGTGGGTGGTGGGTGGGATCACTAGTGGGTGTGGGTGGTGGGTTTACGTTTGTTCTTTATGCAATTATGAGCTTCTGGCAATATGTGATTTCTTACTTGTTGAAATCACATGAAAAACAGAAAAACCCACAACCCACTACTAACAACAACAACAACCACTATTGACCCCACCACCCACTAGTTGACTAGTGACCCAACCAAACCAAACAACCAACCACACACTAGTGACCCCACCCACCACTAGTGACTCCACCCACTAGTTATCCCACCCACCACCCACTAGTGACTCCGCCCACCACCCACTAGTGACCCCACCCACTTATGACCCACCACTAGTGACCCAACCAAACACCCACTAGTGACCCCACCCACTACCCACTACCCACTAGTGACCCCACCCACCTTCCTGACTAGTGACCGCATGCACTACCGACTAGTGACCCCACCCACCATCCACTGGTGATCCCACCAACCATACACAAGTGACCCCACCCACTACCCACTAGTGAACCCCCCACCACCCACTAATGGAATAAAATATATAGACGATCAAAATATATAGTACGATCAAAGATGAAATTTTTTTCATTCGCTAAAAAAAGCTTAAAAAGAGGTTTTCATTGTTTTTCACCCGTATGTACTCGTATGTTACTCGTATGTTACTCGTATGTACTCGTATGTAGTCGTATGTTACTCGTATGTTACTCGTGTGTACTCGTATGTTACTCGTATGTACTCGTATGTACTCGTATGTTACTCGTATGTTACTCGTATGTACTCGTATGTACTCGTATGTTACTCGTATGTAGCCCTATGTAGTCGTATGTTACTCGTATGTAGTTTTAGTCTAGATCGAAAATGTTCTTAAGGTGTTCTTAAAATTTGTCTCTTAATATTAGAGATAATAGCTTACTGCATACACCACCAACAGTAAAAATAAAGAATGTGATTGGCAGAAGGTGACAGTAATTTCGTAACAACAGTCTAAAATTGCTAAATGTACCGGTACCCTGGAATTCCCCATACATGACATGTTGTAGACTCAATAGTGTAGCACATTATATTGATCTGGATGTCCCACACTAGATTACTAATCATCGAATCTAACTAGCAACCATCTTTTTATACAAGAACAATTTTCATTTTTCGGGCTGAATGTGTTCTTATGTATAAGGTATCTTTTTGACCAAATTACAGCCTGAGTGTTCTTAATCCTCTTCTTTTATGCGGGTTTTTACTGTATCTCTTATTCACCCTTTCAGGATTTACGAGAAAACAAAACTTTCCTTTTGTTTTAATTGATGGCTTGTTAAAAACTAACAAAGGAAAGGCATAATCTATATGTGTAATAGTGGCAGGAAGGTCTGATGAAGAATACCGGAAAAGAGCTTTTATATTGTCATTTTTGCTGTTGCCTATTATTGTCCCACTCATCATTGTTTTTGGATGCTTAAGTAATCTAATATGATCTTCAGGTCTCTAGTAGGCTATAAAAAATATTTGGTCTCTTGTAACCCCTATCTTATCTGAAGACATGATATTTGGGACTTCGCAAAGACTTTCTAATATTGATAGCTTTTCAATAGAAATCAATGATGCTCCAATGATGCTCAAGCGTGTAACAGAATTTAAATATCTAGAGGTCGTCTTTGACGACCGGCTCAGTTGGAATGGACACATTAAATCTGTGTTAGCTAAAGCTGGTAAGAGGGTTGGCATGCTTGGTCGTGTGCGCCGTCATGTAACCTCTCATAGTGCCAATGCTATATACATCTCTATGATAAGTACTATTTACAGTATGAGCGGCCGATTTGTATATATTGCGAATATTGTAAATGACTTATGATATGTCAAGACAACAACTCTTTGTTGAAAATTCTTTGTTTGTATTCTTTTGTTGAAAACAATTTGAAGTACTATTGAAAATCCAAGGTAGGATGAATTCAATTCAGTTGAAAAGGTTTTTAGGATTCTTTTGTTTTATTGATGACAATGAATAGGCCTTTTGTTGTAAATGATGTAATACACAACATAATGAACTGGCTTTTGTTATCAACTTTAGCCGAAAGTTGTGCAATGAAATTTATTCAATCGATGCTAAGTACTGTAAAAAAAATGCAGCGTAGCGCTTTTGGTACGCCAAACTCGTCACAAGTCGCTTTCTCTGCTCTTCAAAATCGTGTGTTGGGATGGGACTTTCCGAAAGTCTAAAACACGGCAGGACAGCAGTTGGAGGCATTCGTACCGATACGAGTAACAGGAGATGCGAACTATATGGTCGAGCTTTTTGAGACAACAATCGAGCAAGAAATGAAGGTTAGTTTTATTCTGAGTATAGCGACTTTGCTTTATCAGACTTGTTAAATTAAATGTAAAATACATTAAATATCGAATTATTTCCATGTGTTTAAGGTTTCCAAACTGGTTTCGCATAAAGCACGGCATGCAGAGGAATTGGAAAAGATACAACAATGGAGCAAGTGAACAAGACGAGGTCAAGAAATTGTTGGAAAGGCAGTGGAGGGAAAGCAGTTCAACTGAGTCAGACTCTCTGGTTATTTATTTAAAATGCGTTTTTATAATGCTGTTAGTTTTATATAATAAGACAGCTTTCTGGTCAAATGAACACTAGTCTGCTTGCAGCCGTTCTTGGACTTATTCTTATACAGTTTATTATTGTCGACAAACCAACTAGCCTAATCGTTGTAACATTTGTTTTGCCAGATGCTTTTCTTGCTTAAAGTTTTGAGTAACGTTTTTTCATAGTCGTAATTTTACTCGAATAGTTCAGCAGTGAAAGGGTGGGGTTGATGAATAATGACAATAGTTAATAGATCTATTAGTATTCTGTAAATATTTATAGAATACTAATATCGATATTAGTATTCTATAAATATTTACAGAATACTAATAGATCTATTAACTATTGTTATTATTCATCAACCCCACCCTTTCCTTGCTGAATATTCAAGCCCTCCACGCTCTTTTAGTTTGATGGATCTTGTATCCAGTTTACAAGGCTAGTCATGTGACCTGAATTGTGCCTTCTCATTGGATACTTGCTTCATGAATAATTGATGAATATTATAAGGCCGATTATCGAGTACTGTTCTGGTGTTTGGGCTTGCTGCGGGGAGGTGAATAATGGAATTCTTGAACGCCTGCAAAATCGTGCGGCGCGCATTGTTGCTCGAACACCAGACAGCTATAGCGCGTTAGAATGTTTAAAAAGAAAAAAATATGAAAATAAGGCAAGATCATAATATTTATAGATTAGTTAAAAAGAGCCTCAATGGACAATGTCCTCAATATTTCCAGATATATTTTAATTTTAACAGGGATGTAAGCACAAAAACAACTCACCAGAGCAATTGCCTCCACCTTCCGCTAGTTCGGACAGAAGCTGCAAAGCGCGCATTTTATTATCACGGCTGCACTATTTTAATAGCTATAATTTGTAAATGGAATTGGTATTTAAGCTTAGTCGTGTCTGTTAAATATTTATATGCCATTATACTTCTATATTTTATACATTTATATATTTTTATATCATATTTTGTACATTTTTATATCATATTATGTAAAATGTTTATGTATATCAGTGTATATTTTAGTTTATACCCAGGGCTCCTATTGATAGCAGGATGGCCCTTGTGGCTACCTGAATGGACAACCCTGGGTGTTTAAATTTTTAAATAAAGGCTTCTCTCTCTCTCTTATCTTTGGTAGCAACATCAATATTTCTAAGGTTTACTTCAGAACATATTTATTCACCAGAAGTACTACTATAAAAGTATGAATGCAATTCCCATGGATAGCTATATTGGCGAGAATGGTTACCAGTAATGCACCAATCAATTCAAGCAGTGACGATGCCCCCCTGGCCAACCCCCGGGACTTTGCATTTTTTTGAAAAAAAAATCTGCAAAATTCCCCACGGTGGGGACGATGTAGGGGTGCAATTTCCCCGGGGCGGGGCAAAAAAAGTGGTGCAAAGTGCCCGGCCCTGGGGCACCCATTCACGACTGTGAAATAAAGAAAATAGAGTGGCAATGTATATATATTGTTACAAATAACTTGCAAAAGTGTGTCGAAGCGTGGTTTCTCAACAATCGCAATAGCTTTACATGGGCAAGAACAACAACATGTCTACGTTATGCATAACCGAGCCTTCAATTTGTGCAAAAGCTAGAGAGAGAACATCTAGGAATCGCATAGCTGGGTTTTCTGTGCACGCACAATCTTTTTTCGGTGGTTATCATTAGAAAATTAAGACACAGACCGAATATAGACAGCAATCTCTACTATCATCACTGTAATGAGAACCGGGGCTGATTGAGATAACATATTCTCAACTTAAAGTTGGTCAATGAAATTGCAAAGAACCAGTTCCTATCGCCTCGCCAAACACGAATCATTTTGCTATGAACCTGACTTTACAAAAGCTTTTTGGGAAATTTACAAGGGCCCATGATTGATAAAACATTGTGAATGACTTCATTGTGACGTCACATTTTGCTCCCACGTGACAAAAATGGGTGTGGTGGTTTGTCTAGGGCTCATGGTCATTCTGTGAAAGTTTGATGATCATAGCCCCGGTGGTTCCAGAGATATAGAGGGGGGGCCGAATTAGCCCCCCCCCCCCCCCCCCCCAGTCACATATGGTCAAAAAAGCCCAGTCTGAATAGGGTTAACTTGCCTGTATGCGTATTTAAGATGCTATATTTTGGACAACACTTTTACACTGACAAAACCGCAAAGTAATAATCTAAAAGTTCACAGGAAAACATGGAATTATTGTGTCGCTTCATACTGGGGCATTAACTTACCTGTATGCCAATTTTAGATCCTATATTTTGGTCAAGACATTTGCGCTGACATACCAAAGTAATAATCTAAAAGTTTAGGAAAAAATCAGAGGAATTATAGTGTCGCTTCATACTGGGGCATTAGCTTGCCTGTATGTCAATTTTAGATGCTATATTTTGGTTAAGACATTTGCGCTGACACCGAAGTAATAATCTAAAAGTTTAGGAAAAAATCAGAGGAATTATAGTGTCGCTTCATACTGGGGCATTAACTTGCCTGTATGCCAATTTTAGATGCTATATTTTGGTCACGACTTTTGCGCTGAGATATCAAAAAGAAGATGTAGATTTATAGGTCGATTACGGCTTTTGCGCTGCGTCAAAGCTATGCCGATATATCAGTTAGCACTTTTGACAGTTATCCAGTTAATCTCCTTATACTATCCTTCAACAGTTTCTTTGTCTTGATACATTTTGTATCCCGGATGTGGTGCTCTGAGGGCACCAAATCAGTCGGGGGTATTGGCATAAAGCTCCTCATGATCCGGGCCTTGTATACGTTTTTTATGGATTCCTATTGGCTCTTACGTCGCTATAGGAACGTTTGACTGGTACCCAGTCACCTATCAGTGTTTTTCAAAATGGCGAAGTCATGTTTCGTGACGTCTCGGAATTTAGACAGAAATCCAAAAAGTCCGAGTCCTTCCCACCGAATTTGTGTCAAAATTTTGGCGGTTTTGAACTTGCACAGATTGTCTCCAGAGCTTTACATCTGGATATATGGAGGATTTTTCACATTACAGCCCTAAATCAGACGGACATGTCTGGTTTATAGCACATTTTCGAGCTGATTATTTATGCGTATTTTATTCATGGACTTTGGGTTGTTAAACGTCTTATATCCAGATGAGAAAACCTTAGTCAAGATAAAACTGTATTAGAAAATTTGTTAGACGCTTTTTCATCAGGATCTTGGAGTCGGAAATTTTGAAAAACTGTAGTCGTTATTTTAACCGCCATTTCGAGGACATAAAGTGGGTATCGTATTTCATGTAACTCTTTCAATGGCACTGTTCGATTAAAACAACATGTTTCTAATATATAAATTAGGCACTGCCTAAAAGCGGAGCTCCTGATGCATAATCCATAAAATTTTTATTACAAACCAAACACACATTATGAATGTTACGGGACAGTTTTCTTAGAACCTGAATTTGATATTAAAATTTCACATTTCATCAACATCGAATTCCTTTTTGAATTGCTAATAAATAGTTGGTTTGGCATTAACTTTGGTTTGGCATCCTCCTAGAATCTTGGCTCGAGATTCACTGTTATACTTTCGGCAGCAATGTATACATGTTAGAGAAGTAGATTGTGAAACAGGGCAGTATCTTAGTCATTCTAACCTCATATGCGAACTTTAGAAAGATGACTGGCGCACTACATACGTTTTCAAGGACGCGACAAAACTAGTGGAAAACGTTTAGTGGCACTCTCTGATATTGGAGATCGATATTCTATCAAAGTCACTTTCTGTAGTTTACAGGATTACGTTTCATTTTATTCGCGTTTTTTTAGTTTTGTAAGTGCTATTAGCTATTAGTTTTGTAAGTTGTAATAAAGAGGATTATTTATTTATTCTAATTCTACAATTATATGGTGTGCCGTACATGTCCTTTAGAGTCTGACAACTGTCTTGACTGAGTTCTCGAGAGTCTCCGTAAGAAATGTGAATAATGCCATTTTGCTCGGGTCGGTTTCGATACTTCGATACTTCTAACTTTCTTCTAACTTTCGATACTTCTATAACAAATAAAAAGTATCATTAGTACTGAAATAAGTTTACACATACGCCGGTCTAATCATGAGCCGTTCCTAATTCAATGGACAGTACAGTTTCTTCATTTGCATTAGGAACGGCTAATAGGATTTTTTTCAAAAGATACCTACTCGTTATACCTTCAAATAACAAATTATCTATTGTTTTAAATGTATTCGACGCGACTCTAATTCGACGTGCCCTAGACCTTAAGACTTTCTCAAAGTCCCTTAAATTTTTCGTGTTTGGTATTCGACTTGTGGCAACTCTTAGCCGGCTTAGATCCTAGGCCATACCGTCAAGTATTTCGTGCTTGGTCTTCGACTTGTGGCAGCTCTAGCCGGCTTAGATCCTAGGCCATACCGTTATTGCAGATTCGTTTACCTGTAAGCATGATGTCGCCACCCGCGTCAAACAAACATAACGTCAAGCAATCACAGCGAGAGAGGCAATTATTTGATGCCCTACACAACATAAAATATACACATTAAATTAAGGAAGCGCTAATGAGAAAAAAAGTCATACAATGTAATGTTCTAAATGTAATGTTGTCATGTTTCCGAAAGAAAACATACCTTACCTTCAATCCAAGTCCACTGATTAACTGCTGTAAAAGCTGGGCATAATTATGTAGATTTCGCTTGTCGCGTTGTTCTGCTTATTGATGCCAAAATAAAATAAGATAAAAACATATTTATTAGTAACAAGAGCCAAAGAAGAAAGCCAATGAAACCCCGATTTCGCCCGTTAATGGTCCGGTGCCCGATGGCCATGTGAGGTTGCTTTTTAGTAAGATCCACCCTTGACTATGGAATGCCCAAAATACTTGATGAAATATGGTCTTATGTTTTGCGGTTAAAGACAATGGGAGCAAAAACGCTGCAAAATTTCGAGACAAAGCCTTTAAAATCGTCGCTACATACTCGCCATGGGGTTTTGAAAGCAAAGGCATTATAATATGGAGTTTGTGTTCTATCAAACCTTTATACTTATGCTGCGAAAAACAAGTGCAATACCTTGGCAGTTTCTAGCATCATTGATAACTTCTAAGTTCGCCTTCAAGTCGATGCACGTGCGGGTTTCTCACGGACCACGCGGGCCACGTTATATTGTTTTGTCCGCGTCCAGAACTCAAGGATGTGTGTCACTCGGCAGACGTAAATAAAAAAATAAAACAAGAACAGTAAGAAAGAGGATGTTGTACCACTTTTGTCAAGAAAAAAGCAACACTGTAATGGTACTTTTGCTTTATAACAATATAACAAATACCATTGAAATGTGCTGTAGTGTGCGATACGAGGTGCTTAACGAACAATCCAAAACTGTTAGCAGAGGCCAAACAGCTTCCTAAACTAGGCACGAGCGATCGCTAATGTGTATTGATTCCAGGATATCGTAGTTATTTTACTGTTAGCTCTATCAGTTCTATGAGACAATTTGGTCAATGGTTGACTTCGTTACAATGCACCCCCTCTCACATCGGGTGGTAGCGTTATCGAAGAGGTTAGTTCATTCAAGCTGCTCAGAGTTCACTTGTCCAGCGACCTCTCCTGGGGAGTGCACTGTGATTATCTACTGAAGAGGGAAAAACAGACGTATGTTTGCTATCGTCCACTAAGAAGATGCGGGGTTCCACCGTCTGTCAAACGCCTTAGAGTCTGTACAGAGGCGGGCAATGGCCCTTATATGGCCTAGTTTGCCTTATAACAAAGCTATGGATCAACGCAACCATCCTTGTACTTTTGTAATCTCCCTGTAATTCAGCAAGGCTGCAATAAGGTTGGAATAAACTACATAGTCAAATCACACTAGTGGTATATTATCAATGCTGCATTCTGATTGGTTGAGCTACTAGTAGGCTATAAGTTATAGCCTACTAGTAGCGAAAAGTGTCGGATTTGAAAGCCAGAAAATGGCAAATGACCAGAACAAAAACATTTTTTGGCAATACAAATTGACCTACTAGTGTGATTTGACTAAAACAATTATTCCTCTCGCCCTCATGGCCTCTGAGTCAATAGCCCATTCGGCCTTCGGCATCATGGGCTATTGACTCAGAGCCCATTCGGGCTCGAGGAATAATTGTTAATTATTAACTCGTATACTTCACGCCGTGAGTTTCAGGTGCCAGCCCTGTTGCTGTCGGCCTTCAGTGCGTGTCTTCTATGGTTTACAGCTCTATTTTTTGATACTGGTGATCTTCGCCACCACTTATTAAAACAAACGTAACCTCAAGCTGTCTCAGTGATAGACAATTATTTGATGTCCTACACAGCATAAAGCATCAGGAAAATAAGGAATATGCATATGAGAAACGACCTCTCAGAATACATAATACTGTAAGGTGCGATATTACAAAGGCAAACATACCTATCCAGGAGAGCTTGGGAATAAGCATACATTTGATTACGCACCGTTTAATGGGGTCAAGTTGTGACGCTCATTGATACCGGAAAGATACACAAATCAGTGACGAGAGTAATAGCAAAAAGCCAAGGGAATAGGACCCCGTGCCCGATGGCCATGCCAGGCTAATTTTTGTTTTCAACATCCAACTGCCTTATTCGTTACCGACAGCACTATTTGATTGTCAAAAAGGAAATACAAACGTACTGATTGTAATACCTTTGACGTTTCTAGTATCATTCGATAACTTGAGAGCCCCTGCTGTTGGACCAGTAGACGTTCTTCAAATAAGCCCACGTTATATTGTGTGTCAACTTCCAGAGCTCCACGACGTGTTTCAGTGAGACACTTCAGATCTAAATAAAAAACGCAAAAACAAACATAAGAACATCAATCATTCGTGATGGCTATTTGACACTTAAAATTAATCCCATTACATAATTGAACTTACCACAACGGTTTCAAAAGACGTCTCACGGTAAGGTTTAGTTATGCATGGCCACGCAAGGCCCTCAGTCTCAAATGACAGACTGATTCCAGCATAACAAATGATGCATGGCCACGCAAGGCCCTCAGTCTCTTCTGACAGACTGATTGCAGCATAATCATTAATCGCGGGTTATGCATGGCCACACAAGGCCCTCAGTCTCTTCTGACAGACTGATTCCAGCATAACCAGTTATGCATGGCCACGTAAGGCCCTCAGCCTCTTCTAACAGACTGATTCCAGCATAACCACTAGTCTCCCTGTTATGCATGGCCACGCAAGGCCCTCAGTCTCTTCTGACAGACTGATTCCAGCATAACCACTAGTCGCGATATCCTGGTCACACGACTCGGATGCTCTTCCAACTGTTCCACACGATCATTCATATTGATTCGTGACGAGCTTCTCAGTCTCGAGACTCTGCCCAATGCACTAGCTCTCGGAAAGTCTCCCCCTCGTATACTCTGCGTAGAGGTTGTCGTTCACGACATTCTGCAGTCAAAGCACGTAGCCTTTCGGTTTCTCTTTGTCGAGATTGTACTGTCGGCGTATTAACTGCACGAAATCTGTCCATGTTGATGAGTACGTCCTGGTGAAATGCAAAGTCTGGATCTCTTCCATCTCCCCCTGCAGACTTCGCTCTAGACAATGCCACAAAGAATGCTCCTGGGCTTTTTGCTTCAAACCCACGACTACCTGGATGAATCACGACATATCTGAATGGCTCTCCTTCGCCTACAGTCATCCCTTGGCATTTATGAATCGTCATTCCCCAAGCCAATCGTAGCGGAATCTGAACACGTCTGCAACATACGCAGTCTGTTGCCCTGCTTATCGGTACAATTGGTACAACAGTTGGGTCAGGAGCGATGAAAGCCGGTCCCTTGTAGCCATTAAAGCGCACTAACATATAATCCGGTTGTGGCGGTGGATCATCCGTCGGTCTTGCGTCCATCGAGATAAACAATATCTACCACGTTGCCGACCGCTCCATTGTATAGTCCCCATTCTGCCTTTAGATTTGCCACAAGCATCACTTTGCTGTCCCGACACAAGTAAATAGCTTTTAGCAATCCACCAGCTTTGTTGCTGTCGGCCTTCAGCGCGTGTCTTCCATGGTTTACAGCTTTAATCTTCGCCACTGGGTGATCTTGACGTCGATTGCATTCCAGCAATTTGCTCTTATTTCGCTCCCATTCAAGTCGGTGAGTTGGGAACACAAAAAGGCCCTGCTCATCCATTCTCTGTAACAATTCTTCACCATGCGTCCTGAGGAGTTCATGCCACTGGAATTTCTGAAGCCACCAAACATGCTCCATCGTAGTGGTATAGTCGCGCATACACTCCAGTACGTCTCGTAGCTATACTTCTGCCTCGGACTGTCTAACAATCTGGACCAGCTCTACGGCAGTGTCAAAGGCTGTCCACACTAGTCTACCATGGTTGGACGGAGCATTTCGAGATTCCGCTACATAAACAGGTTTGTCCAAAACCGGGGGCAACTGGACGTCATCTCCCATCATTGCCACTACAGGAATTCCTCCCCAGGGCTCATCTGCAGTTCTTCCTTTATTCATGGCATAGCGGGCGTGCTGTTCCATCCAGCCCATTGTAGTGCGCCCAAACATTGAGCGCTCATCTCCAATCAGCACCTTAAGATTCTCACATCGCTTCTGAAGTTTCTCTAAAACAGTTCCAGATGGGATGGTTAGTTCATGACAAGATCTTCCTCCTGTTGGTATGGACAAAAACCTGTGCGCCGTACTCCCTTCCACCAAGTATGCAGAATTTCCAGTGGGCGTGATTACTTGAACAGCATCATTAACACCGCAGACTTGTCTTACTAAGCGCTGTAAACACTTGATCACGTATGATTTCCCTGTACCACCTGCGCCAGACACGACAAGTCGAAGTGGTTGGTAATCATCAGGGCTCCATGAAAGTACGAAGGGTGTGTAACACTAATGCCACGACAGAGATCTGGTCTTCATTAAGGGTCAGGGGACTTACGTTAGGGAGTTCAAGTTCTACATCCCGAGTGTTGTCTTCGCCATTCTCCGCGATTCGATCTTGCAGCCATTTCTTCGGATCTTGGTTGGCTGGCATTTCCAACGTGGTTCTAGTCCAATCATAGTTTTCGCCTCCGTCATCAAACTGAAACTCTCTATCTTCTTGGAGTAGTTGATGCTGACCTGCATACACACCGACCCAGTCTGATTGGTCTTCCTCTTCAGCATCATCTTCACTGTGCAACAACAACATTGTGCGACAAAAGTCTTCGTTCAGTGGCCAGGTAGCGTTTGTTGAGCCGCCACTTTCAACAGGAACTTTTCCGTTTCTTGACGCAAATTCATACCAAGAACATCGATCATCGCGTCTTCTTGCTAGGTACTTGTCCAGAGGAGTGTTACTGGTAGCTGTGTTACCATTCCGCTCCAGACGTCTTGAGCCTGTCAGGGATAGGTATCTGAAGTTTCTACTGCTTTGCCACAATTTCAAACCACTCAGCTCAAACGAAGCCTCTGGCCCGCTAACATCGCGTCGTCCCACAGTTTTCATGAGTAACTTTGCACAAATGGATCTCCCAGATACCTCGTCGCCTCTCTCCGTCGTATTGACCATGTCTTTAAATAGATCAATGGTGGCTCCGGTAGGCTCGTTGTCCTTACAAGCGTATCCACATACGTAGTCTATCACAGCCATAATCTCGTTATCACTTGGGTCATCTGGAGGGAATTGGACAATATCAAACTGAGATCCCCATTACAGTAGGGTGCCCAGTTCCGTGCCACTTCAACTTTAAATTACTCTATCTTTTTAGCTGTGATACCATTTTACATGATTTTTGCTAGGAATAATCCAAATTTATCAATTGTTATAATCAACAAGGAACTAACTCCAACATTTAAATTTTTTCCGAGTTAAAGGCATATTTTTCATAGCAACTCGCGTTACCAGTTCCGAGCCACCGCGTACCAGTTCCGTGCCACTTACAACTTTGCAATTTGCTTATGATTTAAAAATCATTTTAAGTAATAACTTAGACAAAAATCATATCCTTGCCCTCTGGTTGCTTTTTTATTCTATTAACAGAATTTTAACTTCACAATACGGTAGTTGAATTCTTTAAAATAAACCATTTACGAGTTTTGCTTGTCTGTCGACAAAAATATCATTTCAAACTTATGTCATTTAGTAAATAGTAAAGAGTATCAAACGTCCTATTATTGTGACAGATAATTGCGCCAGATATGATGTTTTGGCGAGAAAAAAGAGAATGTGGGATGTAATCTTTAGCAGAATCTCACACTTCCCTGGAAGAACACGCGTGAACGTAAACTACTGACAGAAAGAAACGCTCACGGAAAATAACTCACTCTGGCATGGATCACTGGCGGACAATTCTGAAGCTGTTAACTCCTGTTTATATTTTTTTTTTATCCAACCCTTTTAAAATACTTATCTTTACCAAACAGTTTTTGTTTGGTAAAATAAGCTGCAAATGTTTTGAAATCCTGGCCTAAAAAATCCAGCCTCTCAATTATAGTGATACGTAATTTTCATCGACGTCATGATTGAATGAAAGACAGGGTTTATGTTTAAACAAATAACTGAGTTTCGTCTTAAAAACTATAATTGTCGCTTAATAAAATCAAACCTTATTGAATAATAATTGATAAAGAAACCATGTCATTTAGAACTCACACAAATATACTCTTTCTGTGACCTCAAATTTGTGTAAACAAGAGAAACAAGAGAACTTGCGTGAGGTGGCACGGAACTGGTACCACTACTAAAAAATCGCACATAAAACTAAAAGCAACAGAAGATTAAAACCACTGCATCAAGCGAGAAAAAACAATCAGATAACGTAGCTTTGACTCTTTTTTAAGAGTGGCTTCCTGTAAATATCGACTTTGCCGTTCGAAGTCGGGAAACTCAAAATTTCCCAAACTCTGCAGTAACATAGCCCATAGTGAAGTACTGTCTGCGCTGAAACTATTTTCTCGATTTATTCTATTTTCGCGGAGAAAATCGGGATCTTGTCATTTTGGACTCAGAGGGGCTTATACGCGGGTCGTTTATGGACCTCCAAAAACGTATCGCTCCAGCAAAAATGTAAATAGTTATCAAACCATATAGAATTAGCAATCATTTGAGACTTTCTAGAAAATAAAACATTATTTAGTAAATATTTTCCAGATTTTTAAATATTTATGAAAAATCTCATATTTTTGATACTCGAAAAATCACTTCATTTCAATGCCGAATATTTCCCATGTTACCCTGATTTTGAAAATACTGTAGGTATGGAAGGTTATGACAGTCCTTCTGCTTCTCAAAAATATAAAAACATTTTTGGGGAATAAATTCTACGAGCGTGTGTGACCCGATTTACATAAGGCTCTAACCGCTAAAATGCAACTTTGCTTCTTGGAAATTAACGAACCGCGACGCGAACAAATTGATGTATTGTGTCGCTGAATACAAATTCCCACACCAAAACACAAGAATAAGTTGTTGAAGCAAATAAACATTTTTATTTTCATATCTCAGCCGGTATTTCGAGGCGATTTAGGGTTTGTCTTATCTGAAAGTTCGAGTCAAGTCCCACGATAAGACTACGATACCGTCTCTTTGTGCCTGGCATTTGTGTCTGAATAATAGTTCTCAAATTAAAATTGAAAAGCAAAAGGTTTTGAAGCGTCAAATGATTGTCAATAATCTAATTACACATCTGAGACAGCATTTCAAGGCAGAATGTGTGGATCTCAAGTTTGTGTCATCTGAAAATTCGTAGCAAGGAAATATTTGGGCATGTGAATTTGCTAGGTTTTGATTGCGCACAGCAATTTTCACGCCGTTTTTGATCCGGTGTTGTCCAATATCTAAGCTTCTTTCGGTTTTGTCCTGGCTGCTGCGACAAAGCAACAGATTTCTCAGTGACTTGACAGAATTTTAACATTAGACAACAATCAAACAGGTATTGATGACGTGACGATAGAAAATGCCTTGCGTAAATATCAGTCTTTACTTAATCGTATATCTCATACGAAGCTACATCCGGGACCTGAGTGACATATTTTCCATATCCTCACTAGTGTTGCCTGCGAACATCCGGTACACGCGAGCTTAAACTTGGTCTCCCGTGTTAATGTAATACCGATGACCTGGAAGTCGGACCCCGACAGTGAGATCAATGAGACGGCGCAAAAATGGGCGGCCCGGAACTACCACCTGACATGTAAACTTGAGGAGATCAATCAAAGACTGCACCTCACGGAGAGTGACCTTCTTGCGAGTCAAAAAAATTAACAATTTGGTTAGAGCAGGCCTGCAGGTTTTCATGGGGAAGGCGCGCCTCCATGGCCGTGGTATCCAACTCGATACCTGGCAAAGGACAAAACCTGAACGGGGCCAATTGTCTTATCTGGGGCTATGAGAATGCGATGGTACCCACAGAGTTGTAAAAAGATATCTAACTGCTTCTGGCACAGTGTGACTCTGACGAAGCGATGATGAGGAAGTCGTCTAGTAGGTGGATAATATGGGCATTAACGAAATTATCGAGAACAATGACAGCGCGTTATAAATATCCCCACTAGCACGCAGGGGGTGTTATTGTTTTGCATGCGTAGGGGCTGGGAATGAGTATTACACGGCACGCAATGAACTGTGGGATAGGCGCAAAAAAATATCCCATAACTCTCTGCGCGCCCTGTTAAAACTATCCCATAACTCTCTTCGCGCATCCTGCTAAAACTATCCCATAAATCTTTGCGCGCCCTAAATAGCTCGGCCGGAAATTAAGCGTCTGGGTACGAGACTGGTCGGTGATCGTTTTCGGCGTTGTAGTGTGGACAAGAGTGGATTACCAAGAGTTTCCATATTTATTATATGGCAACGATAATCCCGGCATGACCTCTAAGAAATCCCGTAATGACCTCGCAGTTCACGACTCGCAAAAAGTCGAATCTCCTTCAAATGAAATTCAAAAAAAGATTTTATGCTTTCCTATCTGTATGTTATTTAGTAATGAGGGATGCCATCACTACTGAGCTTTGTTTGCGAGACAAAATATGACAGACACCTTTATATGGGATAAATTTGGCTATATGAGAACATATAGCCTCTTTATTACCAAACTTACCTAAAATTGTTACAAAATACAGAATTATTTTATGCCTCGCAAAGGTGAGGGCATACAAACCGTAGGTAGCTTACAACACCTTCTTGAATAGTAATAAATTGTTCCTGTTTCTACATAAGATAAAGTCCAGCTTATACAGTCTTATGCGGTGGTTCGGGGAGAAGGTGGGAAAACCTCTTCACTACACCTTGAGGAGACGAAAATGGCAGCCAAAACAAATGGCGAAGGCTTGATACGTCATCATGGCCCGTGATTCGTCAATGCGATATTTTCCATCCCATGGGGGAGGATGCGCTGACCACAATGGTTTACACGCGCATGTTATCGAAGTGACACAAACCTTGACAAATTTACAATTTACAGAATATAAAAAGGATCTAGGAAGCATAAAAACTATTATCTGTTCCCGATAATCTCCTTTATGCTTTCCTATCTGTATGTTATTTAGTAATGAGGGATGCCATCACTGCTGAGCTTTGTTTGCGAGACAAATATGACAGACACCTTTATATGGGATAACTTTGGCTATATGAGAACATATAGCCTCTTTATTACCAAACTTACCTAAAATTGTTACAAAATACAGAATTATTTTATGCCTCGCAAAGGTGAGGGCATACAAACCGCCAAAGCCCGAAGGGCCGCCCACCCCAGCAGAAATGGCAAAACCATGATTACCAAAGCATTTGTCAAATGTCAAGAAATTATCATGTGTAAAGTAAAAATGCTGCCTGATTATCCAGTGTGACTTGGTAATTGTAGGTCAGAATGAATGAACAACTAGCCCTGCATGTTGTCAACGCATTGCTCGACCTGTAAGAAAAGAACAAAAGAAACAAGCAACAGCAACGTAAAATTATTTACTTCACATATAAACTAGTCATGCACTTATGGAAACAATCAGCCCTGCACTTTGTCCCCATCTGTCCTAAAAGGATGTTTATACTTTAAGAAATTAGACAAGGCAATATACCCTGTATTTTGCCCTGTCTCATTTACACCATTATGTCAATTGTTTTTACTTTGAAAAGGAATTGTTCTGCCAGAGTTTCCATAATACAAAACAACCTTCCCTGAAAGTTGCAATGCACAGAGGAACCAAAATCCTGATAGATATTAATTTGGCATTACCCCAGTTTTAAAATTAGCAGCTCTGTAAAATATTACCAAAAAGTGCATTATGAAGTCAAAGTTGCAATCCTAATGTACCTCTTAAATGCATCTGATTTCCAGCGACCTAAAAGCCTAATTTTTTCTTCAGAAAATCCCTGCTCTGCAGCAAATGTGGCTGCCCCTATACGGAAACTGTGGCCTTTGTACCTAGATGGGTCCAGACCACAGGAAAGTATTGCCTGATTAAGTTGTAAATAAAAGGAAGTTCTTGATATTGGCAATCCAGATTCGGTACGAAAAAGTGGGCCACTTGAAGTTCCCCTGATTGCAATATACTCCAATAATGCCTGAACTGGACAAATCGACCTATGCCTGTTAATTTTGAGTGCAAACGGCTGTTGGTTTTTATTGTGCTAGAATTTATAAAATGTCACTTTTATGGCTGAGGTATAACCACTGGTATCAGATAGAGCCGTCAATTGTCCAAGTTGCAGAATTTGATCCACACTGTTTTTACCAGTGTATGTTATTTCCCCAATACGAAGAAAAGCAAAAATGCCAATGAGCACATCGATCTAAACAGCAACCTTTGATGCACTGAGCCGCATATGCTCTTTGCTGCATCACATATGCTAGTTAGAATAGGAATAGTGACAGGAAGCCTGATATCAAACCTGGGGTTAATTTTACCATAGCCTTTAAGCATCTCAATGATGAATGGGACTCTTGTTGGATCACTCACTCCAGCAAGTCTGTGAAAGTATCCCAATGCTGAAATGTAAGTATAAACTGTGGACGAAGCAAATAAGCTATAAACAATGATAAATTAGAAGGTGATATAAGGATGGTATTGGAATCCATTATCTTGATGTTACGAGAAAATTGCTGGAAAAGAGACCATGCCCTTTTATATGTAGAAACTGATGATGGCTGCAAACTTGAGATAAACAATTTTTCTATTATATTCCCCAGTTCTCTGGTAGTAGTTGCCAAGGGATGGGACTGGGCTCTTTTTACATGTTTGGCGCCAGAGAGCGGAACTTCTGAACCTGTAAACGAGATAAAGAGTCTGCTAGCTCATTATAAATGCCTGGTATATGTTGAGCTCTGAAATGAATATTATATTTTATTTGCATATCAATACAAATTTTCCCAAGAAGACCATGAGATCTTTATCCTTGCATGTTTACTAATGACATGAACCAGTGCCTGGTTGTCAGTGAAAAAAATAATGCGCTGATTAGCCATTAAGCTACCCCGAATGTGCAAACGGAGAACAATGGGAAAAAAATTCAAGAATTGCTATATTCTTAGATTTCCAACTTTCTGGCCATTCACCAAAGCACCACCTTTTATCCAACACTGCGTCATAACCTAAAGAACCAGCAGCATCAGTGTAGAGTTTTAGCCAGTTAGATGACAACCAATTGTCCTTCAAAAAGAAAGACCGACCATTAAATTGTGATAAAAACTGTTGCCACATCAAGAGGTCATCCTTAACATGTCTTTTGAGTGTAATCTTGTAGTATGGTTTTGAAACACCAATTGTCAGGTCTATGAGCCTCCGGAGAAAAGCTCTACCTGGGACCACCACTGAGCATGTGAAATTTAACAATCCAATCAGAGACTGAAGCTCTCTAAGAGTGACCTTCTTGCGGTTCATGAAATCTGCTATAAGATTACGACATGCTAATAATTTATCCTCAGGCAAACGGGCTTCCAACTTTTCTGTGTCAAGTTCAATACCTAGAAGTGATAAAGTTGTATTGGGGCCTTTTTTTTCAGGTGCCATGGGTATACCTAATTCAGAACACAGATGCAGGAATTTCTTCAACTTTAGCTCACAAGAAACTAAGTCAGAGCTAACAATCAAAAAACCATCAAGGACATGCACAATGTGCTGGATACCAAGCTTATTTTGAGCAACCCAATTAACTGCCGTACTTAGAGCTTCAAAAGTTTTACATGAACTAAAACATCCCATTGGCATGCATCTATCATAATAGTATCTGCCATTCCAGCAAAAACCAAGGAGATGATAATCAGCTGGATCAATTGGCATTATTCTAAATGCACTTTTAACATCTGTTTTTGCAAGGCCACTACCTTTGCCGGATAGTTGTATTTCCTTAATTGCATCATCAATTGTTGAGTAATGGACTGTTGAATGTTCTTGCAAGATACCATCATTAACTGATGCACCCTTGGGATATGACAGATGGTGAATCATCCTGAATTCACCTGGCTGTTTTTTAGGTACTATTCCCAATGGAGAAACCACAAAATTCATAAATGGTGGCTGATCAAAAGGTCCTTCAAGACGACCAAGTTCCAACTCTTGTTTTATCTTTTTGTCAACTATTTCAGGGTGTTCCCTAGCAGACAATAAATTGGGTGCACTATAAACAGCTCTGGTTCCTTCGAAATGAATTGGAAATCCAAATGTAAAACCCTTTAGTAAGAAATCTACGGCTGCAGTTGGGTAACCCTGTAGAAATAAGGCTAATTTATCTACCCTTACTGGTGTTGGTAGCTTGGGAAGTTGCTGCCGCAGTGGCAGTGTGTGACTGGGTAGCTGGATGAGAGCCCCCACATTTATAGCAAGTGTGTTTAAATGCACAATGTGTGACTGTGCATTGAAAGCCTTTATTAAACCGGAAACAGAAACCTTTGGGAATATCGTTAGGATGCAAAGGCCCTTGAGCATTGTGCCCACTTTTGTTTACACCGGATTGACGCGGTTGAATGGTTTGGGATCTTAGCAATAATTATCAGTGAATTTCCCCCCATGCCAGGGTCACTTGAAGCTGTTTCAGATACCTAAAATTATCGTCATAAAATCTCCAGTTGCCAACGCGTGCAGCCAAATCCCTTACCACCTCCCCATATTTCATTAGAGCAGGTGCTGCTTCCGGGTATTTAAGCGTGTAAACCCCAACAAATATTTGAAATGCTGATGTCCATGTTTCTATGTTTGCTATGCGTTTTGGTTTGTTAGTTGGCTCTAGGCTTATATTCGGTGATGCCGACCCATTAGCATTTGACTCATTTACAACAAGATGGTACCCCTGGGAATGGTATCCCGAATTGAGTAGAGTGCCCAAATCAATATACCCATGCCCCCATAGTTTAGCCTTGATCTTGTCTGGAACTCGAGCATCAATTGGAACGGATACTGAATTAAATACGGCTGCTGGTTTGTGTGCCGAAGCATCAACTGGCACGGTCTCACCTGAGATAGCCTGCACTGCAGCTGTTATGGACTTTTCCACTACTTCTTTCTCCGACCCAGGCCCAATTCCCTCATTGGCGACACTCTCCTGCGATTTATATCTGCCACTCAGCTGCTCTTGAAGACCTGTCACAACTGCCTCGGTGATAGATTTGGCTATCCGCTCAATTGCATCAGCAGAGATTGGAGGAGCATCCCCGGCAGAAGTAGCTACTGCACCAGTCTCAATCCCTTCAATGGTAACCTCTGATGGTAAATCTAAAACTATATCTGAGTTTTGGGTTACTGGGGGATTTGAAACCTTATTGGGTTTGGACTTTGTTGGCCTCGCCCTCACATCCTCCCTTACTACAGTACTAAGCTTCCTCTTTCTTGTGCTTCTCCTCATGATAATGCTTAAAATGCCAACTACAATGAAGCACAATAGATAATTAGTAAGTTTTTTGTTCCCTAGGTATGCAATAACGAACAGTAACAAACTAATGTAAACATTACTTACACTACAGATACAACAAATAAGAAATTTAAGGCAAGCAGCAGGACAGTCTGGTCATCAACATTGATGTCCGAAACATTGACATGTCCCATGTAACGGCTGCATAAAATATCAACAATTCTGCATGTGAGAATTGTATTATACAACACTGCCATAACCAGCAGAAAACAGGACAGTCTGGCCATTAACATGCCTGAACATGTCCATCAACCCAATAAATTGTTAAATGTATTTCTGAAATGCACTATGTGCTAGCAACAACATTGCAAATAATATATATAAATAGCCTGATACTGCACCAAAGCTGAGGTTTGATATTTCCCGTAATGACCGAACGGCAGAGGTTAGTAAGTTGTTTATTATATGGCACTTTTCTAAAACTTTTTACGAACCGGAAGTCGCCTCGTACATTTTCCCGCCGAAGTAACTCAAAAAACACGCGCCCGCGTCGACTCGCTCGACAAGAAACCCGTGTTTGAAAACCATGTCACATTTGCTCAAAAGTGATAAATCTCTTACTAGTATGGATGTCAAAATACATCGGAATCAATTCTTTTACAGATAAAAAAAAAAAGAAGTTTTTTACAGTTATGCGTTGGAAGTTTTTTGTCAAATTTTTTAATTCAAATCTATTCAACTTTTCTGACAAAACTCCTGGGAATCAATTTTTGATCCGCGTGGCTGGGCTTTCGGTTGGCCTAAGACTTTTGGAACTTTTTTACTCTAGTCTATATATATATATATATATATAGGTGATCAGCAAAAAACATTGTTTATTCTTCTTTTGTGACAGTATATATATATATATATATATCTATATATATGTCATGTATAAATCGTGGCTGAAAATGAAAAGCCTGGCTTGTTACATGTAACAATCCCGGCTTTTTACATAAAAAGCCTGACTTTTTACAAAATATATATTTGTAACAATCCCGGCTTTTTACATGTAACAAGCCTGGCTTTTTACATAACAATCCAGTCATATTATATATCTTGTAAAGATCCCGGCTTTTTATGTAAAAAGCCCGGCTTTATACACCGTAACAATCCTGGCTTTTTACACGTAAAAAGCCTGGCTTGTTACAAATATATATTTAGCCTGGATTGTTATGTAAAAAGCCAGTCACAATATATATCATGTAAAAAGCCGGGATTGTTATGTAAAAAGCCTGCATTTTTACACCGTAACAATCCCGGCTTTTTACATAAAGATCCTGGCTTTTTACAAATATATATTTAGCCTGGATTGTTATGTAAAAAGCCAGTCACAATATATATCGTGTAAAGAACCGGGATTGTTATGTAAAATATCGGTCACAAATTATAAATATATATCGGGTGTAAAAAGCCTGGCTTGTTACATGTAACAAGACCGGCTTTTTACATAAAAAGCCTGGCTTGTTACAAAATATATATTTGTAACAATCCCGGCTTTTTACATGTAAAAAGCCTGGCATTTTACATAACAATCCAGTCATAATATATATCGTGTAAACATCCCGGCTTTTTATGTAAAAAGCCAGGCTTTATACACCGTAACAATCTTGGCTTTTTGCAAATATATATTCAGCCAAGATGGTTATGTAAAAAGCCAGTCACAATATATATCGTGTAAAGAACCGGGATTGTTTACAAAAGTACCGGTCAGAAAATATAATATATATCGGGTGTAAAAAGCCTGACTTGTTACATGTAACAATCCCGGCTTTTTACATAAAAAGCCTGGCTTGTTACACAATATATATTTGTAACAATCCAGGCTTTTTACATGTAAAAAACCTGGCTTTTTACATAACAATCCAGTCATGATGTGTAAAGATCCCGGCTTTTTATGTAAAAAGCCTGGCTTATACACGGTAACAAACCTGGCTTTTTACAAATACATATTCAGCCATGATTTTATGTAAAAAGCCAGTCAGCCAGATATATCGTGTAAAGATCCTTGCTTTTTATGTAAGGAGCCCGGCATTATACACTGAAACAATCCTGCCTTTTTTAACGCGCTCAACATAAACATCTTGCTTTTAAAATACGTATTAAGATCAGGATCTTTCTGTAAAGAGACAGGATTTCTGCATTGTGAAAGTTACAAGCTTTTTACATTCCTAGCTATATGTACATTAGTCATGGATTTTTGCGTTAAAAATGGCAGTATTTTTAGGTCTTTAACTTAACGAACTTTTACACGATATATATTGCGACCGTCTTTTTACATAACAATCCCGGTTTGTTACACGATATATATTGCGACCGTCTTGTTACATAACAATCCCGGTTTGTTACACGATATATATTGAGCCCGCTTTTTACATAACAAAACGGGATAAACACGGGCTACAGGAAATAAACGGGAGATTTTCGCAGCACAAGTTTTCCGAATAGTACTAGCCACAATTTGATCTTTCTTCTATTAATCCGTTTCCTTCTACAGGAAGTTTAGTAGTTAATATCAATACTGGGAAAGACTATAAATGAATTACAGACAATCAACTTGCACAAACATGGGCGATATGTTGCTTTAAAATTCCTTCACTGCTAAAAAGCACCGTTTGGATATCGCCACCGCTAAAAAACAAATGCTTGATGAAGATTTGCGAGCCTAAAAGCTTCACTAGTCACTAATATAAGTAATGCAATGGATGCCAAAGATGAGCAAATTTTAGATAACTGTAGCAAACAAATCGCAAAGTGATTACACAAAATATCCTGCTTGAACACATGAATCAATTACTCATGAGCAAATCCGCTTATACCTCGCATCTCGAATTGTTGGCGAAATAAAATAAATTTTCTGTCCAAATGTCATTCACAAGTTTCTTAATTCACGTGTGTGAGTTTCGGCCTGTTATACATACTAGGCACCACTGTGCATTGGCTTGCTCGAGTGATCATACTACAGTCAAGGGTTTAATCTCCTATCCGAAGGGACAATTTTATTAACTGGTAAGGGCTTTTCCCTGAGCCTGCTTTGATAACGATATATATTGCGACCGTCTTTTTACATAGCAATCCCGGTTTGTTGATTATGTCATTGTGTTATTGTGTTTTGGATTATGTCAATAGAGCTTGTAAATATATACTAATTATATGACATTACTACCCGCCTCGATTAGCCTACTGCTATTGTGGGTAGTAATTTGTCTAATATATTTTAAGAAAATAGTAATAAACTGAAACTGAAACTGAAACTGTTACACGATATATATTGAGTCCGTCTTTTTACATAACAATCCCGGTTTGTTACACGATATATATTGAGCCCGTCTTTTTACATAACAATCCCGGTTTGTTACACGATATATATTGCGACCGTCTTTTTACATAACAATCCCGGTTTGTTACACGATATATATTGAGCTCGTCTTTTTTTACATAACAATCCTGGTTTGTTACACGATATATATTGCGACCGTCTTTTTACATAACAATCCCGGCTTTTTACACGATATATATTGCGACCGTCTTTTTACATAACAAACCCGGCTTTTAACACGATATATATTGCGACCGTCTTTTTACATAACAATCCCGGCTTTTTACACGATATATATTTTCCCGTCTTTTTACATAACAATCCGGTTGGTTACACGATATATATTTTGTAAAAAGCCAGGATTTTTACATAACAAAACGGGCTAAACACGGGCTACAGGAAATAAACGGGAGATTTTCGCAGCACAAGTTTTCCGAATAGTACTAGCCATAATTTGATCTTTCTTATATTAATGCGTTTCCTTCTACAGGAAGTTTAGTGTTTATTAATATCAATACAGGAAAGACTATAAATTACCGACAATCAACTTGTTGCTTTAAAACTCCTTCACTGCTAAAAAGCACCGTTTGGATATCGCCACAGCTAAAAAAAATAATACTTGATGAAGATTTGTGAGCCTGGAAAAGCTTCACTAGTCACAAAGTAATGCAATGGATGCCAAATATGAGCAAATTTCAGATAACTGTAGCAAACAAATCGCAAAGTGATTACACAAAATATCCTGATTGAACACATGAATCAATTACTCATGAGCAAATCCGCTTATACCTCGCATCTCGAATTGTTGGCGAAATAAAATAAATTTTCTGTCCAAATGTCATTCAGAAGTTTCCTAATTCACGAGTGTGAGTTTCGGCCTGCTTGAATGTTATACATACTAAGCACTACTGTGCATTGGCTTGCTCAAGTGATCCTACTATATACAGTCAAGGGTCATTCATCTCCTATCCGAAGGGACAATTTTATTCACTGGTAAGGGCTTTTCCCTGAGCCTGCTTTGATAACGATATATATTGTGCCCGGCTTTTTCCATAAAAATCACGGTTTGTCACAAGATATATATTGCGACCGTCTTTTTACATAACAATCCCGGTTTGTTACAGGATATATATTGAGCCCGTCTTTTTACATAACAATCCCGGCTTTTTACAAGATATATATTGAACCCGTCTTTTTACATAACAATCCCGGATTTTTACAAGACTATATATTGAGCCCGTCTTTTTACATAACAATCCCGGCTTTTTACAAGATATATATTGAGCCAGTCTTTTTACATAACAATCCCGGTTTGTTACACGATATATATTGCGACCGTCTTTTTACATAACAATCCCGGTTTGTTACACGATATATATTTTGTAAAAAGCCGGGTTTGTTACATAACAAAACGGGCAAACACGGGCTGCAGGAAATAAACGGGAGATTTGCGTGTTCGTAGCACAAGTTTTCCGAATAGTACTAGCCACATTTTGATCTTTCTTCTATTAATGCCTTTTTCGGGAAAGACTATAAATTACCGGTAGTCAACCCTCAATAAAGCGACATGTTGGTTTGAAACCCTTCACGGCTTAAAGCATCGTTTCGATATCGCCACAGCTAGAAAACTACTTGATGACCCGGTGTCGTCTGAACCAAATGGAACTTAAAAAGAGCTCGAACCGGATCGAACGCGGATCGTTCGATACGGTTCGAGCTCTTTTGAGATCGAACCGGATCGAACTCTAGAATTTGGGTGAGTACGATCTCCGAACTAGATCGTACAATCTTCCTCGGAACGTTCGATCCAGTTCGATCTAGTTCGATAAAAAAATAATACGTGTCAGAATTCGGGGGCTACGCTATCTATGCACTCTGTTCAGTGTTATCTAATCGGGAAACTATAAATTATTCAGCTTTTAGTGTCTCGTAAATAGTATTTTCATTTATTATATAGACACGAGTGTTTTACTGGGAAATACGCCACTCGTAGATCTCATACGAAGCTACATCCGGGTCCTGAGTGACATATTTTCCATATCCTCACTAGTGAGGATATCGGTCAAAACGAAAGTGCTTGGAAATCAATTTGGAATAAATTTTTCTTGGTTGTCTATATAATAAAAAGAAAATTACACGGTGTCTTGAAGATATGAATTTTATTTTCTCGTGTCAAAAGCAATATTTTACTCACTCGCTGCGCTCTTTCGTAAAATATTGCTTTTGCCACTCGAAAATAAAATTCATATCTTCGCGCCACCGTGTAATATCCTCTATTTATTGAATTGATATAAACATTACCAAATGGGACAAAACACAATCCCCAGTTTTGTCCCAGTCTCAGAGTTCCTTCAGTGCCAACTACTTTAAAAGCCGGGCCTCGATCTCCAATTTTCCGCGGGCCTCATCGCGACTTATATGTCCCCAATCCTTGTTTCAAAAGGGCAGTTGTGGTAGCCCTTGACAACATTAGTTTCCCATTCTGTGTTTGTGTGTTCGTTTGTAAACGTGAGTGTGATTTATCTTTTTTTTTTCATAAACCTTAAAATCACGTTTTTGTAAACTCTATACATTGTACGTATACCTCGCATCTCTAATTGCTTGTCGAAATAAAACAATTAGTCAGTCCAAATGTCATTCAGAAGTTTCCAAAATTCACGAGTGTGAGTTTCCTGATTGAATGTTATACATACTAGTCACTACTGTGCATTGACCTGCTCGAGTGAGCTACAACAGTCAAAGGTTTCGTCCCCCATTCGGAAAGGGCAGTTTTATTCACTGGTAAGGGCTTTTCCCACAAAATAAAGCTATATTTAGAGCTTACCACTCGACCTGTAAAGCACTGTAGAGCTACCAAAACTATAAGTTAAGCTTTAGTGACTTAAACGTACTTGACAGCAAACATAACAGCCACGCAAGCACGTGTCGGTAAACAGTCAGTCAGAAGTGGTAAAAACTGAAAACAAGTTGTTTTTGACAAATGCAGGTTCAGGGAAAAGCCCTTAGCAATGAATCAAAATGGAACGGATGGGAGATGAAGGAAAATCCTTGAACTAGCATTTGCTGAAGTAAGATTACTCGAGAAAGTTAATGCACAGTAAGTAGTATCTAGCATGTAAAATATTCAAGCAGGAAACTCACACTCGCGGATTAGGAAACGTGTCAATGATACTTTGACAGGTAATTGTTCTATTTCGCTGATTTCGCTAACCAACTCGAGATGCGGTTTGGCGTATAGACTGCAGTAATCGATTCATTGTTCAAGCAAGAAATTTGTGTAATCACTTTGCGATTGGTTTTACTTAATAGTCATGTGAAAATTATTTATCTTTGGTATCCATTACATGACTAGTTAAGGTTTTGCCACCTCGCAAAGCTTCTTTTCTGGCTGTGGCAAAATAAAGGTGCCTTCAAGCCGCGAAGAATCTTCAAAGCAACATCTCTTCCATGTGTGTGAAAATATTTTATTGAAGGTTTGATTGCCAGTTATTTATAGTCTTTACAGTATTGATATTAAAAAGAAATGTCCTTATCAAAAATGTGGCTAGTATTAGTCGGAAAACTTGTGATGAGAATATCGCGTAAATCTCCCGCTTAGGGACACTGTCAAAACATATGTACTCGAACGGGACCCGATTTTTCACAAAGATGTGGTAGGTACCGGGTGATACCCACCCCCTGTCCGCGACGCTTATGGTACCCGTTATTGCTGTGAGATAGTAGGTGCCGGTCTATACCTCCTTGAGACCCGATTATTGCAAAAGTAGATGGTTGGCACCGGTATATACCCCTATGGGACCCTATATTTCATTAAACTGGGTGGTAGGTACCGGCCCATACCCCTATGGGACCCTATATTTCACTAAATTTGGAGTAGGTACCGGCCCATCGAAAAATCAAAAAGGTCAAAAAGGATAATAGCAGCAGAGGCTTACAACACAAATACCTGCATACGGTGCGCTGGGTTTTTGTCAAAGAAAAAGGAAGGAGCGAAAAGTAAAACCTTTAAAACTTCATCTTATCTATCTATCTATACTCGCGCAACCATTAAAATCGAGGAGTGGAAAGCGCGTGCAACCAAACAGTGTTGTTTATTTTTGCCGTCTTTTGTGGTATGTTCTAAGATATTGTAGGATATTTATTTCGTAAAATTAGTTGAGGATTATAACAAATATGTTGTGCAGGAAATGCTGGGCAGGATATTTATTTTCAAAATCATCCACCCCCCTCCCCCCTCAGAAGTCAAATGGTCTGCCCCTAAAACAAATATCCTTTGAATTCAGAGCCAATTAGAGAGCGTGCGGAATTAGATATCCATTGACCATGTTGACGTCGTGGATAATATGACATACTACGTGAAATCAGAGCACATTTGTCAAGTATTATGAATCCTATAAGCGTCTGTCGGGGGAGCGCTTGTGTTTGGCTGAAATAGATCCACTAACACATGAATGGGTTCCCCCTGACCTTTTCAGAGAGAAGTTAGAGTTAATTACCGAGTAAGATTGGAGGCAATAAGCCATATACGCTGCATATACATATACGCATTCCGAAAGAAACTATTGTTAGTTATTTTGGTTGTCTTCCTACATATGGACGTTCCCTAGAGAAACTTATTGCAATCAAAGCATTCGCAGGAATGCTAGTATGCTAACAGAGCTTCTACTTGGATAAACCACTAGCGCGCTGTGCAATGGCAACATCGAAAGTCTGACCGCAGGGCAGATCAAAAGAGCCGTGGTCCTGCCTCGAGTCCAGGAAACAATGGGCTAATTATCTGGCGGCAGCAAAAGGGCACAGAGAACCCCCCACTGCTTGGAACCGAGCTTTAGCGTTTGTATCTGATACAGTTCGAAAAAGTGCCGAGGCTAATGCTGCAGTGAATGTTTCAGCTCACTTTGAATGACAACTGTCAAATTTTGTTTGCTTAGCACGACTCAAGTCTATTTTTTTTTTGCGGGCTTCAAACGCGCTGCCGCCCCTTTGATGAATTAGCAAATCTAGCAGGAATTCTGACTATCCGCAGACTTCAAGCACGAATCTAGCGCGCTGTGTTTATGCCCGGCAACAGCTAAGCACGGCATTTCTAACGAAAGTCTGACCGCAGGGCATAAGATCAAAAGAGCCGTGGTCCTGCCTCGAGCGGTGTCATATCAGGCAGGCCAGAGAAACAATGGACTGCTGTCAAAAAATCTGTCGACGGCCATGTTTGACAGCAAGCAGATTTCCTGGAACCGGGTTTTGCTAGACTTCTCGGGGAATGTCCGTAATATTAGAGGTAAAAGTATTACTTTGCGCGCGTAATGAGAGGTTAAAAGTCTTACTTTGCACGCGCCTAGTACTGTGCATTTGTGAATCCCCCTGTGGTGCGCGCTTATCGTGACGTGTCCTCGGCATAAATACACAGTACTAGGCGCGCGCAAAGTAAGACTTTTATCTCTAATATTACGGACGTTCCCCGAGCAAGGGACTGCAAGCAGTCTAGGTTTTGTAATATAAAAACAACACTCGGACGGTGTAAGTTGCAGGGTGCATAGCCTGCGTTGTTCCGCTTCCCTGACCCGGTCGCTGACCCGTAGGCGTATAAACCACACTATAGATCGTTTTCAACGTTAAATCAGCTCTTTGCTCGCTAGATTAAAACATATTTCATTAAATGAACTTGAAAGAGGACTAAAAACTATGTAATTCTGCAAAGTTTTATCCGCATAGAATATTTGGTGTCCGAGATAAACGCATTTAAATACCAAATTTATTTACAGTGAAATGTATGGCGCCGCCATCTTGGTGCACCTAAATGGTGCACCAAGATGGCCGCCAAATGATCGAATGTCGCAAAAGTGTACAAAAACGACAAATATTGACCCAAATTCAGCTTAATACATAGATATTCACTTATATAACAGTCTGGAATAGTTTAGATTGTCATACCGATGAATTTGAAAACATTATGGCCTCCCAAAAATCGTGACTAGTATTGCGTGACAAAACTTGTTTTATTCGTATCTTCGAGGCAAAATAACAGATGTTCCTAAAATCTGGCATGGAAACTCGCTAGAGGTAGCTAGAAATGACACAAAAAGCACAAAGTGGTAGCGATCATAGTTTCAAAGTTAGAAACTGTATGACGTCATATGAAAACGATCTATTCTGATGATCCTGGAATTTACTGAAGAGCGATTGGATTTTTAAATTTGGTAATAAGACTATGATTTGAAGGGAATTATACAAGCGGTTGTGAAACTAGCTAATTAAATAAATCAAAGGTGTTTACATGTTTACATAGCTCTATAAGGCCTAAAGGCCTACGGCAAACGCCGTGCCAGAGTCGCGCCGTTCCAATACAAAACAATAGAAATTTCTTGGCTATAAAGTATAATGAAGCGGCATCCTTTGAAAAAGGAAAGGTTCAACAGAAGAAGAGCGGCTGAAGTTCGGCGTTTGCCGTAGGCCTAACTTGATATGAAATTCACATGTGTAGCAAGCGCAAATGTTCCGGACGGTACAAACTGCAGGTTGCAGGTTGCAGGTTTGCAGGTTGCAGGTTTGCAGGTTTGCAGGTTTGCAGGTTGCAGGTTTGCAGATGTGAGTGATCTTATGACACGTGGGAAAATTATTAACGCTAGTCCAGCAAGTACTCCTTACGGACATTGACGTCATTGAACACGTGACCGTGGGAAAATTATGACTATCTCCGCAGCATTTATATGAACGGCAATCAAACTTGGAAATTAAGGTGTTTAACGCTAGTCCAGCAAGAACTCCTTGATTACGGACAGTGACGTCATTGACACGTGACCGGGGGAAAATTATGAATATCTCCGCAGCATTTATATGAACGGCAATCAAACTTGGAAATTAAGGTGTTTAACGCTAGTCCAGAAAGTACTCCTTGATTACGGACAGTTGCGTCATTGAACACGTGACCGTGGGAAAATTGTGAATATCTAATCAAGGAGTACTTGCTGGACTAGCGTTTAAAACACCTTAATTTCCAAGTTTGATTGCCGTTCATATAAATGCTGCGGAGATATTCATAATTTTCCCACGGTCACGTGTTCAATGACGTCACTGTCCGTAATCAAGGAGTACTTGCTGGACTAGCGTTAAACACCTTAATTTCCAAGTTTGATTGCTGTTCATATAAATGCTGCGAAGATATTCATAATTTTCCCACGGTCACGTGTTCAATGACGTCAATGTCCGTAAGGAGTACTTGCTGGACTAGCGTTATAACTTTCCCACGTGTCATAAGATCACTCACATCTGCAAACCTGCAACCTGCAAACCTGCAACCTGTAAACCTGCAACCTGCAACCTGCAAACCTGCAAACCTGCAACCTGCAGTTTGTACCGTCCGCAAATGTTCGGCAAATGGAATACTTTATTTTCTACTAATTATCTGGCGGCAGCAAAAGGGCACACAGAACCCCCCACTGCTTGGAACCGAGCTTTAGCGTTTGTATCTGATACAGTTCGAAAAAGTGCCGAGGCTAATGTTGCAGTGAATGTTTCAGCTCACTTTGAATGACAACTGTCAAATTTTGTTTGCTTAGCACGACTCAAGTCTAATTTTTAATTTGCGGGCTTCAAACGCGCTGCCGCCCCTTTGATGAATTAGCAAATCTAGCACGAATTCTGACTATCCGCAGACTTGAAGCACGAATCTAGCGCGCTGTGTTTATGCCCGGCAACAGCTAAGCACGGCATCTCTAACGAAAGTCTGACCGCAGGGCATAAGATCAAAAGAGCCGTGGTCCTGCCTCGAGCGGTGTCATATCAGGCAGGCCAGAGAAACAATGGACTGCTGTCAAAAAATATGTCGACTGCCATGTTTGACAACAAGCAGATTTCCAGGAACCGGGTTTTGCAATAACAAAACTCGCACTCGGACGTTGCAGGGTGCATACACAGACAGACAAACGCAAATGTTTTGAGAAACGCTCTCTCCCGGTAAAGTTTCCCTGTTTTGAATACGAATGTCCGACATTTCCGCTTTGACATATGGCATCGAAGCCCAGAAGCAAACTCAGAAGCAAGGATTTTATTTTGTTACGTTCGGGATTTATTTTTTGGCTCGTGCAGTATTTGTCATGTCTGTTTTATAAAATCCTTGCTTCTGAGCTTCGATGCCATATGTCAGATATGTCACTCTTGATTGATCAGTTGAAAAGTCAGAAAAGTGCCCGTCTCTGATTTCATCTTCTGTCAAAGCGGAAATGTCGGACATTCGCATTCAAAACACAGAAAGCAGGGAAACTTTACCGGGATAGAGCGTTTCTCAAAGCCTTTGCCGAACATTTGCGTTTGCTACGCAGGCTATGCACCCTGCAACTTATAACCTGCACTCTGCATACCTTGCGCCCTGCACCCTGCACACCGTCCGTAACAACACTCGTACATAGCTGTACCTTGCCCGCAAAATAAGAATCCAGATTGTATAATATAATATTTCCTAACCGATTGCTTTCCTCATTACCCTGCTAGCAGAGGTTTTTTTCCGTCCGTCTCTTTTATTATAGCTAGCATTAAGCAGTCGCGTGTCTGGTATGTCGCGTGGTTGTTTTGATTTGCACCCGTATTTCCTCATCCGAAATTTGTTCTTTGGTATGAATGTTCGTGAGTCAAAGTGGTCAAGAACGGGGATTTATTTTCAAACTACGAATTCATGTCAAGGCAGGCGCCAAAATCAGGACCATGAGTAGTAGCATTGTGAATAATCAACTGCAAGCATACAAACAGTACAGACTGCGATCAAGAGCAATATTCCAAACATGATGAAAACAAAGATCTCACTCTTGTGCACATGAAGGGCGAAATCCGATAACAGTTTTCATTCGTGCGAGCGCGACCGCAAGGAGGCCATATGTTCTGTCAGGATTCGATCCGCGATCCATTTTTGGTAGCGACATAATATATCTTTTTGAACGCGACCCCTGCCTTAGCTGGTTTATCCAGGTAGAAGCTCTGGCATGCTAGCATTTCTGAATGCTTCAGGATACTGAACCCGAGAAATAGTTCTAGAGAAGAACAGGGCCGTCAATTCGATTGGACCTGAACGCATGAAAAATAATTCCTCGATCGACCCGAGGCATTCAGGAATGCAAGCATGCCAGAGATTCTACATATACAGTGAAACCTCGATATAACGATATGGCAAGGGGACAGCTAGCATGGCTAGTCTCCCTCGCAGCCCGTTCTTTGTGTCGGTCACGCAGCCCTACGATGTAGACTGGGGTGGTACCACATCGCTTTCAGCTTTGACCCTCAAGATCTGGTTGTATGTCCCGGGTGGTACCACCACCCTTGATCCGCAAGACCTGGTGGTAGATACCGGGTGGTACCACCTCCCTTTGATCCGCAAGATCTGGTGGTAGGTCCCGGGCGGTACCACCACCCTTGATCTGCAAGACCTGGTTGTAGATACCGGGTACCACCTCCTCCCTCTACTCCTTCATTAGGTAGGTGGTTCCGGGTCATACCCTACCCCCTTAAATCGGGTCCCAAGGAAGTACGAATGTTTTGACCGCGTCCCTTATTTCCTGTAGCCCGTGTTTGTCCCGTTTTGTTATGTAACAATCCAGGCTTTTTACAAAATATATATCGTGTAACAAACCGGGATTGTTATGTAAAAAGACAGGCACAATATATATCTTGTAAAAAGCCGGCGATTCAGAATAACTGAGTATAACAACAGATCACTTGCCAAATGTTCGGCTTTGTTTATTAAAAGACTTCATCAGGGCGCAACTCTTACTTACCGGGAATGTTACGTAAAAAGACGGGCACAATATATATCCTGTAAAAGAACCGGGATTGTCACAAGTATTAAAGACGGGCACAATTTTTATCTTATCAATTATGTAAAGAACCGCAGGGTTGTTAAAAGTAAAATCCCGGCATTCTACAACGTAAGAATACTACCACATTACACGCAAAATTCGTATACTTGAACCATATACAGTTAGGTACGAATTTCTATGTAAAAAGTTCGAATCTTTTACAAAATAGAAAGCCTGTCTCTTTTTTATAGAGATGCTGAACCTGCTTTGCCGAAAACGACTGACTCGCTGACTGCTCTCACTGACTGCTCACTGGCACGGCTTGCATTGCTATTATGGACTTGTTGTAAAATTAAATGCATTTGGGCCCCCATTTGCGTAAAACGCGAGGATCTTTACACCATTATCTTATGGCTTTATTCCAATGCAAAAATCCGCGCTCAACATAACATCTTGGTTCTTTGCATATTTAAGATCAGGGAAAAACCTTTACCAGTGAATAAAATTGTCCCTTCGGATGGGAGACGAAACCCTTGACTGTAGTAGATCACTTCTTGAGCAAGTCAATGCACAGTAGTGCCTATGTATAATCGAGTATAACATTCAAGCAGGAAACTCACACTCGTGAATTAGGAAACTTGTGATGACATTTCGCCAAGCAATTCGAGATGCGAGGTATAATTAATAGAACGGGTTTTCTTATGTGTAATTGATTCATGTTTTCAAGCAAGAAATTTGTACATGTAATCGCTTTCGACTGGTTTTACTACAGTCATCTGAAATCTGCTCATCTTTGGCATCCATTGCATTACTAGTGACTAGTGAAGCTTTCCCGCCCCGCAAAGAGTCATCAAGTGGTTTTCAAGCTGTGTGGCGATACCCAAACGATGATTTCAAACCAACATCTTGCCCATATCTGATCGAGGGTTTATTATCGGCAATTTATAGTCAATCCGGTATTGATATTAAATACGAAGCTTCCTTTACAAGGAAGCGCATTAATAGAAGGAAGATCAAAATGTGGCTAGTACTCTTCGTAAAACTTGTGCTGCGAAAATCACGTAAATAATATCTCCATTTTATTTCCTGTAGCCCGTGTTTGTCCCGTTTTGTTATGAAACAATCCCGGCTTTTTACAAAATATATAATCAATCAATATATATCATGTAACAAACCGGGATTGTTATGTAAAAAGACGGGCTAAATATATATCGTGTAACAAACCGGGATTGTTATGTAAAAAGACGGGCTAAATATATATCGTGTAACAAACCGGGATTGTTATGTAAAAAGACGGTCGCAATATATATCGTGTAACAAACCGGGATTGTTATGTAAAAAGACGGTCGCAATATATATCGTGTAACAAACCGGGATTGTTATGTAAAAAGACGGGCTAAATATATATCGTGTAACAAACCGGGATTGTTATGTAAAAAGACGGTCGCAATATATATCGTGTAACAAACCGGGATTGTTATGTAAAAAGACGGCCGCAATATATATCTTGTAACAAACCGGGATTGTTATGTAAAAACACAGTCACAATATAATCCAGTAAAGAACCTGGTACAATATTTATCTTGTAAAGAACCGCTCCCGGACGTAATACTACCATTTTACACGCAAAACTCCTGGACTTGAGACATATACAGTTAGGTAGGATTTCTATGAAAAAAGTTCGGATCTTTACAAAGTAGAAAGCATAAGATGATGGTGTAAAGATCCTCGCTTCTTACCCAAATGCATTTAATGCTTTGTGACCGGTGTAAGAATCCCGGCTGTCTTGGATCCTTACTTTGAGAATACATCATGAATGTGTCAACACGTTTTGGCGGCGAACAATACTGGAGCGATGTATCGTGAATTATCCCCCAAAATATAGCTACATTTAGAGCTTACCACAAAATATAAGAACATTTAGAGCTACCACTACTGGTCCTGATAGCAAAACTATCAGTGACTTTAACGTACTTTACAACAAGTCCATAACAGCAATGCAATCCGTTTCAGTGAGCATTCAGTGAGAAGTGGTAAAAACAAACTGGAAATAAATTATGTTGTCGTTTTTGACAAAGCAGGATCAGGGAAAAGCCCTTACCAGTGAATCAAATTGTCTTCGGAATGGGAGACGAAACCCTTGACTGAGCAAATGTCAATGCGCGATAACATTGAAGCAGGAAACTCACACCCGTGAATTTATAGGAAATTTGTGAATGACATTTGGACATCAGATAATTGTTCTATTTCGCCAAGCGATGCGAGATACTTAATAGGGCCAGGTTTGCGTATGAGTAATTGATTCATGTATTCAAGCAAGACAGTTGTGTAATCGCTTTGCGATTGGTTTTACTAGTCCTCTGAAATCTGCTCACATCTTTGGCATCCATTGCATTACTTATATTAGTGACTAGTGAAGCTTTTAATTGCCGCCTCGCAAAGCTTCATCAAGTTGTTTTTCTAGCTTTGGCGATATCCAAACGGTGCTTGAACCGTGAGGGAATTTCAAACCAACATCTCGCCCATCTGTGTGCAAGTACTCTATTGGAGTAGATTATCGGTAATTTATTGTCTTTCCAGTATTGATATTAAATGCGAAACTACCTTTAGAAGGAAATGCATTAATAAAGATCAAAATGTGGCTAGTACTATAAACTTGTGCTGTGAAAATCAGGTAAATTTCCCGTGTATTTCCTGTAGCCCATGTTAGTCCCGTTTTGTTATGTAACAATCCCGGCTTTTTACAAAATATATATCGTGTAACAAACCGGTCGCAAAATATAAATATATATCGGGTGTAAAAAGCCTGGATTGTTACATGTAAAAAGCCTGGCTTTTTACATAACAAGCCAGGCTTCTGATTATGACACGATTTATACAGCACATATATATGAGCAGTTGAAACGCGAAACGGGCCTTATCCCAAAACAGGGCTACGTTTTCAAGGACTGCGAGGCACCATCTCAAGTTCGGCATTTCGCTTGCGCAAAACCGGCGTAGGCATTTCGCGTTGCGTTTGCTCATGTTGTGCCACCTGACTGGCTAGCCTGTCTTCTCAAAATCCTGTTTGTTATGCACGGCAGCAGTTTGTGTGTTGTTTTCGCGTTGCCTTGAATTCGCCGAGGCAATGAGGTGCGCAGCGAGACAGTTTTCTTGTACAGTTTTGTTGTAGTAAAAATAATAGGGCGGAAATTCCTATGGGAAAAGACGTATTACACGTGACGACTTGCCGTTCGTGTTCTTGGCCAAGGCGTCTTGCTAACACGCGCTAGTATGCTTGCTCGCCAAGTCACGCCTTTGTAACACCCTCTGGCCTTTTACTTGGCCAATGCGGTTCAATCGACCTCTCTTTTGCGGCATAACATGAGCAGTTGAAACGCGAAACGGGCCTTATCCCAAAACAGGGCTACGTTTTCAAGGACTGCGAGGCACCATCTCAAGTTCGGCATTTCGCTTGCGCAAAACCGGCGTAGGCATTTCGCGTTGCGTTTGCTCATGTTGTGCCACCTGACTGGCTAGCCTGTCTTCTCAAAATCCTGTTTGTTATGCACGGCAGCAGTTTGTGTGTTGTTTTCGCGTTGCCTTGAATTCGCCGAGGCAATGAGGTGCGCAGCGAGACAGTTTTCTTGTACAGTTTTGTTGTAGTAAAAATAATAGGGCCGAAATTCCTATGGGAAAAGACGTATTACACGTGACGACTTGCCGTTCGTGTTCTTGGCCAAGGCGTCTTGCTAACACGCGCTAGTATGCTTGCTCGCCAAGTCACGCCTTTGTGACACCCTCTGGCCTTTTACTTGGCCAATGCGGTTCAATCGACCTCTCTTTTGCGGCATAACTTGTTGTGCCACCTGACTGGCTAGCCTGTCTTCTCAAAATCCTGTTTGTTATGCACGGCAGCAGTTTGTGTGTTGTTTTCGCGTTGCCTTGAATTCGCCGAGGCAATGAGGTGCGCAGCGAGACAGTTTTCTTGTACAGTTTTGTTGTAGTAAAAATAATAGGGCGGAAATTCCTATGGGAAAAGACGTATTACACGTGACGACTTGCCGTTCGTGTTCTTGGCCAAGGCGTCTTGCTAACACGCGCTAGTATGCTTGCTCGCCAAGTCACGCCTTTGTGACACCCTCTGGCCTTTTACTTGGCCAATGCGGTTTAATCGACCTCTCTTTTGCGGCATAACAATTGTTGTGCCACCTGACTGGCTAGCCTGTCTTCTCAAAATCCTGTTTGTTATGCACGGCAGCAGTTTGTGTGTTGTTTTTGCGTTGCCTTGAATTCGCCGAGGCAATGAGGTGCGCAGCGAGACAGTTTTCTTGTACAGTTTTGTTGTAGTTAAAATAATAGGGCGGAAATTCCTATGGGAAAAGACGTATTACACGTGACGACTTGCCGTTCGTGTTCTTGGCCAAGGCGTCTTGCTAACACGCGCTAGTATGCTTGCTCGCCAAGTCACGCCTTTGTGACACCCTCTGGCCTTTTACTTGGCCAATGCGGTTCAATCGACCTCTCTTTTGCGGCATAACATGAGCAGTTGAAACGCGAAACGGGCCTTATCCCAAAACAGGGCTACGTTTTCAAGGACTGCGAGGCACCATCTCAAGTTCGGCATTTCGCTTGCGCAAAACCGGCGTAGGCATTTCGCGTTGCGTTTGCTCATGTTGTGCCACCTGACTGGCTAGCCTGTCTTCTCAAAATCCTGTTTGTTATGCACGGCAGCAGTTTGTGTGTTGTTTTCGCGTTGCCTTGAATTCGCCGAGGCAATGAGGTGCGCAGCGAGACAGTTTTCTTGTACAGTTTTGTTGTAGTAAAAATAATAGGGCGGAAATTCCTATGGGAAAAGACGTATTACACGTGACGACTTGCCGTTCGTGTTCTTGGCCAAGGCGTCTTGCTAACACGCGCTAGTATGCTTGCTCGCCAAGTCACGCCTTTGTGACACCCTCTGGCCTTTTACTTGGCCAATGCGGTTCAATCGACCTCTCTTTTGCGGCATAACAATGTTGTGCCACCTGACTGGCTAGCCTGTCTTCTCAAAATCCTGTTTGTTATGCACGGCAGCAGTTTGTGTGTTGTTTTCGCGTTGCCTTGAATTCGCCGAGGCAATGAGGTGCGCAGCGAGACAGTTTTCTTGTACAGTTTTGTTGTAGTAAAAATAATAGGGCGGAAATTCCTATGGGAAAAGACGTATTACACGTGACGACTTGCCGTTCGTGTTCTTGGCCAAGGCGTCTTGCTAACACGCGCTAGTATGCTTGCTCGCCAAGTCACGCCTTTGTGACACCCTCTGGCCTTTTACTTGGCCAATGCGGTTCAATCGACCTGTTCTTTTGCGGCATAACATGAGCAGTTGAAACGCGAAACGGGCCTTATCCCAAAACAGGGCTACGTTTTCAAGGACTGCGAGGCACCATCTCAAGTTCGGCATTTCGCTTGCGCAAAACCGGCGTAGGCATTTCGCGTTGCGTTTGCTCATGTTGTGCCACCTGACTGGCTAGCCTGTCTTCTCAAAATCCTGTTTGTTATGCACGGCAGCAGTTTGTGTGTTGTTTTCGCGTTGCCTTGAATTCGCCGAGGCAATGAGGTGCGCAGCGAGACAGTTTTCTTGTACAGTTTTGTTGTAGTTAAAATAATAGGGCGGAAATTCCTATGGGAAAAGACGTATTACACGTGACGACTTGCCGTTCGTGTTCTTGGCCAAGGCGTCTTGCTAACACGCGCTAGTATGCTTGCTCGCCAAGTCACGCCTTTGTGACACCCTCTGGCCTTTTACTTGGCCAATGCGGTTCAATCGACCTCTCTTTTGCGGCATAACATGAGCAGTTGAAACGCGAAACGGGCCTTATCCCAAAACAGGGCTACGTTTTCAAGGACTGCGAGGCACCATCTCAAGTTCGGCATTTCGCTTGCGCAAAACCGGCGTAGGCATTTCGCGTTGCGTTTGCTCATGTTGTGCCACCTGACTGGCTAGCCTGTCTTCTCAAAATCCTGTTTGTTATGCACGGCAGCAGTTTGTGTGTTGTTTTCGCGTTGCCTTGAATTCGCCGAGGCAATGAGGTGCGCAGCGAGACAGTTTTCTTGTACAGTTTTGTTGTAGTAAAAATAATAGGGCGGAAATTCCTATGGGAAAAGACGTATTACACGTGACGACTTGCCGTTCGTGTTCTTGGCCAAGGCGTCTTGCTAACACGCGCTAGTATGCTTGCTCGCCAAGTCACGCCTTTGTGACACCCTCTGGCCTTTTACTTGGCCAATGCGGTTCAATCGACCTCTCTTTTGCGGCATAACATGAGCAGTTGAAACGCGAAACGGGCCTTATCCCAAAACAGGGCTACGTTTTCAAGGACTGCGAGGCACCATCTCAAGTTCGGCATTTCGCTTGCGCAAAACCGGCGTAGGCATTTCGCGTTGCGTTTGCTCATGTTGTGCCACCTGACTGGCTAGCCTGTCTTCTCAAAATCCTGTTTGTTATGCACGGCAGCAGTTTGTGTGTTGTTTTCGCGTTGCCTTGAATTCGCCGAGGCAATGAGGTGCGCAGCGAGACAGTTTTCTTGTACAGTTTTGTTGTAGTAAAAATAATAGGGCGGAAATTCCTATGGGAAAAGACGTATTACACGTGACGACTTGCCGTTCGTGTTCTTGGCCAAGGCGTCTTGCTAACACGCGCTAGTATGCTTGCTCGCCAAGTCACGCCTTTGTGACACCCTCTGGCCTTTTACTTGGCCAATGCGGTTCAATCGACCTCTCTTTTGCGGCATAACATGAGCAGTTGAAACGCGAAACGGGCCTTATCCCAAAACAGGGCTACGTTTTCAAGGACTGCGAGGCACCATCTCAAGTTCGGCATTTCGCTTGCGCAAAACCGGCGTAGGCATTTCGCGTTGCGTTTGCTCATGTTGTGCCACCTGACTGGCTAGCCTGTCTTCTCAAAATCCTGTTTGTTATGCACGGCAGCAGTTTGTGTGTTGTTTTCGCGTTGCCTTGAATTCGCCGAGGCAATGAGGTGCGCAGCGAGACATTTTTCTTGTACAGTTTTGTTGTAGTAAAAATAATAGGGCGGAAATTCCTATGGGAAAAGACGTATTACACGTGACGACTTGCCGTTCGTGTTCTTGGCCAAGGCGTCTTGCTAACACGCGCTAGTATGCTTGCTCGCCAAGTCACGCCTTTGTGACACCCTCTGGCCTTTTACTTGGCCAATGCGGTTCAATCGACCTCTCTTTTGCGGCATAACTTGTTGTGCCACCTGACTGGCTAGCCTGTCTTCTCAAAATCCTGTTTGTTATGCACGGCAGCAGTTTGTGTGTTGTTTTCGCGTTGCCTTGAATTCGCCGAGGCAATGAGGTGCGCAGCGAGACAGTTTTCCTGTACACTTTTGTTGTAGTAAAAATAATAGGGCGGAAATTCCTATGGGAAAAGACGTATTACACGTGACGACTTGCCGTTCGTGTTCTTGGCCAAGGCGTCTTGCTAACACGCGCTAGTATGCTTGCTCGCCAAGTCACGCCTTTGTGACACCCTCTGGCCTTTTACTTGGCCAATGCGGTTCAATCGACCTCTCTTTTGCGGCATAACATGAGCAGTTGAAACGCGAAACGGGCCTTATCCCAAAACAGGGCTACGTTTTCAAGGACTGCGAGGCACCATCTCAAGTTCGGCATTTCGCTTGCGCAAAACCGGCGTAGGCATTTCGCGTTGCGTTTGCTCATGTTGTGCCACCTGACTGGCTAGCCTGTCTTCTCAAAATCCTGTTTGTTATGCACGGCAGCAGTTTGTGTGTTGTTTTCGCGTTGCCTTGAATTCGCCGAGGCAATGAGGTGCGCAGCGAGACAGTTTTCTTGTACAGTTTTGTTGTAGTAAAAATAATAGGGCGGAAATTCCTATGGGAAAAGACGTATTACACGTGACGACTTGCCGTTCGTGTTCTTGGCCAAGGCGTCTTGCTAACACGCGCTAGTATGCTTGCTCGCCAAGTCACGCCTTTGTGACACCCTCTGGCCTTTTACTTGGCCAATGCGGTTCAATCGACCTCTCTTTTGCGGCATAACATGAGCAGTTGAAACGCGAAACGGGCCTTATCCCAAAACAGGGCTACGTTTTCAAGGACTGCGAGGCACCATCTCAAGTTCGGCATTTCGCTTGCGCAAAACCGGCGTAGGCATTTCGCGTTGCGTTTGCTCATGTTGTGCCACCTGACTGGCTAGCCTGTCTTCTCAAAATCCTGTTTGTTATGCACGGCAGCAGTTTGTGTGTTGTTTTCGCGTTGCCTTGAATTCGCCGAGGCAATGAGGTGCGCAGCGAGACATTTTTCTTGTACAGTTTTGTTGTAGTAAAAATAATAGGGCGGAAATTCCTATGGGAAAAGACGTATTACACGTGACGACTTGCCGTTCGTGTTCTTGGCCAAGGCGTCTTGCTAACACGCGCTAGTATGCTTGCTCGCCAAGTCACGCCTTTGTGACACCCTCTGGCCTTTTACTTGGCCAATGCGGTTCAATCGACCTCTCTTTTGCGGCATAACTTGTTGTGCCACCTGACTGGCTAGCCTGTCTTCTCAAAATCCTGTTTGTTATGCACGGCAGCAGTTTGTGTGTTGTTTTCGCGTTGCCTTGAATTCGCCGAGGCAATGAGGTGCGCAGCGAGACAGTTTTCCTGTACACTTTTGTTGTAGTAAAAATAATAGGGCGGAAATTCCTATGGGAAAAGACGTATTACACGTGACGACTTGCCGTTCGTGTTCTTGGCCAAGGCGTCTTGCTAACACGCGCTAGTATGCTTGCTCGCCAAGTCACGCCTTTGTGACACCCTCTGGCCTTTTACTTGGCCAATGCGGTTCAATCGACCTCTCTTTTGCGGCATAACATGAGCAGTTGAAACGCGAAACGGGCCTTATCCCAAAACAGGGCTACGTTTTCAAGGACTGCGAGGCACCATCTCAAGTTCGGCATTTCGCTTGCGCAAAACCGGCGTAGGCATTTCGCGTTGCGTTTGCTCATGTTGTGCCACCTGACTGGCTAGCCTGTCTTCTCAAAATCCTGTTTGTTATGCACGGCAGCAGTTTGTGTGTTGTTTTCGCGTTGCCTTGAATTCGCCGAGGCAATGAGGTGCGCAGCGAGACAGTTTTCTTGTACAGTTTTGTTGTAGTTAAAATAATAGGGCGGAAATTCCTATGGGAAAAGACGTATTACACGTGACGACTTGCCGTTCGTGTTCTTGGCCAAGGCGTCTTGCTAACACGCGCTAGTATGCTTGCTCGCCAAGTCACGCCTTTGTGACACCCTCTGGCCTTTTACTTGGCCAATGCGGTTCAATCGACCTCTCTTTTGCGGCATAACAATGTTGTGCCACCTGACTGGCTAGCCTGTCTTCTCAAAATCCTGTTTGTTATGCACGGCAGCAGTTTGTGTGTTGTTTTCGCGTTGCCTTGAATTCGCCGAGGCAATGAGGTGCGCAGCGAGACAGTTTTCTTGTACAGTTTTGTTGTAGTAAAAATAATAGGGCGGAAATTCCTATGGGAAAAGACGTATTACACGTGACGACTTGCCGTTCGTGTTCTTGGCCAAGGCGTCTTGCTAACACGCGCTAGTATGCTTGCTCGCCAAGTCACGCCTTTGTGACACCCTCTGGCCTTTTACTTGGCCAATGCGGTTCAATCGACCTGTCTTTTGCGGCATAACATGAGCAGTTGAAACGCGAAACGGGCCTTATCCCAAAACAGGGCTACGTTTTCAAGGACTGCGAGGCACCATCTCAAGTTCGGCATTTCGCTTGCGCAAAACCGGCGTAGGCATTTCGCGTTGCGTTTGCTCATGTTGTGCCACCTGACTGGCTAGCCTGTCTTCTCAAAATCCTGTTTGTTATGCACGGCAGCAGTTTGTGTGTTGTTTTCGCGTTGCCTTGAATTCGCCGAGGCAATGAGGTGCGCAGCGAGACAGTTTTCTTGTACAGTTTTGTTGTAGTTAAAATAATAGGGCGGAAATTCCTATGGGAAAAGACGTATTACACGTGACGACTTGCCGTTCGTGTTCTTGGCCAAGGCGTCTTGCTAACACGCGCTAGTATGCTTGCTCGCCAAGTCACGCCTTTGTGACACCCTCTGGCCTTTTACTTGGCCAATGCGGTTCAATCGACCTCTCTTTTGCGGCATAACATGAGCAGTTGAAACGCGAAACGGGCCTTATCCCAAAACAGGGCTACGTTTTCAAGGACTGCGAGGCACCATCTCAAGTTCGGCATTTCGCTTGCGCAAAACCGGCGTAGGCATTTCGCGTTGCGTTTGCTCATGTTGTGCCACCTGACTGGCTAGCCTGTCTTCTCAAAATCCTGTTTGTTATGCACGGCAGCAGTTTGTGTGTTGTTTTCGCGTTGCCTTGAATTCGCCGAGGCAATGAGGTGCGCAGCGAGACAGTTTTCTTGTACAGTTTTGTTGTAGTAAAAATAATAGGGCGGAAATTCCTATGGGAAAAGACGTATTACACGTGACGACTTGCCGTTCGTGTTCTTGGCCAAGGCGTCTTGCTAACACGCGCTAGTATGCTTGCTCGCCAAGTCACGCCTTTGTGACACCCTCTGGCCTTTTACTTGGCCAATGCGGTTCAATCGACCTCTCTTTTGCGGCATAACATGAGCAGTTGAAACGCGAAACGGGCCTTATCCCAAAACAGGGCTACGTTTTCAAGGACTGCGAGGCACCATCTCAAGTTCGGCATTTCGCTTGCGCAAAACCGGCGTAGGCATTTCGCGTTGCGTTTGCTCATGTTGTGCCACCTGACTGGCTAGCCTGTCTTCTCAAAATCCTGTTTGTTATGCACGGCAGCAGTTTGTGTGTTGTTTTCGCGTTGCCTTGAATTCGCCGAGGCAATGAGGTGCGCAGCGAGACAGTTTTCTTGTACAGTTTTGTTGTAGTAAAAATAATAGGGCGGAAATTCCTATGGGAAAAGACGTATTACACGTGACGACTTGCCGTTCGTGTTCTTGGCCAAGGCGTCTTGCTAACACGCGCTAGTATGCTTGCTCGCCAAGTCACGCCTTTGTGACACCCTCTGGCCTTTTACTTGGCCAATGCGGTTCAATCGACCTCTCTTTTGCGGCATAACATGAGCAGTTGAAACGCGAAACGGGCCTTATCCCAAAACAGGGCTACGTTTTCAAGGACTGCGAGGCACCATCTCAAGTTCGGCATTTCGCTTGCGCAAAACCGGCGTAGGCATTTCGCGTTGCGTTTGCTCATGTTGTGCCACCTGACTGGCTAGCCTGTCTTCTCAAAATCCTGTTTGTTATGCACGGCAGCAGTTTGTGTGTTGTTTTCGCGTTGCCTTGAATTCGCCGAGGCAATGAGGTGCGCAGCGAGACATTTTCTTGTACAGTTTTGTTGTAGTAAAAATAATAGGGCGGAAATTCCTATGGGAAAAGACGTATTACACGTGACGACTTGCCGTTCGTGTTCTTGGCCAAGGCGTCTTGCTAACACGCGCTAGTATGCTTGCTCGCCAAGTCACGCCTTTGTGACACCCTCTGGCCTTTTACTTGGCCAATGCGGTTCAATCGACCTCTCTTTTGCGGCATAACTTGTTGTGCCACCTGACTGGCTAGCCTGTCTTCTCAAAATCCTGTTTGTTATGCACGGCAGCAGTTTGTGTGTTGTTTTCGCGTTGCCTTGAATTCGCCGAGGCAATGAGGTGCGCAGCGAGACAGTTTTCCTGTACACTTTTGTTGTAGTAAAAATAATAGGGCGGAAATTCCTATGGGAAAAGACGTATTACACGTGACGACTTGCCGTTCGTGTTCTTGGCCAAGGCGTCTTGCTAACACGCGCTAGTATGCTTGCTCGCCAAGTCACGCCTTTGTGACACCCTCTGGCCTTTTACTTGGCCAATGCGGTTCAATCGACCTCTCTTTTGCGGCATAACATGAGCAGTTGAAACGCGAAACGGGCCTTATCCCAAAACAGGGCTACGTTTTCAAGGACTGCGAGGCACCATCTCAAGTTCGGCATTTCGCTTGCGCAAAACCGGCGTAGGCATTTCGCGTTGCGTTTGCTCATGTTGTGCCACCTGACTGGCTAGCCTGTCTTCTCAAAATCCTGTTTGTTATGCACGGCAGCAGTTTGTGTGTTGTTTTCGCGTTGCCTTGAATTCGCCGAGGCAATGAGGTGCGCAGCGAGACAGTTTTCTTGTACAGTTTTGTTGTAGTTAAAATAATAGGGCGGAAATTCCTATGGGAAAAGACGTATTACACGTGACGACTTGCCGTTCGTGTTCTTGGCCAAGGCGTCTTGCTAACACGCGCTAGTATGCTTGCTCGCCAAGTCACGCCTTTGTGACACCCTGTGGCCTTTTACTTGGCCAATGCGGTTCAATCGACCTCTCTTTTGCGGCATAACATGAGCAGTTGAAACGCGAAACGGGCCTTATCCCAAAACAGGGCTACGTTTTCAAGGACTGCGAGGCACCATCTCAAGTTCGGCATTTCGCTTGCGCAAAACCGGCGTAGGCATTTCGCGTTGCGTTTGCTCATGTTGTGCCACCTGACTGGCTAGCCTGTCTTCTCAAAATCCTGTTTGTTATGCACGGCAGCAGTTTGTGTGTTGTTTTCGCGTTGCCTTGAATTCGCCGAGGCAATGAGGTGCGCAGCGAGACAGTTTTCTTGTACAGTTTTGTTGTAGTTAAAATAATAGGGCGGAAATTCCTATGGGAAAAGACGTATTACACGTGACGACTTGCCGTTCGTGTTCTTGGCCAAGGCGTCTTGCTAACACGCGCTAGTATGCTTGCTCGCCAAGTCACGCCTTTGTGACACCCTCTGGCCTTTTACTTGGCCAATGCGGTTCAATCGACCTCTCTTTTGCGGCATAACATGAGCAGTTGAAACGCGAAACGGGCCTTATCCCAAAACAGGGCTACGTTTTCAAGGACTGCGAGGCACCATCTCAAGTTCGGCATTTCGCTTGCGCAAAACCGGCGTAGGCATTTCGCGTTGCGTTTGCTCATGTTGTGCCACCTGACTGGCTAGCCTGTCTTCTCAAAATCCTGTTTGTTATGCACGGCAGCAGTTTGTGTGTTGTTTTCGCGTTGCCTTGAATTCGCCGAGGCAATGAGGTGCGCAGCGAGACAGTTTTCTTGTACAGTTTTGTTGTAGTAAAAATAATAGGGCGGAAATTCCTATGGGAAAAGACGTATTACACGTGACGACTTGCCGTTCGTGTTCTTGGCCAAGGCGTCTTGCTAACACGCGCTAGTATGCTTGCTCGCCAAGTGACGCCTTTGTGACACCCTCTGGCCTTTTACTTGGCCAATGCGGTTCAATCGACCTCTCTTTTGCGGCATAACATGAGCAGTTGAAACGCGAAACGGGCCTTATCCCAAAACAGGGCTACGTTTTCAAGGACTGCGAGGCACCATCTCAAGTTCGGCATTTCGCTTGCGCAAAACCGGCGTAGGCATTTCGCGTTGCGTTTGCTCATGTTGTGCCACCTGACTGGCTAGCCTGTCTTCTCAAAATCCTGTTTGTTATGCACGGCAGCAGTTTGTGTGTTGTTTTCGCGTTGCCTTGAATTCGCCGAGGCAATGAGGTGCGCAGCGAGACAGTTTTCTTGTACAGTTTTGTTGTAGTAAAAATAATAGGGCGGAAATTCCTATGGGAAAAGACGTATTACACGTGACGACTTGCCGTTCGTGTTCTTGGCCAAGGCGTCTTGCTAACACGCGCTAGTATGCTTGCTCGCCAAGTCACGCCTTTGTGACACCCTCTGGCCTTTTACTTGGCCAATGCGGTTCAATCGACCTCTCTTTTGCGGCATAACATGAGCAGTTGAAACGCGAAACGGGCCTTATCCCAAAACAGGGCTACGTTTTCAAGGACTGCGAGGCACCATCTCAAGTTCGGCATTTCGCTTGCGCAAAACCGGCGTAGGCATTTCGCGTTGCGTTTGCTCATGTTGTGCCACCTGACTGGCTAGCCTGTCTTCTCAAAATCCTGTTTGTTATGCACGGCAGCAGTTTGTGTGTTGTTTTCGCGTTGCCTTGAATTCGCCGAGGCAATGAGGTGCGCAGCGAGACAGTTTTCTTGTACAGTTTTGTTGTAGTTAAAATAATAGGGCGGAAATTCCTATGGGAAAAGACGTATTACACGTGACGACTTGCCGTTCGTGTTCTTGGCCAAGGCGTCTTGCTAACACGCGCTAGTATGCTTGCTCGCCAAGTCACGCCTTTGTGACACCCTCTGGCCTTTTACTTGGCCAATGCGGTTCAATCGACCTCTCTTTTGCGGCATAACATGAGCAGTTGAAACGCGAAACGGGCCTTATCCCAAAACAGGGCTACGTTTTCAAGGACTGCGAGGCACCATCTCAAGTTCGGCATTTCGCTTGCGCAAAACCGGCGTAGGCATTTCGCGTTGCGTTTGCTCATGTTGTGCCACCTGACTGGCTAGCCTGTCTTCTCAAAATCCTGTTTGTTATGCACGGCAGCAGTTTGTGTGTTGTTTTCGCGTTGCCTTGAATTCGCCGAGGCAATGAGGTGCGCAGCGAGACAGTTTTCTTGTACAGTTTTGTTGTAGTAAAAATAATAGGGCGGAAATTCCTATGGGAAAAGACGTATTACACGTGACGACTTGCCGTTCGTGTTCTTGGCCAAGGCGTCTTGCTAACACGCGCTAGTATGCTTGCTCGCCAAGTCACGCCTTTGTGACACCCTCTGGCCTTTTACTTGGCCAATGCGGTTCAATCGACCTCTCTTTTGCGGCATAACATGAGCAGTTGAAACGCGAAACGGGCCTTATCCCAAAACAGGGCTACGTTTTCAAGGACTGCGAGGCACCATCTCAAGTTCGGCATTTCGCTTGCGCAAAACCGGCGTAGGCATTTCGCGTTGCGTTTGCTCATGTTGTGCCACCTGACTGGCTAGCCTGTCTTCTCAAAATCCTGTTTGTTATGCACGGCAGCAGTTTGTGTGTTGTTTTCGCGTTGCCTTGAATTCGCCGAGGCAATGAGGTGCGCAGCGAGACATTTTTCTTGTACAGTTTTGTTGTAGTAAAAATAATAGGGCGGAAATTCCTATGGGAAAAGACGTATTACACGTGACGACTTGCCGTTCGTGTTCTTGGCCAAGGCGTCTTGCTAACACGCGCTAGTATGCTTGCTCGCCAAGTCACGCCTTTGTGACACCCTCTGGCCTTTTACTTGGCCAATGCGGTTCAATCGACCTCTCTTTTGCGGCATAACTTGTTGTGCCACCTGACTGGCTAGCCTGTCTTCTCAAAATCCTGTTTGTTATGCACGGCAGCAGTTTGTGTGTTGTTTTCGCGTTGCCTTGAATTCGCCGAGGCAATGAGGTGCGCAGCGAGACAGTTTTCCTGTACACTTTTGTTGTAGTAAAAATAATAGGGCGGAAATTCCTATGGGAAAAGACGTATTACACGTGACGACTTGCCGTTCGTGTTCTTGGCCAAGGCGTCTTGCTAACACGCGCTAGTATGCTTGCTCGCCAAGTCACGCCTTTGTGACACCCTCTGGCCTTTTACTTGGCCAATGCGGTTCAATCGACCTCTCTTTTGCGGCATAACATGAGCAGTTGAAACGCGAAACGGGCCTTATCCCAAAACAGGGCTACGTTTTCAAGGACTGCGAGGCACCATCTCAAGTTCGGCATTTCGCTTGCGCAAAACCGGCGTAGGCATTTCGCGTTGCGTTTGCTCATGTTGTGCCACCTGACTGGCTAGCCTGTCTTCTCAAAATCCTGTTTGTTATGCACGGCAGCAGTTTGTGTGTTGTTTTCGCGTTGCCTTGAATTCGCCGAGGCAATGAGGTGCGCAGCGAGACAGTTTTCTTGTACAGTTTTGTTGTAGTTAAAATAATAGGGCGGAAATTCCTATGGGAAAAGACGTATTACACGTGACGACTTGCCGTTCGTGTTCTTGGCCAAGGCGTCTTGCTAACACGCGCTAGTATGCTTGCTCGCCAAGTCACGCCTTTGTGACACCCTCTGGCCTTTTACTTGGCCAATGCGGTTCAATCGACCTCTCTTTTGCGGCATAACATGAGCAGTTGAAACGCGAAACGGGCCTTATCCCAAAACAGGGCTACGTTTTCAAGGACTGCGAGGCACCATCTCAAGTTCGGCATTTCGCTTGCGCAAAACCGGCGTAGGCATTTCGCGTTGCGTTTGCTCATGTTGTGCCACCTGACTGGCTAGCCTGTCTTCTCAAAATCCTGTTTGTTATGCACGGCAGCAGTTTGTGTGTTGTTTTCGCGTTGCCTTGAATTCGCCGAGGCAATGAGGTGCGCAGCGAGACAGTTTTCTTGTACAGTTTTGTTGTAGTTAAAATAATAGGGCGGAAATTCCTATGGGAAAAGACGTATTACACGTGACGACTTGCCGTTCGTGTTCTTGGCCAAGGCGTCTTGCTAACACGCGCTAGTATGCTTGCTCGCCAAGTCACGCCTTTGTGACACCCTCTGGCCTTTTACTTGGCCAATGCGGTTCAATCGACCTCTCTTTTGCGGCATAACATGAGCAGTTGAAACGCGAAACGGGCCTTATCCCAAAACAGGGCTACGTTTTCAAGGACTGCGAGGCACCATCTCAAGTTCGGCATTTCGCTTGCGCAAAACCGGCGTAGGCATTTCGCGTTGCGTTTGCTCATGTTGTGCCACCTGACTGGCTAGCCTGTCTTCTCAAAATCCTGTTTGTTATGCACGGCAGCAGTTTGTGTGTTGTTTTCGCGTTGCCTTGAATTCGCCGAGGCAATGAGGTGCGCAGCGAGACAGTTTTCTTGTACAGTTTTGTTGTAGTTAAAATAATAGGGCGGAAATTCCTATGGGAAAAGACGTATTACACGTGACGACTTGCCGTTCGTGTTCTTGGCCAAGGCGTCTTGCTAACACGCGCTAGTATGCTTGCTCGCCAAGTCACGCCTTTGTGACACCCTCTGGCCTTTTACTTGGCCAATGCGGTTCAATCGACCTCTCTTTTGCGGCATAACATGAGCAGTTGAAACGCGAAACGGGCCTTATCCCAAAACAGGGCTACGTTTTCAAGGACTGCGAGGCACCATCTCAAGTTCGGCATTTCGCTTGCGCAAAACCGGCGTAGGCATTTCGCGTTGCGTTTGCTCATGTTGTGCCACCTGACTGGCTAGCCTGTCTTCTCAAAATCCTGTTTGTTATGCACGGCAGCAGTTTGTGTGTTGTTTTCGCGTTGCCTTGAATTCGCCGAGGCAATGAGGTGCGCAGCGAGACAGTTTTCTTGTACAGTTTTGTTGTAGTAAAAATAATAGGGCGGAAATTCCTATGGGAAAAGACGTATTACACGTGACGACTTGCCGTTCGTGTTCTTGGCCAAGGCGTCTTGCTAACACGCGCTAGTATGCTTGCTCGCCAAGTCACGCCTTTGTGACACCCTCTGGCCTTTTACTTGGCCAATGCGGTTCAATCGACCTCTCTTTTGCGGCATAACATGAGCAGTTGAAACGCGAAACGGGCCTTATCCCAAAACAGGGCTACGTTTTCAAGGACTGCGAGGCACCATCTCAAGTTCGGCATTTCGCTTGCGCAAAACCGGCGTAGGCATTTCGCGTTGCGTTTGCTCATGTTGTGCCACCTGACTGGCTAGCCTGTCTTCTCAAAATCCTGTTTGTTATGCACGGCAGCAGTTTGTGTGTTGTTTTCGCGTTGCCTTGAATTCGCCGAGGCAATGAGGTGCGCAGCGAGACAGTTTTCTTGTACAGTTTTGTTGTAGTAAAAATAATAGGGCGGAAATTCCTATGGGAAAAGACGTATTACACGTGACGACTTGCCGTTCGTGTTCTTGGCCAAGGCGTCTTGCTAACACGCGCTAGTATGCTTGCTCGCCAAGTCACGCCTTTGTGACACCCTCTGGCCTTTTACTTGGCCAATGCGGTTCAATCGACCTCTCTTTTGCGGCATAACTTGTTGTGCCACCTGACTGGCTAGCCTGTCTTCTCAAAATCCTGTTTGTTATGCACGGCAGCAGTTTGTGTGTTGTTTTCGCGTTGCCTTGAATTCGCCGAGGCAATGAGGTGCGCAGCGAGACAGTTTTCTTGTACAGTTTTGTTGTAGTAAAAATAATAGGGCGGAAATTCCTATGGGAAAAGACGTATTACACGTGACGACTTGCCGTTCGTGTTCTTGGCCAAGGCGTCTTGCTAACACGCGCTAGTATGCTTGCTCGCCAAGTCACGCCTTTGTGACACCCTCTGGCCTTTTACTTGGCCAATGCGGTTCAATCGACCTCTCTTTTGCGGCATAACATGAGCAGTTGAAACGCGAAACGGGCCTTATCCCAAAACAGGGCTACGTTTTCAAGGACTGCGAGGCACCATCTCAAGTTCGGCATTTCGCTTGCGCAAAACCGGCGTAGGCATTTCGCGTTGCGTTTGCTCATGTTGTGCCACCTGACTGGCTAGCCTGTCTTCTCAAAATCCTGTTTGTTATGCACGGCAGCAGTTTGTGTGTTGTTTTCGCGTTGCCTTGAATTCGCCGAGGCAATGAGGTGCGCAGCGAGACAGTTTTCTTGTACAGTTTTGTTGTAGTTAAAATAATAGGGCGGAAATTCCTATGGGAAAAGACGTATTACACGTGACGACTTGCCGTTCGTGTTCTTGGCCAAGGCGTCTTGCTAACACGCGCTAGTATGCTTGCTCGCCAAGTCACGCCTTTGTGACACCCTCTGGCCTTTTACTTGGCCAATGCGGTTCAATCGACCTCTCTTTTGCGGCATAACATGAGCAGTTGAAACGCGAAACGGGCCTTATCCCAAAACAGGGCTACGTTTTCAAGGACTGCGAGGCACCATCTCAAGTTCGGCATTTCGCTTGCGCAAAACCGGCGTAGGCATTTCGCGTTGCGTTTGCTCATGTTGTGCCACCTGACTGGCTAGCCTGTCTTCTCAAAATCCTGTTTGTTATGCACGGCAGCAGTTTGTGTGTTGTTTTCGCGTTGCCTTGAATTCGCCGAGGCAATGAGGTGCGCAGCGAGACAGTTTTCTTGTACAGTTTTGTTGTAGTAAAAATAATAGGGCGGAAATTCCTATGGGAAAAGACGTATTACACGTGACGACTTGCCGTTCGTGTTCTTGGCCAAGGCGTCTTGCTAACACGCGCTAGTATGCTTGCTCGCCAAGTCACGCCTTTGTGACACCCTCTGGCCTTTTACTTGGCCAATGCGGTTCAATCGACCTCTCTTTTGCGGCATAACATGAGCAGTTGAAACGCGAAACGGGCCTTATCCCAAAACAGGGCTACGTTTTCAAGGACTGCGAGGCACCATCTCAAGTTCGGCATTTCGCTTGCGCAAAACCGGCGTAGGCATTTCGCGTTGCGTTTGCTCATGTTGTGCCACCTGACTGGCTAGCCTGTCTTCTCAAAATCCTGTTTGTTATGCACGGCAGCAGTTTGTGTGTTGTTTTCGCGTTGCCTTGAATTCGCCGAGGCAATGAGGTGCGCAGCGAGACAGTTTTCTTGTACAGTTTTGTTGTAGTTAAAATAATAGGGCGGAAATTCCTATGGGAAAAGACGTATTACACGTGACGACTTGCCGTTCGTGTTCTTGGCCAAGGCGTCTTGCTAACACGCGCTAGTATGCTTGCTCGCCAAGTCACGCCTTTGTGACACCCTCTGGCCTTTTACTTGGCCAATGCGGTTCAATCGACCTCTCTTTTGCGGCATAACATGAGCAGTTGAAACGCGAAACGGGCCTTATCCCAAAACAGGGCTACGTTTTCAAGGACTGCGAGGCACCATCTCAAGTTCGGCATTTCGCTTGCGCAAAACCGGCGTAGGCATTTCGCGTTGCGTTTGCTCATGTTGTGCCACCTGACTGGCTAGCCTGTCTTCTCAAAATCCTGTTTGTTATGCACGGCAGCAGTTTGTGTGTTGTTTTCGCGTTGCCTTGAATTCGCCGAGGCAATGAGGTGCGCAGCGAGACAGTTTTCTTGTACAGTTTTGTTGTAGTAAAAATAATAGGGCGGAAATTCCTATGGGAAAAGACGTATTACACGTGACGACTTGCCGTTCGTGTTCTTGGCCAAGGCGTCTTGCTAACACGCGCTAGTATGCTTGCTCGCCAAGTCACGCCTTTGTGACACCCTCTGGCCTTTTACTTGGCCAATGCGGTTCAATCGACCTCTCTTTTGCGGCATAACATGAGCAGTTGAAACGCGAAACGGGCCTTATCCCAAAACAGGGCTACGTTTTCAAGGACTGCGAGGCACCATCTCAAGTTCGGCATTTCGCTTGCGCAAAACCGGCGTAGGCATTTCGCGTTGCGTTTGCTCATGTTGTGCCACCTGACTGGCTAGCCTGTCTTCTCAAAATCCTGTTTGTTATGCACGGCAGCAGTTTGTGTGTTGTTTTCGCGTTGCCTTGAATTCGCCGAGGCAATGAGGTGCGCAGCGAGACAGTTTTCTTGTACAGTTTTGTTGTAGTAAAAATAATAGGGCGGAAATTCCTATGGGAAAAGACGTATTACACGTGACGACTTGCCGTTCGTGTTCTTGGCCAAGGCGTCTTGCTAACACGCGCTAGTATGCTTGCTCGCCAAGTCACGCCTTTGTGACACCCTCTGGCCTTTTACTTGGCCAATGCGGTTCAATCGACCTCTCTTTTGCGGCATAACATGAGCAGTTGAAACGCGAAACGGGCCTTATCCCAAAACAGGGCTACGTTTTCAAGGACTGCGAGGCACCATCTCAAGTTCGGCATTTCGCTTGCGCAAAACCGGCGTAGGCATTTCGCGTTGCGTTTGCTCATGTTGTGCCACCTGACTGGCTAGCCTGTCTTCTCAAAATCCTGTTTGTTATGCACGGCAGCAGTTTGTGTGTTGTTTTCGCGTTGCCTTGAATTCGCCGAGGCAATGAGGTGCGCAGCGAGACAGTTTTCTTGTACAGTTTTGTTGTAGTTAAAATAATAGGGCGGAAATTCCTATGGGAAAAGACGTATTACACGTGACGACTTGCCGTTCGTGTTCTTGGCCAAGGCGTCTTGCTAACACGCGCTAGTATGCTTGCTCGCCAAGTCACGCCTTTGTGACACCCTCTGGCCTTTTACTTGGCCAATGCGGTTCAATCGACCTCTCTTTTGCGGCATAACATGAGCAGTTGAAACGCGAAACGGGCCTTATCCCAAAACAGGGCTACGTTTTCAAGGACTGCGAGGCACCATCTCAAGTTCGGCATTTCGCTTGCGCAAAACCGGCGTAGGCATTTCGCGTTGCGTTTGCTCATGTTGTGCCACCTGACTGGCTAGCCTGTCTTCTCAAAATCCTGTTTGTTATGCACGGCAGCAGTTTGTGTGTTGTTTTCGCGTTGCCTTGAATTCGCCGAGGCAATGAGGTGCGCAGCGAGACAGTTTTCTTGTACAGTTTTGTTGTAGTAAAAATAATAGGGCGGAAATTCCTATGGGAAAAGACGTATTACACGTGACGACTTGCCGTTCGTGTTCTTGGCCAAGGCGTCTTGCTAACACGCGCTAGTATGCTTGCTCGCCAAGTCACGCCTTTGTGACACCCTCTGGCCTTTTACTTGGCCAATGCGGTTCAATCGACCTCTCTTTTGCGGCATAACTTGTTGTGCCACCTGACTGGCTAGCCTGTCTTCTCAAAATCCTGTTTGTTATGCACGGCAGCAGTTTGTGTGTTGTTTTCGCGTTGCCTTGAATTCGCCGAGGCAATGAGGTGCGCAGCGAGACAGTTTTCTTGTACAGTTTTGTTGTAGTAAAAATAATAGGGCGGAAATTCCTATGGGAAAAGACGTATTACACGTGACGACTTGCCGTTCGTGTTCTTGGCCAAGGCGTCTTGCTAACACGCGCTAGTATGCTTGCTCGCCAAGTCACGCCTTTGTGACACCCTCTGGCCTTTTACTTGGCCAATGCGGTTCAATCGACCTCTCTTTTGCGGCATAACTTGTTGTGCCACCTGACTGGCTAGCCTGTCTTCTCAAAATCCTGTTTGTTATGCACGGCAGCAGTTTGTGTGTTGTTTTCGCGTTGCCTTGAATTCGCCGAGGCAATGAGGTGCGCAGCGAGACAGTTTTCTTGTACAGTTTTGTTGTAGTAAAAATAATAGGGCGGAAATTCCTATGGGAAAAGACGTATTACACGTGACGACTTGCCGTTCGTGTTCTTGGCCAAGGCGTCTTGCTAACACGCGCTAGTATGCTTGCTCGCCAAGTCACGCCTTTGTGACACCCTCTGGCCTTTTACTTGGCCAATGCGGTTCAATCGACCTCTCTTTTGCGGCATAACATGAGCAGTTGAAACGCGAAACGGGCCTTATCCCAAAACAGGGCTACGTTTTCAAGGACTGCGAGGCACCATCTCAAGTTCGGCATTTCGCTTGCGCAAAACCGGCGTAGGCATTTCGCGTTGCGTTTGCTCATGTTGTGCCACCTGACTGGCTAGCCTGTCTTCTCAAAATCCTGTTTGTTATGCACGGCAGCAGTTTGTGTGTTGTTTTCGCGTTGCCTTGAATTCGCCGAGGCAATGAGGTGCGCAGCGAGACAGTTTTCTTGTACAGTTTTGTTGTAGTAAAAATAATAGGGCGGAAATTCCTATGGGAAAAGACGTATTACACGTGACGACTTGCCGTTCGTGTTCTTGGCCAAGGCGTCTTGCTAACACGCGCTAGTATGCTTGCTCGCCAAGTCACGCCTTTGTGACACCCTCTGGCCTTTTACTTGGCCAATGCGGTTCAATCGACCTCTCTTTTGCGGCATAACATGAGCAGTTGAAACGCGAAACGGGCCTTATCCCAAAACAGGGCTACGTTTTCAAGGACTGCGAGGCACCATCTCAAGTTCGGCATTTCGCTTGCGCAAAACCGGCGTAGGCATTTCGCGTTGCGTTTGCTCATGTTGTGCCACCTGACTGGCTAGCCTGTCTTCTCAAAATCCTGTTTGTTATGCACGGCAGCAGTTTGTGTGTTGTTTTCGCGTTGCCTTGAATTCGCCGAGGCAATGAGGTGCGCAGCGAGACAGTTTTCTTGTACAGTTTTGTTGTAGTAAAAATAATAGGGCGGAAATTCCTATGGGAAAAGACGTATTACACGTGACGACTTGCCGTTCGTGTTCTTGGCCAAGGCGTCTTGCTAACACGCGCTAGTATGCTTGCTCGCCAAGTCACGCCTTTGTGACACCCTCTGGCCTTTTACTTGGCCAATGCGGTTCAATCGACCTCTCTTTTGCGGCATAACATGAGCAGTTGAAACGCGAAACGGGCCTTATCCCAAAACAGGGCTACGTTTTCAAGGACTGCGAGGCACCATCTCAAGTTCGGCATTTCGCTTGCGCAAAACCGGCGTAGGCATTTCGCGTTGCGTTTGCTCATGTTGTGCCACCTGACTGGCTAGCCTGTCTTCTCAAAATCCTGTTTGTTATGCACGGCAGCAGTTTGTGTGTTGTTTTCGCGTTGCCTTGAATTCGCCGAGGCAATGAGGTGCGCAGCGAGACAGTTTTCTTGTACAGTTTTGTTGTAGTTAAAATAATAGGGCGGAAATTCCTATGGGAAAAGACGTATTACACGTGACGACTTGCCGTTCGTGTTCTTGGCCAAGGCGTCTTGCTAACACGCGCTAGTATGCTTGCTCGCCAAGTCACGCCTTTGTGACACCCTCTGGCCTTTTACTTGGCCAATGCGGTTCAATCGACCTCTCTTTTGCGGCATAACATGAGCAGTTGAAACGCGAAACGGGCCTTATCCCAAAACAGGGCTACGTTTTCAAGGACTGCGAGGCACCATCTCAAGTTCGGCATTTCGCTTGCGCAAAACCGGCGTAGGCATTTCGCGTTGCGTTTGCTCATGTTGTGCCACCTGACTGGCTAGCCTGTCTTCTCAAAATCCTGTTTGTTATGCACGGCAGCAGTTTGTGTGTTGTTTTCGCGTTGCCTTGAATTCGCCGAGGCAATGAGGTGCGCAGCGAGACAGTTTTCTTGTACAGTTTTGTTGTAGTTAAAATAATAGGGCGGAAATTCCTATGGGAAAAGACGTATTACACGTGACGACTTGCCGTTCGTGTTCTTGGCCAAGGCGTCTTGCTAACACGCGCTAGTATGCTTGCTCGCCAAGTCACGCCTTTGTGACACCCTCTGGCCTTTTACTTGGCCAATGCGGTTCAATCGACCTCTCTTTTGCGGCATAACATGAGCAGTTGAAACGCGAAACGGGCCTTATCCCAAAACAGGGCTACGTTTTCAAGGACTGCGAGGCACCATCTCAAGTTCGGCATTTCGCTTGCGCAAAACCGGCGTAGGCATTTCGCGTTGCGTTTGCTCATGTTGTGCCACCTGACTGGCTAGCCTGTCTTCTCAAAATCCTGTTTGTTATGCACGGCAGCAGTTTGTGTGTTGTTTTCGCGTTGCCTTGAATTCGCCGAGGCAATGAGGTGCGCAGCGAGACAGTTTTCTTGTACAGTTTTGTTGTAGTAAAAATAATAGGGCGGAAATTCCTATGGGAAAAGACGTATTACACGTGACGACTTGCCGTTCGTGTTCTTGGCCAAGGCGTCTTGCTAACACGCGCTAGTATGCTTGCTCGCCAAGTCACACCTTTGTGACACCCTCTGGCCTTTTACTTGGCCAATGCGGTTCAATCGACCTCTCTTTTGCGGCATAACTTGTTGTGCCACCTGACTGGCTAGCCTGTCTTCTCAAAATCCTGTTTGTTATGCACGGCAGCAGTTTGTGTGTTGTTTTCGCGTTGCCTTGAATTCGCCGAGGCAATGAGGTGCGCAGCGAGACAGTTTTCTTGTACAGTTTTGTTGTAGTAAAAATAATAGGGCGGAAATTCCTATGGGAAAAGACGTATTACACGTGACGACTTGCCGTTCGTGTTCTTGGCCAAGGCGTCTTGCTAACACGCGCTAGTATGCTTGCTCGCCAAGTCACGCCTTTGTGACACCCTCTGGCCTTTTACTTGGCCAATGCGGTTCAATCGACCTCTCTTTTGCGGCATAACTTGTTGTGCCAGCTGACTGGCTAGCCTGTCTTCTCAAAATCCTGTTTGTTATGCACGGCAGCAGTTTGTGTGTTGTTTTCGCGTTGCCTTGAATTCGCCGAGGCAATGAGGTGCGCAGCGAGACAGTTTTCTTGTACAGTTTTGTTGTAGTAAAAATAATAGGGCGGAAATTCCTATGGGAAAAGACGTATTACACGTGACGACTTGCCGTTCGTGTTCTTGGCCAAGGCGTCTTGCTAACACGCGCTAGTATGCTTGCTCGCCAAGTCACGCCTTTGTGACACCCTCTGGCCTTTTACTTGGCCAATGCGGTTCAATCGACCTCTCTTTTGCGGCATAACATGAGCAGTTGAAACGCGAAACGGGCCTTATCCCAAAACAGGGCTACGTTTTCAAGGACTGCGAGGCACCATCTCAAGTTCGGCATTTCGCTTGCGCAAAACCGGCGTAGGCATTTCGCGTTGCGTTTGCTCATGTTGTGCCACCTGACTGGCTAGCCTGTCTTCTCAAAATCCTGTTTGTTATGCACGGCAGCAGTTTGTGTGTTGTTTTCGCGTTGCCTTGAATTCGCCGAGGCAATGAGGTGCGCAGCGAGACAGTTTTCTTGTACAGTTTTGTTGTAGTAAAAATAATAGGGCGGAAATTCCTATGGGAAAAGACGTATTACACGTGACGACTTGCCGTTCGTGTTCTTGGCCAAGGCGTCTTGCTAACACGCGCTAGTATGCTTGCTCGCCAAGTCACGCCTTTGTGACACCCTCTGGCCTTTTACTTGGCCAATGCGGTTCAATCGACCTCTCTTTTGCGGCATAACATGAGCAGTTGAAACGCGAAACGGGCCTTATCCCAAAACAGGGCTACGTTTTCAAGGACTGCGAGGCACCATCTCAAGTTCGGCATTTCGCTTGCGCAAAACCGGCGTAGGCATTTCGCGTTGCGTTTGCTCATGTTGTGCCACCTGACTGGCTAGCCTGTCTTCTCAAAATCCTGTTTGTTATGCACGGCAGCAGTTTGTGTGTTGTTTTCGCGTTGCCTTGAATTCGCCGAGGCAATGAGGTGCGCAGCGAGACAGTTTTCTTGTACAGTTTTGTTGTAGTAAAAATAATAGGGCGGAAATTCCTATGGGAAAAGACGTATTACACGTGACGACTTGCCGTTCGTGTTCTTGGCCAAGGCGTCTTGCTAACACGCGCTAGTATGCTTGCTCGCCAAGTCACGCCTTTGTGACACCCTCTGGCCTTTTACTTGGCCAATGCGGTTCAATCGACCTCTCTTTTGCGGCATAACTTGTTGTGCCACCTGACTGGCTAGCCTGTCTTCTCAAAATCCTGTTTGTTATGCACGGCAGCAGTTTGTGTGTTGTTTTCGCGTTGCCTTGAATTCGCCGAGGCAATGAGGTGCGCAGCGAGACAGTTTTCTTGTACAGTTTTGTTGTAGTAAAAATAATAGGGCGGAAATTCCTATGGGAAAAGACGTATTACACGTGACGACTTGCCGTTCGTGTTCTTGGCCAAGGCGTCTTGCTAACACGCGCTAGTATGCTTGCTCGCCAAGTCACGCCTTTGTGACACCCTCTGGCCTTTTACTTGGCCAATGCGGTTCAATCGACCTCTCTTTTGCGGCATAACATGAGCAGTTGAAACGCGAAACGGGCCTTATCCCAAAACAGGGCTACGTTTTCAAGGACTGCGAGGCACCATCTCAAGTTCGGCATTTCGCTTGCGCAAAACCGGCGTAGGCATTTCGCGTTGCGTTTGCTCATGTTGTGCCACCTGACTGGCTAGCCTGTCTTCTCAAAATCCTGTTTGTTATGCACGGCAGCAGTTTGTGTGTTGTTTTCGCGTTGCCTTGAATTCGCCGAGGCAATGAGGTGCGCAGCGAGACAGTTTTCTTGTACAGTTTTGTTGTAGTTAAAATAATAGGGCGGAAATTCCTATGGGAAAAGACGTATTACACGTGACGACTTGCCGTTCGTGTTCTTGGCCAAGGCGTCTTGCTAACACGCGCTAGTATGCTTGCTCGCCAAGTCACGCCTTTGTGACACCCTGTGGCCTTTTACTTGGCCAATGCGGTTCAATCGACCTCTCTTTTGCGGCATAACATGAGCAGTTGAAACGCGAAACGGGCCTTATCCCAAAACAGGGCTACGTTTTCAAGGACTGCGAGGCACCATCTCAAGTTCGGCATTTCGCTTGCGCAAAACCGGCGTAGGCATTTCGCGTTGCGTTTGCTCATGTTGTGCCACCTGACTGGCTAGCCTGTCTTCTCAAAATCCTGTTTGTTATGCACGGCAGCAGTTTGTGTGTTGTTTTCGCGTTGCCTTGAATTCGCCGAGGCAATGAGGTGCGCAGCGAGACAGTTTTCTTGTACAGTTTTGTTGTAGTAAAATAATAGGGCGGAAATTCCTATGGGAAAAGACGTATTACACGTGACGACTTGCCGTTCGTGTTCTTGGCCAAGGCGTCTTGCTAACACGCGCTAGTATGCTTGCTCGCCAAGTCACGCCTTTGTGACACCCTCTGGCCTTTTACTTGGCCAATGCGGTTCAATCGACCTCTCTTTTGCGGCATAACATGAGCAGTTGAAACGCGAAACGGGCCTTATCCCAAAACAGGGCTACGTTTTCAAGGACTGCGAGGCACCATCTCAAGTTCGGCATTTCGCTTGCGCAAAACCGGCGTAGGCATTTCGCGTTGCGTTTGCTCATGTTGTGCCACCTGACTGGCTAGCCTGTCTTCTCAAAATCCTGTTTGTTATGCACGGCAGCAGTTTGTGTGTTGTTTTCGCGTTGCCTTGAATTCGCCGAGGCAATGAGGTGCGCAGCGAGACAGTTTTCTTGTACAGTTTTGTTGTAGTTAAAATAATAGGGCGGAAATTCCTATGGGAAAAGACGTATTACACGTGACGACTTGCCGTTCGTGTTCTTGGCCAAGGCGTCTTGCTAACACGCGCTAGTATGCTTGCTCGCCAAGTCACGCCTTTGTGACACCCTCTGGCCTTTTACTTGGCCAATGCGGTTCAATCGACCTCTCTTTTGCGGCATAACATGAGCAGTTGAAACGCGAAACGGGCCTTATCCCAAAACAGGGCTACGTTTTCAAGGACTGCGAGGCACCATCTCAAGTTCGGCATTTCGCTTGCGCAAAACCGGCGTAGGCATTTCGCGTTGCGTTTGCTCATGTTGTGCCACCTGACTGGCTAGCCTGTCTTCTCAAAATCCTGTTTGTTATGCACGGCAGCAGTTTGTGTGTTGTTTTCGCGTTGCCTTGAATTCGCCGAGGCAATGAGGTGCGCAGCGAGACAGTTTTCTTGTACAGTTTTGTTGTAGTAAAAATAATAGGGCGGAAATTCCTATGGGAAAAGACGTATTACACGTGACGACTTGCCGTTCGTGTTCTTGGCCAAGGCGTCTTGCTAACACGCGCTAGTATGCTTGCTCGCCAAGTCACGCCTTTGTGACACCCTCTGGCCTTTTACTTGGCCAATGCGGTTCAATCGACCTCTCTTTTGCGGCATAACTTGTTGTGCCACCTGACTGGCTAGCCTGTCTTCTCAAAATCCTGTTTGTTATGCACGGCAGCAGTTTGTGTGTTGTTTTCGCGTTGCCTTGAATTCGCCGAGGCAATGAGGTGCGCAGCGAGACAGTTTTCTTGTACAGTTTTGTTGTAGTAAAAATAATAGGGCGGAAATTCCTATGGGAAAAGACGTATTACACGTGACGACTTGCCGTTCGTGTTCTTGGCCAAGGCGTCTTGCTAACACGCGCTAGTATGCTTGCTCGCCAAGTCACGCCTTTGTGACACCCTCTGGCCTTTTACTTGGCCAATGCGGTTCAATCGACCTCTCTTTTGCGGCATAACTTGTTGTGCCACCTGACTGGCTAGCCTGTCTTCTCAAAATCCTGTTTGTTATGCACGGCAGCAGTTTGTGTGTTGTTTTCGCGTTGCCTTGAATTCGCCGAGGCAATGAGGTGCGCAGCGAGACAGTTTTCTTGTACAGTTTTGTTGTAGTAAAAATAATAGGGCGGAAATTCCTATGGGAAAAGACGTATTACACGTGACGACTTGCCGTTCGTGTTCTTGGCCAAGGCGTCTTGCTAACACGCGCTAGTATGCTTGCTCGCCAAGTCACGCCTTTGTGACACCCTCTGGCCTTTTACTTGGCCAATGCGGTTCAATCGACCTCTCTTTTGCGGCATAACATGAGCAGTTGAAACGCGAAACGGGCCTTATCCCAAAACAGGGCTACGTTTTCAAGGACTGCGAGGCACCATCTCAAGTTCGGCATTTCGCTTGCGCAAAACCGGCGTAGGCATTTCGCGTTGCGTTTGCTCATGTTGTGCCACCTGACTGGCTAGCCTGTCTTCTCAAAATCCTGTTTGTTATGCACGGCAGCAGTTTGTGTGTTGTTTTCGCGTTGCCTTGAATTCGCCGAGGCAATGAGGTGCGCAGCGAGACAGTTTTCTTGTACAGTTTTGTTGTAGTTAAAATAATAGGGCGGAAATTCCTATGGGAAAAGACGTATTACACGTGACGACTTGCCGTTCGTGTTCTTGGCCAAGGCGTCTTGCTAACACGCGCTAGTATGCTTGCTCGCCAAGTCACGCCTTTGTGACACCCTCTGGCCTTTTACTTGGCCAATGCGGTTCAATCGACCTCTCTTTTGCGGCATAACATGAGCAGTTGAAACGCGAAACGGGCCTTATCCCAAAACAGGGCTACGTTTTCAAGGACTGCGAGGCACCATCTCAAGTTCGGCATTTCGCTTGCGCAAAACCGGCGTAGGCATTTCGCGTTGCGTTTGCTCATGTTGTGCCACCTGACTGGCTAGCCTGTCTTCTCAAAATCCTGTTTGTTATGCACGGCAGCAGTTTGTGTGTTGTTTTCGCGTTGCCTTGAATTCGCCGAGGCAATGAGGTGCGCAGCGAGACAGTTTTCTTGTACAGTTTTGTTGTAGTTAAAATAATAGGGCGGAAATTCCTATGGGAAAAGACGTATTACACGTGACGACTTGCCGTTCGTGTTCTTGGCCAAGGCGTCTTGCTAACACGCGCTAGTATGCTTGCTCGCCAAGTCACGCCTTTGTGACACCCTGTGGCCTTTTACTTGGCCAATGCGGTTCAATCGACCTCTCTTTTGCGGCATAACATGAGCAGTTGAAACGCGAAACGGGCCTTATCCCAAAACAGGGCTACGTTTTCAAGGACTGCGAGGCACCATCTCAAGTTCGGCATTTCGCTTGCGCAAAACCGGCGTAGGCATTTCGCGTTGCGTTTGCTCATGTTGTGCCACCTGACTGGCTAGCCTGTCTTCTCAAAATCCTGTTTGTTATGCACGGCAGCAGTTTGTGTGTTGTTTTCGCGTTGCCTTGAATTCGCCGAGGCAATGAGGTGCGCAGCGAGACAGTTTTCTTGTACAGTTTTGTTGTAGTTAAAATAATAGGGCGGAAATTCCTATGGGAAAAGACGTATTACACGTGACGACTTGCCGTTCGTGTTCTTGGCCAAGGCGTCTTGCTAACACGCGCTAGTATGCTTGCTCGCCAAGTCACGCCTTTGTGACACCCTCTGGCCTTTTACTTGGCCAATGCGGTTCAATCGACCTCTCTTTTGCGGCATAACATGAGCAGTTGAAACGCGAAACGGGCCTTATCCCAAAACAGGGCTACGTTTTCAAGGACTGCGAGGCACCATCTCAAGTTCGGCATTTCGCTTGCGCAAAACCGGCGTAGGCATTTCGCGTTGCGTTTGCTCATGTTGTGCCACCTGACTGGCTAGCCTGTCTTCTCAAAATCCTGTTTGTTATGCACGGCAGCAGTTTGTGTGTTGTTTTCGCGTTGCCTTGAATTCGCCGAGGCAATGAGGTGCGCAGCGAGACAGTTTTCTTGTACAGTTTTGTTGTAGTTAAAATAATAGGGCGGAAATTCCTATGGGAAAAGACGTATTACACGTGACGACTTGCCGTTCGTGTTCTTGGCCAAGGCGTCTTGCTAACACGCGCTAGTATGCTTGCTCGCCAAGTCACGCCTTTGTGACACCCTCTGGCCTTTTACTTGGCCAATGCGGTTCAATCGACCTCTCTTTTGCGGCATAACATGAGCAGTTGAAACGCGAAACGGGCCTTATCCCAAAACAGGGCTACGTTTTCAAGGACTGCGAGGCACCATCTCAAGTTCGGCATTTCGCTTGCGCAAAACCGGCGTAGGCATTTCGCGTTGCGTTTGCTCATGTTGTGCCACCTGACTGGCTAGCCTGTCTTCTCAAAATCCTGTTTGTTATGCACGGCAGCAGTTTGTGTGTTGTTTTCGCGTTGCCTTGAATTCGCCGAGGCAATGAGGTGCGCAGCGAGACAGTTTTCTTGTACAGTTTTGTTGTAGTAAAAATAATAGGGCGGAAATTCCTATGGGAAAAGACGTATTACACGTGACGACTTGCCGTTCGTGTTCTTGGCCAAGGCGTCTTGCTAACACGCGCTAGTATGCTTGCTCGCCAAGTCACGCCTTTGTGACACCCTCTGGCCTTTTACTTGGCCAATGCGGTTCAATCGACCTCTCTTTTGCGGCATAACTTGTTGTGCCACCTGACTGGCTAGCCTGTCTTCTCAAAATCCTGTTTGTTATGCACGGCAGCAGTTTGTGTGTTGTTTTCGCGTTGCCTTGAATTCGCCGAGGCAATGAGGTGCGCAGCGAGACAGTTTTCTTGTACAGTTTTGTTGTAGTAAAAATAATAGGGCGGAAATTCCTATGGGAAAAGACGTATTACACGTGACGACTTGCCGTTCGTGTTCTTGGCCAAGGCGTCTTGCTAACACGCGCTAGTATGCTTGCTCGCCAAGTCACGCCTTTGTGACACCCTCTGGCCTTTTACTTGGCCAATGCGGTTCAATCGACCTCTCTTTTGCGGCATAACATGAGCAGTTGAAACGCGAAACGGGCCTTATCCCAAAACAGGGCTACGTTTTCAAGGACTGCGAGGCACCATCTCAAGTTCGGCATTTCGCTTGCGCAAAACCGGCGTAGGCATTTCGCGTTGCGTTTGCTCATGTTGTGCCACCTGACTGGCTAGCCTGTCTTCTCAAAATCCTGTTTGTTATGCACGGCAGCAGTTTGTGTGTTGTTTTCGCGTTGCCTTGAATTCGCCGAGGCAATGAGGTGCGCAGCGAGACAGTTTTCTTGTACAGTTTTGTTGTAGTTAAAATAATAGGGCGGAAATTCCTATGGGAAAAGACGTATTACACGTGACGACTTGCCGTTCGTGTTCTTGGCCAAGGCGTCTTGCTCACACGCGCTAGTATGCTTGCTCGCCAAGTCACGCCTTTGTGACACCCTCTGGCCTTTTACTTGGCCAATGCGGTTCAATCGACCTCTCTTTTGCGGCATAACATGAGCAGTTGAAACGCGAAACGGGCCTTATCCCAAAACAGGGCTACGTTTTCAAGGACTGCGAGGCACCATCTCAAGTTCGGCATTTCGCTTGCGCAAAACCGGCGTAGGCATTTCGCGTTGCGTTTGCTCATGTTGAGCCACCTGACTGGCTAGCCTGTCTTCTCAAAATCCTGTTTGTTATGTACGGCAGCAGTTTGTGTGTTGTTTTCGCGTTGCCTTGAATTCGCCGAGGCAATGAGGTGCGCAGCGAGACAGTTTTCTTGTACAGTTTTGTTGTAGTAAAAATAATAGGGCGGAAATTCCTATGGGAAAAGACGTATTACACGTGACGACTTGCCGTTCGTGTTCTTGGCCAAGGCGTCTTGCTAACACGCGCTAGTATGCTTGCTCGCCAAGTCACGCCTTTGTGACACCCTCTGGCCTTTTACTTGGCCAATGCGGTTCAATCGACCTCTCTTTTGCGGCATAACTTGTTGTGCCACCTGACTGGCTAGCCTGTCTTCTCAAAATCCTGTTTGTTATGCACGGCAGCAGTTTGTGTGTTGTTTTCGCGTTGCCTTGAATTCGCCGAGGCAATGAGGTGCGCAGCGAGACAGTTTTCTTGTACAGTTTTGTTGTAGTAAAAATAATAGGGCGGAAATTCCTATGGGAAAAGACGTATTACACGTGACGACTTGCCGTTCGTGTTCTTGGCCAAGGCGTCTTGCTAACACGCGCTAGTATGCTTGCTCGCCAAGTCACGCCTTTGTGACACCCTCTGGCCTTTTACTTGGCCAATGCGGTTCAATCGACCTCTGTTTTGCGGCATAACATGAGCAGTTGAAACGCGAAACGGGCCTTATCCCAAAACAGGGCTACGTTTTCAAGGACTGCGAGGCACCATCTCAAGTTCGGCATTTCGCTTGCGCAAAACCGGCGTAGGCATTTCGCGTTGCGTTTGCTCATGTTGTGCCACCTGACTGGCTAGCCTGTCTTCTCAAAATCCTGTTTGTTATGCACGGCAGCAGTTTGTGTGTTGTTTTCGCGTTGCCTTGAATTCGCCGAGGCAATGAGGTGCGCAGCGAGACAGTTTTCTTGTACAGTTTTGTTGTAGTTAAAATAATAGGGCGGAAATTCCTATGGGAAAAGACGTATTACACGTGACGACTTGCCGTTCGTGTTCTTGGCCAAGGCGTCTTGCTAACACGCGCTAGTATGCTTGCTCGCCAAGTCACGCCTTTGTGACACCCTCTGGCCTTTTACTTGGCCAATGCGGTTCAATCGACCTCTCTTTTGCGGCATAACATGAGCAGTTGAAACGCGAAACGGGCCTTATCCCAAAACAGGGCTACGTTTTCAAGGACTGCGAGGCACCATCTCAAGTTCGGCATTTCGCTTGCGCAAAACCGGCGTAGGCATTTCGCGTTGCGTTTGCTCATGTTGTGCCACCTGACTGGCTAGCCTGTCTTCTCAAAATCCTGTTTGTTATGCACGGCAGCAGTTTGTGTGTTGTTTTCGCGTTGCCTTGAATTCGCCGAGGCAATGAGGTGCGCAGCGAGACATTTTTCTTGTACAGTTTTGTTGTAGTAAAAATAATAGGGCGGAAATTCCTATGGGAAAAGACGTATTACACGTGACGACTTGCCGTTCGTGTTCTTGGCCAAGGCGTCTTGCTAACACGCGCTAGTATGCTTGCTCGCCAAGTCACGCCTTTGTGACACCCTCTGGCCTTTTACTTGGCCAATGCGGTTCAATCGACCTCTCTTTTGCGGCATAACTTGTTGTGCCACCTGACTGGCTAGCCTGTCTTCTCAAAATCCTGTTTGTTATGCACGGCAGCAGTTTGTGTGTTGTTTTCGCGTTGCCTTGAATTCGCCGAGGCAATGAGGTGCGCAGCGAGACAGTTTTCTTGTACAGTTTTGTTGTAGTAAAAATAATAGGGCGGAAATTCCTATGGGAAAAGACGTATTACACGTGACGACTTGCCGTTCGTGTTCTTGGCCAAGGCGTCTTGCTAACACGCGCTAGTATGCTTGCTCGCCAAGTCACGCCTTTGTGACACCCTCTGGCCTTTTACTTGGCCAATGCGGTTCAATCGACCTCTCTTTTGCGGCATAACTTGTTGTGCCACCTGACTGGCTAGCCTGTCTTCTCAAAATCCTGTTTGTTATGCACGGCAGCAGTTTGTGTGTTGTTTTCGCGTTGCCTTGAATTCGCCGAGGCAATGAGGTGCGCAGCGAGACAGTTTTCTTGTACAGTTTTGTTGTAGTAAAAATAATAGGGCGGAAATTCCTATGGGAAAAGACGTATTACACGTGACGACTTGCCGTTCGTGTTCTTGGCCAAGGCGTCTTGCTAACACGCGCTAGTATGCTTGCTCGCCAAGTCACGCCTTTGTGACACCCTCTGGCCTTTTACTTGGCCAATGCGGTTCAATCGACCTCTCTTTTGCGGCATAACATGAGCAGTTGAAACGCGAAACGGGCCTTATCCCAAAACAGGGCTACGTTTTCAAGGACTGCGAGGCACCATCTCAAGTTCGGCATTTCGCTTGCGCAAAACCGGCGTAGGCATTTCGCGTTGCGTTTGCTCATGTTGTGCCACCTGACTGGCTAGCCTGTCTTCTCAAAATCCTGTTTGTTATGCACGGCAGCAGTTTGTGTGTTGTTTTCGCGTTGCCTTGAATTCGCCGAGGCAATGAGGTGCGCAGCGAGACAGTTTTCTTGTACAGTTTTGTTGTAGTTAAAATAATAGGGCGGAAATTCCTATGGGAAAAGACGTATTACACGTGACGACTTGCCGTTCGTGTTCTTGGCCAAGGCGTCTTGCTAACACGCGCTAGTATGCTTGCTCGCCAAGTCACGCCTTTGTGACACCCTCTGGCCTTTTACTTGGCCAATGCGGTTCAATCGACCTCTCTTTTGCGGCATAACATGAGCAGTTGAAACGCGAAACGGGCCTTATCCCAAAACAGGGCTACGTTTTCAAGGACTGCGAGGCACTATCTCAAGTTCGGCATTTCGCTTGCGCAAAACCGGCGTAGGCATTTCGCGTTGCGTTTGCTCATGTTGTGCCACCTGACTGGCTAGCCTGTCTTCTCAAAATCCTGTTTGTTATGCACGGCAGCAGTTTGTGTGTTGTTTTCGCGTTGCCTTGAATTCGCCGAGGCAATGAGGTGCGCAGCGAGACAGTTTTCTTGTACAGTTTTGTTGTAGTAAAAATAATAGGGCGGAAATTCCTATGGGAAAAGACGTATTACACGTGACGACTTGCCGTTCGTGTTCTTGGCCAAGGCGTCTTGCTAACACGCGCTAGTATGCTTGCTCGCCAAGTCACGCCTTTGTGACACCCTCTGGCCTTTTACTTGGCCAATGCGGTTCAATCGACCTCTCTTTTGCGGCATAACATGAGCAGTTGAAACGCGAAACGGGCCTTATCCCAAAACAGGGCTACGTTTTCAAGGACTGCGAGGCACCATCTCAAGTTCGGCATTTCGCTTGCGCAAAACCGGCGTAGGCATTTCGCGTTGCGTTTGCTCATGTTGTGCCACCTGACTGGCTAGCCTGTCTTCTCAAAATCCTGTTTGTTATGCACGGCAGCAGTTTGTGTGTTGTTTTCGCGTTGCCTTGAATTCGCCGAGGCAATGAGGTGCGCAGCGAGACAGTTTTCTTGTACAGTTTTGTTGTAGTTAAAATAATAGGGCGGAAATTCCTATGGGAAAAGACGTATTACACGTGACGACTTGCCGTTCGTGTTCTTGGCCAAGGCGTCTTGCTAACACGCGCTAGTATGCTTGCTCGCCAAGTCACGCCTTTGTGACACCCTGTGGCCTTTTACTTGGCCAATGCGGTTCAATCGACCTCTCTTTTGCGGCATAACATGAGCAGTTGAAACGCGAAACGGGCCTTATCCCAAAACAGGGCTACGTTTTCAAGGACTGCGAGGCACCATCTCAAGTTCGGCATTTCGCTTGCGCAAAACCGGCGTAGGCATTTCGCGTTGCGTTTGCTCATGTTGTGCCACCTGACTGGCTAGCCTGTCTTCTCAAAATCCTGTTTGTTATGCACGGCAGCAGTTTGTGTGTTGTTTTCGCGTTGCCTTGAATTCGCCGAGGCAATGAGGTGCGCAGCGAGACAGTTTTCTTGTACAGTTTTGTTGTAGTAAAAATAATAGGGCGGAAATTCCTATGGGAAAAGACGTATTACACGTGACGACTTGCCGTTCGTGTTCTTGGCCAAGGCGTCTTGCTAACACGCGCTAGTATGCTTGCTCGCCAAGTCACGCCTTTGTGACACCCTCTGGCCTTTTACTTGGCCAATGCGGTTCAATCGACCTCTCTTTTGCGGCATAACTTGTTGTGCCACCTGACTGGCTAGCCTGTCTTCTCAAAATCCTGTTTGTTATGCACGGCAGCAGTTTGTGTGTTGTTTTCGCGTTGCCTTGAATTCGCCGAGGCAATGAGGTGCGCAGCGAGACAGTTTTCTTGTACAGTTTTGTTGTAGTAAAAATAATACGGCGGAAATTCCTATGGGAAAAGACGTATTACACGTAACGACTTGCCGTTCGTGTTCTTGGCCAAGGCGTCTTGCTAACACGCGCTAGTATGCTTGCTCGCCAAGTCACGCCTTTGTGACACCCTCTGGCCTTTTACTTGGCCAATGCGGTTCAATCGACCTCTCTTTTGCGGCATAACATGAGCAGTTGAAACGCGAAACGGGCCTTATCCCAAAACAGGGCTACGTTTTCAAGGACTGCGAGGCACCATCTCAAGTTCGGCATTTCGCTTGCGCAAAACCGGCGTAGGCATTTCGCGTTGCGTTTGCTCATGTTGTGCCACCTGACTGGCTAGCCTGTCTTCTCAAAATCCTGTTTGTTATGCACGGCAGCAGTTTGTGTGTTGTTTTCGCGTTGCCTTGAATTCGCCGAGGCAATGAGTTGCGCAGCGAGACAGTTTTCTTGTACAGTTTTGTTGTAGTTAAAATAATAGGGCGGAAATTCCTATGGGAAAAGACGTATTACACGTGACGACTTGCCGTTCGTGTTCTTGGCCAAGGCGTCTTGCTAACACGCGCTAGTATGCTTGCTCGCCAAGTCACGCCTTTGTGACACCCTCTGGCCTTTTACTTGGCCAATGCGGTTCAATCGACCTCTCTTTTGCGGCATAACATGAGCAGTTGAAACGCGAAACGGGCCTTATCCCAAAACAGGGCTACGTTTTCAAGGACTACGAGGCACCATCTCAAGTTCGGCATTTCGCTTGCGCAAAACCGGCGTAGGCATTTCGCGTTGCGTTTGCTCATGTTGTGCCACCTGACTGGCTATCCTGTCTTCTCAAAATCCTGTTTGTTATGCACGGCAGCAGTTTGTGTGTTGTTTTCGCGTTGCCTTGAATTCGCCGAGGCAATGAGGTGCGCAGCGAGACAGTTTTCTTGTACAGTTTTGTTGTAGTAAAAATAATAGGGCGGAAATTCCTATGGGAAAAGACGTATTACACGTGACGACTTGCCGTTCGTGTTCTTGGCCAAGGCGTCTTGCTAACACGCGCTAGTATGCTTGCTCGCCAAGTCACGCCTTTGTGACACCCTCTGGCCTTTTACTTGGCCAATGCGGTTCAATCGACCTCTCTTTTGCGGCATAACTTGTTGTGCCACCTGACTGGCTAGCCTGTCTTCTCAAAATCCTGTTTGTTATGCACGGCAGCAGTTTGTGTGTTGTTTTCGCGTTGCCTTGAATTCGCCGAGGCAATGAGGTGCGCAGCGAGACAGTTTTCTTGTACAGTTTTGTTGTAGTAAAAATAATAGGGCGGAAATTCCTATGGGAAAAGACGTATTACACGTGACGACTTGCCGTTCGTGTTCTTGGCCAAGGCGTCTTGCTAACACGCGCTAGTATGCTTGCTCGCCAAGTCACGCCTTTGTGACACCCTCTGGCCTTTTACTTGGCCAATGCGGTTCAATCGACCTCTCTTTTGCGGCATAACATGAGCAGTTGAAACGCGAAACGGGCCTTATCCCAAAACAGGGCTACGTTTTCAAGGACTGCGAGGCACCATCTCAAGTTCGGCATTTCGCTTGCGCAATACCGGCGTAGGCATTTCGCGTTGCGTTTGCTCATGTTGTGCCACCTGACTGGCTAGCCTGTCTTCTCAAAATCCTGTTTGTTATGCACGGCAGCAGTTTGTGTGTTGTTTTCGCGTTGCCTTGAATTCGCCGAGGCAATGAGGTGCGCAGCGAGACAGTTTTCTTGTACAGTTTTGTTGTAGTAAAAATAATAGGGCGGAAATTCCTATGGGAAAAGACGTATTACACGTGACGACTTGCCGTTCGTGTTCTTGGCCAAGGCGTCTTGCTAACACGCGCTAGTATGCTTGCTCGCCAAGTCACGCCTTTGTGACACCCTCTGGCCTTTTACTTGGCCAATGCGGTTCAATCGACCTCTCTTTTGCGGCATAACATGAGCAGTTGAAACGCGAAACGGGCCTTATCCCAAAACAGGGCTACGTTTTCAAGGACTGCGAGGCACCATCTCAAGTTCGGCATTTCGCTTGCGCAAAACCGGCGTAGGCATTTCGCGTTGCGTTTGCTCATGTTGTGCCACCTGACTGGCTAGCCTGTCTTCTCAAAATCCTGTTTGTTATGCACGGCAGCAGTTTGTGTGTTGTTTTCGCGTTGCCTTGAATTCGCCGAGGCAATGAGGTGCGCAGCGAGACAGTTTTCTTGTACAGTTTTGTTGTAGTTAAAATAATAGGGCGGAAATTCCTATGGGAAAAGACGTATTACACGTGACGACTTGCCGTTCGTGTTCTTGGCCAAGGCGTCTTGCTAACACGCGCTAGTATGCTTGCTCGCCAAGTCACGCCTTTGTGACACCCTCTGGCCTTTTACTTGGCCAATGCGGTTCAATCGACCTCTCTTTTGCGGCATAACATGAGCAGTTGAAACGCGAAACGGGCCTTATCCCAAAACAGGGCTACGTTTTCAAGGACTGCGAGGCACCATCTCAAGTTCGGCATTTCGCTTGCGCAAAACCGGCGTAGGCATTTCGCGTTGCGTTTGCTCATGTTGTGCCACCTGACTGGCTAGCCTGTCTTCTCAAAATCCTGTTTGTTATGTACGGCAGCAGTTTGTGTGTTGTTTTCGCGTTGCCTTGAATTCGCCGAGGCAATGAGGTGCGCAGCGAGACAGTTTTCTTGTACAGTTTTGTTGTAGTAAAAATAATAGGGCGGAAATTCCTATGGGAAAAGACGTATTACACGTGACGACTTGCCGTTCGTGTTCTTGGCCAAGGCGTCTTGCTAACACGCGCTAGTATGCTTGCTCGCCAAGTCACGCCTTTGTGACACCCTCTGGCCTTTTACTTGGCCAATGCGGTTCAATCGACCTCTCTTTTGCGGCATAACATGAGCAGTTGAAACGCGAAACGGGCCTTATCCCAAAACAGGGCTACGTTTTCAAGGACTGCGAGGCACCATCTCAAGTTCGGCATTTCGCTTGCGCAAAACCGGCGTAGGCATTTCGCGTTGCGTTTGCTCATGTTGTGCCACCTGACTGGCTAGCCTGTCTTCTCAAAATCCTGTTTGTTATGCACGGCAGCAGTTTGTGTGTTGTTTTCGCGTTGCCTTGAATTCGCCGAGGCAATGAGGTGCGCAGCGAGACAGTTTTCTTGTACAGTTTTGTTGTAGTAAAAATAATAGGGCGGAAATTCCTATGGGAAAAGACGTATTACACGTGACGACTTGCCGTTCGTGTTCTTGGCCAAGGCGTCTTGCTAACACGCGCTAGTATGCTTGCTCGCCAAGTCACGCCTTTGTGACACCCTCTGGCCTTTTACTTGGCCAATGCGGTTCAATCGACCTCTCTTTTGCGGCATAACTTGTTGTGCCACCTGACTGGCTAGCCTGTCTTCTCAAAATCCTGTTTGTTATGCACGGCAGCAGTTTGTGTGTTGTTTTCGCGTTGCCTTGAATTCGCCGAGGCAATGAGGTGCGCAGCGAGACAGTTTTCTTGTACAGTTTTGTTGTAGTAAAAATAATAGGGCGGAAATTCCTATGGGAAAAGACGTATTACACGTGACGACTTGCCGTTCGTGTTCTTGGCCAAGGCGTCTTGCTAACACGCGCTAGTATGCTTGCTCGCCAAGTCACGCCTTTTCGACACCCTCTGGCCTTTTACTTGGCCAATGCGGTTCAATCGACCTCTCTTTTGCGGCATAACATGAGCAGTTGAAACGCGAAACGGGCCTTATCCCAAAACAGGGCTACGTTTTCAAGGACTGCGAGGCACCATCTCAAGTTCGGCATTTCGCTTGCGCAAAACCGGCGTAGGCATTTCGCGTTGCGTTTGCTCATGTTGTGCCACCTGACTGGCTAGCCTGTCTTCTCAAAATCCTGTTTGTTATGCACGGCAGCAGTTTGTGTGTTGTTTTCGCGTTGCCTTGAATTCGCCGAGGCAATGAGGTGCGCAGCGAGACAGTTTTCTTGTACAGTTTTGTTGTAGTTAAAATAATAGGGCGGAAATTCCTATGGGAAAAGACGTATTACACGTGACGACTTGCCGTTCGTGTTCTTGGCCAAGGCGTCTTGCTAACACGCGCTAGTATGCTTGCTCGCCAAGTCACGCCTTTGTGACACCCTCTGGCCTTTTACTTGGCCAATGCGGTTCAATCGACCTCTCTTTTGCGGCATAACATGAGCAGTTGAAACGCGAAACGGGCCTTATCCCAAAACAGGGCTACGTTTTCAAGGACTGCGAGGCACCATCTCAAGTTCGGCATTTCGCTTGCGCAAAACCGGCGTAGGCATTTCGCGTTGCGTTTGCTCATGTTGTGCCACCTGACTGGCTAGCCTGTCTTCTCAAAATCCTGTTTGTTATGCACGGCAGCAGTTGTGTGTTGTTTTCGCGTTGCCTTGAATTCGCCGAGGCAATGAGGTGCGCAGCGAGACAGTTTTCTTGTACAGTTTTGTTGTAGTTAAAATAATAGGGCGGAAATTCCTATGGGAAAAGACGTATTACACGTGACGACTTGCCGTTCGTGTTCTTGGCCAAGGCGTCTTGCTAACACGCGCTAGTATGCTTGCTCGCCAAGTCACGCCTTTGTGACACCCTGTGGCCTTTTACTTGGCCAATGCGGTTCAATCGACCTCTCTTTTGCGGCATAACATGAGCAGTTGAAACGCGAAACGGGCCTTATCCCAAAACAGGGCTACGTTTTCAAGGACTGCGAGGCACCATCTCAAGTTCGGCATTTCGCTTGCGCAAAACCGGCGTAGGCATTTCGCGTTGCGTTTGCTCATGTTGTGCCACCTGACTGGCTAGCCTGTCTTCTCAAAATCCTGTTTGTTATGCACGGCAGCAGTTTGTGTGTTGTTTTCGCGTTGCCTTGAATTCGCCGAGGCAATGAGGTGCGCAGCGAGACAGTTTTCTTGTACAGTTTTGTTGTAGTAAAAATAATAGGGCGGAAATTCCTATGGGAAAAGACGTATTACACGTGACGACTTGCCGTTCGTGTTCTTGGCCAAGGCGTCTTGCTAACACGCGCTAGTATGCTTGCTCGCCAAGTCACGCCTTTGTGACACCCTCTGGCCTTTTACTTGGCCAATGCGGTTCAATCGACCTCTCTTTTGCGGCATAACTTGTTGTGCCACCTGACTGGCTAGCCTGTCTTCTCAAAATCCTGTTTGTTATGCACGGCAGCAGTTTGTGTGTTGTTTTCGCGTTGCCTTGAATTCGCCGAGGCAATGAGGTGCGCAGCGAGACAGTTTTCTTGTACAGTTTTGTTGTAGTAAAAATAATAGGGCGGAAATTCCTATGGGAAAAGACGTATTACACGTGACGACTTGCCGTTCGTGTTCTTGGCCAAGGCGTCTTGCTAACACGCGCTAGTATGCTTGCTCGCCAAGTCACGCCTTTCGACACCCTCTGGCCTTTTACTTGGCCAATGCGGTTCAATCGACCTCTCTTTTGCGGCATAACATGAGCAGTTGAAACGCGAAACGGGCCTTATCCCAAAACAGGGCTACGTTTTCAAGGACTGCGAGGCACCATCTCAAGTTCGGCATTTCGCTTGCGCAAAACCGGCGTAGGCATTTCGCGTTGCGTTTGCTCATGTTGTGCCACCTGACTGGCTAGCCTGTCTTCTCAAAATCCTGTTTGTTATGCACGGCAGCAGTTTGTGTGTTGTTTTCGCGTTGCCTTGAATTCGCCGAGGCAATGAGGTGCGCAGCGAGACAGTTTTCTTGTACAGTTTTGTTGTAGTTAAAATAATAGGGCGGAAATTCCTATGGGAAAAGACGTATTACACGTGACGACTTGCCGTTCGTGTTCTTGGCCAAGGCGTCTTGCTAACACGCGCTAGTATGCTTGCTCGCCAAGTCACGCCTTTGTGACACCCTCTGGCCTTTTACTTGGCCAATGCGGTTCAATCGACCTCTCTTTTGCGGCATAACATGAGCAGTTGAAACGCGAAACGGGCCTTATCCCAAAACAGGGCTACGTTTTCAAGGACTGCGAGGCACTATCTCAAGTTCGGCATTTCGCTTGCGCAAAACCGGCGTAGGCATTTCGCGTTGCGTTTGCTCATGTTGTGCCACCTGACTGGCTAGCCTGTCTTCTCAAAATCCTGTTTGTTATGCACGGCAGCAGTTTGTGTGTTGTTTTCGCGTTGCCTTGAATTCGCCGAGGCAATGAGGTGCGCAGCGAGACAGTTTTCTTGTACAGTTTTGTTGTAGTAAAAATAATAGGGCGGAAATTCCTATGGGAAAAGACGTATTACACGTGACGACTTGCCGTTCGTGTTCTTGGCCAAGGCGTCTTGCTAACACGCGCTAGTATGCTTGCTCGCCAAGTCACGCCTTTGTGACACCCTCTGGCCTTTTACTTGGCCAATGCGGTTCAATCGACCTCTCTTTTGCGGCATAACATGAGCAGTTGAAACGCGAAACGGGCCTTATCCCAAAACAGGGCTACGTTTTCAAGGACTGCGAGGCACCATCTCAAGTTCGGCATTTCGCTTGCGCAAAACCGGCGTAGGCATTTCGCGTTGCGTTTGCTCATGTTGTGCCACCTGACTGGCTAGCCTGTCTTCTCAAAATCCTGTTTGTTATGCACGGCAGCAGTTTGTGTGTTGTTTTCGCGTTGCCTTGAATTCGCCGAGGCAATGAGGTGCGCAGCGAGACAGTTTTCTTGTACAGTTTTGTTGTAGTTAAAATAATAGGGCGGAAATTCCTATGGGAAAAGACGTATTACACGTGACGACTTGCCGTTCGTGTTCTTGGCCAAGGCGTCTTGCTAACACGCGCTAGTATGCTTGCTCGCCAAGTCACGCCTTTGTGACACCCTGTGGCCTTTTACTTGGCCAATGCGGTTCAATCGACCTCTCTTTTGCGGCATAACATGAGCAGTTGAAACGCGAAACGGGCCTTATCCCAAAACAGGGCTACGTTTTCAAGGACTGCGAGGCACCATCTCAAGTTCGGCATTTCGCTTGCGCAAAACCGGCGTAGGCATTTCGCGTTGCGTTTGCTCATGTTGTGCCACCTGACTGGCTAGCCTGTCTTCTCAAAATCCTGTTTGTTATGCACGGCAGCAGTTTGTGTGTTGTTTTCGCGTTGCCTTGAATTCGCCGAGGCAATGAGGTGCGCAGCGAGACAGTTTTCTTGTACAGTTTTGTTGTAGTAAAAATAATAGGGCGGAAATTCCTATGGGAAAAGACGTATTACACGTGACGACTTGCCGTTCGTGTTCTTGGCCAAGGCGTCTTGCTAACACGCGCTAGTATGCTTGCTCGCCAAGTCACGCCTTTGTGACACCCTCTGGCCTTTTACTTGGCCAATGCGGTTCAATCGACCTCTCTTTTGCGGCATAACTTGTTGTGCCACCTGACTGGCTAGCCTGTCTTCTCAAAATCCTGTTTGTTATGCACGGCAGCAGTTTGTGTGTTGTTTTCGCGTTGCCTTGAATTCGCCGAGGCAATGAGGTGCGCAGCGAGACAGTTTTCTTGTACAGTTTTGTTGTAGTAAAAATAATAGGGCGGAAATTCCTATGGGAAAAGACGTATTACACGTGACGACTTGCCGTTCGTGTTCTTGGCCAAGGCGTCTTGCTAACACGCGCTAGTATGCTTGCTCGCCAAGTCACGCCTTTGTGACACCCTCTGGCCTTTTACTTGGCCAATGCGGTTCAATCGACCTCTCTTTTGCGGCATAACATGAGCAGTTGAAACGCGAAACGGGCCTTATCCCAAAACAGGGCTACGTTTTCAAGGACTGCGAGGCACCATCTCAAGTTCGGCATTTCGCTTGCGCAAAACCGGCGTAGGCATTTCGCGTTGCGTTTGCTCATGTTGTGCCACCTGACTGGCTAGCCTGTCTTCTCAAAATCCTGTTTGTTATGCACGGCAGCAGTTTGTGTGTTGTTTTCGCGTTGCCTTGAATTCGCCGAGGCAATGAGGTGCGCAGCGAGACAGTTTTCTTGTACAGTTTTGTTGTAGTTAAAATAATAGGGCGGAAATTCCTATGGGAAAAGACGTATTACACGTGACGACTTGCCGTTCGTGTTCTTGGCCAAGGCGTCTTGCTAACACGCGCTAGTATGCTTGCTCGCCAAGTCACGCCTTTGTGACACCCTCTGGCCTTTTACTTGGCCAATGCGGTTCAATCGACCTCTCTTTTGCGGCATAACATGAGCAGTTGAAACGCGAAACGGGCCTTATCCCAAAACAGGGCTACGTTTTCAAGGACTGCGAGGCACTATCTCAAGTTCGGCATTTCGCTTGCGCAAAACCGGCGTAGGCATTTCGCGTTGCGTTTGCTCATGTTGTGCCACCTGACTGGCTAGCCTGTCTTCTCAAAATCCTGTTTGTTATGCACGGCAGCAGTTTGTGTGTTTTTTCGCGTTGCCTTGAATTCGCCGAGGCAATGAGGTGCGCAGCGAGACAGTTTTCTTGTACAGTTTTGTTGTAGTAAAAATAATAGGGCGGAAATTCCTATGGGAAAAGACGTATTACACTTGACGACTTGCCGTTCGTGTTCTTGGCCAAGGCGTCTTGCTAACACGCGCTAGTATGCTTGCTCGCCAAGTCACGCCTTTGTGACACCCTCTGGCCTTTTACTTGGCCAATGCGGTTCAATCGACCTCTCTTTTGCGGCATAACTTGTTGTGCCACCTGACTGGCTAGCCTGTCTTCTCAAAATCCTGTTTGTTATGCACGGCAGCAGTTTGTGTGTTGTTTTCGCGTTGCCTTGAATTCGCCGAGGCAATGAGGTGCGCAGCGAGACAGTTTTCTTGTACAGTTTTGTTGTAGTAAAAATAATAGGGCGGAAATTCCTATGGGAAAAGACGTATTACACGTGACGACTTGCCGTTCGTGTTCTTGGCCAAGGCGTCTTGCTAACACGCGCTAGTATGCTTGCTCGCCAAGTCACGCCTTTGTGACACCCTCTGGCCTTTTACTTGGCCAATGCGGTTTAATCGACCTCTCTTTTGCGGCATAACAATTGTTGTGCCACCTGACTGGCTAGCCTGTCTTCTCAAAATCCTGTTTGTTATGCACGGCAGCAGTTTGTGTGTTGTTTTCGCGTTGCCTTGAATTCGCCGAGGCAATGAGGTGCGCAGCGAGACAGTTTTCTTGTACAGTTTTGTTGTAGTAAAAATAATAGGGCGGAAATTCCTATGGGAAAAGACGTATTACACGTGACGACTTGCCGTTCGTGTTCTTGGCCAAGGCGTCTTGCTAACACGCGCTAGTATGCTTGCTCGCCAAGTCACGCCTTTGTGACACCCTCTGGCCTTTTACTTGGCCAATGCGGTTCAATCGACCTCTCTTTTGCGGCATAACATGAGCAGTTGAAACGCGAAACGGGCCTTATCCCAAAACAGGGCTACGTTTTCAAGGACTGCGAGGCACCATCTCAAGTTCGGCATTTCGCTTGCGCAAAACCGGCGTAGGCATTTCGCGTTGCGTTTGCTCATATATATATATATATATACAGCGGTTTGCAAAAATTCTGTCTGAAAAGTATATAAGTATATAAGTATATCGCCGATTGATACCTTCGCATGCTCAATGCACTTCAATTATATTATTTCTCTGTTTAGGCTTTGTTGCTGAGTGTTTTTAGCTTTTTCCATGCATATAATGTGCCCGCCATGCGTTGTTTGGGAGACTTTTAAAGTTTCGCGAAACGCCTTCTCGGCTGGATGAAACGCCGTTGCAAGAACGCGTAACTGAAACCCTAGATTTTGCTGCTGTTTTTAACGAAATGTTTATTTTATTCAATCTATGGATTTAGAATTGCTTTTATTTATGTGTTCTCGGTAGTGGTGATCAACAGGTATCTCTGAGAAAGGTGAATTTGACGTGTATTTAATGACTAATTAAATATTCAAAACGGCGTCTTCTACGCAAAGCACGTTTTAGTAGAACGCGACATTGCCTTTATCTTTTCGAAATTTGATTTTTCCACGGAAAAGAACAAACACTCACTGTATAGTGGGGAAGTTATAAGAGTTATAATCTCCGTTTTCGATGTCAGTTTATTCTATTTTAATCGATTGAGAGCTGTGTACATCCAAAGTCTCGGTGACAGTGAAGGAAGCCATTTCGCAGTTGTTCTTCCCCACTCTGCATTTGAATAAATAAATCATTCACCAGCATTAACCAATATTCAAAGTTTGTCATTCAAATATATATTTTGTAACTCTCCTACCCCATGCCCGAAATGATCTAATTAATTAATTTATAATATGACCCAAGACAATACTGCATTCTGATTGGCTAAGAGGGGTGTGATTTCAGCGTAATCGCGTGAAATCACACTCCCAGGAGTGTGATTTCAAGTTTTACCATGACAACGCACGGCCACTACGCTGCATTTTGTTTTTCAAAACAAAAATGGCGGAAAGATTTCCGACAATCTCAGCTGAAGAAATTGAAAAACTCGCAGAAAACTCAAAAAACAAAAACACAACAAGAAGTACGAAAACATGGGTTAATGTTTTTGAGAAATGGGCTAACAGCAAAGGTTTTAAGGAAGATATTTTGACCTACCAGCCCGAAGAGCTTGACAAGACGCTTGCAACTTTTTTCGCGGAGATCCGAAAGAGTGATGGTAGTGAGTACGAGCCTGACTGCTTGAGGGTGATGCTATCTGGACTAGACAGACATTTGAAGGACAACGACGCTAAGTTCAGCTTGGCTAAAGACCAAGAGTTCCTGAAATGCCGCCAGGTGCTAGAGGGGAAAGCCCGAAGTCTCCGTGAGCAGGGAAAAGGCAAGCGTCCAAACGCGTCCAAACCACTCACTCTCCAAGACGAAGAAAAGCTCTGGGAAAGCGGAGTTTTAGGTGACCAGACCCCAAGAGCCTTAATAAGTACTTTGTGGTACTTGTTAACTCTTCATTTTGGCTTACGAGGCTGCCAGGAGCACCACAGCATGCATATTGAAGATTTCACAATGTGCAGAGACGACCAAGGCATAGAATATTTGACCTTCGAGGAAAACCCAACTAAAACCAGGCAAGGTGGTCTTAGAAAGAAGCGTAGAGTTGTCCAACCCAAAATGTTTGCCACTGGAGGTCCAAGATGTCCCGTGAAATTCTTCAGAGAGTATATTGTCCACCGTCCAGAAGAAATGCAAAAGAAAGGCCCATTCTATTTGGCGGTAATCGAAAAGCCAACCTCGGTTATTTGGTACAAAGCACAGCGAATGGGCGTCAACACCATCAACACATTTATGAAAAGAATGTCATCGGAGGCCAATCTCGACGTCGAAGGCCGTAAATTGACCAACCACACAGCTCGAAAGACCCTTGTGAAGAAGTTGAAAGCGTCAAACCAGCCACGCTCCGCCATTATTGGTGTCACTGGCCACACGAATGAGCGTTCGCTCGCAGATTACGAAGAGGGCGACGAGAACGAGCAGCGGCAGATTTCGTCGATTATCAGCGGTAGTACCGAACAACCCCTAGTACAGCAACTGAGACAGCCATTCGGAGTAAACAGTTCTGAGCAACCTAACCAGCAGATGCTTTACACCATCAATCATTTCCATGGCTGTCAAGTCACCATCAACTACGGTCAAGCGAGTGAGAGTTCGCCGGCTCTACAGCAGCAGCAAGTATCTTACAGCTCTGCAACCAACAACTAACTTTCATTTGCCCTTTGTTTGCAGCAAGGAAGGAACTTTTCAGCTGAAACTGCCGTATAAAAGTTGAAAAACTGTGACTGATTGCTTTCTTTTGCTTGTTTCGGATTTGAAACTCGAACGAAACTGAATTTTGTGTCACATGCTTAGGTCACATGTTGTGTGAAAATTTGCATATTGAATAAACAGCGCGTGCAACGCCTGGTGAAAACTTTGATTCTCAGTGATTGTCTTGGGTCATATTATAAACAATTAATAGCATGGTTTGTACGTGATATTTGGGATAAATACCACTCATGATGTTTCTAAAATGTTTGTAATTTCACTCGCCGAAGACGGCTCGTGAAATTACAAACATTTTAGAAACATCACTCGTGGTATTTATCCCAAATATCACTACAAACCATGCTATTACCTATACTTATCAAAATCAAAATTACATCAAAATTAAGATTTTGTTTCTCTTTTCGGTCTAATTATAAATTCAAAATTATGAAAAATATTCCTTGGATCAAAAAATAGAAGAAATAAATATAAGGAAACTGAAGTAAGTTTTTTCGCACCTCATTAATATTATAGAGAGTGTTTTGAGTGTCTTTTATTTCGGAAACATCGGGACTACTTTCCGATGACAAAAAAAAATACAAAGAAATGAACTCTATTTAAATCCAGGAAAAGTTTTTATTTTTTGAATTTATAATTAGACCGTAAAGAGAAATACATTTTAATCTTTTATCGATTATAAACGTACCTTTTCCAACACAGAGATAAATCGGCCTGGAAAATTAATTAGATTGCTTCTGGAATGAGTGAAGGGGTTTAAAATCTTTGAATGAAAAACTTTGAGCGAAAAAATGTAAGCGGTGAATGAGACGTTATTTACTCAAATGCCGAGTGGGAAGAACCCCGGGGAAGAACTACTGCGAAATGGCTTCTCACTGCCAGTACATAGCTCCATCGATTACAACAGACTAAACTGATAACGAAGACAGAGATTTATAACTCCCATAACTTCCGCTCTATACACTCAGTGCAGAAAAGTTAAATCTCGTAGAAAAGTTAAATTTCGAAAAGAGAAAACGCCAATTCCGCGTTCTACTAAAACGTGCATTGCGAAGAAGACGGCGTTTTGAATATTTAATTAGTCATTAAAACACGTCAAATTCATCTTCCTCAGAGATACCTGTTGATCACCAATAACGGTAACACATGAATAAAACCTATTCTAATTCCATAGATTGATGAAAATAAACATTTCGTTAAAAACAGCAGCAAAATCTAGGGTTTCAGTTACGCGTTCTTGCAATGGCGTTTCCTCCAGCCGAAAAGGCGTTTCGGGAAACTCCAAACGTCTCCCAAACTACGGATAGCAGGCACACTATATGCATGGAAAAAGCTAAAAACAGTCAGCAACAAAGTCTAAACAGAGAAATAATATAATTGAAGTGCATTGAGCATGCGAAGGTATCAATCGGCGATATACTTATATACTTATATACTTCTCAGACAGAATTTTTGTAAACCGCTGTATATATATATATATATATATATATATATATATATATATATATATATGTATATATATGTGCTGTATAAATCGTGTCATAATCAAAAGCCTGGCTTGTTATGTAACAATCCAGGCTTTTTACATCCGATATATATTTATATTTTGCGACCGGTTTGTTACACGATATATATTTTGTAAAAAGCCGGATTGTTACATAACAAAACGGGACTAACATGGGCTACAGGAAATACACGGGAAATTTACCTGATTTTTACAGCACAAGTTTATAGTACTGCCACATTTTGATCTTTATTAATGCATTTCCTTCTAAAGGTAGTTTCGCATTTAATATCAATACTGGAAAGACAATAAATTACCGATAATCTACCCCAAAAGAGTACTTGCACGCAGATGGGCGAGATGTTGGTTTGAAATTACCTCACGGTTCAAGCACCGTTTGGATATCGCCAAGCTAGAAAAACAACTTGATGAAGCTTTGCGAGGCGGCAATTAAAAGCTTCACTAGTCACTAATATAAGTAATGCAATGGATGCCAAAGATGTGAGCCGATTTCAGAGGACTAGTAAAACCAATCGCGAAGCGATTACACAAATGTCTTGCTTGAATACATGAATCAATTACTCATACGCAATCCCGGCTCTTTTAAGTATCTCGCATCGCTTGGCGAAATAGAACAATTATCTGATGTCCAAATGTCATTCACAAATTTCCTATAAATTCACGGGTGTGTGTTTCCTGCTTCAATGTTATTGCGCATTGACTTTTGCTCAGTCAAGGGTTTCGTCTCCCACTCCGAAGACAATTTGATTCACTGGTAAGGGCTTTTCCCTGAACCTGCTTTGTCAAAAACGACAACATAATTTATTTCCAGTTTGTTTTTACCACTTCTCACTGAATGCTCACTGAAACGGCTTGCATTGCTGTTATGGACTTGTTGTAAAGTACGTTAAGGTTAAGTAGTGGTAGCTCTAAATGTTCTTATATTTTGTGGTAAGCTCTAAATGTAGCTATATATTTTAATACATCGCTCCAGTATTGTTCGCCGCCAAAACGTGTCGACTCATTCATGATGTATTTTCAAAGTAAGAATCCAAGACAGCCGATTCTTACACCGGTCACAAAGCATTAAATGCATTTGGGTAAGAAGCGAGGATCTTTACACCATCATCTTTGCTTTCTACTTTGTAAAGATCCGAACTTTTTTCATAGAAATCCTACCTAACTGTATATGTCTCAAGTCCAGGAGTTTTGCGTGTAAAATGGTAGTATCACGTCCGGGAGCGGTTCTTTACAAGATAAATATTGTACCCGGTTCTTTACTGGATTATATTGTGACTGAGTGTTTTTACATAACAATCCCGGCTTTTTACAAGATATATATGCGACCGTCTTTTACATAACAAACCCGGTTTGTTACACGATATATATTGAGCCCGTCTTTTACATAACAATCCCGGTTTGTTACACGATATATATTGAGCCCGTCTTTTTACATAACAATCCCGGTTTGTTACACGATATATATTGCGACCGTCTTTTTACATAACAATCCCGGTTTCTTACACGATATATATTGAGCCCGTCTTTTTACATAACAATCCGGTTTGTTACACGATATATATTGAGCCCGTCTTTTTACATAACAATCCTGGTTTGTTACACGATATATATTTTGTAAAAAGCCGGGATTGTTACATAACAAAACGGGACAAACACGGGCTACAGGAAATAAAATGGAGATTTTTATGGACAGGCTGGAGAGACAGCTGCTTTCACAAGCAGAGACAAAACCTCATACGTGGTGGAGATTCATCGATGATATCTTTATAATTTGGACAGAAGGCGAGGAGAAATTAAATAACTTTATTGAATTTATAAACAGCGCACATCGTACGATAAAGTTCACTTGTAATTGGTCATATACGGACGTTGAGTTTCTGGACGTGAAGGTGATAAACGAATCTGGAAAATTGGAGACAGATGTTTTTATCAAGCCCACAGACAGCCATCAATATCTGCACCGCACCTCTTGTCATCCGAATGCTTGCAAAAACAGCCCCGTATGCACAAGCCCTGAGATTGAGAAGAATCTGTTCTAAGGATACATTTTTTGATCGACGTGCTGAAAGTTTATGTGAGTTTCTCGTGGAAAGGGGATACAAGAGGCCATTTGTACAAGACCAGATAGAAAGAGCCCGAATTCTATCCAGAAACGAAGTGTTACGAGAGAAAAGAAAAAAGGAGAACAAGAGAATCCCGTTCGTAGTGACATACCATCCGGAAAATCCGGGACTACCCAATATTGGAGGTATCCGGCTCAGAAATCTACAACCAGTATTAGTGTCAGGGAGCTATTCCAGATACTGTCGATTTCATCTAAGCGAAAACACTTGAAAATAAAAACGCCACTAATTAGGGGCGGTACTTCAAAGTTTTGATGTCTAAAATTAGACAGATTGGCGCTTCAAACTTTGGCTTTTGGCGCATCACACTTTAACATTTGCCAGATTAAAAGCTTCAAGTGATTCAAACTTCGGTTTATAATTACGTCCAAAAGCATTTCTACGAATTATCATGTTTTCCCCGCCGAATCTGGTGCAAATTCTAACGGTTTGTTTGGTAAATTTACCGTAATGTTTACATGCCAAAACCACAACGTTGGCGTGGCAAACGTCAAAGTTTCACGTGCAAAAACTTTGAGAACCGCCCCTAATTAGTGGCGGTTTTGTTTTCAAGTGTTTTCGCTTAGATGAAATCGACGGTATATATTGAGCCCGTCTTTTTAAATAACAATCCCGGTTTGTTACACGATATATATTGCGACCGTCTTTTTACATAACAATCCCGGTTTGTTACACGATATATATTGCGACCGTCTTGTTACATAACAATCCCGGTTTGTTACGCCATATATATTGTGCCCGTCCTTTTACATAACAATCCCGGTTTGTTACACGATATATATTGCGACCGTCTTGTTACATAACAATCCCGGTTTGTTACACGATATATATTGCGACCGTCTTGTTACATAACAATCCCGGTTTGTTACACGATATATATTGCGACCGTCTTGTTACATAACAATCCCAGTTTGTTACACGATATATATTTGTAAAAAGCCTGGATTGTTACATAACAAAACGGGATAAACACGGGCTACAGGAAATAAGCGGGAGATATGCGATATTCTCAGCACAAGTTTTCCGACTAGTACTAGCCACATTTTGGTAAGGAAATTTCTTATTTAATATCAATACTGGAAAGACTATAAATAACCGGCAATCAAACCTTCAATACAACATTTTCACACAGATGGGCGAGATGTTGCTTTGAAGATTCTTCGCGGCTTGAAGGCACCTTTATTTTGCCACAGCCAGGAAAGAAGCTTTGCGAGGTGGCAAAACCTTAACTAGTCATGTAATGGATACCAAAGATAAAGAATTTTCACATGACTATTAAGTAAAACCAATCGCAAAGTGATTACACAAATTTCTTGCTTGAACAATGAATCGATTACTGCAGTCTATACGCCAAACCGCATCTCGAGTTGGTTAGCGAAATCAGCGAAATAGAACAATTACCTGTCAAAGTATCATTGACACGTTTCCTAATCCGCGAGTGTGAGTTTCCTGCATGAATATTTTACATGCTAGATACTACTGTGCATTAACTTTCTCGAGTAATCTTACTTCAGCAAATGCTAGTTCAAGGATTTTCCTTCATCTCCCATCCGTTCCATTTTGAGTCATTGCTAAGGGCTTTTCCCTGAACCTGCATTTGTCAAAAAAACAACTTGTTTTCAGTTTTTACCACTTCTGACTGACTGTTTACTGACACGTGCTTGCGTGGCTGTTATGTTTGCTGTCAAGTACGTTTAAGTCACTAAAGCTTAACTTCTAGTTTTGTAGCTCTACAGTGCTTTACAGGTCGAGTGGTAAGCTCTGAATATAGCTTTATTTTGTGGGAAAAGCCCTTACCAGTGAATAAAACTGCCCTTTCCGAATGGGGGACGAAACCTTTGTAGCTCACTCGAGCAGGTCAATGCACAGTAGTGCCTAGATAACAATCAATCAGGAAACTCACACTCGTGAATTTTTGGACAGACGAATTGTTTTATTTCGACAAGCAATTAGAGATGCGAGGTATACGTACAATGTATAGAGTTTACAAAAACTTGATTTTAAGGTTTATGAAAAAAAAAAAGATAAATCACACTCACGTTTACAAACGAACACACAAACACAGAAGGGGAAACTAATGTTGCAAGGGCTACCACAACTGCCCTTTTGAAACAAGGATTGGGGACATATAAGTCGCGATGAGGCCCGGAAAATTGGAGATCGAGGCCCGGCTTTTAAAGTAGTTGGCACTGAAGGAACTCTGAGACTGGGACAAAACTGGGGATTGTGTTTTGTCCCATTTTGTTCATGTTTATATCAACTCAATAAATGAAATTACTATTTACGAGACACTAACAGCTGAATAATTTATAGTTTCCCGATTAGATAACACTGAACAGAGTGCATAGATAGCGTTGCCCCGAATTCTGACACGTATTATTTTTTATCGAACTAGATCGAACTGGATCGAACGTTCCGAGGAAGATTGTACGATCTAGTTCGGAGATCGTACTCACCCAAATTCTAGAGTTCGATCCGGTTCGATCTCAAAAGAGCTCGAACCGTATCGAACGATCCGCGTTCGATCCGGTTCGAGCTCTTTTTAAGTTCCATTTGGTTCAGACGACACGCCGGGTCATCAAGTAGTTTTCTAGCTGTGGCGATATAAACGATGCTTTAAGCCGTGAAGGGTTTCAAACCAACATTTCGCTTTATTGAGGGTTTTACTACCGGTAATTTATAGTCTTTCCCGAAAAAGGCATTAATAGAAGAAAGATCAAAATGTGGCTAGTACTATTCGGAAAACTTGTGCTACGAAAATCACGCAAATCTCCCGTTTAATTCCTGCAGCCCGTGTTTGCCCGTTTTGTTATGTAACAAACCCGGCTTTTTAAAAAATATATATCGTGTAACAAACCGGGATTGTAATGTAAAAAGACGGTCGCAATATATATCGTGTAACAAACCGGGATTGTTATGTAAAAAGACTGACTCAATATATATCTTGTAAAAAGCCGGGATTGTTATGTAAAAAGACGGGCTCAATATATAGTCTTGTAAAAAGCCGGGATTGTTATGTAAAAAGACTGGCTCAATACATATCTTGTAAAAAGCCGGGATTGTTATGTAAAAAGACGGGCTCAATATATATCGTGTAACAAACCAGGATTGTTATGTAAAAAGACGGTCGCAATATATATCGTGTTAAAAGCCGGGTTTGTTATGTAAAAAGACGGTCGCAATATATATCGTGTAAAAAGCCGGGATTGTTATGTAAAAAGACGGTCGCAATATATATCGTGTAAAAAGCCGGGATTGTTATGTAAAAAGACGGTCGCAATATATATCGTGTAACAAACCAGGATTGTTATGTAAAAAGACGAGCTCAATATATATCGTGTAACAAACCGGGATTGTTATGTAAAAAGACGGTCTCAATATATATCGTGTAACAAACCGGGATTGTTATGTAAAAAGACGATCGCAATATATATCGTGTAACAAACCGGGATTGTTATGTAAAAAGACGAGCTCAATATATATCGTGTAACAAACCGGGATTGTTATGTAAAAAGACGGTCGCAATATATATCGTGTAACAAACCGGGATTGTTATGTAAAAAGACGAGCTCAATATATATCGTGTAACAAACCGGGATTGTTATGTAAAAAGACGGGCTCAATATATATCGTGTAACAAACCGGGTTTGTTATGTAGAAAGACTGTCGCAATATATATCGTGTAACAAACCGGGATTGTTATGTAAAAAGACGGGCTCAATATATATCGTGTAACAAACCGGGTTTGCTATGTAGAAAGACGGTCGCAATATATATCGTTATCAAAGCAGGCTCAGGGAAAAGCCCTTACCAGTGAATAAAATTGTCCCTTCGGATAGGAGATTAAACCCTTGACTGTAGTAAGATCACTCGAGCAAGCCAATGCACAGTAGTACCTAGTATGTATAACAGGCCGAAACTCACACACGTGAATTAAGAAACTTGTGAATGACATTTGGACAGAAAATTTATTTTATTTCGCCAACAACTCGAGATGCGAGGTATAAGCGGATTTGCTCATGAGTAATTGATTCATGTGTTCAATCAGGATATTTTGTGTAATCACTTTGTGATTTGTTTGCTACAGTTATCTAAAATTTGTTCATCTTTGGCATCCATTGCATTACTTATATTAGTGACTAGTGAAGCTTTTCCAGGCTCGCAAATCTTCATCAAGCATTTGTTTTTTAGCGGTGGCGATATCCAAACGGTGCTTTTTAGCAGTGAAGGAATTTTAAAGCAACATATCGCCCATGTTTGTGCAAGTTGATTGTCTGTAATTTATAGTCTTTCCTGTATTGATATTAACTACTAAACTTCCTGTAGAAGGAAACGCATTAATAGAAGAAAGATCAAATTGTGGCTAGTACTATTCGGAAAACTTGTGCTGCGAAAATCTCCCGTTTATTTCCTGTAGCCCGTGTTTATCCCGTTTTGTTATGTAAAAAGACGGGCTCAATATATGTCGTGTAACAAACCGGGATTGTTATGTAACAAGACGGTCGCAATATATATCGTGTAACAAACCGGGATTGTTATGTAAGAAGACGGTCGCAATATATATCGTGTAACAAACCGGGATTGTTATGTAAAAAGACGGTCGCAATATATATCGTGTAAAAAGCCGGGATTGTTGGATCTTGGCTGAATATATATTTGCAAAAAGCCAATATTGTTACGGTGTATAAAGCCGGGCTTTTTACATAAAAAGCCCGGATGTTTACACGATATATATTATGACTGGATTGTTATGTAAAATGCCAGGCTTTTTACATGTAAAAAGCCGGGATTGTTACAAATATATTTTTGTAACAAGCCAGGCTTTTTATGTAAAAAGCCGGTCTTGTTACATGTAACAAGCCAGGCTTTTTACACTCGATATATATTTATAATTTGTGACCGATATTTTACATAACAATCCCGGTTCTTTACACGATATATATTGTGACTGGCTTTTTACATAACAATCCAGGCTAAATATATATTTGTAAAAAGCCAGGATCTTTATGTAAAAAGCCGGGATTGTTACGGTGTAAAAATGCAGGCTTTTTACATAACAATCCCGGCTTTTTGCATGATATATATTGTGACTGGCTTTTTTACATAACAATCCAGGCTAAATATATATTTGTAACAAGCCAGGCTTTTTACGTGTAAAAAGCCAGGATTGTTACGGTGTATAAAGCCGGGCTTTTTACATAAAAAGCCGGGATCTTTACAAGATATATAATATGACTGGATTGTTATGTAAAAAGCCAGGCTTGTTACATGTAAAAAGCCGGGATTGTTACAAATATATATTTTGTAAAAAGCCAGGCTTTTTATGTAAAAAGCCGGGATTGTTACATGTAACAAGCCAGGCTTTTCATTTTCAGCCACGATTTATACATGACATATATATAGATATATATATATATATATATATACAGCGGTTTGCAAAAATTCTGTCTGAGAAGTATATAAGTATATCGCCGTTTGATACCTTTGCAAGTCCGATGCACTTGAATTATATTATTTCTCTGTTTAGGCTTGGTTGCTGACTGTTTTTAGCTTTTTCCATGCATATAATGTGCCCGCCATGCGTTGTTTGGGAGACTTTTAAAGTTTCGCGAAACGCCTTCTCGGCTGGATGAAACGCCATTGCAAGAACGCGTAACTGAAACCCTAGATTTTGCTGCTGTTTTTAACGAAATGTTTATTTTATTCAATCTATGGATTTAGAATTGGTTTTATTTACGTGTTCTCGGTAGTGGTGATCAACAGGTATCTCTGAGAAAGGTGAATTTGACGTGTATTTAATGACTAATTAAATATTCAAAACGGCGTCTTCTTCGCAATGCACGTTTTAGTAGAACGCGGAATTGGCGTTTTCTATTTTCGAAATTTAACTTTTCTACGAAATTTAACTTTTCTGCACTGAGTGTATAGAGCGGAAGTTATGGGAGTTATAAATCTCTGTCTTCTTATCAGTTTAGTCTGTTGTAATCGATGGAGCTATGTACTGGCAGTGAATGAGAAGCCATTTCGCAGTAGTTCTTCCCCGGGGTTCTTCCCACTCGCCATTTGAGTAAATAACTCATTCACCGCTTACATTTTTCGCTCAAAGTTTTTCATTCAAAGATTTTAAATCCCTTCACTCATACCAGAAGCAATCTAATTAATTTTCCAGGCCAATTTATCTCTGTGTTGGAAAAAGTACGTTTATAATCGATAAAAGATTAAAATGTATTTCTCTTTACGGTCTAATTATAAATTCAAAAAATAATAACTTTTTCTGGATTTAAATAGAGTTCATTTCTTCGTATTTTTTTGTCATCGGAAAGTAGTCCCGATGTATCCGAAATAAAAGAAACTCAAAACACTCTCTATTATATTAATGAGGTGCAAAAAAAACTTAATTTAGTTTCCTTATATTTATTTCTTCTATTTTTTGATCCAAGGAATATTTTTCATAATTTTGAATTTATAATTAGACCGAAAAGAGAAACAAAATTTTAATTTTGATGCAATTTTGATTTTGATAAATTAATTAATTAGATCATTTCGGCATGGGTAGGAGAGTATATTTGAATGACAAACTTTGAAAAAAAATATATTTGAATGACAAACTTTGAATATTGGTTAATGCTGATGAATGATTTATTTATTCAAATGCAGAGTGGGGAAGAACAACTGCGAAATGGCTTCCTTCACTGTCACCGAGACTTTGGATGTACACAGCTCTCAATCGATTAAAATAGAATAAACTGACACCGAAAACGGAGATAGATAACTCTTATAACTTCCCACTATACAGTGAGTGTTCGTTCTTTTCCGTGGAAAAGTTAAATTTCGAAAAGATAAAGGCAATGTCGCGTTCTACTAAGGGGTGGACCATTAGAAATTGGGGGAGGGGGGGGGGGGGTGGCAATAATTTTGCGTATGAATTTTTTTTCGGGGATCAGGTTGTGCAGGAATTTTTTTTCGGACTCGAAGGCCATGTACGATTTTTTTTTTCGCAGCACAAAAAAAGTGGAAAAGGATAAACCCACGAGAGGTATCTTGCGCATCGAGCACTACCTGTTCTCGTGGCGTTCCGTTCCCACAGGCCGTCCAAATCCGCATCAACAAAATTTTCTTATATTATTATATACTATATTTGGTTCAGAAATGGATTAAGAAAATCTTGTTGCTGTTTGTATAGATATAACAAATTTTCTTATGATATATTTTTATTGGTTGCCGTTAAAAAAGAATGAAGCTGTTAAACTATTTCGCCATCCCCCGGCCCCTATTTGACATGGTAGAGGTATTTTGCGCGCTCGATTTTTTATAAACGCATTTCATCAAGCCTCAGAGAAAGGGTAGACGAACGTTCCGTTTTTGTGTATAATAAACAATGCCTGTAGGTTTTATTATTGATGCCGCAAATTACGAAATTATTATTATTCATTTGTGTGAAGCGGTCATGACGAATTTCTATACTTGTAACGTCGAACTCACGCTTACCTAAGTGTGATTCTTTCGAACATAGTGACTGCCTGCCAGGCCTATCACTACAGGGCATTTTTGGGGAGAGTTTGTTTTTCCTCAGCAAGATACACTTGTTCTTGTAAACGGCACCGACTATATGTTTGATGTTATTTTTAATGCGCGCGAAGCGCGCCGAAATTTTTATTAAGGGAAGTATAAAAATGCAAAAGAGAAGTTGCTGGAATAACTACTTAAGACATCATTCTTTTTAATGAGAACCCAAGCCATGTCTTTGTAGGATTTTTATTTCCTAGCTTGAATCTCTGCAAGATTTTTTTTTTTGGAAGGATTGGCCTTGCGCGAATTTTTTTTTGGGAATTGCCACCCCCCCTCCCCCAACTTCTAATGGTCCACCCCTAAAACGTGCTTTGCGTAGAAGACGCCGTTTTGAATATTCAATTAGTCATTAAATACACGTCAAATTCACCTTTCTTAGAGATACCTGTTGATCATCACTACCGAGAACACGTAAATAAAACCAATTCTTAATCCATGGATTGAATAAAATAAACATTTCGTTAAAAACAGCAGCAAAATCTAGGGTTTCAGTTACGCGTTCTTGCAATGGCGTTTCATCCAGCCGAGAAGGCGTTTCGCGAAACTTTAAAAGTCTCCAAAACAACGCATGGCGGGCACATAATATGCATGGAAAAAGCTAAAAACAGTCAGCAACAAAGCCTAAGCAGAGAAATAATATAATTCAAGTGCATCGGACTTGCAAAGGTATCAAACGGCGATATACTTATATACTTCTCAGACAGAATATTTGCAAACCGCTGTATATATATATATATATATTAATACCGTAAGGAAAATCGTGTCGACACTCGCTCCGCTCAGCCCTGAAGCTGTGCCGCCAAAATAAGTTCGCAAACCCGAAGGGAAGGTGGAAATCTGGACCATGGGCGTGTTTTTGTTGGAAAAGAATCACCTCGGGCTAATTTCACCATTGACATTGAAACCTAAATGGTTCTCTTACAGATTACATACAGGAATGTGCAGGGATAATTCTAACTTGAAAGATTTGAGCTGAGAAAAATTTTCATTCAAGTTTCAACAAACTTACACACTACCTTGCTTCCCTCCGAGCACGCGCTAAGTCATGCTAAGTCGAAATGACACATTTACAAAACAGTCCGCCGAAAGTCATGAATAATATTCTCTCTAAGTATAAATCCTGACGGCTCTATCGCAAAACGAAGGACACAATCCGAAGAGAAGGAGGAAATCCCTCCAGTGGGCATGTTTTTGATGGAAAAGATTCACTTTGGGCTAAGTTCTAATTCAATCTATTTTTTAAGCGAGGGATAAAGCCGAAAAAATATAAATAATATAAACTAAAAAAACTTATTACTCCTTAGTCTTAGACCATTTTTACTTGACCTGTTTCTTCTCTCCCCTCACTGAGATATGATAAAGATACAAACAATTGCGAAGTCAAATTGCGCTTTCGATTTTCACGGGTTCTTTGATCGATTTGAGAGACGGACACACGCGTGATTTTGTCGCACCAATCAGGGAGACCAGTGCAAAAAAAACAATCCTTTTGGGCTCACCTCAATTATTTCGGCATGGTGGGACGGGGTACTCATGCTGATGGGAGGTTATTAGTAAATCCAGCAGTTTATGGAAGGGGGAAATCATGAACCCTCCCCACATCCATATGGCCATTGTGATTTTTTTTTTCGTTTTTTTTTTAAACAGAGAACACTTTAAGTAAAATAAATTTCCTCCTCACTCCGTGAATTTTTCACGGGAATCAGCTAGTATATATATATATATATATACAGCGCGTGGATGTCTCGATGGTGTAGTGGTTAGCACATCTGGCTAGGAATCCAGAGGACGTGGGTTCGATTCCCACTCGGGGCAGCATTTTTCTTTATATTCTTTGTGTTTGTTTATATTTCCTTCTCTGGCTGGTTTCAGCTTGCTTGTGATAATTATGTATTGTAAAAAGGACTTGTGCCTTCCAGTCGCCTGCTAGAATATAAGAAAAATCTGTCGGGAAAAAGGCTAGTGTATCTAGTCTACCTACGAAACTATCTGCCCCATAAATTCATCTGCGTACACGCGTGGATGTCTCGATGGTGTAGTGGTTAGCACATCTGGCTAGGAATCCAGAGGACGCGGGTTCGATTCCCACTCGGGGCAGCATTTTTCTTTATATTCTTTGTGTTTGTTTATATTTCCTTCTCTGGCTGGTTTCAGCTTGCTTGTGATAATTATATATATATATTTATTATATGGCTAAGATACTACGCGCGCTCTGATTGGCTGTTGACAGGCTTGTATTTTCCCGTACAAGCCGTGTCCGATACGGATTTTTCCCGCCGGTGTGCTTGTTTACATTTTTAAGCAAAATCCAGGCGATTCTCGTAAAAGAAAAACAACCTAAACTTTTAAAACTAAATTTCCTGAAAGAAGAAAGGATTTATTTTCTACATAATCATAACGTCTTTAACTGGAGAAGAAAAATAATGAGTGGAAGTGAGCAGGAACACTCAGAAAGTGAATTTTATTTCCCAGAGCCGGCGGAAGATGAAAGCACGATTGAAAAAGTTGCAAATGTCGAAACCGAGGAAACAGACATCGAGGAAACACAGCCTCAAAATAAATCAGATAGCCAAGAAATAAGAGACTTTGTTAACGAACAAAAAAGCGAAAACACAGTCAGGAAAACAACTGCTGACATGAAAAGTTTTCGTCGTTTCTTGGAAGGGGAAGGTTTGGAGGAAGATCTGAGAATAGAGACTTTACCTGTGAAACAACTTGACCAATTGCTGTCCAAGTTTTTCATCAAGGCGCGTAAGCGAAACGGTGAAGAGTATGAGCCAGACTCCCTATCTAGCATCCAGAGGAGTATCCAGCGTTGGCTGACAGAGCAAAAATCCTCAATGAACATTCTGAAGGACCAGGAATTTGAAGACTCACGCAAGGTGCTGGCGGCAAAACGTAAACAGCTGGTGAATGTCGCCGGAAAGGGGAACCGACCAAATGCGACCAAAGCCCTCACCGAAGAAGACGAAGACCGATTATTTCAGTCCGGTCAGCTTGGCCACTCCACCCCAGATATCCTCCAGAGAACAGTATGGTGGTTTTGGCTCTCCATTTCGGCTTTCGTGCAAGAGACGAGAGTCGTAAGCTCTGTTGGGGAGATATTGAGCTTCACCGAGACCCTGTTGACGAACGCGAGTTCCTCGTTTGGCAGGCAGAGAGAGGTACAAAAACCCGAAAAGGACAGGAGAACGGCCACCAAAGAGCGTTCAAACCAAAGACCTATGCAACTGGCAACGACAGATGCCCTGTGGAGACGTACAAGCTGTTCAGAAGCCACAGACCTGTTGAAATGAATAAACCCGAGTCACCATTCTTTTTGGCTATTAAACCACAACAGGAACTCGCGAACCGAAGTTTGGTACAAGAAAGCAACACTCGGTATATCCCAAATCGGCAAATTTCTGTCAACAGCAGCATCCAATGCCGGAATTATAAGCTCAGATGGCAAGATCAGTAACCATTCTGTGAGGAAAACTCAAATCTCACGGTTATTGGATGCAAACGCACCAGAAATATTCATTGCCCAACTCAGTGGCCACAAAAGCATCGACAGTCTCCAGTCGTACAAAACAGCCAGTACAAGTCACCAACGCCAGATGTCCTGTATCCTTAGCAGGTCGGCCAATAGTTCAAGCAATAATGCGCTGATTTCTGGCTCGTCCACTGCCTCTTACAGTTGCAGCAAGATCCTCCATACAAGCCAAGGCCAAATACAAGTGAAGTCGAATCTCTCATCGAGCGCCTTGGTATCATCTGCCAGCACATCTGATTCGAGCAATCCGGGGATTTTTGCGGGAGCAAACATTTCCATTTGCCAGTTCCAAGTGTTCAACGGTCCTGTCACCTTCGAGAGCTCCAAGAAACGGCGCCGTGTAATCATCGAGAGCGATGAAGAGGATTAGCGATGAAGAGGATTAGCTGCTCGCCATTTTTGAACTTGGATTTTGCTTGAAGCACTCGCATGAATGAAACATTTTCTTACTGCTTTCTGCAGATTTATTCAAATCCTTTAAGACATTTGCTTACGATTTATGCCTTGTATAAGCAATTTCCTTTTTGTTCTAAAATGAAAAACATTCTCTTGGCGAAACAAATGTGTTCTGCTTTCGTTCTGCTTTACTAAGCTAAAGAAAGTTTTCCATTTGCTCATTAGCATTTTGACCTTTTGACACGTGATCCCGCGCACACCGGAAGTTTCCGTATATTTCCGGTACAAAGATAATAACGCAAAAAGCCATATAATAAAACTCTTATTTACCTCACTTGCTCGGTCCGTACAGTAAAATATCAGCCCTCGAACGTTTTGTTTTTGTACAAACCTCGCCGAAGACGGCTCGGTTTGTACAAAAACAAAACGATCTCGGGCTGATATTTTACTGTACGGACCTCGCGCTTGGTTGATAACTACTTACTAACCGAGAGTGAGGGCATTACGTGAAATATCAAACTGAGGTTTTGGCGTATCGACCGAGCGATAGCGAGGTTGATACGCCAAAACCGAGGTTTGATATTTCACGTAATGCCCGAACGGTCGAGGTTAGTAAGTTGTTTATTATATGGCACTTTTCTACAAACTTTTTACGAACCGGAAGTCGCCTCGTTCATTTTCCCGCCGAAATAACCCAGACACGCGCCCGCGTCGTGCTTGAGTTCATTCAGAGTTTTTCATTCTCTGAGTCAAACTGATAGAACAAACCCGTGTGTGCAAACCACGCCAGACTTGATCTAATTTAATCAATCTCTTATGGATGTCAAATACTTCGGAATGCTTTCTTTTACATTTTCACATGGGAAAATTTGTGATGAAATTAGACCACCCCTCCCCGATTTCCTGATCTCTCTCTGCGCGCGCAAGGCATGCCGGGTGTATTTTGGGATCCCTTGGTTGTCTTGTTCAAAAGGGACTGGAGCCTAAAGAACAGACCGGCCATGTTTTGTTTTCCACGAGATGGAAAGAGGAGAAAACAAGCTTGAATTTGACACCAAATTCGACGGATTTCGGTAAGTTTGTCTATGGTTTTCACTTTGCTAGATATTGCACTCATTTTTCTTAGAATAATCACTCGTTTTGGGCAATTTTCATTGAATTATGACCATTTTTTCGCCACTTGAAAGTCTCTTTCTGAACAAACTAAAACGATAGAGTTGTACCCCGGTTTTTCAGGTTGATTCATGAGAAATTTCAATAAATGAAACCCAAAATTGAAAAAAATGAACACACCGATTGGAGTTTAACCAATACTTTAAGAGTTTTCCGCAGATATGTTTGCCTTGCTGGGAGGATATAAAATTGTTCTTTAAAGCAATTATTATTTATTCTTTGGTTTAGAACAAAAACAAATCATGCGGCCCAGAGAAAAAGAGAGACACAGAATTGGTGACTGGGCCAAAAGAAACAAAGAGAAAAGAAAGGCCCTCATGGAAGCTAACAGGAGTCTCACTAAAATTGATGATGAAGTAAAGAATATAGAAAGTGATGTCTTGGAATTAAAGCGAAAGGTAAATTGATACAGTTAGAATGCCTTAATTAATGTAATTAAAGTACTTTCGTATTATTTCAAACTTCCAGATCAATGGGATGCGATGTTATGTTTATATTAGGCATTCGGAATTGGTGCCTAATGCGCTGATAGCTTGCTTGAAAATTACATGCGTATACAGCGTAGTGCATATGTACAAAAGTCTGTTAGCTTTCTGTTAGCATGGGGGGTAAGCCATTTTTGAAATTCTGGATGCATGGGGGGAGGGGGGGGTCAAAAACTAGTGCCGCCCTTCAATGGGGTACATATTATTTTCTGTAATTGCCCATTTTTAAACTAAATCCTAGATCGTAATGAGTCCTCCCCCTCCCTCATATTTTTGGCTTTATTTCTTGTGTATGCTTATTTCTTGTGCACCTAATTACACCATTTGTGTTTGTGGCCCTACAAATAAGCAACCAAGACTGCAACTGTAATGAATGTGAAATTTGATACAACTTTATGGCCATTACTCAAGTAACAATTTGTTCAATTAACTGAAACACACTGAAGCTAGGAAGGGAATGTTGAATTAACTAGGTAACTATTGTAACTTTTTTGTTTTTGATTTTCTCAGCGTGGTTTGCTTCAAGAAGAAAAAGTTCACATGCCAAGGTCATCATTCAGAACACCAACCATCCTGAACCCCAGCAAATCTGACAGAGTGAAGGCTGTTCTGTGAGGCATGCAGCTAAGCGAAGAAAGCTTACCTATGAGGCAGCTATAAACATCCATTCCAGCTCAAAAGAAAATGAGGTAGAGGCAAGAAAAGCTGCTACAAATGGCCTGTGGAACACCATAGTAACTAAGACTAGCTCTAAGTCATTTACTAGCTTGTGTGCTAAATCTAAAACAGTCCTCAATAAGGTTGTTCCAGCTATAGTAAACACAGCTGTTTCAAAATATGAAAAGTCTGAGAAGAATATTTTAAGGTCAGTAGGTGTGCTTTACCAGGGTGGAATTTTAAGTAAAAGGAATTATAGTACCAAAAGATCTGCAGAAAGCTTTGAATATGATCCTGAAACAAACAAGCGTAAATGTGCTGAATTTTCACCGGGGTGCAAAATACCTGCACTTGTTCTCTATAAGGATTTAATGAAGGTTGTTAATTTGGTAGAAATAGGAAAATTAAATGAGCTACCAAGAGTTTCTGCTGACACTGAAAAGGAAAAAGAGAGTGAAGAGATCAGTGAAAACCTTCTGCCACCAGTACCAGGGTTTTTCATTGATTTAAGAGAGCGTTTATTGCAACTTGCAGATTTGTATTTGTTAATTGATAGTAAGAGGCCTGATTTTCTGAAATGGTTTGGAAGACCTAGGGGTCATTCTTAGTAGCCCTGGGTGCAGATGGTGCTCCCTTTGGGAAATCAAATGAAGCGTCTGCCTGGCTGCTGTCCTTTCTAAATGTAAAGGAAAGGGTGGCTAGTCCTGATGACAATTTTCTTTTATGCGGTGCAAATTGCTCTGAGGATCACCCATCAATGGTAGCTTATGGGAAGTTGTTGAGAAGTGATATACAAGTCATTGAGACCCAGACCTTCACCATAAGAGACACAAATGTAAAAGTTTGAATTCAAACTCTTACCATCAGACATGAAGTGGATAAGTAAGTATTCCGGAGAGCTCAACAATGCAGCAACCTACCCATGCCCCTATGCAAATGTCAGGAATGAAGAACTGACGGTTAGAGGATGTACGTTAGGGGTTGGCCCAAGTCATAAGTGGCATCCATGGTCTTATGAGTTTAGATTAGCCTCTGCAAAGAAGATTGAAGACTTTAAAAGGGGTCAACCAAAACCAAAGACTCCCCAAGAGGCTGACCGACTTTAAGAACAAAAGTCTTAAAGAAATTATCTGATCTCAAGTCTCGGCACGAATTTGAACCCATTTTGGGACCTGTGGTGCAAAATTCTAAATGTGGCTGTCTCCATTGTGGGAACAATTGTTGAGGGCATTGGCATAACCTGTATTTGAACCACATCTTGGCCAAGGCAAATATTGCTAAGAATATCAAGTCAGTTTTTCAGCTTCCTGAGACTAACCCTTTAAGGAAGTACCTTAAAGCACTTCGCTTTAAAGTGCACTGCAAGAACCTTTATAACAAGGTTATACGTTGGTTCAAGGAGAAGAGAACATCTTCTAATTTTCAGTGTCGGTTTACAGGAGAGCAAACTACCAAGTTATGTAAAGGATTCATGCACCTGGTTATTGCTGCTATAGGAGATGAGGATGTTGACCACCCTAGTAATGTTGTGCCTATCACTCTTGCTAAGATGGGTCTCCACCTCAGAAACAGTGTTTCATTGTCTAGTAGAGTGTCCAACATTTCAGATGCAAATCTTGCTGAATTAGAAAATGAATGCAAACTGTACTTTAACACAGCTTCCCTTTTCCATCAGTGTCTCTGAGTGTGTGGACTATGGGCCACTGTGTCCCATTTCACACCAAACAACTCATGCAAGATCTAGGCGTTGGCTTGGGCATCAATACGATGCAGGGCCGTGAATCAAAGCACCAGCGTCTAGCTAGTTATGCTGAATTTTCTTTAGTGAAAAACAGATGGGAAAAGGTGTTCCGTCATGAGCACATGTGCCTCATCTGGCTCAGACAGTAAAATCCTTTTGCCGATAAGTACCACAAATGTAAGAAGCAGTATATCCCTAAGCAATGTATCAGGAAGACTTCTGCTGCTGTGGTCTTCCTGTTGTGCCTAATGTAGGCAAGTGCAAATACTGTAATAGTAATTTGTACTCAGAAGTATCAGTATGTGCATCCAGAGGAGTTCTCACTAATAATATGAAGGCCATTTTAAAGAGAGCAGAGGGACTAAAGAATAATAGAAAATCTTAGCTACAAAGTTGCTGACTTACATCCTATGACCTGCTCATAGATGAGTTACTGACCATTTAACTTTTGATGGGGAATGCCAGATAAATGTAAGATTTCTTTCAGTCTTACAGTGCAATGATTATTTAAAAAATTTTATGATGGATTTGATAAAGTATTGAACATTTCCAATACAGAATATTGATCTTTTCTGGCCTTATGGCCTGTACAGGAAATTCATTTTGTTTTTTAGAATCATTCTCCCATCCCTCAGATTAAATGGTTGGCCACTTATATAATATCTGTGAAGAGAAATAAAACAAGGTTGAGTCTGTAATAAGAAATAGTTTATTATTTTATTACAAGTTTTTTTTATGATTCAAAAGCATTTTTATGATACAGTGCTATATTGTTAGAACATGAGATAGCTGTTATATTAAATTTATAAGGCAATTCTGATATAATAATAAGATTATTTTCAATGCTACTTTTTTGTTCATATTAAAGATTTATACAAAAAAACTGCTTCCTGTATTGGTTGAGTTGAGAGTCTGGCTTCATGTGAAAATGAGGTATTGGAATATTGAATGTGAGGTGTTTGGATTTGTAGGAACTATCCAGGGAAATCTATCTCAAACTGTAACTGAATTTGTGTAAAGGTCACACCTAGATGGTAGTTCATTCTGCGGGTACCTAAACACTGCAGTGGTGCTGATTCACTTTTTCCCCAAGGTACCGGTCAATTATTACAAGGGTTGGAGCTTGTTGGCTCACTCATGGAGAGGGTTGATATTTTTTTTATGTTTTTCATGTTAGACAGGGCCCGACATTGCGACCATATGGTCGCCAATGGCAACTAAAACTGGGGGATTGGCGACCAAAATTTAAGAGCCAGTCGCCAAATGGCACCCCATAGTTTGGCTGAGATCCATGCTTACGTGGCAGCTAAATAATATTGCTTTTGGCAACAAGCTTTTTTTTAATTGGTCCCCAATGGCACCTAGCAAAAAATGTTAATTTCGGGCCCTGTTAGAACAAAAGGGATGGTCAAGAAATTCGGACCTTGCCAAAAGAAAAATCCACAACCCTCTCCCTGTAATTAATGACCATTCCCTTATTAATTCATAATGTGCGTTTCCAGAAATTATCCATACCCCCCTCCCCCTACAGAAGGGATTGGACATTCTGGAGGGGGGGGGGGGGGGGGGGGGGGCATTTACCTGATCTTTTCCATACAAATAGTATATTTTTTCTTCGGAAATTCCAGAGGGGTGGGGTGGTCACTTTTCAACACCCGGAGACGGAGGAATGTTGTGGAATGCAAAAATCATGTTTGATTATGAGATAATTAAACTGTTCAAAGTTAAATATACTGAGGCGTCCCATCTTCATTCCAAGCACCATAATGGCAAGTCAACGTAATGGTTTCTGTTTTCACATCGTAAGCCAAAGACAAAGGCTTTTCCTCAGTGAGAATTAGGTCAACATGGCCTAATGCTTTTACAGCTTTCCTGAAACCAGTATTACCATAACTGCCCTTCCCATTAAACAACTGTCTCAGTTTCCTTGCATCGGTTACATCAACAAACAGTTTCCTTGTTGCTCCTTTGCTGTCTACTTTGTCCTGTGGGAGGCGAACACCAAACATCGAGACACAAGTTAGCATTTCCTTGATGTGGAGAAATACTTCTCTTTGTTCTATTCTCTTTCGCTTCGCTCAGGCGAATAGAAATTATTTCTGGTCTTTCAATTAACAATGACAACATAGGATGAGGAGCATCGCGCCTGGGACAGCGTCATTTATTAATAATACGAGACGATTTACATTACATTGGTAATGAGCGGGAATACATTTGTTCAATATCAACTATTGACAGAATCCTGGACATTGAATAGTGGAAAAAATTTTGGCCCGCTGTAACAGGGAAAGTGCGATGTCAAGTGAGATACAATAGAAAGGAATTGGTTTATATCTGATTAAGCGTCCCCACGGGGATTGCAGCGTCATAACGCTGTGTCAACAAGAAAAAACAATTCTATTCTCTTTCGCTTCGCTCAGGCGAATAGAAATTATTTCTGGTCTTTCAATTAACAATGACAACATAGGATGAGGAGCATCGCGCCTGGGACAGCGTGTCAAGTCAGGAAAAGTGTGGGGCTGAAAAGGAGATAAAACAAAGTTAAATACCAATATTAAGAGTGACTAAAAGTTGCTGCTTAAGATCTTCCCTGCAGTATAAATCTTTGCTAAACTCGCTTTTCCAACCCCCGTGTTTCTTAATTATCCTGTCTGGGAGATTATTGTTAGCAGCAGCAGAGGCACCCCCTATTCTTAATGAATGCAAACCATAATGCTTGGTTTCAAGGCCAATGCTGTTAAACTTAGAAAGAATGACTGAACGAGCGCGGGAGTAGGAAAAACGGGAACCCGGCCGAATAGTATAAGACCCGTCTTTATGCGAGACCAAATTTCCGAAGATATACTCATTAGAACTGGTGTCTTGTTTTGACATACCTGCATAGCGGAGAAGCATTTTATAAGGACAAGTAGGTTGGTTGGTCCTAGCAATAACTTTAGTAGTACCATACCCCAGAGGGTCATTTTTACATTTTGGAATGAAAATAGAAAAATGCGTATTTGCAAAGTGAATGTTGGACCACTTAAGTCCAGCTGTCTCATCATAACGCAGGAAACCCGCAAACGATAACAGACAGAAACAAACATCCCGAATGTCAGACAGAGACGCATCAACGCCAGCAAATTTGGTTACTAAGGCGTGCAAATGTTGAGGCAAAATAGGTAATTTCCTGTTATTAGGGGCAGCTAGGGACAACCTCCTAATGGAACTAAGGACAAGCTTAAGGAATTCACTTTCGCAAGGATTAAATCCACTACAAGCGTTGTGAAAGAACGAAATAGCATAAAACGTGGATTGTATAACATTACACGAGGAACCAGACTGTACAAGGTTAAGTAAATACAAAGCTACATGGACATCCTGCGCGGGAAAACAGATGACTTCAGGGAAATTTTTGGCCCAAGACTTCCATTTCTTGAAGCGAGCTAAATATGTTTTGACAGTGGATGGAGCTCTTGAAACAGATAGCAGGCCAGGCAACTCGGCAGCAATATTCCTTAGCAGTGGGCTACGAATGCCATGGAGTCTCCTTGTAGAGATATGGAAAGGAAAAAATTAGAAACAAACACAAGAATGTAACATGAAATTATTTATTCGTATAACCTCTAAATTCGGTTATGGGCAATTGTTAACCAAGTTAAAAATAAGCTACAACACTAGTAATGTAGTAATTTGATTTAAACTAAAACGTTTCTGATTCTACACACCATACGGGTGTGGTAATAGTAATACAGATTCACCATACAGGCGGCATCAATAATAATTATCCCATCGCCATACAGGCGGCAATAATCTCAAAAGCCATGCGGGCGGTAACAATCTCAACGCCATGCGGGCGGTAACAATCTCAACGCCATACGAGCGGGTATACTACGAGTCGAAATTGATTTTATATATAGAAGCCATGGTAGAAGCTAAAGAGATGCATCCAAATGAATGACTAGGACTGGGGCATGGAAATTATATTGACTGAATATAGTATCAAGGCCCGGCCGCGCGGGAGCAAAAATATAAGCTGGATCCGAGAATTCAATTATACGCGCAACACAATATCTAGGCTTACCCAAAGGAAACATGACTGGCCAGAAAGGGGAGGAAGGCCACTTGGGAACAACGAGGGTACCCTTGGCGTGGCAATCTTCCAAATGGTAAATGACGCGAGGTACCAAGTAAACAGGGGGCACGAGCCAATTGTTGGCGTGCGACCAGTCACGGCTGAATGCATCAACACCTTCAGTGCCCGGGCACCAAAACTTAGAATAAAATCTGCTGCATTTAGCCGTGTGCGACGAGGCAAAACAATCTACTTCAAAAGGACCAAAAATAGAATTAATGTGATGAAAAAACGGTGTAGAAACTTCCCAATCATCGAAATCATTGATACGACTGAGAAAATCAGCAAACTGATTGAGAGAGCGAGGGATCCACTCAATTTCAATGCTAACATTATTTAAAGCACAAAAACGGAAAATTTGTAAAGCCAACTTATGCAAACGAAGACACATACTGCCTTTGCGAGCAATAATAGCTGCATTCATATTATCGGTATACATCTTCACTAATTTACCTGTAACATGTGTTCTGAAAGATTTCAGCGCATAAAGAATGGATAACAATTCTCTAGCATTACTGTCCTGAACCGATTCCATACTATTAAATGCTGTGTAAAATAGATCGAACTCATGAGAGTCGAGTACATATACTGATCCGCCGCAGGCTTGGGCACTAGCGTCAGAGTGAATAACAATAGTCGGTTTGCAATAAGGAAACAACACTCTAGAATTAAGAGAACTACAGTTATCCAGCCAAAAATTAACTTCATCCATACACTGCTCAAAATACTGAAAATGGCTCAAATCAACCAAAGAATCCCATTGATGGTCACAAAATGAAATAGCAGCTTGGAGAAAACGAGACATAATTAGACAAACGTTGCCTACAACAGGTCCAAGAGAAATAATCCGACCAACTGAAGCTGCGATTTCACGAAATGTAACCAAAGGCAATTTAGATTTGAGTTTCAAGAGGGATGACAGGGTTCGGTCAATTCTATCACGCGGGATGGAAAACGAACCGGAGGAAAGATCCCAGTTGATTCCTAACCATTGCAGGGAATGTGTAGGAACCCAAACAGATTTTTCTTTATTGGCTACAATACCAGCACGCGCAAGATCGGAGCGGACCTTGGAGGAAACAGCAATAGCAGAATCAAGTTCTCGTTCACAAACAATGCCGTCGTCTAGATAAAGAACAACTCTATAACCTAAGTTTCTCCAATGACGAACAAGTGGGCGAAAAAATTTTGTAAACAGAAATGGAGCTACAGAAAGGCCAAAAGGCAAAACAGAGAAGCAAAAGTATCGAAATTTATCAGAATTGAGGCGCCATCTAAAGCCTAAATACTGAATGTGATGCGAGCAAATATCAATGTGATGATAACCAGACTTCATATCAAACTTTATAAGATATCCGTTAAGTGAAACATAATTGAGAAAAGTACGCCAGTCCTCCATTGAAAATTTAACCTTAGCAATAGATTTGTTTACATGTCTGAGATCTAAAATGAGTCTTGGTTTACCATCAGAGTTAACGGACACTGACAATGGGTTCACCACAGTTGGGGGGGAGTGTACCTCTACAACAAGACCGAGTGAGAGGAGATCGGAAATAGCCCGAGAGACGAAATCGGAATGAGTAAAAGCTGACTTATTATTGCCAAGCAATACACTACTGGGTGGTGAAGTAAATGGGATAACAAAACCGCGGGTGATAGTGTCAAGAACCCACTGTGGTGCTCCTATTTCCAGCCAAAAATCAATATGTGCTCTAAGTCGCCCTTTAACAATAGGGACAGATGTACCAGCTTCATATTCATGTAAATTTCTTTGGTAGAAACTACTAGTTATATTACTAAAGTTTATAGCACACTTATCTTCCATCAGGGATTCAATTTCTTGGGTTACTCCAGGATTAGAAGTTGCGGTTGCTGGACCCAGAGGCTGATTGCGAGGCGGTGTTGGTACATGTTGAGGTGTATTGACCTCCAATTGGCGCAAAGGAGGCTCTAGCAAGACGGCTTGGGCAGTCCCGCCACCAGTGACCCGGGGCAGAACAGTAGCGACAGGTGCTTTGGCGACGGCTGGAGTTAGGCTGGTAAGGGTGGAAGTACTGGCCGCCGGTTGAGTCTGAGGGCCCGAAACCGCGCCGGTTGAAGGGAAGAGCATCTCTAAATCTTGCTTGAGAGCGTTCAGCATTTCTCTTCGAGATGGACCTCGACTTGGCTCTTAATGCTTCTCTCTCTGCTGCACGAATTTTCTTTTCGTCTTCGGCGTCGAGGGCTGCTGGATTTTCTTCGTAGTGACGGACTGTAAGCCAGCCAGCTTCAGAAGAATCGGCAATGCGAATTTTCCTGTTCTTTTCCTTAAGAAGGCCCAAAGCTTGTTCAATGAGTTCCTTAGCGCCGGGTATCTTGTTGTCGTCGAGAGCATTCACAGCTTTGTTTAGTACAGTAGAAACTTCCAAATTGAACTTGAAGTTACGCTCGTTGCCCTGACTTTTAAACTTAACGGCGAGATCCTGGTTAGCTCTTTTGGACTCTGAAAGGGCCTCGTCGGCAGTTTCTTTAGTCTTCAGGAAATTATTTTCAAGTTCAGCCTTATGGCTCCTAAGTTTGTCAAAAAGAAGAGTTCTAAACTCGTTCAAATCGCTCCTAGTAATAGGAGAATCAGAATCTTCTAATTCACTGGAGTTTGAATCTCCTAAAGGCATAACGACGCTGTAACAGGGAAAGTGCGATGTCAAGTGAGATACAATAGAAAGGAATTGGTTTATATCTGATTAAGCGTCCCCACGGGGATTGCAGCGTCATAACGCTGTGTCAACAAGAAAAAACAATAACCTGGAAATGATTTCGATTATCCAAGGGTTGACATGTTTGGGTTTTATATGCATTCTTCGGCTTATAGTTTGCTCCCAGAACCGTATCTCTGAGCACGCCATTGGATGTAAGTCAGCAACTTTGTAGGGGAGATTTTCTCTAGGGGAATTCCCAGATAAATACAAATTTCTCGAGCGCTCTTTTGAAATCTTTAGATCTTTGAACAAGCTGGAGAGCGTAATCTTATCACTGATGGCTTCATCTCCATTAGTTCCGATCAGTATTTCATCTCGAGGGTCTCGTAGAAGCGATCCAAATCCTCTGAAATGTTCCTTCGCCAGCCATCCATCGCCGCCATCTTTGTTTTGCTTCGGCTGCTAGTGTGCGAGCCTCGATTTGGTGCCGGCACTATATTTCAAAACATTTTCCCAATGTGTTTATAATGTTGTTTAGTCATTTGTGAGAAACGTTTGACTAGTTACAGAAGTTTCAAACGGCAAGCAACCGGGAAGCAAGTCTTCGACGTCAGCTCAACTTATTTGAGCACCATTGGGGAAAGCATTGCTCATTACAAAAGGCCTTTAATAAGTACGGAAGAAGAGTTAACCTGAAGAAGATACTTCACAAGTTATCCTCCAGAAAATTGCATGGTTATTTTAGCCGGCTTTTGTGCAAAAGCAAACGTCAAGTAAGAATGAATTTAACTCGACTAGGAGATGGAGAGAGAAAAGAAATGAACGACTTCACTATCGGTAAGCACAAAGTTTGAACTCGCTTTCTGTTATTATTTTTAGCTCTCAAGTATCTTGAATTCCCATTAAATTTTGACTTTACAGTAGTTTTTATCTGTTGTTGCTATTTTGACTGCCTTAAGTTCTCAGGGCCATTCCATTTTATATCCACATACCCCGTATTGACGACATGATTAAGAATTTGACACCTCGGAAATGATTTTTTGACTAGACCCCTCAGAAAATTGCTTCAGAAGCTGGAGACCCCTTGGAAATTTCCCAATTTCTTCCACATTAGGCTTCAAAACCCCTCGCAAAATCGGAAAATATTGTCAATAGAAGCCAAACCCCTCGGAAATTCTCGTCAATAGGAGCCTAAATACACCCAAAACAGCAGTTATTTTCCATTAGCACCCCTCGGAAATCAGATTTCAGAACCCCTCGGAAAAACTCGTCAATAGGGGGTATGTGGATAAATTCTTAGAGTAACTTTTTTGGCTCTGTTTGCTTTTGTAAACAGGTCATTTCTGATATTCAGGCCATTATTTTCCTCTTGTCACAAGTTAGATCTGGTGTTATACTGTGTCATGTATTCCTTGTTGTGAATTTCGCTGAAAATCTTTTTGAATTTGTGTTATTTCAAGGAGATGAATGCTTGTCAGTCCGTGAACTGCGAGCCGGGCATTAAGAATTTCCATAATGCCCGTGGGCATTACGGAGAGTTACGCCCGCTCGTTAGCCAATCAGAGCGCGCGTACTATCGTGGCCATATAATAATAAGTAGTTAATATATATAATACTGTAGAATATGGTGAATTGTGGAGCCAGAACAATCCCTACCAGTAGAAGGATCCGCAAAAGGATTCACAGTGGTCGGCTTGATAATGAAGAGGAGAATTGAAGAATGAGCCAAACCAGCAACTTCTAAAGTTCCATAAAAATTTATTTAAACGTTTCGGCCTTCGGCCTTCATCAGTAAAAAAATTTAAAAACTAGTGTCCAAACTGAATAACTAACGGAATTACAAGTAATAAATAGGGTTAAAAACAATAGGGTTAAAGATACAAAGCTGATTGTGTTAAAAATGTATTTAAGGAAACATAGGAGATTTAAAAACCTTAACACTATTCATTGCAAGCATTCTACTATGTAAACTTTATTCTATTTAATGACCTATATTCACAACGCTTGTTTAGACCGTGTGGCTGGAGACATCTAAGTTGCGAGGTCCAATAAGCCTCGCGATTCAAAAGTATTGTTTCTAAATTCTCACGGGCTCTAATTTGTTCTATGACTATGAAGTCGAAATCCTTAAGTGCGTGCGGCGAGCTATTAAAATGTTTTGAAACTTCGCAGGTCTTTCTGTTAGCGCGCATATGCGATTTATGGTTACGAAAGCGGACTTTAAATTCGTTCTTAGTAGATCCAATATACTGGAGTCTACAAAGATTGCACGATACTAAATATATAACATTTGTTGAATTGCAGCTTACGTTCTCCTTAATAGAGTAAGTGCGACCCGTTGCAAAACTACTAAATTTATCGGTGTCTAAAAGAAAATTATTGCATAGGTCACACCTCTTATGACAATGCGAACAACGCCCCCCCTTCTCTTGGTTGTCTGGGCGTGGCCGAAACTTAGAGGGTGCTATGAGCTCTTTTAGATTTTTGGTTCGTCTAAAAGAAGGCATGAGAGACTTAGGCGGAAAAGCCGCCTGAAGTAACTGAGAATTATATACGAGATGGCTGTGCTTATTTATTACCTTGGCGATATCTGGCAATCTAGGATTGTAATCTAGTACGAGAGGTATAATTTTCTTAGCTTCTCTAGGGGTTGGTCTGAGTATTTCAGACCTTTCTTTTCTGAAGGCTTTATTGAATTTGCCTTGAATAAGGGGTTTGGGGTAGCCCTGATGCTCTAGATAAGCCTGATATACACCAAAGCTTCGGTTTGATATTTCCCGTAATGACCTCACCATTGGTTAGTAAGTATTAATTACTATGTACGCCCGAATCACAGTCAGAAAAGTGTCTATTTTTAGAACTAGGATGCCCGCGAAAATTCGTCATCCACAGGGTTCCCACTTTCTCGCCACGCGAACAGTTGTGAGATCCTGCCTAAAATTAAATCGTAGATCAATGGAAAAACCGTTAAAATCGCAAAGATAAGGTAGGATATTCTCTATTTTGTTGTGTATTGGATATACGAGCATTCGAGCCTGAGCATTCGAATACTTTCGCGCGCGAAACTCAAATCTAAAAATAGGCACTTTTCTGACTGTGATGTGGACAAATACAGTAGGGAAAGATTCTAACTCTTGTTAATCCACTCTTGGTGTGGACGATAACTAGTCCGGCGGATTAGCGTAAAAATTGCGCACTTATGGCTAAAGACACAAAACTTTGCATGTCAATGGTTTCTAATAGTTTATTGAAGATAAGATATGGAGGCACGCTAAATTTTATTCGTAGCGAAAGCTAGAACAGTTTTCATGTGAACCATTGTTTTGCCATTGGCAGCCATCTTTGAATCCTTTGTTATTCATGAGCTCTGCGGCAGTTCGTGAAATCTTCTATCGTCCGTGTTTATAGAGTATAGCACAGTACTAGGTAGAAAATGCCATGCGAAAATTTCAGAGACAAGCTTCTTTTTACACATTCGACACATGAGGTACCAATTATCTCGATATTTTTTAGAATTTGTTGGTCATTCTCGAAACATTTCATCCCAAATCTCAGTCGGCTATTGTTTTACAATATAAATTATAAGCATTCCCAATAAACTGGTCGTGACATTTAATAATCACCAAAAACTCTAAAGAGACGTTCAACCGAAGTCAGTCAAGCCAATCCATAGCTCAGAATTAGCAAATGTTGAGCTGCTATAGCTGTGCAGTCTAGAGAACAACTTGAAAGTTCGCAAAGCTGAGTTCTAAACCTCATTTGAATAAGAAAGCATTCAAAATGGCTCCTATTGTGCAAAACAATTGTTCACTCTAAAACCTCTCTAGCTTTCGCTACGAAATAATTCTAGCGTGCCTTCATATCTACGATTTAAAAATACATTGAAAACTATCACCTTCCAAAAAATTTGAGTTTTTGCCAAAAACGCGCAATTTCCTCGAGAATTTGCTCTAATCCGATCCGCCGGACTAAACCGTATCCGGAGCAACACGTATATCCGTTTTCGTTTGAAAACGGTGTAGTGTGGACGGGGTATGAGAGGAGAGGTTTCTTTCAGACAGTCTTTGATTAGCTAGCTAAATTGTCTGCGTCTGGTAATTCGCGTAGTTGCCCGGGAGGGGGGGGGGGGGGGACTTAGGTTAAAATTGTAGGGATAACCGTCGGGAAACCCGAATTTGCACCCTAAAAATACCTGGTCAGAAAAACATTTGCACCCTAAAAAATGCTCGTCTTTCCTAAACCTTCCGGATTTCTTTTCAGCGTACTGTTTTCGTCCGGACCCGTGTAACCAGGGTCTGAATTACAATAGCTAGTACTAGTTGCACAGGTTTGGCTTTGATTCGAGTCCAATTGACCATCTACTCCCTATAATTGGCTTCAGGTGTGACCGTCGTATTTTTAGCGGTCCTTTGGACGAATTCGTCCAAAGGACCACTAAAATACGACGGTCACACCTGAAGCCAATTATAGGGAGTACCCCCCTTGCGAGATTGTTAACAAAATTGATGGCGTTTCTTGTATTTCGCGTGGTTGTTGGTCAATAACAGAAAGAACACACTGAAAGAAACCTCTGCTCGCGGAGTACATACGGCTTTTCTACCGTCACGACCTTTTCGATTCGCACTGATGCTAAAATTCGGGCGCACAGAAAAATCTGTTGCTTTGTCACAGGTTTTTTACACGCAGGCCGACACCAAATGAAGCTAGACAGGACAACACCAGAAACTTATAACTGAATTATAAGTTTCAGACAACACCGAATGAAACTATTTTAACAAGAAAACGGTGTGAAAATTGCTCTGTGCAAGGCAAAAACCTAGCAAGTTCGCATGCGCAAATATTTCGTTGCTACGAATTATCAGATGAAACTTGAGATCCGCACATTCTGCCTTGAAATACTGTCTCACATGTGTAATTAGATTATTGACAACATATTCTACGCTTCAAAACATTTGCTTTTTTTTAATTTGAGAACGTTTTTAGAGACACAAAACCACGCAGGAAAACAGGGTACTTTCAGATAAGAGAAACCCTAAATCGCCTCGAAATATCGTCTGAGATATGAAAATAAAAATGTTTATTTGCTTCAACAGCTTATTCCACCGTAATGAAGTTAGCAGACGACTCAGCAGACGACTCAGTGAAGTTAGCAGACAACTCAGAAAACAACATATCTGCTTATAAAACAGAAACTAGTTGACCGATCATCATGAAACTTTCACAGAACTTGTAACACATTATGAGCAACACATTTATTTCATTGGAATGTATCAATTCTCAAGTCACGTGACTATGCAGCCGTGAGAACGCCAGCAGACAACTCGCAATTACAAATAACGACAAACAAAGCAGTAAAATCAAATACGAATACTACCAAACTTATGTCAATTATGCCAAGAGGCGTACTAGCTAATCCTTTGTCATAAAACAAATGACGTCATCAATCACATGTCCGTGGGAAAAAAATTAATTGCTTAGCATCGACCCAAACTAAACCTAAAACAACACTGACTAGAATTATAGTCTGACTAAAAATTTGACGTCAATCTGACGTCATCATCGAATGACGTCATCATGCACTTCTGTCCGAAATACTGATAATCGCACAAAACTAAGTTCACGCGCGTTCACGTGTTTACGAAACTTAGCAAAATACTTGAATTTCACTTCAAAGATTTCGTAACACAACACGTGACCTCTCAACACGTGACTTCAGGACCACATGATATTTTTAAAAAGTACGAGACCACATAGAAATAATATGGCCGGGTTGGTATATGTATTCCCTGGGTTTAACAGGAGTTGCAAAACATACAGCAGACAACTCGATAGCTATATTAAATGCATTCTATGGATTTAACGGGACCTTAACGTTCGCCGTAAAAACATGCAGCAGACAACTCGATAGCTATACTAAATGCATTCTAGGTGTTTAACGGGACCTTAACATTCATAAAAACATACAGCAGACAACTCGATAGCTATACTAAATGCATTCTATAGGTTTAACGGGACCTTGACTTTCGTAAAAACATACAGAAGACAACTCGATAGCTATACTAAATGCATTCTATGGGTTTAACGGGACCTTAACTTTCGTATAAACATACAGCAGACAACTCGATAGCTATACTAAATGCATTTTATCGGTTTAACGGGACCTTAACTTTCGTAAAAACATACAGCAGACAACTCGATAGCGATACTAAATGCATTCTATAGGTTTAACGGGACCTTAACTTTCGTAAAAACATGCAGCAGACAACTCGATAGCGATACTAAATGCATTCTATGGGTTTAACGGGACCTTAACTTTCGTAAAAACATACAGCAGACAACTCGATAGCGATACTAAATGCATTCTATGGGTTCAACGGGACCTTAACTTTCGTAAAAACATGCAGCAGACAACTCGATAGCGATACTAAATGCATTCTATGGGTTTAACGGGACCTTAACTTTCGTAAAAACATACAGCAGACAACTCGATAGCGATACTAAATGCATTCTATGGGTTTAACGGGACCTTAACTTTCGTAAAAACATACAGCAGACAACTCGATAGCGATACTAAATGCATTCTATGGGTTCAACGGGACCTTAACTTTCGTAAAAACATGCAGCAGACAACTCGATAGCTATACTAAATGCATTCTATGGGTTTAACGGGACCTTAACTTTCGTAAAAACATGCAGCAGACAACTCGATAGCGATACTAAATGCATTCTATGGGTTTAACGGGACCTTAACTTTCGTAAAAACATACAGCAGACAACTCGATAGCGATACTAAATGCATTCTATGGGTTTAACGGGACCTTAACTTTCGTAAAAACATGCAGCAGACAACTCGATAGCGATACTAAATGCATTCTATGGGTTTAACGGGACCTTAACTTTCGTAAAAACATACAGCAGACAACTCGATAGCTATACTAAATGCATTTTATCGGTTTAACGGGACCTTAACTTTCGTAAAAACATACAGCAGACAACTCGATAGCGATACTAAATGCATTCTATCGGTTTAACGGGACCTTAACTTTCGTAAAAACATACAGCAGACAACTCGATAGCGATACTAAATGCATTCTATGGGTTCAACGGGACATTAACTTTCGTAAAAACATGCAGCAGACAACTCGATAGCTATACTAAATGCATTCTATGGGTTCAACGGGATCTTAACTTTCGTAAAAACATGCAGCAGACAACTCGATAGCTATACTAAATGCATTCTATAGGTTTAACGGGACCTTAACTTTCGTAAAAACATACAGCAGACAACTCGATAGCGATACTTAATGCAATCTATGGGTTTGACATTTATAAATGAAGATGAGCGTTTGTCTTTTACCCTGTTAGCAGACGCCCTTTTCTCTTTATTTGACGATTGCGAGCTGGCGCGATAGTGTCTTTCCAAAGGCTTAGGCGCTTGAATAAAAAATGTGTATTATTACATTTTCGTAGTTCTGTTGGTTCATGGCGTGAATAATGTTGACTTTTTTCAATTAAGTTTTTTTGCCAAATAAGACATTTATGCCAGCCGGAAATTAAAATCAGCTTCGAGGGAATCTATGCTGTCACAGAGGTGTAACAAGGCTTTCACAAGAGCTCATTTTAAAGGCGCACCCTGGTTTATGGACAATGCTGTTATTAGACAGACTCGCTCATGATATGGTAGCGTTAGCAAGAGGCCTCTCAATTCTTCTTTATTTTTGCAAATTAAATTTTCACATTTTATAAAGTTACAGCAAAACTTTATATAGCCTTTTCTATTTTAAAACTATGACTATGGCGGCGGTAAACAGAAATTCATCGATAGGAGACTCGATTTACGTTTTGATGCCTCGCCCATCACACGTGATAGGCGCTTCATCTTTCCAGTCGGGAAACAGGGCGGAGCTATATCACAATCTCACCTACACTATACATTTGTCTAATAACAACAATAAATCGTTTTTTTTTAATACCTATTAGCGACTAAGAACACCGCATTGTCCATAAACCAGGGTGCGCCTTTAAAATGAGCTCTTGTGAAAGCCTTGTTACACCTCTGTGGCAGCATAGATTTCCTCGAAGTTGATTTCATTTCCGGCTGGCATAAATGTCTTATTTGGCAAGAAACTTAATTGAAAAAAGTAGCTATCGAGTTGTCTGCTGCATGTTTTTACGAAAGTTAAGGTCCCGTTAAACCCATAGAATGCATTTAGTATCGCTATCGAGTTGTCTGTTGTATGTTTTTACGAAAGTTAAGGTCCCGTTAAACCCATAGAATGCATTTAGTATCGCTGTCGAGTTGTCTGCTGTATGTTTTTACGTAAGTTAAGATCCCGTTAAACCTATAGAATGCATTTAGTATAGCTATCGAGTTGTCTGCTGCATGTTTTTACGTAAGTTAAGATCCCGTTAAACCCATAGAATGCATTTAGTATCGCTGTCGAGTTGTCTGCTGTATGTTTATACGAAAGTTAAGGTCCCGTTAAACCCATAGAATGCATTTAGTATAGCTATCGAGTTGTCTGCTGTATGTTTTTACGAAAGTTAAGGTCCCGTTAAACCCATAGAATGCATTTAGTATAGCTATCGAGTTGTCTGCTGTATGTTTATACGAAAGTTAAGGTCCCGTTAAACCCATAGAATGCATTTAGTATCGCTATCGAGTTAATCAATCAATCAATCAATTTATTTACAAAATAGAACAAAATAGTGTTACACACAACCTGCTAAGTAGCTGAAAGCTAGTCGAGGCAGGCAGTGTGGTTGACGTGAAAAGAATAAAATGGTATTTTACGTACAATTGCTTTTTTTATATACATGTTTAGTTGTAACTATCATATTTCGAGTTGTCTGTTGTATGTTTTTACGAAAGTTAAGGTCCCGTTAAACCCATAGAATGCATTTAGTATAGCTATCGAGTTGTCTGCTGTATGTTTTTACGAAAGTTAAGGTTCCCTTAAACCCATAGAATGCAAGTAGTATCACTATCGAGTTGTCTGTTGTATGTTTTTACGAATATCAAGGTCCCGTTGAACCCATATAATGCATTTAGTATAGCTATCGAGTTGTCTGCTGTATGTTTTTACGAAAGTTAAGTCCCGTTAAACCCATAGATCAATGCATTTAGTATAGTTATCGAGTTGTCTGCTGTAATGTTTTTACGTAAGTTAAGGTCCCGTTAAACCCATAGAATATTTAGTATCGCCATCGAGTTGTCTGCTGTATGTTTTTACGAAAGTTAAGGTCCCGTTAAACCCATAGAATGCATTTAGTATCGCTATCGAGTTGTCTGCTGTATGTTTTTACGAAAGTTAAGGTCCCGTTAAACCCATAGAATGCATTTAGTATAGCTATCGAGTTGTCTGCTGTATGTTTTTACGAAAATTAAGTTCCCGTTAAGCCCATAGAATGCATTTAGTATAGCTATCGAGTTGTCTGCTGCATGTTTTTACGAAAGTTAAGGTCCCGTTAAACCCATAGAATGCATTTAGTATAGCTATCGAGTTGTCTGCTGTATGTTTTACGAAAGTTAAGGTTCCGTTAAACCCATAGAATGCAAGTAGCATCACTATCGAGTTGTCTGTTGTATGTTTTTACGAATATTAAGGTCCCGTTGAAACCATATAATGCATGTCTGCTGCATGTTTTTACGAAAGTTATGGTCCCGTTAAACCCATAGAATGCATTTAGTATAGATATCGAGTTGTCTGCTGTATGTTTTTGTTAAACCCATAAAATGCATTTAGTATATATAAAGTATTAGCTTTGCAACTCCCGTTAAACCCAGAGAATACAAATATCAACCGAGTCATCCATTACAGCCGATTGCGTTTGAGCGTTTTACCCTAACAGTTCGCACGTTATGTTTGAACGTTTGAAAGTTGCGTTTCTAGGATGAAACGAGACGCTTCTATGGCGAACCAAAGAGTTCTGTTCTCTCTGATTGGTCGGTGAAAAATACACATGGCGGTTGCCCTTGGAAACGTCCGACTTTTTGTCTCACAACGCAACTTTCAAACGTTCAACCGTAACGTGCGAACTGTTATTAGGGTAAAACGCTCAAACGCAATCGGCTGTATTTGTATGTGGTCTCGTAGTTAAATATCATGTAGTCCTGAAGTCACGTGTTGAGAGGACACGTGCTGTGTTACATAATCTTTGAAGTGAGATTCAAGTATTTTGCCAAGTTGAAGTAAAGTGCAATGACCGTGGACGATATACTGCTGAACATAGGATCTGAAAGATCTAATCAGCGTTGAAAACGATAAAGAATAACATAGGTAGAAAGGCTGATACTACGCAAAAAATCTTAACAGGACAGTGGCATGATAGAGTCCAAACTGAGAGTACATAAGCAACCGTGGACAGCTGTTTCGATATACTGTATCTTTTAACATGGATTTGCCCATGTATCACACTAAAAGGAAAGTAATGGCTTTTATTATATGGCAACGATAGTACGCGCGCTCTGATTGGCTAATCAGCGGGCAGAATTTTACCGTATTGCCCGTGGGCAGTACGCATTCCCGCCATTTTACAAAACGAGCGCGCGTGGCTCTGTCAGAGTTCATACAAGCGAAGCAAAACTCAAACAGAGAAAACATTCGTCGTGGTTGAGGAAGCTAAACCTTTCTTCTTTCCGAACTGTAAAATCTCTATAAACTTAACTACCATCTGGATTGAGTGGAAACTGAAATGATGGGTGTAATACAAGGAAACATTTCGGGAAGGTTCAGAGAACTTCGCTCGGCAGACTAGTCGTGTTTTCGTGTTGAGATTCATTGTTGACAAACAGATTTACATGGATTTTCAAGAAATTTATATTCCATCACATAGACAATCTTCTCACTCACATGTAACAGAAATATAAGGGGCAACTAACAGCGGATACAAGCGAAGATTTTGAAAACTTTATAGTTCTCGAGAGTGAACATGAATCACGGATAGAAAACTAACAAGAACGGCCACTTCAGTGAAAATAATTTCGCCTGGCTCGTCGGTTATTTCCAGATTGAGAAGTTGTGAATTATCATTTGAAATCCTCAAAGGTTCTCTGGATGAACATTCTTTAAACTCTTTGGTTGGAAACTTTAGTCATCGTTGGAAAGTACTAAATGATGGAAAAGTACGGTAAGAAAACTCCATGTAATGTAAGACTTATAAAAGTTATTTCGCTCGATAAATTACAATCTGCCTTTCGCCATCAAATCATTCTGCTTGCTATTATTCTGCAGTTTTTTTTCACTTGTATCGTTTTCCGGCTAAAATACTGTTCATTTTTCTTTTTATTTAATGGCTTTTTATGTGTTCTTTTGTTGGTCGTTCACAAATTTAAGTTATAAAACTAAAAGTCGTGCGGCTGGTTTAGTTTGACTTTCGCTTCGTCTCCTCCCTTTGTATTTTTGTTTTATTAACTTTGTTTGAAAATGCCATATAATAAACAACTTACTAACCTCGTTTGCTCGGGCAGTACGGAAAAATTCCAGACTTCGGGCTGAAATTTCTGCTTTACGAACCTCGCCCAGAGGCTCGGTCCGTAAAGCAGAAATTTCATCCCACAGTCTGGAATTTTTCCGTACTGCCCTCGCGCTCGGTTAGTAAGTAGTTATTCTTAGTTTTGCTTATCAGGGCAGTGGCATGATACTTGAGATTCTTCACCTACTGTTTTGAGATTCACGCGCTTTGCATGTGACCTTATGCGGTCGGTGAATATCTTAAATTTGAGTCCTTCTGTTGTGTCATAACCAGCTCTAGCTACACCGAGCTGAAGAGACCCAAAAAGGTCGAAACAGCTGTCCACGGTTGCTTATGTACTTTCAGTTTGGACTCTATCATGCCACTGTCCTGTTAAGATTTTTTGCGTAGTATCAGCCTTTGTACCTATGTTATTTTGCCAAGTTTCATAGAACATGTGAACTTATTTTTTTGCGATTACCAGTATTTCGGACAGAGGTGCATGATGACGTCATTCGATGATGACGTCAGATTGACGTCAAATTTTTAGTCAGACAATACTTCTAGTCAGATCTGTGTTGTTTTAGTTTTAGTTTGGGTGGATGCTGAGCAATTTAATTTTTTTCCCACGGTCATGTGATTGATGACGTCACTTCTTTTATGTCAAAGGATTAGCTAGTACGCCTCTTGGCATAAAAGACGTAAGTGTGGTAGTATTCGTATTTGATTTAACTGCTTTGTTTGTCGTTAATTTGTAATTGCGAGTTGTCTGCTGGCGTTCTCACGGCTGCATAGTCACGTGACTTAAGAATTGATACATTTTAATGAAATAAATGTGTTCCTCATAATGTGTTGAATGTTCTGTGAAAGTTTCATGATGATCGGTCAATTAGTTTCTGTTTTATAAGCAGATATGTTGTTTTCTGAGTTGTCTGCTAACTTCACTGAGTCGTCTGCTGAGTCGTCTGCTAACTTCATTACGGTGCTTATTCCTGTGTTTTGGTGTGGGAATTTGTATTCAGCAACAAAATACATCAATTTGTTCGCGTCGCGGTTCACTGATTTTCACGAAACAAAGTTGAATTTTAGCGCGGTTAGTTAATCGGGTCACAAATGCTCGTAAAATATATTCCCCAAAAATGTTTTTATATTTTTGTGAAGCAGGACTGTCATAACCTTCCATACCTACAGTATTTTCAAAATCAGGGTAACATGGGACATATTCGGCATTGAAATGAAGTGATTTTTCGAGTATCGAAACTATGAGATTTTTCATAAATATTTAAAAATCTGGAAAATATTTAATATTTAATGTTTTATTCTCTAGAAAGTCTCAAATGACTGCTTATGCTATCTGGTTTTGTTAAATGTAATTTTAGTTCTGGTAACTATTTGCATTTTTGGTGGAGCGATACGTTTTTGGAGGTCCATAACTGACCCGCGTATAAGTCCCTCTGAGTCGAAAATGACAAAATCCCGATTTTCTCAGCGAAAATAAAATAAATCGAGAAGATAGTTTCAGCGCGGAAAGTAGCTCACTAAGGGCTATGTTACTGCAGAGTTTGGGAAATTTTGAGTTTCCCGACTTCGATCGGGAAAGTCGATATTTACAGGAAGTCACTGTAGCAAAATTGGAGTATTTCGTACAAGATATGTGACTTTTACACTTCACTTTCGAGACGAAGTCAGTTCACTGTGCAGTGAAAACTGCAAATTTTATTAATGAGAACTAGAAATGCCTCTAAGTAATTGGGCTTTCTTAACAAACCGTTTGGTGATACAACCCGTTATTTCGCTTTCTAAAAGTCAAATAGTCACACTTTGTTTATGTATTCTTAGCTTGTTCAAATTCGCAATACTCATGGTGAAAAGAGAGATTAGTTTTTTTGTGGCACGGAACTGGTACTGGCACGGAACTGGACAACCCACTGTAGCTCGCCAAGATTGTAATTGAAAACGCGAATGCTGAACCAAGCGAGGGTGGTCACGCGGTAGCTCTATCCGTTCAGCTCCATTGTGGTCTTGTACGATTTCTGGTACATCACGTGCCTCCTTTCCTCGGTGAAATTCTGATCCAAACTCCATTCGGCATACTCTCTCGTTTGGCTACAGACCAGGCTCAGGGTGACGAGGAGTTCTCAAACAGTAATCCGAAAAGCAGTGCAATGCGACTCTATTAACGAGCTGTAAATGATCTTCTAGTATCGCTCCTTGAGTTGGAGCTACATCCATCAGCATTATCGCAAGTGGATCTTGGCTCTGTGGCAGAGGCTGTGCAGTACCTGGTGGTGGCCAATGATCCTTTCTAGGATCACCATTGTCGTCTTTCCCAGCTGGATGCGAGGCAGTCATTGCAAGATTCTCCTCTACCCAATCACTTAATCGCCTGACGTACTCCTCATCATTGCATTCGTCTTCGCGAGCATTCTGTAGTAGCTGGTGTGGCTCCCGATCCTCTCTCCAACTCAGCTGATGCCAATGAATTGGTCCTCTAGACTTGGCGAATTCGTAGCGATACCAATAGTCACTAATTCCAAACACGGGCTTTAGGACCTTCTGATGATAGCTCTGGGTACGCATGTCAAAATACGCGACGACAATGTGTGTGTTCTCCTGGACCGCTTTGAGCCGCGTATTACTATCTTCCGCAAGATTGATTCTCTCGCCTGTCGTTTGGAAAATATACATTTCCAAAAGTCTTCTTAGCGGCGGGAAGTAGAACTCTGCACAACTACCCGTCATGAAGAAGGAAGGCAAGCCACGTTTCTCATTTACGATGAACTCGACTAATGCTTGCAGCTCTCTGCGTCGCTGGCTTGTACCACGAAGACTTGCTCCAAAGTAAAGAAGTTTGTTAGCAATAGTTGTGTCATCCCTTGCCATCCGCTCTTGTAAATCAGCAACAGATATGAGGATCTCCTAACTGCTGGTCAACAAAGTATCTGCTCTGCTCGAGAGCCCTCTTCCTGAGAATCATGTTGTGAACCACGAACTTCCAAACTTTGTGCTTCGAAAATCTTCCATCCTGATACCACAACAAGTGCTCGGCCCATTCGTGGAGAGATTCACACGTTCTCTGTCGGTTAACATGGTAATCACCCTCTCCAGTGGGGAATAAACAAGGAAACGCCATGGAGAAGAAATAAGATGTGGTAAACTCCGACGCCGGCATCGTATCTGTGGTCGGCCACTGAATCACTGGTACCTGCGCAGGTCTTGCATTAATATCCTCGTTATTTTCTGCTGGTCTCTCTTCGGTCACAATGCGGTGAACAGCCGCCTCGATCTGAGCTTGTTTATTCACGCCTATAAATTATGAAACATTTCGCCGTTATAAATTAACGAAAACCATGGGGTGAAAAACGAACAATAATGAACGAGATTTATTTTTTGAGCGGTCCGTTTTCCATCAAATCGCGCACTTTGATTGGCTTGTGAGCTGTCTGGAGAATCCTACGATGCGGACCACGGGTCTGGATGAATCGCGCGCGCGCTAATTTCTGTTGGTTTTATGCAGTTTCAGTCCAGATCGTGAAATGCCGTGACCGAGGCCTTGAAAATACTGACCTTGACCTCCACTTTTTCAGGCCGAAACCACATTTTTTTCCTTATATGAACCGACCTTAGGCCGGTCAATTTATTTTTTTTCCATGAAAATGAAAAGAAGCGCGCGCAAATGGTTACCGTAACGTACAATCTTGGACAAAATGTGTTGACAAAATTAAGCTCCTATTGCGAATTCACTCTCGTTGCCGTAACAGCTATAATCAGACATTTCTCCCCCCCCCCGATCAATGTTGGTCCTTTCAGCATAAATTCGTTTGAAGGACCATAGCCGAGAAAACAACATTGAAAAAGGGGGAGGGGGGATACATTTTTAGGCGATAGAACAAGTCCATAGGCGTTTGTGACAAAAAATGGCACTTTTTGCCAAAAATTTTGTCCAAGATTGTCTGAGAAGGAAAGAGAAGGAAAACAACAATAAACACGGTAAACAAGGTTATTTTCACATGCAGCATGCACAACTTTTTTTTTCCTGGCCAAGTAGTAGGGACTTTTGTACTGCGCATGCATAAATCCGCTGACCAATTCAACGTGATTACGGGCTACCATCGCCAATTTCCATTGTTTTAGTGGGAATTGAAATAATGGCGCGAAGTTTTCAGTTTGCACTTTTCTTTTTTCTTTATTTGGTAATTCAAAATATTTACGATAAGCCCTAGAGTGTTCTGTGAGCAACAAATGAGATGTCGACAAAGCACGTTCTGACTCCACTTTTAAGCCATGTTACGAGCAGTGTCACGGAATTGTTTCAAACGACGATGATAGTATGCAGCTAGAGCACCACGATAAGCTACCATAGAAAAGCCATTGCTAAATTCAGAAGAAAACGTAATTCATGATAGTATACATATACAAATTTAACTTTGAAGACCCCCCACCCACTCCCATCGAAGTTTATAGCCTTGGACGACAGTGCCACGATCAATATTACGACATTGACAACGAACTACAAATGGAAATGTTTATTGAGTTTATTTCTTGGCAGAACAAGTCATTTTAAGACGTTAGAGAAACACTTCCAGTTACAAAGAAGGTATTCACTCAAAACACTCGACCCCTATCTTGCCAAGAAGCCATCCCTAAAGATATTTAGTTTCATATTCCGTCACAGGTAGTATCACAAACTTGATGGTGTGAAAATGCCCCTGCTGAGAATTCAGAAGATCTGGAAAAAAAAGAATAAAATATATCAACATTACTGATACTTAAAGTCGTTAAAGACCTGCACGTGCAACAAAAGTCACAAAAGTACTACAACGAAAAAACGTTTTAGTTATGTTGGCGAATTTTGAATATAAGAAAATGTTAAAAAATTAACAGTTTGATCATTTCTGGTTGAAATCATGCTAAAACTAAGATGGAGAAATGAGCTCGATGTTTTTCTACAGCACATAAAAGAGGAGGCCACCATTGCAAATTATGCAACAAAAATTGATGGTGAAATATTGTTATTTAATACGTATTTAATTCATAGCGATCTTTGTTTTATCTGTACTTTCATCAACCTTATAGTATTGCGACATCAGTGAAATACATAAATACGATATATTTGTCGTTCTGTGGTAGTATCGGTTTCAATAGTGTTACGCATAAGTTGAACAGGTTCAATAGTCATTTGAGTTCAGAAGTATAATTCATATGATCAGCGAATTTTCATGGCTAGTTTTATGGTTTCTTGATGATACCCTTGGTTGGTTGAGTACAATCAACGAAGATTTAAGATGGAGAAATGGCCTTGCTGGAATTTTAGCGGGCTCGGGGCATTCAATATAAACTTGTAAACTGTAAACTGTAATTAAACAAAATTTTCACTGGTGTTCTCGACAATCACAAATGCGAATTATCAAGATTGACTTCAAAAAATGCCCAATGCTTACCATAGAGAAACTTACCATATGTGAATTGATTCAGCTTCTCCTTTAAAATGAGCAAGCAACCTCCAATTGCCGGATGTAACAAGACAACATGGCTGCGATATTGACGAAGCTTGAGTTTCTTTGAACGTCCCTTGATAACAACTCGAACCTATTGCATGTTCCTTTCCATAGAATAGGCAGCAGAGACATAGATAAAAACTTCTAGGCGAATTCACTTCGTTCCACATATCAGGATCAAATCCCGTACACATTGAGCTGTCATGACCTTCCTTCGAGGCATGAGCGAGTTTTATAAATGTAAGCCGCGCATGCGTATGCAAATGTCCCTGCTACTTCCTGGCCAGCAATGTGTGTCATAGTTTGAAACATATGATAGCACTATATCGAGGCGAAATATAGGGTGTTTTGTAATACCAACAAACCCTGATTTTAAGTTGCCTGTACATTTTACACCGGGCAAACGGTTTTATTATAGCTTTATTATCGCTGTTTGATGTCAAACGTTAAATATTTTGTTTCGGAAGATAATTTTCATGAAAAGAAACCGATTTTGTCCCCTCCATCGATCTCCGATCTTGTTGACAAGACTAGCTCAAACAGATTCGTGTGGCGTGACAACTAGCGCGTATTGGCTCTTACAAAAAGATCCATTGTTTATTAGCCAATCAGCTTCATTAAATACCTGCACTCATTTTGAGTGCAATTTCTTTTTTGCAGTGCAATTACATTTGTAATTGCACTGCTCTCGACCAATCAGAATCGATAAATGTTTCCATCTATATTATTAAGTTTCTAAATACTACACCACAGCATACGCTTTTTATGAGCGCGACGCTGCTGTAATTTTGAATATATCAGATGAAAGTAAGTACCTTTACTTATCGTTTTCTGAAATTATTTAAATTTTAAAACGAACATCTAAGCGTTTAATTGTTGTAGACGGCGAGCGCGCAGCGCGAGCCGACCAAAAAAACCCGTCCCTATCTTCAAAAAGGTTGCTTCTTTCGCTTGACGTTGTTGAAGCTTCACAGACTGCAAAGCATCATGGTCGGCGAAAATTCATCATGGTCTGCGAAAATTTGAGTAACTATGTGTGTTATTTCTTATTAACATTTTTATATTTGAATAGCGTGTAACCCTGAAGACAGAAAAGACTGAAGTTTTTAGCGACCATAGCGCTTTGCGGTGTATCAAGTGTTGGTCGTCGAGAGCAGTTCTCAGTCAATATTAATTTAGGTGCAATATATAGATTTAGGGCTGCCTAAAAGCGGAGCTCCCAACTATTATAAGGAATTAAAGATGGCAGTAGTTAATTGTGGTATCAAAAAATACATTTATTATATTGACTAATATTATTGCCTTTGTGCCTTTTACAAAACACAAAAAGCATGAGGACAACTCAACTAATAAAAATGTAGACACCTTGTCTACACGTTGGCTTGTTCACATGAGGCGAGATATCAACCTCGTCCCCAGGGTCTTGTGGGTAATTTTCAAGATGGCGGTTGATCGAGTAGAAGACCCTGGGGGAGGCTGAGTCACATGACCAGTGTTTGAAAACATGGGAACGAGGTTGTCCTTTGTTGTGAAACGGTCATGTGACTCAGCCTCCCCCAGGGTCTTCTCCCCAGTCAACCACCATTTTGAACAACGATGGAGAAGACCCTGGGACAACTTTGGGGTAAGGACAAAACTGGCACCTGTTTCACATGAGAAAAAAAAATGCAAGATATCTTGGTGTTGTGTTGTGGTTGTAACACATGCGGCACACACAATCAAAAAAGTTGGCCAAGCCCCTGACCTGTCAAGGAATATGACAGGGAAATTCTTGTTAGGGCTGTGGTTAGACCTAACAGCCCAAACAGCATAGAGAAAACATTCCTTACTCCCACCTCTTAAAAGACCTGGGGCACAAATTACGATAAACACCTAACGACCCTAACACCACTTACAGACCTGACAGCTCTAACAGTCCTAACAACCCTAACAGTCCTAACAGCCCTAACAGCCCTAACAGCCCTTACAGCCCTAACAGGGGGCTGTTAGGTGTTGATCATAATATGTGCCCCGCCTTTAGGAATGCTTCCTCTCTGCTGTTTAGGACTGTTAGGTTTGTTGGCTGTTAGGGTTGTCAGGCCAGTAGGGCTGTTAGGGCTGTAAGGGCTGTAAGTGTTGATCATAAAATGTGCCCCGCCCTTTAGACGTGGGAGTAAGGAATGCTTCCTCCCTGCTGTTTGTCCCTAACAGCAGCCCTGTGCTGTTTGGCCTTACAGCAGCCCCTAACAAGAATTGCCCTGTCCTATTTCTTGACTCATATGACCCCTGAGATAGACAGTTTAATGCTGTCCCTACACAAATACCATATCTCTCAGCCCAGAGTTGTCTCGGTCACAAGTGAATTGTTTGATTTCAACACAGAGGGATTGTATAGAGGCAAGTCTGGGGACCAAAATATCCCCTAATCCCCATATCTTGCCTCATTTGGTGCCTCAGCTGTATCCCTGCAAAATATCCGAAAAATATCCCCCTAAAATATTTGGTAATCTTTTCAATCCTAAAAAAAAAGTTTGCAGTTTCAAATTTTGTAATGACTAAATTTTCAAATCTTCAAATAAATTTGATTGCTTGATTGGCTTGATTTATTTTATTGATTGGCACATGTTCCACGGCTTACAGTCAGAATTAGCATGCTCCCTGCTCTTTTCCATACAAATACTGTAATTTGTTTTTAGAAATTCCATAAGAGTGGGGGTTACTTTTCAACGCCCTTCTGGGCAGGGGGGGGGGGGACTTTACTTCTTTTCTTTTTCCAATACAGCCTACCCCTCTCAATGAGGATTACTGGCTGGGGGTCAGCTGGGGGACACAATAATCTGGGGACACAATTACTTTCATGATTTATTCCAGACAATATTTATTCCTCAGTGGAAAAAAAAACTGCTTTATCTGACAGAATAGTAAGTAGAATAATTTCCCAAGATAATTATTGATAGATACACCAGAGAAATTAATATGAGACAGTTTACCAGGATTCCGGGCAATTTTGGCAAAGTAGCCAATAATCCAGTTACTGAAACACATTGTGATGTTCACAAATACTTCATGCCAATTACCATCCGAAAATGTCCCATCTAGTGCTTTACCTCCTTGATTTTGGTCTATTTTGGAAATTAAATGTATGCCATGAACAACAAAATGAAAAACGGAGAAATATAATGTCAAAGTTCTCCACCCTGGAGTACTACAATGAAACTCTATGTCGACCCAATTCTATAAAAACACTCAGCTGTATATTGAAACAGGTTGCCATCTAGATTTCATAATGGAAATAACACAAGTTACTATACTTGCGTGCAGACCCTTCAAAAGATATTGGACCAGACACTACGCCTGGCCATACGGGTGTTAAGCAGAAGGCCGCAATGTCCAAAGTGTTCCAAATACATAACTACATATTATGGGTGGAGTAATTTTGTAGAAGGGTCTGAAATTCATGAAGTTTCAGGTTTACAAGATCTCCAGAAAATGAAAAAAAAAGGTACTTGAATTTCACCTAATTGCACTTAAAATACTGAAAAAAATGGGGGTTTGGGGGGGGGGGGGAGAGAAAATAGAAATGAGACGGGGGCATGCTCCCCTTGAGAAAAGTTTGAAAAACTTGGATCAAGATACTTCTATTGGGTTTTAGAAAGAGGTGAAAACAATAAAACTACGGCAGAAACATATAACAGAGGCTCTCTTTATTCTGATCCAACAGAAATGGGAAAACGTTCTGTGCACTCTGCTCACTTTCCTTTGATTAAGGAAAATATTATTGATGCATAACATTTAACTTATATTTGGCTGGGGACAAACCGGTTATGCACTAGTCAATTGAAACCCCCACCCCTTGGGACCCGGGGAAGGGTTGGGGATTTGATTTTACCCCTGAACAAAAGCCGTTTAAGTCCCCACTCCATCGGGAGGAAAATCCTGTGAAATGCCCCTAACCCTTGGGGCCTCCAAAATCACCTTTTACTTGCAAGCATCAAAGAAAGAACACACCTTTCTATGATCGTCAAAGGGGAGTGGGCCTCAGCTAGTGTGGTGTCTTATATGAAGGGACAAGGGATGCAAGTACAGAAAAATGCATTAAAATCGAATGATTCCAATGAATTGCATCGTAGCTAACATGTAGATTTGCATGGCCAAAATCAAAGTGAAAGATTGACCGAAATAATTTATTTGAAAGCAAATAAACATTCCCCGGGGGGTGGGGACAGGTTCCAGAATCAAAACCAGTCAAGGAATCCACCACCCCCTCGGAACAGACTCTTGCTTTAAAATGCTTTAAACCCCCACGATAACCCCACCCTTCCCCGGGTCCCTAGGGGTGGGGGTTTCAATTGACTAGTGCATTACTCACGAAGAATCCAAAACAAATTGCAACACAGGTCGAAAGTTTTCAAGAAATAACTTATAATAGATAGCTATCAATAGATAGAATAAAGTAATCAATTCTATAATTCAATGAGTCGCCAAAACACAGTTGAAAGTCTATGATCATCTTTTCTAAATCGTACGGCCGAGGAATCAAATTCGGCTGATCTCCAGTGTAAGAGCTGATCTCCAGTGTAAGAGCCACAGCTGACGTCACAAAACATCTCTACATATTATGATTATAATTATAATTATTCATGATGAGCCTGGATTGTGTTGTTCGCCTGGTCTGTGTAATTCTTCTGATTCGCCTGGTTTGTGTGGCTCGTCTTGTTTGTGTGGTTCGTGTGGTTCGTCTGGTTTGTGTGGTTCGTCTGGTTCGCCTGGTTTGTGTGGTTCGCCTGGTTTGTTTGGTTCGTCTGGTTCGGTTGGTTCGCCTGGTTTGTGTGACTCGTCTTGTTTGTGTGGTTCGCCTGCTTCGAGTGTAGGTTTTGGTCGAGGGTCGAGTGTCGAGGGTAAGACGTCGAGGGTCGAGGGTAAAATGTCGAGGGTCGAGGGTAAAATGTCGAGGGTCGAGGGTAAAATGTCGAGGGTCCAATTTTTTTTCTGCAAATAAATGAAATATTTTTTCCCGTGATACATGTTGAACTATATTTTTTAAAGAATGCAAATTTTGGTTTTCCTGACTGATACGTGGATAGACTCCGTGTGCTGAGAATTTTCCCACCTTTTTCGACCTTCGCGGAGCGGGATAAAACAAAATGTTGTTTCCGAAAACTCCAGGCGTAAATTTCGGGCAATCTTTTTCAAAATCAAATTCCCTAAAACTGCCGTGGCAGATTTGTGCTTTTTCGCCAGGAGCTCTCAGAAAGGTTTCCTTGACAGAGCGTACCGAGCGTGTAAGCACGCGGATCTTGCTCAAACAGGAGAACACAAATGAGAACAACAATAAAATCTTTTGGTCTGAGATGATATCAAACCAAAGGAAGTCCACTCTACGTTCATCGAACTGGTGTTTTTCGAAGAGTTTGAACACGGCGTTCTTGATCAACTGGCAATGAACTGGAGTGTTGGTACTGAGTACATTGCGATATGCTGCCAGCGCAGAAAAAGCAATCGCCGACGTGATTTTATACCCAGCACTTCAAACTAGTTTGTGTAGTTTTGCTTCCATGCTACTCATTATACTGCAGCTAACTTTAGGAGACTCAGGGATATTTAGCACAATAAAACGAAGCGAAATTAAGTTGGTCGAATATCATTTGCGATCTTTCACGAAGCACTCTAGTGTCAAGTGAGCGCTAGAAATAGGTTGTGAAAATGCCGCGGAAATCTTTTTTGAATAAAAGCAAAACATTAAAATCAAGTTTGCTTCGAATTTTGCTGTTTAACTTTAGAGATTTCCACGGTTAAAACAGAAGATTTTGCTTCCCTTCACGTGCAGTCTAATTAGCGAAGCAAATGGTTTGATTGACAAATGTCTGCGATAAGAAAACTTGTAGCGGCAAGTCTGAAGAAACATCTGCAAGAACGCTTTCACCAACATGCGGGCATGTGAGCGAATAAAGCGGGGAAAACCGAGAATTTGCATTTAAAAAAGAAATCGACCCCGAGAAAAAGAAAAAAAAATGGACCCTCGACATTTTACCCTCGACCCTCGACATTTTACCCTCGACCCTCGACATTTTACCCTCGACCCTCGACGTCTTACCCTCGACACTCGACCCTCGACCAAAACCTACACTCGCCTGGTTCGGTTGGTTCGTCTGGTTTGTCTGGCTCGTCTGGTTTGTGTGGTTCGTCTGGTTTGCCTGGTTTGTGTGGTTCGTCTGGTTTGTGTGGTTCGTCTGGTTCGCCTGGTTTGTGTGGTTCGCCTGGTTTGTTTGGTTCGTCTGGTTCGGTTGGTTCGCCTGGTTTGTGTGGTTCGTCTGGTTTGTGTGGTTCGCCTGGTTCGGTTGGTTCGTCTGGTTTGTGTGGTTCGCCTGGTTTGTGTGGTTCGTCTGGTTTGTGTGGTTCGTCTGGTTTGTGTGGTTCGTCTGGTTTGTGTGGTTCGTCTGGTTTGTGTGGTTCGCCTGGTTTGTGTGGTTCGTCTGGTTTGTGTGGTTCGTCTGGTTTGTTTGGTTCGTCTGGTTCGGTTGGTTCGCCTGGTTTGTGTGGTTCGCCTGGTTCGGTTGGTTCGTCTGGTTTGTGTGGTTCGCCTGGTTTGTGTGGTTCGTCTGGTTTGTGTGGTTCGTCTGGTTTGTGTGGTTCGTCTGGTTTGTGTGGTTCGCCTGGTTTGTCAGGTTCGTCTGGTTTGTGTGGTTCGTCTGGTCTGTGTGGTTCGCCTGGTTTGTGTGGTTCGTCTGGTTTGTGTGGTTCGCCTGGTTCGCCTGGTTTGTGTAGTTCGCCTGGTTTGTGTGGTTTGCCTGGTTTGGGCCATTCCATTTTTACGCCCCCCCCCCCCCCCCTTTTTCAGTAAACCCCTCGGAAAAAAGAGCCCTTTTTGGATTGCATGATCACCTGGGAAAAACCCCGGAAAAAAACACGGAAGAGGCTTTTCCTTATTGTACCCCTCGGAAAAACCAACGGATGAGCCTTTCTTTCGGCTAGGGGTTATAGCAATTTTGCTTTATACCACAACTGAGAAATTTCTCGAAATGTGATTGGCTAGAATCTATGGGTAGATGAGAGTACATACCACGGATGGCGTCATCATCAGTCACGGGAAAAATGGAGGAGGAATCTATTTTCCCCGTCTTTGACCTTTACTCTTATGGTGAAAACTCAGAAAATTGTATTCCTAGCTGGGTCAATGATCCAATTGAACAAGAACTAAACGATGACGAATTGCTAGCTAGTGTTGAAGAAGCCGAAACAAAAATTAAGGGGGAAAAAGAAAGCCGGTTCGTGTCGCTACGAGACGAGGACCTCCTACAAATTGTTACAGATGGACAGGCAAAAAGCACAAAAAAGACTACCAAATGGTCACTCAAGATATTCACAGGTACAGAATCACTATTTCTAATCAAAACCTTTTAAATATTTGAACCTAAATAAGACTTTCTGTCAAAATAATTGAAAAATACGAGAGAGAAAATTAAAGTGAAAATGATTGGCATTTTCCCGACATTTTGAGTTGCAAACTGTTGCGCGATTTACAAATCATACCTTTTTACTTGTTGCAGATTGGTGTAAGGAGAGGGATATTACAACAAAACCCGAAGAAATGACGTTGGAAGAGCTGGATAATTGCCTCTACAAGTTTTATGGCGAAGCTCGGAACAAGGAAGGCGAGGATTACAGCCGATCAACTTTCCTTGGATTTAGAAACGCCATGGAGCGCCACCTAGTCCAGTTTGACATCCACATAAAAATTGCCAAAAACCCAAAGTTCCACCGCAGCAACAAAATGCTGGAGTCGAAGTTGAAGTCCATTAGGAGGGAAGGAAAGGAGAACGTTCAGCACAAGCCCGTTATCGAGCAGGGTGATTTGGTTAAGATCAAGACCAGTCCTTTCACAAGTCATAATACACCCGCCGGCTTGCTGCGAAAGACATGGTTTTTTGTGACTTTGCATTGGTGCCGCCGAGGATGTGAAGGCCAGCGAGGTCTCCGAAGAGACAGTTTTGTATTCAAAACAGATGCAGAAGGCCGACAGTACGCTCAAATGACCCATCAAGAGCAAACGAAAAATCACCAGGGCGGCTTTCAGGAAAACAGCAGCGAGGAAATGCTCACACGGCTTTACAGCACCGAGATACATGGCGACGCGTACTCGTGCCTGAAAATGTATTTAGAGAAGCTAAATCCCCTCCAAGAGTCGTTTTTCCAGCGCCCCAAGTCCACTGTGCAACCAGCAGACTCTGTTTGGTTCGAGAACAAACCTCTGGGAATTAATAAGCTGTCCACTATGATGAAAGAAATCTCCATTGGAGCTGGCCTGTCACGAGTCTACACAAATCATTCCGTAAGAGCAACGGCGATCACTTTGCTCTCCGATTCAAGCTAGGCACATAATGAGCATTTCTGGTCACCAAAACGAGCAGAGTCTGTCCAGCTACAACTCAAGGCCCTCTGCAGATCAAATAAGGCGATGCTCAGAGATAATTTCAGCTGGAATGGCCCCTGAAACCGGTAGCACTAGCAGTGTAGCAAGCCATCAAAAGAGCGTGTGCTCGTCTTTCACAAGCACCAGCAACTCCTCCACAGTACAGTCATACGCTTCATATGGTTTCCCTAGTGGCATTTTTCACTCCTGTAACATTGGCCAGGCCCAGGTGTTTGTTCTGCCGCCAAATAACATCTACAAGTAGAGTTTTTCATGGAATTAGGGACGTAAACTTTGACAGTTTTGCTGTTCTCGAATTCTCATGATTTTGAATGGAGCGGGAAGCCAATGAAATGTTACCTGTCAATCATTTTTTAGCCAATGTCATTGCATAATCAGTTTGTTTATATCTGTATGAGCCAATGAGAAAGCGAGGAAACTATATACCACAATTACGTCATTTCACTCAGAACGTTGTCATTTTGTAGTTCACTTCCCCCGAAATTCCCTCTTTTTTTCAAGCCCTGCCCGCTTGACAATTTAGAATCTTATAAATTCCTTCCAAAACACTTGTCATAATGTATTTTGAAGCTGTTCATTATCGTTGAATGCTCTTTTTCTCTCTTTTTGATAAAATTTTAACTTTAATACAATGAACGCTTATTTTTTCGCGCGCCACAAACGGAGAAAGTGCGCGATTGAGACTTTGGTTGTTGTGGTATAAAACAAATGTTCTCTGGCTTGCCGTGGTATGTCCTCTTATGTACCACGAATTTACGCCATCAAATGGCCAAAATATATTGTGGACTAACTCGGCTGCGCCTCGTGAGTCCACAATATTTTGGCCATTTGATGACGTAAATTCGTGGTACATAAGAGGACATACCACGGCAAGCCAGAGAACATTTGTTAAATACCCCCTATGAAAACGTTTCCTGTAGGGAAGTGCGACTAAAAAATGGAATGGCCCTTTGTTTGGTTCGCCTGGTTATGTGGTTCGCCTGATTTGTGCGAATAACGTGATTATTATTTTTTAACATTTGCTACTCATAATCAAATTTTTACTAAATAGGCTGATAGTCTATATCGCACGACATTTGATTGCTTTTTAGACAAAATAGTTTTATCACAATGCCTTTTACTCCATAATTCCGCGACATACAAAGTTCAGATTTGCATTTTAGGGTTTATTCATTTAATGTCTTATTTAGGGAGCAAAATGGGGATAGGTACGGTGGTAAGGTGGCCGATATCGACAAAGTATCATCATATTAAATATAAAGCACACGCAAACTTAATAATACGAACACAAACTTATTAATTTAGACGCAAATTATAATTTGAGCGCAAACTTAGCAATTCGAACGCAAACTTAGTAATTTGAATGCAAACTTAGTAATTCAAACGCAAACTTAGTAATTTGAACGCAAACTTAGCAATTTGAACGCAAACTTAATAATTTGAACGCCAACTTAGCAATTCGAACTCAAACTTAGTAATTTCAATGCAAGTTTGCATTCGAAATACTAAGTTTGCATTCGAATTACTAAGTTTGCATTCGAATTACTAAAGTTTGCATTCAAATTACTAAGTTTGCATTCGAATTACTAAGTTTGCATTCAAATTATAGTTTGCGCTCATATTATTAAGTTTGCGTGCTTTATATTTAATATGATTATACTTTGTCTATATCGGCCACCGTAGTCGGTGGCCGATATGGACAAAGTATTATCATATTAAATATAAAGCACACCCAAACTTAACAATAAGAACACAAACTTAGTAATTTGGACGCAAATTATAATTTGAGCTTAGTAATTCGAACGCAAACTTAGTAAATTTCAATGCAAACTTAGTAATTCAAACGCAAACTTAGTAATTTGAACGCAAACTTAGTCACTTAAACGCAAACTTAATAATTTGAACGCAAACTTAGCAGTTCGAACTCAAACTTTGTAATTTCAATGCAAGTTTGCATTCGAATTACTAAGTTTGCATTCAAAATACTAAAGTTTGCATTCGAATTGCTAAGTTTGCATTCGAATTACTAAGTTTGCATTCGAATTACTAAGTTTGCCTTCAAATACTAAGTTTGCATTCAAATTATAGTTTGTGTTCATATTATTAAGTTTGCGTGCTTTATATTTAATATGATTATACTTTGTCCATATCGGCCACCGTAGATAGGTTACGCTTTTCCTCGCTCTCAGAGAATATATCGGAGCGGCGTAAAAGTAAACAGCTCGAGGAATTAATCATATCAACCAAAGATTAAGCTACGCTCTCAGTTCACTGCTTAAACGCGAAATTCTCGGGCCGTATCACTGGTTAGCGCAGTGGTAAAGCGCCGCGCTATTGTGCGGAAGGTTGGAAGTTCAAACCCTAGCCGGGCCAACACTCAGGGCATCTAACTAATTGGGGAGTAGGTGCTGCCTTTGTTGCAAGATCTGCAAATGGTTAGACCTTCACGTCTTCTCGGATAAGGACGTAAAACCCGTCTCTCGCATGCACTACATTAACCTGAACGAGGGACGTTAAAGAGCAACGGGGAGGTCGGAAGTTGCCCATCCTCAGTGCAGGGCTCACAATACTAACAACAGGCCTCGATTTTAACCAGTATAGCTGAACTTGACCAGCCTGTATAAATATTCTTTAGAAAATAACACCTATGTTGTATTGTGAATGTGCGCATTCTGATTGGTTAAGAAGCGTGTTTGTAAGAGACCTGAGAAACACGATTGTCACGCAACGCTGTCGTGCGTGTGTATGTTATTTTCTAAAAGCAATAAAAATACTTTCTGCGTGCTCTCTGGTTTCTTACAAACACTCGGGGAATGTTGTTCGAACTGATAAAACTTGAAAGACACTCGCCTTCGGCTCGTGTCTTTCAAGTTTTGATCAGTTCTCCAACATCCCCCTCGTGTTTGTAAGAAAGCAGAGAGCACGCGGAAAGTACTTTTATTGCTTAAATGAACGCTTCTCGGCTACGACTCCTCCGAAGAGGGCACTAGAGAGCACAACTCGACGCGTGCCTTACGAACTCCCATCGATAATAAGCGATCAATCAGGTAAAATCAGCAATATTCACGCCCAAAGCTGACGCTTGCTATGGGAAATTGATTGTCGCAGATCATGCCGAACGCTCAATTTACACAATGTTGTAAGTCTTTACTCAAAGACAAACGCGGGGCGTAGGGGCCTAGAGCGTCGCAAGAGCACGAAAAGTGGACGATTCACAATTCTCCTCTCAATTCTCATTTATTGTCATTTAAAATCAATTAAGTTGAAAACAATTGTTATGTCCCTCTGTCGGGCTTCCTTTTCAATAAAAATATCATTTTATCATTGTTCTATAATGTTCATCAAAATAATTACTTTTTGATCTGTGTTAGTTTTGCTTTAGAAACACACCACGTTTGACCTGCTGCTTTCGTTTACAAGAGCCGCCAGAGTACAAAAAAAAAGCTGTAATACGAAAACCTAATTTTGAAGGCCGGGATAAATATCATGTGTTGGATACGACTCTTATCCACTTCCAGAAGTCACTGTATCCGTTTTATCCAAATTTTCAAAAGTAGGCTGTCTAATTACAATTGAATCCTTGTGGCATAAAAAAACGCTCCACATGCATAGACTGGAGGCTTTTGTTACGAGCAAAGGTTAGAATTGTACTATATCCTCACTGCATACTATTGTTCGCATCGCAATAGAGGCTAAGGTATGGGGTGATCTGCGAGTGCGGAACAAGTAATATGCAGCGAGGCCTGGAACACGCACTGGTCAACCGCCGACGGGGGATGGGGGGTGGGAAAAACGTCTGAACACTTCAACTGAGCGGCTGAACGGACTGAATTAATTATTCCTGAGCGTGTTCTTATACGAAGCTCTCATTAGTATGCAGTGAGAATAGTACAATTGAAAGAAAAGAAGTTTATGAAAAAACCACATACAAGTATATACACGTACATATATATATACATATGAAGAGTAAAACGAGGAAGAAAACTACAACTTCTCACAGACTGGGTACAGGGTCGCTACTAAACGTGTAGAGTCAAACTGGGCATCATAGCCATGTTAGGGGGACGGTAGTAGCCCAACGAAGGGTTGGGATCCCTGTGTGATGGATCTGAGTTGAACAACGCCCGTCCGGGCATAAGACTTGGTGGTTACAAACCCAACTGTGAATAGCCTAAAGTGTCTCCTGGATAAAAGACGGAAACGAACGCAAAAGAAACAGAAACACAGGGAACCCAACCCTTCGATGAGCCAGGACGCAGACTATGTCTGTCAGGACCGTTGTTAAATGGTCCCCCAACAACATCGAAGAGTTTGGATCCCAAGTGTTATTTCCTGCGAATGATAACCTTCAACGTGCCACGTTTTGTACACTGTTACCCCCCTGGAACCTTCCACGCACCACGTGCGGAGTCTGCGTACACACTGTTCCGAAACCTTCCACGCACTACGCGCGGAGTCTGCGTATGATAGATAAATAGATAACCTTCCACGCACTACGCGCGAAGTCTGCGTATGATAGATAAATAGATAACCTACCACGCACTACGCGCGAAGTCTGCGTATGATAGATAAATAGATAACCTTCCACGCACTACGCGCGAAGTCTGCGTATGATAGATAAATAGATAACCTTCCACGCACTACGCGCGAAGTCTGCGTATGATAGATAAATAGATAACCTTCCACGCACTACGCGCGGAGTCTGCGTATGATAGATAAATAGATAACCTTCCACGCACTACGCGCGAAGTCTCCGTATGATAGATAAATAGATAACCTTCCACGCACTACGCGCGGAGTCTGCGTATGATAGATAAATAGATAGCCTTCCACGCTCCGAGTGATAGCCTCCCACGCACCGAGTGCGGAGTCTACGCGCACACAATATTACCCTTATGGTAATCACCTCCGACGCACCGAGTGCGGAGACTATGCACACACAATATTAACAGTGTGATAAACACCTTTCACGCACCCCGAGTGCGGAGTCTTTGCGCACACAATATCACTTTTGTGATATTAACCTTCCACGCACCCCGAGTGCGGAGTCTATTTGCACACAATATTACCCTTGTGATAATAACCTTCCACGCACCCCGAGTGCGGAGTCTTTGCGCACACAATGTCACTTTTATGATAATAACCATACACGCACCCCTAGTGCGGAGTCTTTGCGCGCACAATATCACTTTTGATAACCCTCCACGCACCCCGAGTGCGGAGTCTGGGCGCACACAATATCACTTTTGTGATATTAACCTTCCACGCACCCCGAGCGCGGAGTCTTTGTGCACACAACATTACCCTTGTGATAATAACCTTCCACGCACACCGAGTGCGGAGTCTTTGCGCACACAATATCACTTATGATAATTACCTTCCACGCACCCCGAGTGCGGAGTCTTTGCGCAAACAATAGCACTTTTATGATAATAACCTTCCACGCACACCGAGTGCGGAGTCTTTGCGCACACAATATCACTTTTACGATATTAACCTTCCACGCACCCTGAGTGCGGAGTCTATGCGCACACAGTATTACCCTTGTGATAATAACTTTCCACGCACACCGGGTGTGGAGTCTATGCGCACACAATATTACCCTTGTGATAATCACCTTCCACACACCGATTGCCGCGGAGTCTATGCGCGCACAATATTACTGTGGTAATCACCTTCCCCGCACCGAGTGCAGAATCTAATGCACACATAAATAGTACCCCCGTGATAAATAATCTACCAATTATCCCATGCTTGTATACTACTAACGCTATGGAAAATAAATAAGCTACTATGGCCACCCAACGGAGAGGGAACAGAGACGGGAAAATTGACCTAGCTAGAAACGGTAACGGAAAACACAAAATTCCGGCAACGAGACAATGTCCCTGACGAAATAGCCACGGCATAACGTGGAACAACCACTTCCCAAAGCAACGAGTAACTGCGAGCGATATGTGTGAATACGGCAAGGGCATCTAAGAACACAAAGTACCCGTACAAAACCAAGAGGAAGAGACTAAAAATGTGACGAACTACGTAGTACTAAGCATTAAATAAACCAAACCCCAAACGAGCCCTAAGAAAACCACCCGAAGATAAAATTACCTATAGACTCCAGGGAAATTCTGGCCACTCCAGTGATTTTTGCCAGTCACAACCCATTCCTGCAACTTGTAAATTCCACGAGGCCCTTGATAGAAACCGCTAGCGGTACAACAAACCTTATGCAATAACAGCAGCGAAAACGCAATGAAGAAACCGAAATAGCTTCTATAACAACGCCAATAACATTCCAGATGAGTATAAAGCCACGAGAAGCGATTTTACAAACCAACAGGAAGGATATGGGAGGTGGAGGCGGTTGACCAAACTGAAGCCAGAGAAACGTCTGAACACTTCAACTGAGCGGCTGAACGGACTGAATTAATTATTCCTGAGCGTGTTCTTATACGAAGCTCTCATTAGTATGCAGTGAGAATAGTGAGGCGTTTGCTCTACAAAAACTGGTTATAAAATAAAGATGATTGATGATCCTGCTCAAACTGTAACAATATAAAAGTTTTGAATTACGCATGTTTTGAATACTGTATATTCATATTAATTTAATCTAAAACATTTCTTTTGATCCGTGATAATCGTTAAACAGATTCACCTCGCTGATAGCGCGAAAGCGAAACACTGCCCTCTTGAGATGAGGCAGTGAACCAGAGGGGCATGCATGGCTCAAAATGCCATTGCACACCATTGCTGATACAAATGTTTGTATGTGATTATATGAAATGCAAAATTTGCATCTGTCTCCTAAGTCTGCAGCTGCAACTTTTGGTTTGTATTTTATTCCTGATTGGAGGGGAGGGGTGGTCGAAATCAAGGCTGAGACGGAAATTATGGCGACCATTTTCGCAGTCAAATTAGCTAAGATCAAATCGAAACATTAGTGGACATTAGAATTCACAAACAACTTTTACTGCTAAAAACTAGGTAACGCGACCACCCCGTCAAACCCTAGAAAGCATTTGAAAAAATAGGTTTCCGTCAGTCCCTAAACCAATAGAATTCTTGTCCGGCCTTTCTTTGAAAAGTCTGACAAAGGTGATGAATATTGAAACACCAATAAATCTCAACCAGAGGTTGAATATTAGAATGCTAAAGGCCGCATTCAGCATAAAAAAAAACTTCACCATCTGGTTGCTAACATTGACGTTTGACATGGTTGCGATACAACGGTTTCAGGGCCATTTCATTTTTTAGCCGCACCCCCCTACAGAAGAAGTTTTCCTAGGGGGTATAGCAAAATGGCCATTTCCGAGGGGGTCAAACCGAAAGAAAGGCTCTTCCGTGGGTTTTTCCGAGGGGGTATAATAAGAAAAAGCCTCTTCCGTGGGTTCTTCCGAGGGGTGCAATAAAAAAAATAGCCTCTTCCGTGGGTTTTTCCGAGGGGGTGCAATCCAAAAAGAGCTCCTTTTCCGAGGGGGTTACTAAAGAAAATGAGCTCTTCCGTAGGGGGATTTGGCTTAAAAATGGAATGGCCCTCAGCTGTAAACCTTGAAACTATGATGCAAAATTTTCAGCGGCCGGGCATCCGAACAGAAGTAGCGTTGAACAGTAGCGTGTAACTCGACCTTTTTAAAAACACCTGGGCAGAACTTTCTGTTATTTTCTTCCCTCTCGGGTTTTTACAGTTAATGCAAGTGCAATGTTTGTTACATCCCAGTACCTTCTGGAAACACTTACAGCCAGATTTAAATTCATGACAAGATGAGAACTCTGCTTTTTTCCGTTTTGCTCCTTGGCCACATCGACAAGACGTTATGTTGGTTGCACTTTCAGCATGGATATCTGTCGATTTCAAGGTTTCTGTAAAGTCTGCTTTTCTGTCTTTTACCCCTACTGCATCATAATGACCGGCGGCTGTTATGTCGAATGCAATGAAAATTGGTTTCTCACTGAGAATCATATCTCTTGGGCTGACTGGAATTATAGGAAAGTTGAGCATGGCTGTAAATATAACAATTGGTATCTTTAATACGTTTGTTGCTGCTAATGGCATACAATTTCCGAGGTGCGATGCAAAATGCCCATCAATCAAAAATGCATTCGCTTCTGCAGGATAGTCCTGAGATGAATCAAGATATGGTCGGTACTCATCTGGACACGTGAGCCACTCGTCTACAAGCAGATGACGTAATCTCGACGCCAACTGAAAAATTTCCATCGTGGGACTGATTCCTAGACTCTGCAAGTGCTCTTTAGCTGCTTGACTCGTCGCTACATCCATCATTAGCTGCTGTAGCATTATGGCTAAAGAGACGAAGAAGCAATTACCATCCTTTGCGACAGGCTCCCTTTTTAAGTCGTTCAAATTAAGAAATGCATCAAGATTTCGTTGATTACTGTCATAGTGTCCTTCACATTCGTAAGAATAAAGTTATTCCAGAACACCTGAACACCTTTGATATCCCTAAGGTGATTTTTCAGGGCAGCAAGATTGGCCGCTTGTTGAATGAAATTTGCAATGTCATTATTAAGAAAGAGTTGCTCTGAGTCGTCCGTAGTACTCTCTTCCTCGGATGAGTGACTAGACGAGAAGCTATCACTGGCATCACTGTCTGAGTCTTCCTCCAGAAGATTGTTGATACATTTGACAACATCCTCTGCGTTAACTGTAGCCTCACACATCTCAAAGGTTTTTGCTTCTTCTTGTTCTGCCTCAGTTAATAATCCACCAAAGCTCTCTTTGCACGGGCTGTTCTCTTGAGAAGATACATAACCTTCTACTGGCCTCAAAAAGCAGAAACGTTTTCCCTTCTTATTAGAGTTGCAGTTTTTTTTCATTCCACTTATAAAAAAACAACCCCAGAAATGCCAAGGCAAGCTGAAACCCGATCCTTGAACGCTTCAAAGTCTTGTTAAGGGTTTTGTGCAGAGCCTCGTTTCTATTTGTTCCACCAGAGGGAGGAATGTCAGACAAGCAGCCATTTCTGATGTGCTTCTTTAAATTTTATATTTCTTTCAAAGCAACACTAGGCAAAAGTCTGACCGAGTCCAGTTCCACTCCATTGTTCCATAAAACGATCAAGATTTTCCATGATAACTTCTGGCTTTGGAGTAGGCAATTTTCTAGACTCGCCCATATCAAGAGGGTCTCGTATAATCTTTTTAAAGGAATTTATCATATTAAGACGAATACTCTTTAAAGCATTGCTGCAGCCTTTCTTTTTGGGACTCTCTTTACAACTCGTTGTATAGCGTGAAAAATGTCCAGCTTCACAGCAATGTTTGGAAAAATCTTGTTTATTTTAGCACGCCATGAGCAACAATTATCCAAGAAAATAAGAGGTACTTGCTTTCTCTGTTGGTCGAGTCGCTCCTTTAACAGCGCTAATGAGTTTTCTATTGAAGAAAACTTGGACCCCTTGCAAAGCTTCCAACTTAACACCACGCCTTGTTCATTCATAACGATAAAAAGAGTATCATAAAGTTTTACCCATTTTATGTTGAACCAAAACCCGATGTTTGCAGAAACCTTAAAAGTGTGGTCGCAGCTTAGCCATTCATTTGCGGTCATCTGACACATTCTTTTTGTGTATTGCATCTCTTTGCAAAAGTAAGCATTTTCTATGCAAAAGGTAATTATCTTCTCACCAGGCAAAGTCTGTTCATAGTCTGCAAAAGGGTTGTTGGAAAGGTGTTCACATGAAGTTGTCATACAGTAGGATGTCTTGTGGTTATGCTGGAAGGAATCATAAAATGACTGTAGCCAAAGTGTCTGTATCTCGCTTACAGTCATGCCCACATTGGCATGGGATGTTATAAACCTTTCAAGCTCTTGAGCTATTCCAGTCTTGTGAAACAACATGAAAGGGGTATCAGCCAAATGTTTCACCTGGATCATGCGCTATGACCTGATGTCGAAGTGTGCAAGTGTAGACTCTGCTAATAAGCAAACCATTACTATGGAGACCAAAGAGTTTCCGTGGCTCTTCAGATGTCGTTTTACCATCCTTCCATCTGGTTGCTTTGACTGAACTTTGCATTCCAGATTCAGTACACTTTGGACACGACAAATCCAGTGTCATGAAAGCATTCAAAGGATCCCAAATGATAAAATCATAATTCTGACAATGTCCTGTTGCAAGTCCAATGTTCTGAGCATTGATAATAGCACCATGTTGTAAACGTAATGTATTTGCCTTGCAATAAATTTCTAGAAGAGCTTGAATAGCATTCTGAGTTGATCCAGGCAATCGGCTGGTAGAAACTGATAGCATGGAAATAGTGTAAACCAACAGCAGGCATGCCCTGAAACCTATTACAAACATTCCAACAGGTACTTCCACTGCGAGATAGCGTTTGGAGAATCTAGGATCTCCTGGGAAGATTTGGATAATCCTGGTCAAATTTGGGCAGGAGTATCCAGATTCTCCCAGGATTTTCTAGGAGTCAAGGCGTGAATTTTCACGGTATTTTTGGATCCTGGATACTCCTAGGAACTCCAAGATTCTAGCATGCCCTTAGATTGATTAGGATATCTTAGGAAATCCCGGGAGAATTATCCAGGTTCTCCTAATTTCTCCAACATATATGTATCCAGGAATGGCTCCCAGATACTCCCAGACTTTTGGAGACTTCGGCAAACTCCAGGAGAATCTTGGAAAGTTTCCCACATTCTGTTAGATTCTCCCACTTTTAGAAGTACCTCCACCATTTTAACCGGGGCAACGACAAAGCGTAATTTATACCATTTTAAAGATTATATCATATGCATGTGAAATGGATATGTGGAAAAACTAGTCTTGTGAAATGACGGTGTGAACCTACGGGTGCCCTCTCCGACATATAAAACATGTGAAATTGATTCGAGGTTTTCTACGTTTTGGTCAAGCCAAAATTACATAAAAACTGTCTGTTTCTGGTAAACATCATGCAAACGAATGTAAAATTATTTGCGTGCCGCAAAGAATCTAAAAGGGATGTGAAATTGTTTGTGCCAGGAAAAGTATCACACAATGACCATGTGAAATGTGTTTAAAACTGTTTACCCTCTTTAACGAGGCCATAAATAAAAAATCATTGTCGCGCGCGTATTTTTTCCGATTACAACAATGACTAAAGCAACAATTACTCATTTTCTAAACTACCACATGTATTTATCATTCCCTAAATACATACACTGACTTTGTGTTGAATTACTTTAGAAAGTGTATACTTTATCAAGCGAAAGAGAGCTTTATTTGCCGTTTTTACAAGAAACGATGCGCAGTTTAAAAATTATACTCGTAATACTCATTCTCAGTTATGAACTAAAACTTTCTTTCCTGAGTTTCACACATTAATGTCTAAACCGGAAGTTCGTGTTAGCCGGTCTGCTGCTGACGTCTGTTGTAAAATATTAGTAACAACGCGAGAGTAACGACTAAGGAATTTCGTAGCAAAAATATATAGGCTTGTGATCGATTTTATGGCGAAACATTGAAGGCATTATTCATCAACATTTTACTGGAAAGAATATTCTAAAGCTCTACAAATTTGCGATCTTTAAAATCAATAGCACGGCGTGTACAGATTACTCGATTTGCGTGGCAGCGTGAACCGCAGTGATCCGGTGTTTATAATTCAACAAAACACAACAAGTATTATAAGTAAAGGTTAATTTTTTCGTTGTTTAACAGAAGACTGAACGTAAGTGTTGAGTAACCGAGTAACCCCTAACTTGGAAAAGGTTTAAGATCGACCGTTTGTGCCGCTGGGGCGAGATTAAAAATAAACAACCGATCAAAAAACTATTACAGATTACTGCAAGAGATTTACCACCGCACATAAGTTCGATCTGAACCCTTGATACGAAACAAAATAAAGCCAGGAATAGGTAGTTCTCCTGATTTGCTGCCCCCCTCCATTATAATAGTTTTTGTCTATAATACAAGGACTATACAAGTGATGTCGGGAATATAAGCTCAAAGCTCAGCACAGAAACTTTACGGCCTACTTAGACCTGAGAATAACAACAATTCTAACTCACCTCTTATATATTATATGTCAGTAATATCCGCGATTATTCTTTGGTAGTATCTTTCGAGGATTATGCTGGGAGAAATGTCCAACCATAATATAATCGACAGATTCTGTAACGAAGTTTATATTGCCAGAATGAAAGCCGCGGGCCATGCCATGCGAGCATACACTGCCACGTACCAACCGTTGGTGTCTGGCGGCCTCTCTTTCAAAAGTGCGAGTTAACCAATCGGAAGCGAAGAACACTCGACACCAGGTTCCTCTCGCTCAACAACCAGAACAACATTTATTTCATGGGCTGCAATTCTGTTTTAATTTAAAATTACTACAAAGACAGATTGAATTATTCCACCTTTTTTCTTGTTTGTTAACTGTTCATGCAGCTAATTTTAGAGATTTTTTAGTACCGTCGCCATTGCTCAAGAAAAACGCGCTTTGGCCATAGTGAGTCATTTACAGCATTTTCAGATCTGGTTGCAAAGTTAAATCATGCGAAAAAAAGTTTCTCCTCGTAAAAAACTATACACTCGTTTCACATCAAGTCCAATTTCAGTTTCACATAAGTTAACATTTCACATACGCATCAGTTTCTAACACCGTTATTGAATTTCGCATGTTTTGTACGCAAAATAATTTCCCAAGTTTCCAGGAGGTCACTCCAAGATTGTGAGAGGATTTGGGAACTGCTCCAAGAATCTCTTAGGAACTCCCGCATAATCAGAGGTGCCAAATCTTCATTTTTATTAATGAAAAATGTCAGACTGGCTGTAATTGGGGAAATGTAGGCTGCTCTCAGGATCTCCTAGGAACTGCCACATTATTGAAGGGTTGAAATTTGCGTTAATTTGTCTCCCGCATTTTCCTAGGAACTCCCAATTTGTAAACTTAGCTTGATTGCTTTAACTCCCAAAAGTTAGGAGAATCTAGGATAACTCGGGAAATCCTAGGATTTGCCAAATCCTGGGAGATCAACTCGCACGGGTTGGTCACAGGGTGACAGCCACACACAGTATTCCTGTTGAAATGAATGAATATAATTAGCTTACTAAATGCAAATAAACCTGATGTTATTTGCACGTGAAAACGTGAAACGAAAAACATGACTAAAATAATAAAACTGTTTTTGACTGAAATATGAAGATTATGAGACTTGACGAGAGCTAATGAGAGCTTTCCTATATGATTGCAAAGTCTCTTGAAGTAATCTTCAGGAAAAAGTTGTGAGTTGAATCAGTAAAGTATCGAATCAGTAAACCAATACATACATACAATTTATTTAAACGCGGATTTACATCAGTCGTGTAAAAGACTAGTTTCCATAGAAGCCGTTTATCAATATATGTACAATCATACAAATTGGAACAAACGTGAAAACAATTTATTGTTAAGCCAGACACGATTATCGTTGTTACTTTTTAGTAAGGACTTACAAAGAGGCCAGACTCTTTGCGTGGCGTAATTTTGACTTGCCTTAATGCAGACAACGCTAATCTACTCGTTTGTGATTGATCATTATCCATTACGAACAACCTCTGTCCACCTGCTTTCAATCCCGCTTTTGCGAAAGTTAGGTTGAACTTTTCCCGTATAAATCTTGCAAATAATGTTCCGTCCATTTTTTTATAAGGTTCGCAGACAATTATGCCCTTCTTATAGACATCCAGCCAAGTCTTTGGACCCCCTTGAAGTAATATTTAGACCATCCCCTTCTTGCGCGACACACGTGCTTTGGGTCTCTGTGCTTGAATATGAGGATTAAATTTGTGGAAGAAGGAAACTCCGTCTAAATAAAATGACACATGCTCTGTGGAAAAGTCTGGATAAGTCTTGAGAACACGTGCCATTTTATGCGCATACTGGAGTCTCTTCAATTTGTCGCCCTCATTAAAATGGACCCTTTTTACGTGCCTGCAAAAACCGATAGCCAGAATTGTTCAGATACCTTGAAACAGTTCGGCGCTTTACAGTCCCTTGCAAACCCGTTGCTTCTATCAACGACTGTACGTTCACGTTCACATTTTCTCGACGCATGACCAGTCTCTTTTCTCTGTCCGCTAACTTTGGCTTTTGTTTTTTTTATTTAAACCATATTTGGCATTTATCCCAAGAGCTAGTAGCTCATCTAGGGGATTCATGCATAACATTATACTTACATTTAATTTTGCATTTTTTTTAATTTTTTTTTTTAGATACAAACTTTTTATTTTAAGGCGAACACACACGTAGATAGAAATAATGTTGGCCAAGAGGAAAAAAAGATTAAGTAAACCTTTTCGTTTCTTTGATGTATTGTCTTACTGCTGCGAAAATTGCCACATTACCAGTGAAGTTAAAAGTCAAATTTCCATTTAAGAGAATCTCGGTTCTTTTAGTAGTATTAAGAGAATTCCAGGTAATGCCAGCAATTTCTTCGACAGAGGCGAAAAGAGAATTACGTTGAGCAGCATACCTAGGGCAAAATAGCTGAGGTTTTCTGATACGACAGACGGAGAAGCTTTGGCTTTCGTCCAAGTTTTCCGTTCCAGGACAGCCGTGCCGTTGTCTTTTTTAAGTGCAACTCGCGCGAGCTCCAAATGATTTCCATTTGATTTCGACATATTGCACTTGTTAGGAATAGTTCGGTAGCTACAGTTGTCTCGCTCTCTCCGATATAAAGCGCTTGCATTTTGCACGGAGTTTAATTTCTTTACCTATGAATTCAGAAACAGTTTCTTTTCGCCAAGATGTTGTTTTGGAGAATGGTTGCGCGCAACTTATATATAATACGTGATGTGGGCGGGGTCAAGGTCAAACTGTTGGCACAGAAACTTGGAAAAACGGTTGCACCACGGAACTTCAAAACCACGCCATTTTCTTGAAAACTTGGGGAACTGTGTTATAGGATACATTTTATTCATAAAAATTTGCCAGTTGTCGACAAATCGCCTTTGAGTTGCACCTTATAGCGGAACTCCTGTGGAGCCCCATAGGCTAATGCGTGGCAAAAAAAATCAATTAAAAAATGTAAAAAAAAAATCAATTAAAAAATGTAAAATAAAGAGTAACCCACCTAGTCGAAAACTTTTGGTTAATGGGGATTTCCGCTGCCCTTTAAGTAGCGCCGGCTCTTTTCTTCCCTGCCCCTAGACCCCAGTGCCTCACGGTATGAAACTTCAGGCCAATGAAAGGCGAACGGACACCTGGCTGTTTTTCGAGTTTTTCTTCTGCTGCTTTAATGGTAGTTTCTTGCAGCCCATCGTATATACTAGGCACTGTAGACGAACTCTCAGAAAAGATAACCTTTGGGTTATCTGTCTATGGCTGTTCGCAAACTGGACTTGGATTAGTGATCGATAATGTTGTCTTGCCCGGATCTGACAAAACGGAAAGAAGTCAACCAGTCGAGAGGTTTATTCTTGCTATGAAAAGCTTTTGAGTAACAACATAAGGGAAATAATCTCCAGCTTTGTTTTAGCTAAAGCACGGAAAGAATTAAATTGTGAAAAAGAAGCATTTCTCGTGGAATTTTAGCCACGGTTGTATCATCGACGCTCGTGAATTACAAGTCACTCAAGCTCTAAATACGAGAAAGAACAATGTACTGCGACTCGTTTTCTCGACAAAGAAATACCGGAAGGTGCATTGCTTTGGCAGCAATATTCAGGTAAGCTTTTAAGTTAAGCTTATTTTCGAGCTTTTTGGTTTTGTGTGACTGATCAATTTCTCACTGAAGAAAAAAAAAATGTTCCTCTTTGCTGCATGGCTGCAGATGTGAGATCAGTTATTCTAATTAAATGCAATCAAGGGGAATCAAGAGAGTAAATTAATGCTATATTTTATGGCAGTAGCAAAGGATTATTTTGAGTTTTGACTTTCTGAATAAAAGCCCCAAAACTTAAGTTATGCATAACAAGCCGGAGCCCCGTTTTTTTGGGACGCAGCATGAGCCCCAGGTTTCCATGGCTGCGGTTTCTGGCTGTCAGCGATTGCTTGTTGATCCTATTACAGTCACTTGAGTGTTGCGACATTCAGTCAGGCACGATCCGCCACAAAGTAATCAGATTATTCCATTTATGGCTCTTAGGAGTTTTAAGCGGCAAATACAAATGCGTTTGGCGCGCAAAGGTCACAAGACAGTAGCTGCAGTAGGAGTATGATATCTAGTTCGGACTGTTCCTATGTTTCACGAAGTGACTTCGGGTAAATTACCCGCTAACAAGGCTTGGTATGCCTTGGACAATTCGTTATGCGGAGGAAGACCCTGTAAACTGAAATATACTCCTACATTAAAGTTGTTTCCCCAAGAGATACGGGCTTTGCCTATCGAAGAGCTCAGGAACAAAGATGGCGTGTTACCGTCTCCGAAATGGTTTAACGGCGGTAACAGAAAGGACACAGTCTTTGTTGGGAGTTTCTTTGCCATTCTTGTTGCAGCTATTCGACAAAAAGACCCAACGAACTGCGAGCTTTTCAAAGCTACAAACATCGAAGGCATAGTGAAGGAGATCAATAATATCGATGTTTCTAGTCGCTCTGATGACCATTGTCTTGGCGCCAATGCCGGTTCCCCAGATAATGGTCGAATTTTGTCTCTCCAAAAAGAGCTGGAACGTTTTAAAAGCCAAAACATTGCGTTGCAAAATCAACTCGAATCTTGCGCGAGAGAGATTTTGTTTCTAAGAGGTAATAAGTTGAGTCCATCGCTGGAAAGCCCGCCACTACAACAAAGTCCAGCGCCGCGAAGTTCGACACCTATATCATCGACTCCAGAAATCGAAAGCTCCTGTTATTCAAGCTCGTCGACGTCTTCTTCTCTTGATCACTTGTCGATACGAGAGATACAAGAGTTAGAAGACTATCAACCGGCCACAAAGAAGCGAAAAGTTAAAGAAAAAGCTAGGAAAGCTTTGGAGGACGTCTTTCTAACGGCGGGAAAGCACGGCGAGAGCTTTGATACAATCCTTTCGACCTGTGCCTCCATTGAACCGAAAGGACAAGACGGTATTCCGGTCAGGAGAGCCATCCAGAAGTCCATAACGAGCCTCTGCGAGGACAAGGGGGTGGTCGAGGGCATTCATCTTGTGATACCAGACGAGATCTGGGAAGAGCGAGTAAATGCAATGCGTGTCCCCGATTGGCAACAGCTCCTCCTCAAATTGGAGTCAAGAACATCCGATGATGCTTGACAATGTTTGCTGAACAGATCAGGCCTTGCGGGCAGCAAAAGCAAGGTAAGAAAGCATATTTACCCGCTTATGTTTTTTAATAAATGCTTCATGTTTACATGTAGTCCCCCTTTTCTGTTTTGATTTTATTAAGTGAATTCTTTGTCAAAGATTCAAACAAGCTATTCGATGATTGGCTGCCTTATGCAACATGTGATACTACTATTGTTCGTTTGCCCAATCAGAAAATGTCTCTGTGATTCTTTGATAGGAATGATTGTTTTGGACCTCGCGGCCTCGAGCTCTGTGAAACGAGTCGAGAAATCGGTATTTCTGGCTTACGGTATTGAAAACCTTAAAAATGTCACACTATTTTCATTAGGCAATACGTGTATTTCTTGTTCATCTGCCTGGGTTTCGAAATTCGTTTCTTTAGAAGTCAAGCACTCCGAGCATTCTCCTGACTAAAGGGAAAATGAAAGCCCTGAGGTCGACAGTCTACCAGAAAGTGCAGCAGCTGTACAACATCAGCCCTATTCCTGATCCAGATGTCCCTGGTTTTCAAGTGGACGTAGAGTCAGTGATTATTTGGCAGGCAAGGGAGTTGAGGCTGCATGGGGTGAAGACAGACCACCTCGAGATGAATCTCAAACTGGATGGCAGGCCTTTCTTCGGTAAGCATCCCATTTTTTAATCATTTTGTTTTACCAGTTTCTCTTGGGTCAATTTACGAAACAAGAATAAGAAAGAGATCCAAAATAGTACAGTGTTATTCCTAAAACTTTTGGGACATGGTGAGTTCGCAATGTTGTGTTTATTTTCTGTATGCAGCTTCAAAACTTTGTTCACAGTACTGGATGTCAACATGTAGTTCAGAAAAAATATATAATCAAATAATTTCACAACATTAAATATTCATAAGCTTACTAATTACTTTGCTCCTTTTTATCAGGAAGAAACCAAGTGCTTGTTGGAGTGGTGCCCCTTATTCAGCCAAAAGGCTCAAACCAGAGATGTAAGAGTGTTTGCCCAATAGCACTAGCTAACTGCAAAGAAGACAGGTAAGCTTACATTTTATTCAGTTCAGTTCTTTATCTAGCATTTTTTATTCTTGCTGTAACAAGTTGTCAAAAATAGTGTTTCTTTGTTGATTGGAATATTCCAAGCATTTTTATACATTAATAATAATAATAATAATAATAGTAAGATTAATAAATAATAATAATGGAGCAGTAATGTAGATGTGTTGCATTCCCTTGTGCTTATGCTTACGTCTAGTATGAATCAAAGTGAATGCGAACAAATTAATGTTGATTTCTAGTCTTGTACTTGCGTGTCTTTGATTCACACTTGCCTAGCTCTTGCGTCCTGTGCTTGCGTTCCAGTGAGAACCAGCGTTTATTATTACAGTGCATGATAAAATAAAATTTAATTGCTTCAGGCAACTCTCATCCTCACTGTGCAAAATGTGCTCTAGAGTCTAGACTAGTGTGATATTGTTCCAATAATATAGCAAGCTCTTCAGTAATGTGCTTTTGTCATGTGATTTATTAAATCATATGTAATCACAATTTCTTAAACATTGTTTCCACAGGGAAAGTCTGACCAAGCTGCTGCAAGACATCAACAAGCAGAAAGAGATGATTAAGAACAATGGAATAGTTGTTGATGGAATTCACATCACAGTTAGTTTCAAAGGTATGTACATGTACTTATAATATTCTAAATTTTTCCTGTACACACTTGGATTGAAGAACTTTATTTGTTGTGTATATTTAAAGTTACACTTGACTTGAAAGCCCTGTACCTGCTGTTGGTAAAAGAAGATGATGAAAGTTTCCGTCTTGGAAAGAAAGGCCTGGATGTGGAAATGTGTTTTCTTTGTCATGCAAAAAGGGTAAGTAAAATTTCCTTGAATTTTGTATTCCCCTATGGTGAGAAGAATTAGAAAATGCATTTTTTAGCTTTTAGCATCAAACACCCTGACATAGAAGAATAACATTATATTGTTTAAGAAATTCCAGAGCAGCAGCAATTTCAGGGAGATGAATTGTATCTTTGGTGATGGTGATCATTAGGATTTTTTCTGGCCATCACAACAATTTCTTAATTTCTATAATATACATCAAACTGCATTTGGAACTGTTGTGTCTGTATTGATCACATTATTTTTTATTCCCTGTTTTTAGAGCTGTGGATGTGATATCGGGCCAACTGAAGTCTGCTTTGAACATTTAACTATGACCAAAGCCAATATAGGAGGGTATGTCACAGAAAAGAAGTGCTTTGGGATGCCAATGTGGCCAGGGTTTCATTCATGCAAAACACAAAATAATAGCATTTCCCAATCAGTGTCACACTTTCTTCTACCACTTAACCAAGAACGTCACGTCCATTGCTGACGTCTCAGTAAAGCATGGTTAAAACTAGCCTGTGAGCAGTGGTTTCCTCCGATCTGTGGCTAGGGTTATTTTCCCAAGACTTATTTGTGCAGAAGTCTTTATATTATTCCGAAGCTATTTACCTACATGATCAGTTCTATTGCAACAACAACAACAAAACAGCAATGACAACAACAACAACAATAAATATCTTTATTTATACATCAAACATGAACATGAAAAATACAAAAACATGTGTTTGATATGTTGCTGCCTAGAAAATGACTACATTAAAAAGCTAATTGAGCTAGGCAGCATAAGCTACATTGTATTTATGATTAAATAATATAAGTTGATCTGTGGTCTCTCATAGCAAAACTACTGCATAAATGTATACATAAATCATCTTGTGGATGTCCCGCTATTCTTGGCTGAGAGCATCAAAGATGACTTCACTCATATGTAAATGTATATGCAGAAATGAGGTTAGTATCCCTTACAAAACAGAAATATATTTTGCATATATTCTTCATATATTCTGTTATATGTCACATATATGCTACATATATTTTGCTACTGACATATATTCCACATACATTGGGCCACATATATGAAGCATATATGCAAAAGGTAGGGCAAGATTTATAATGGGGGCATATATATGTCACTTATAGAAAACATATATGTCAGATGTAGGCAGATTTCTATAAGCATAAACAAGAGAAGTTTTAAAATTTCATATACGTGAACAGATGATTATGTGAAAATACTAATGCGTTTTTTTTTCAAGCAGAAAGAAAAATTAACAAACTGCTTCTCAAATTATTTCTTGAAACTACTTCTATTTGATAAGGTAGCAATTCATTCTGGCGTATTATCTGATATAATCGCACACATTTTGTCGATTTATTAAAAAAAACACGAAATTGCAAAGCGCCGGTTTTAACCCCTAAGAAGTACGGCGGTCAATGGCACCAGTGTGGACAGATGATTATATTATGATGATTATTTCTTGAAACCATTTCTTTTTCATGCCGTTATTCAAAAATAATTTTCATTTTGTGATTTTTTTAAAAACTAGAATCTGCTAGAATCCTGCGCCGCATTGCAATAAACTTAATAAAAAGCTAAAGTAGATGATTAGAGTGATATGCTCGAGCGGAACCTGGGCCGACTCCATCTCGCATCTGATTGGCTCCATAAAAGGCGCATTCAATTAAATTCGTTAACGCTCGTGGCTCTTATTTCGTTTAAACATTATACACGGAATCATGGTTGCTTGAATTCTCTTGAATACGGCATTATTTCTGGCAAATGTGATGCCCTGAAACACTCAGTTGATCATCGTTCTAGTACATAATTGTTTTCTGGCGTTTTCTTGAGGGTACTACCGATGAAAAGCAAGGTATTACTTCTTTGTTGAGGTGAGTAACAGCGCGGGGCTGTAACGTGTCTTGTTGTGCCGGGATAAACTACCACTAGAAGTTACACTATGGGCCGTAATATTGCAAGAAAAAAAACCATAATCTTTAAAATGCAGTTCGTTTACATGTAAGACTGTTTTATTCACCTCATTTCAAGCATTGTATCCCTTCCTGCACGATCTGCGTTTATTTACCGGCTGCTCTCTCGAACCGGCGGCTCTGTTACTAGTAGTCAATGAACTGAAGCAAACCATTGTTAACCTACTTTATTAAACTGGCCTTTTGTCCAATTAAGTTTACTTCTAACATTCGTAACTAGAAGATTAGTTGCCTTTTGTCATGTTTATTGGGTATAAGAGTACACTATATTGTTGTCGATAAACTCGCTAGTGTCTAGTGTTATTTGAACTCGCGTTCCGCATGAGCTTATTACTTACGCTCGCAAATTCGATCATTTAAATGAACTTACTTTCTTACCTTTCAGCTGTGTTGAATATTCCCCTCAAAAATGGATAGTAAGGGTTTGCCATATTCGATTGATAAAGGCTACATTTGTATGGTTTCTGCTACCGCGATTTCCGCGCATCAGTTTATAATTAAATGCGCGCTGTAGCTGATTTCGACACTTCACAGCTCCAAGGAAAGAAAAGTGCCATATCATGCGTTTCCGGTTTATAGAAAGTTTTAGCTGTAAACCTCTGAGAACTAATCATCAGCTCATGATACTCTATATGCCTAGAAACTAGTGTTTTCTTTTATTATGTTTTATAAAAGAACGTCCTTGGAATATCACGCAACTACATGTCGCAATAAACAATAAACAATCGGGAACTAATTGGATTTTTTACATTACATTTTTACAAAGTAATTTTCGACAGGTTCACCTATGGCTGCGTTGCTCGGATTATTACAAAACCGTACAAAAACATGGCAAATATCCATAGCTTTTTATTCGCTCGAAAGTTATATTTTCCAAGTCAAAAGTTGCCCAATCACTGGTTGTTGTGCAGGTTTTATAAATTCTTTCTTACACAGACTGCGGTGTAGTTTGTTATTGGGGTTATTTCATGTTTGACTATTTTTTTTTCTCAGCATAACTATATACTTTTTAACAGCGTAGCGGGATTCAATGGCTTTATAAGGCACAGGAAACGACGACCAGCAACTTTTTTAAAAGTGTCGCGTTAATTCAACATTTGGCTTTCAGCCTCGTAAAAACGTGTATAAAGGTATTTATTGTTTAATAATTTTAATGATACAGATAAAAAGTAGTTAAATGGTATCGCCCTTGCTCTTCAATAATTTCCTTGGCTTCTGTAGTGTAATTTCTATTCTAAACATGTTTAAAAGCTTTATTTTATATTTTCCTTGAATGAGGGGTTTAGAGTATAACTCTGATGCTCAATATATACGCAAATCACGTTGCTTAAGGGAAGAACATGCAGTTCCGATTGACCCTCGAAGCTTACCAAGAAGACACAGGGAATTGATTTGGTAGATATATATAAAACATGCTCCCTAAATAAGCGTAACGAACTCGTGTCAACAGGTCGGAACCGGGAAAAGGCGCTACAGCGCAACGGCTAAACAAACAAAAGTGTTTAAATACTGCGAGAGGATACAAATAAACACTCCTGACGAGTGAGGTGCCCAGAACCTTACGAAAGAGGCCTGTCGAACCACCCAGCCTGTATGTTTTGATTTTCCCTAACCGCTTGTACTAAAGCTCTGCCACCGGTATCGAGCACTTTGTTGGAAGTGACTGCGAAAAAAACACACATATATATAAAACATATATTCCAAGTATATGTGCCATATACACAATATGTGAAATATATTTAACCTATGTGCCAAAATTGGGCCAAATTCCGATATGTGACATATCTTTTACATATATGCCACATATAAATTTCGCATATATTTGACATATATGCGGTCATATATGTGACATATCTTTTGAAATATATTTGACATATGTATGCAAAATATATTTCTGTTTTGTAAGGGATAAAGCAAGGTCTGCAATTAACGTTTTATATTGGTGCTAACTGCTGAGTAAGGAAGACATTTTGATTGCCAGATGACAATATTGACTTTTGTGTAATGCAAATGACACTGGACAAACATAAAGTAGCAATCTGGCTAGCAGTTCTAAAAAAATAATCTGGTCACCAGTACTCTGACCCTGTAAAGCCAAGTATCAAAAGTAATTTTTTGTCTGGATTTGCAGCCTTTATTTGAGAAAATGGAATGCCTGAAATGCATGACAGGAGAAGGCCGGGATTTGAGTGATTTGGAAAAAGTTGTTGTCTTATGACAAATAGTATACTTGACTTTATTTTTTTGCATTATTCTCTAGATTTACTGGTATACGAAATGACTTAGTATTCCTAATGGAAGAATATATATCTTCCATAAGCATTTGTACTCTCCACTGTGAACTCAGGAACACTGAACAGCTACTCAAATCCCTTGGGCTAATGTCACACCGAATCGGTGCATTAGATGAGCTGAATGAAGAGCTTAGGAAGTATGGCCCTGAGAATAGCCCAAACAGGATCAGTGTTGAGACGAAGAAGGGGCAACAAACTGCAATGAATCGGAATAATGTGAACATGACCTCATTTTCAGGTACATTTATAAAATATCTAAATTACTGTGTATAGCAGTAGAATTAGAAATCGTAGACTTATGACAACATCTTTAAGTTTCTTTATTATTAATTAAAAAATGACATATTGTTTCAAGGTTTCTAATCCCCACCCTCAGATTGTGTGTGTAAGGCAAAGTGAATAGAGTTTATATGTACAAAACAATGGAAGTAATTACAAAACTGTAAAACCTCGAAACAATGGCATTTTTTATTTAATAATGAAGAAACTTAAAGATGTTTTAAGTCTACAATCTCTACATTACCAAATCAGAGCCACAATTTATTGTCTAGCAATATTTTCCTTTTGCAGTGTGTAATTTATGTTTTGTGCATAATAAAAATGATAATGAAAATCCCTTAATTTATCATATTTTCTCTACTCTATTCAAAGGTCATACTGGCAGACTATTTGTTGATAACTATCAAGCCATTGTGCAAGCTGGCCTGCCTCTGAACCATCTTTAGAGCCATTTTAGTGATCCTGAGATTGCAAAAACAGCAATTCTGGCCAAAGTAACACTTTGTGAAGAGGTGATACAGGTAAAGACTGAGTTTGCTATAAAGGGAAACCTCCTTATAATGGACACCCCAAGGACTGAGAAAAGCACCTGCAGTCACCTACCGATCGAGTATATTGTCAGTACGGATACCATTTCATTTTATAATAGCTAAAAAGGAAGATAATCATTGTATTCTTTCGGTGGCATGGATATTTTTCTTTTACAAAGCACAGTCCCTTAGTTTTTAGTTTTGCTTGAGCGACATTTTGGAATTTTTTAGCGGCTAACATACAAAAAAACTACTTGATGAGACAAATTTTATACTTCAGGATCGAGGTGATTGATATCTGACAAAAAAGAAATATAGTTTAAATAAATATTTTGAGAACAGTTCGGTTTAAAGTTTGTTCTTTTTCCTAGAAAAAATTTCACAGTATTTTCACATGATGAAAACCATTTCACATTAATTTCACAGCATGTGAAATAAGACTTTGCTAAAGAAAAATATTTCACACTCATTTCACATCACTCGCCATTTCACATCATCAGTTCACATGCTTGATTTCACATGTTTTCGTGTTTCACACTAACTTCACATCCTTTTTCACATGGTTACCTCCAGTAGTGTGCTCTGTCACTTACTGTAAGGGAGGTTTCATTTACAGAGTTTGTATAACAAATTTTAAATAAGGACTTTAGAAAGTGCCTGTTATATTATCACTTAATTGAAGTCTGTGATAGAGGTTTCACTTAAATTGCCAAGACTGAATGCAAATCGACCAGTTTTCTTATGACTCTGATCAGGATGTGTATGGCTGTGTATGGGATGTATGCATTATATGTTGTTATTTGTGCCTATTTTTAGTATTTCCAAGGTCTGCTAAGCAAAGAAACTTTTAAACGGGACTTGGGAACTACAATGGCAGAGATCACTTTAAAGGGGTCCGGTAAGTTTGTACAATGTCCATTATACAATGTAAGAAATTGCTGATGTCTCAGTCCCTGAACAATTTCCTACCCCCTGAACATTTATGTTCTACGGTGATCAAGAAATTTAAGAGGGGAACCATTGCTTTATTGTTATTCATAATAACAACACAAGGAATTGTGTTTTATCCAGGTCGGCCACATGGCTGTTGTTGTTTTCTTCAAACTGTGCAACTACGTCAACCGGGGCATCCCGTAAAAAGTTTGTCATTCAAGAGATTCAGTGATTTCAGAGAATGCCTGGAATATGTTGGGCGATGAGTAATTAGTGTTAATGAAGTGATTTTTGCTTATAATTTTAACAATTTTTTTTAGAGAAAAGCGAATTTTCGATGCCTGAGATCTCAAGAAAGTCAAGATCCTTTGTTCTGTACTTGCTTTCAGATTGGCTTACTTCTTACAAAATGGCCCAGTTGACGTAGTCGCACAGTAAAATTGCACCTTGCTCAAAGAAGGAAGTTACAGTACAGCACGATTTATTGAAAAACTGGTAATATTTTTTTCTCTACCATGTCAGAGGTGGAGGAGTTTATATTGGAAAGAAAAACGTCCTGGAGTGAAGTGCAAAAGGAACTTGAGGACACACTTCGTACCTGCTGGGATGCAAGCATGTCTGATGATGACCTGGCTAGCTATGTGTCCTTCATGGTCATAGATTTTTACACTAAGGTATTGAGAGAAGATACATATGTGTCAGCAGATAATTATTTAATTATTTCTTACAGTATGCTACTGACAGGAACCATTATCTTATCTAATCAAACAAACTCCAGCTAGAACTCTTCAGAGTGCACTAGTTACCAGACCCCTGATGACTCAGTTGGTATTTGATTGTCGCTGCTGAACAAAGTAACAAATAATTACTGAACTGCATGTACATGTACGGGTGCTTCAGCTTATGGTAGATAAGATAACTACATATATATTTGTGAAATACCTCATGCACCACATGTCAGCCCCCTGTGGGGACTCCCATATTTTTTGGTTTGGGATGATTGTTGGAAATTTTCAGTTTCACCTCTAAAAAACCCAACATGGCATGGCTCAAATAATTTGTTACCCTAAAAGATACCCTAAAAAACGAGGCTTATGTGCCAAGTATGCACGAAGGAGACAAGTAACATGTAAAAGAAATGTCTGTATTTGACTCAAATGCTGCCTTTAATGTTGTCTAATTTATTGTCTTCACATCAAGTACTCCAGCTTTCTTACACGGTTTTTAGAAGCACCATCATGAGACAGAACAATTTGAACACATATTTCGGCCCTAAAAGATACCAGCCTCCCTAAAGTTTTATTAAGATCAAGAGCACCCCTATAAGAGACCAAACCCCATTATGTAAGCCCCTAAAAGATATGAGCGATCATCCCCGACCAAAAAATATGGAAGCTCCCCCCCACCTCCCAGGTCAAACCAAAGCATTATTACATGTACATGATTTTAATGATGCACCTGTTCATTGACTTAGGTACTCAAAGGCTGGCATGACATTGTCCTGATCATGAGGTCAAATATATTTGCTGCTGATGAAGAGCATTTGATTGATATATTTGATGTTATGGTAAGTTGAGAGGCCTAGAGTCCATGTCTTTGTTTGGCAATGTTTCATACTGTATGCTTCTTTTGTTGATTTTGTTATTCATTTGCTGTCTGTTTTCTAAAGGGACCTCAATTGCAGTTAAACATTTGTATTATACATTGAACTCAAACATGGCAAATCCGAATGGCCGAGAGCAAACAATCAATTCTCTATGTCACATGAACTTGACATGCTAAATGCAATATCTGCAGCAGATTTTACATTTAGCATGTCAAGTTCAAAGTCCGTGTCTGCATTTTCAATTTGACCAAACCCATTTTGAGTAAAGTCATTTGCCATCGTATCAATTTGCCTTTTTAAAATGTATCATACAACAACTATTGAATAAGTTTTCTCATGACATCATGAGTAAGCAAAACCTTGTGCCTGTGTTATCTCCCTCAACCTTTGACTTCGGCAGATAACACAGGCCTTGGGGTTTTGCTAACTCACCATGTCAAGTTCAACCTCATCCAATAATTGCTTATTATGCCCAGACCTGTGTCTGCAAGTGGTAAAATTAAACCAATCATTCATTTATTTCACAGTGCAAGGAATGGGGCCTACTTTTGCGGGGAATGTTTGGGAGCTCTCTTGGGAGTGGAGATTATGGCCATGTAACAGTTGAGCATGCTAGCATGTTGATGAGAATGCTCCGCAGCTTAAAAACCTATTCCAACCAAGGATTTGAAGCTGCCCATTCTCTTCAACGTCAGATTTTCTCCAAGGCAACATCTCATGACCGACACGGAGCAGGATCATCAAGTAAGTTATTATGTGTTTGAGAGGCAGATCAAAAACAAAAAGCTCCCCCCTTTTCCGCTTCTTGATAATGCGCAAATTGACGATTATATGATGGCTCAGTCCGTTTTAAAAATTTAACTGTCAAAGTGCAAAACCATTGCCGCTCTTCATGCCATTGATAACAGAAAACTTTGTTTGCACAGTTTGTCAGATGTTCAAGCACTTCTACAGTGAGAAGCTACTTTTTCTGAGGCTTTCGTTTTCGATGGCTGAAAGTTGTTACGAGAAAGGTGATTATTAATTTTGTTTACTAATTTATCATTCCCAGACTAGGTCGAGATCACTCAGAATGAATGGGCACGTATAACTTGATTTAGCTCGCTAACATTTTTTGGCGTTTCAGTTATATCGAGTATTACACTGTTTTTATTTGTGTTGCTTACCCAAGAGCATAGTACACAGCAGCAGAGTTTACGCCCCTGGTGCACACTTGCGACATAACGACATAGAAAAATTTCACGCAAACAAAAATTTAGTGGTTTCAAAGAGTTGAAATCCAAAAAAATTATATCATAATATTGCTTAAGTAATCTAAAGTTGATCCATTAAAAATATTGATTATTTCAATTGTTTTCCCGTGCTTTTTTCGTTGCAACATAACGTCCTTATGTCCTTCTGTCGCTAGTGTACACCGGGCTTAACACACTCGCTTGATTAGACACGCGGTGGTTTTGGGGAAAGACTACATTGTGCTATTGTCAAATGTCTGTCTGATATGTGCTTTCGTAATTTGGTATTATACATCTATTGCAATTATCGTATGAACCATGCATTCATAATGAAGACGCTATTTTTCCTATTTTCCTTGAATTTGTTAAAACTGCTTCGATAATTATCATTGTGACTTATGAAGCATGGTTCATGATACATGGTTTCACGTGCAACGTTAATTGAAAGTGGTGACGATGTATCATTTTTTCTCTTTTTTTCTTTACAATGATTGACAGGTAAACCGTTTCACTTCGTCGGTTGTGGCTGGGCGGTGAAAGATGCAGCAAATCCGAGAGATATCGAAGAACTTTGGATGAAAGCTATGATAAAGCTTTTCCAAGACATATTTGGGGCCGACCAATTTCAGTACGAAACAGACCCAACCGCAAAAGTTGTCGTTGTATCGCCTGAGTCATTCCCGATCGATGAATATGACCACCGGATATGGGAAAGACAGTTCATGAAACAGTCTGATCAAGCCGACTCAGTGCGTCAATCATCGAAGCCTCCGACTAGGCCATCGCCAACGCAACCTTCGCAGACGCCAGGTCCTAGTCAGTTCGCACAAAAGCCACTATCTTCAAAGGAAGGCTCCTCACCCACCAAATCGACCCAAGTTTCAAGTGGATCATCATCTCTGCCATCGGCGACACTTCTAGTCGATAATCCGCAAGTAGCTCATGCAACTAATTCCCATGTCACAGTCCAGAGAACGGGTCCTGCGTTTCCCGACCTCAGGAAGTGCATTTCACGTGCAAGTAGTCGAGGACAGCTTGCCAGCTTAAATCTTCCACCTGTTAAACTGATTGCAGAATCAGAGCTCGCTGTTGTACCCGATCCACCGCGGCTGAGTAATCCTTTGTCTCATGAAGTTAGGCTGTCCGAAAGCATTATAGAAAAATGCTTCTCAATGCTCGACAATGCTGGTGATGACGAAGATTTTGGAATTTGCATCGCCAATCTTGGCACATTCAATGCTTGCTCTCTTGCAATCTGGCAAAGGGCGTCTTTAGCAGCATCACTTAAACATACTGTGAAAGCAGAAATCCAGTGGCTCAGTGATAACACGAAGTACATTTCGCCCGCCGGTATCAGTGCTGTAAAGCAAATCCTGCTTGATTACGCTCCCACCCAAGAAGTTGTTCGAGAATGTGACATTGCAATGGACATGAAAGACTTTTCAAGTCTAGCCTGTGAAAGATGGCTGACAGGGTTTGCGATCGATGTAATATGCTTGAAGTTCGCAAAAGAGGCCCAAAATTCGAACTTCTACCTCCCAATAACGACGCAGACTAGGGTAGCTTCGGGGAATACAACATTACTTCATGAAAAATTGAACGCTTTCTTGAAAGGCGTAACCAAGTCGGGTAGACTTAACTTCATGCTTGCTCCGGTACATGTAAATAATAACCACTGGGGGCTTCTTTGCTTTGATTTGAAATCAAAAACTGTTTTATATGATGATGGCCTTAAAATTAACATGCCAACGGAAGCCAGCAAAACGGTAAGCATGTTACTAAAAGCACTAGAACACTGCTCGGGAGATAAGAGTTTGACTAAAAACTGGAATACAAGCTGCGCTCGGTTTGGAATGCCGCTACAGCCCACACATGGCGTAGGCAGCGGCAGCTGTGGTGTAGGAGTCGTTTTATGCGTGAGAGACTTTCTTTCCTCGGATAATCGTCCAGTAACATTTGAATGGTCTTTCAAGGAAATGGCCAAACATCGCCTCGAACTGATGTTCAATATCACGGCGTGGAAATAAGCTATTCGGCAAAATATTTAACAGGTGTTTGCAGGTGTTTGCATTCGCTTTTAATGCTGGAATGGTGTGCTGCCTGCTGCGCCTGAGAGCATCGGAGATCAGTAACAATGGCGCTGCGCAATTTGAATCTAGTTTTAACTGACCCAGGGATCTCGCAGATGTGCCGGTGTATTGCCTGAGAGCATCGGAGATCAGTAACAATGGCGCTGCGCAATTTGAATCTAGTTTTAACTGACCTAGGGATCTCGCGGATGTGCCGGTGTATTGCCTGAGAGCATCGGAGATCAGTAACAATGTCGCTGCGCAATTTGAATCTAGTTTTAACTGACCTAGGGATCTCGCAGATGTGCCGGTGTATTGCCTGAGAGCATCGGAGATCAGTAACAATGGCGCTGCGCAATTTGAATCTAGTTTTAACTGACCTAGGGATCTCGCGGATGTGCCGGTGTATTGCCTGAGAGCATCGGAGATCAGTAACAATGGCGCTGCGCAATTTGAATCTAGTTTTAACTGACCTAGGGATCTCGCGGATGTGCCGGTGTATTGCCTGAGAGCATCGGAGATCAGTAACAATGGCGCTGCGCAATTTGAATCTAGTTTTAACTGACCTAGGGATCTCGCAGATGTGCCGGTGTATTGCCTGAGAGCATCGGAGATCAGTAACAATGGCGCTGCGCAATTTGAATCTAGTTTTAACTGACCTAGGGATCTCGCGGATGTGCCGGTGTATTGCCTGAGAGCATCGGAGATCAGTAACAATGGCGCTGCGCAATTTGAATCTAGTTTTAACTGACCTAGGGATCTCGCAGATGTGCCGGTGTATTGCCTGAGAGCATCGGAGATCAGTAACAATGGCGCTGTGCAATTTGAATCTAGTTTTGACTGACCTAGGGATCTCGCAGATGTGCCGGTGTATTGCCTGAGAGCATCGGAGATCAGTAACAATGGCGCTGTGCAATTTGAATCTAGTTTTGACTGACCTAGGGATCTCGCAGATGTGCCGGTGTATTGCCTGAGAGCATCGGAGATCAGTAACAATGGCGCTGCGCAATTTGAATCTAGTTTTAACTGACCTAGGGATCTCGCAGATGTGCCGGTGTATTGCCTGAGAGCATCGGAGATCAGTAACAATGGCGCTGCGCAATTTGAATCTAGTTTTAACTGACCTAGGGATCTCGCAGATGTGCCGGTGTATTGCCTGAGAGCATCGGAGATCAGTAACAATGGCGCTGCGCAATTTGAATCTAGTTTTAACTGACCTAGGGATCTCGCGGATGTGCCGGTGTATTGCCTGAGAGCATCGGAGATCAGTAACAATGGCGCTGTGCAATTTGAATCTAGTTTTAACTGACCTAGGGATCTCGTAGATGTGCTGGTGTATTGCATAGATGATATTACAATGACGTCACGGTCAAGTTTGAACTAGGCTTTTCGTTTATTTCTAAATTTGCAAATTAACAAACCGTGTGAATACAAATATACAATTTTGCGAAAAGCATGCTTCCACTACACCTGTTTTATTTAGAAATGGTTGCTATACGTATGTACATAACAGTAAATATTCACAGTGTGTAAAGCTGATAAAGTCAACATTTAGAACTAAAATATTGTCTTTTCCACAAAAAATCTAACTGTCAGTTTTCCTAAGTTTGACTGGTTGTAGAGCATTTGACTGGTTGTAGAGCATTGGCCACCAGATTAGTTCAAACTCTCTCGTTTTTCGTCCCTCTCCGAGACCAACGATGATTTTGGACACAGATGTAATTCGTTGACTCGTTTGCCCGTTCAATACCCTTTGATATGTGAGGCTCTTGGCTGCAGCAATAGCGGATGAAACATCCGTTGTCGGAGCCTCTGTTTCCTCCGTGCCACTAAAGAATATCTTGTGCTTCAGCTGCACAAGTTTTTGCTCGTGTAACGCTTCCATTACAATTTGCCTGTGGAACAGTTTGTAGGATACTCTTGTTGTCTTAGTAGTGAATAGAGGCCGTTTGCCATGCCTGATAACTTTAAAGTTATCTGCATCTGTACCAAGGGCATTAATAAGGTGCTCAAAGTACAGATGCCTGACTTGTAAAAACTCGATGCTGACCCAGTTTCCTAGAACAGAAAATAATGTCCATGTTTAATAGTAATTGACAGTAGCGAGTTTAACTCTCTCAGAGACCGCTCACGTCTTTTGTATAGCGGACCTCTGGACCATGAAAAGCCGCATCTTAATAGAGGGCGGGCGCTTAAATAAAGGCATCAACTAATACAGAACTATATATATTTAGTAGAAACCCTCTCGCATACTTTCACGAATCCTGCAATCTGACTGACTCCACTATTCGCTATCTATTTAACAATTAGACCTCAAGGCCGAATGTGCTATGATGAATAGACCATGAGGCCGAAGGCCGAATGGTCTATTGATATCATAGCACATGAGGACGAGAGGTCTAATTGTTTTAGTATAAACCAACTAGTTGGTCGGTTTTGGCAATGAATGCCATTATTTTATGTTGAAAAAATCAAGTTTTCTTGCAAAGAAAGGTGGTGGTTTTGCCAGGCATCACTAATAGACCATTAGTAGCTCAGCCAATCAGAATGCAGGATTTGTAATAGACCATTAGTTGGTTTATACTAAAACGTAATAGATAGTGAGTAGCGTAAACGCTAGCACAAAACTTCTTAAAATCATGAAAATAAAATGACGTTTTAGCAACAACTCGAAGGTTGTATGCTAGTGGGTTTCTACTAAAACAATTAGATTACTCGTTTTCTATGAGTCAAATAGTCAACTCGGCGCTACGCGCCCCGTTAACTATCTATTGACTCATAGAAAACTCTAACTCGTAGTCTAATTGTTAAATATACAGAACTATGCGACTGTAGTCGCTGTTTAGATACCGATAGCTTATAGCGAAAACAAAACAAAACAGTTGCCTACCTGGTAGTCTTGGGTGCAGACTTCCATTGATGCATTCTGTTATCCCGGCTAACCAATGGTGATACAACAGCTTGTCATGAAATGAACATATGGGACGTGGTAGGGGTAAAACAGCAGAATCTCCCTCTTCATTTTTGAACTCGATCTCTCTCGGTTCTGATCCTTCGTGGCTTCTGAAGCAATGCTTTGAAAACGCTGTTCTTGTACGGAACCCACGCTTACTGCATGAAGCACATGAAATCGTGTATACGCTCATTGTAGAATTACTTTCCGAATGGCCACAGCGAGCGCGTGTTGTTAGTTATCTAGCTAGCAGCGCGCTTGAACGGAAGTTGGCAATAGACGTGGCTTGGATAGAACATTATTCTATCTGGCCAGTAGCGTACTAAGTCGGAAATTGACTTAGACATGTTAAAGCATAAGCACCACGCAAGCGCTGTGGCTATTCGGAAAATTCTCCATGTGTTTGTAAAAGCCAGAAAGGCCCAGAAACTCGAGAATAAAGAGGGGAACATTGCCGTGTGCATGCATGGACATCCCAGTGAGCAAAAAGCGTAAACGAAGTCTCGAACAAGAGAGAGCGTCCTCGAAGCTGCGAAAATTGAAAAAGAAATTATTGAAAAAACAACTAAAAGAAAAGAAAGACCAAGAATCGAAAGAGCCTGCCGCCCACTTGAGTCCTGCTTTCGAAAATGATTTAGTCGGCCCTGAGGTAACACCAGCCAAACTATCGCAAGACCAGCAAGTTATGTTGCTAAAGCGACAGCCAGTCAAGCTCCCACCGATACTTTCGAGAGGGCAGAAGATGGTAGCTAACGCCAGGTTTCGCACAGTACCTCAACATGATCAGCCATGTTTACCAGAGATAGATTTGAAAGATCTATCGGAAATCAAAAATGAGGAAATCAATATCGGCGAGGGTAGTTACGGTGCGTGCAAGTTAAAGTTGTATCGCCATAATATCCGTGCTGTGGTAAAGGCGTTTCACTCAAAGAAGTACGGGAAACAGCATGCCATCCACGAGGCAAGAGTAGTGGCTTCCCTTCAGAAAGATAGGCACCACCCTTCCCTGCCATTTTTGCTTGGCGTCCATACAAAAGCTGAGCCGTACCTTATGCTTACTCAATTTCACGGGAAAGGCTACAGCGCCGTGACTTTAGCCCGGGCAGCAAGAAAAAAATTGCTTTCGGAGGAAAGTTGGCCTAAAATAATGATATCCACTGCAGAAGCCCTTCTCTTCTCTCATGGGAAGGGCTTTCTTCACAATGATTTAAAGGAGAACAATGTTGTACTTAGTTATGGCGGCAGTTCAGAACAGGGAGATTGCTGGACGCCAGTCATAATTGACTGGGGAAAGGCTACGAGGATAGCGGGCCACGCAAGTAAGTTAGACAAGGTCAAGAGCGCAGAAACTTTTCCTTGGATCGCGCCCGAAGTTCTGGATTGCTCAATGCCGAAGAGTATTGCAAGTGACATTTATTCTTTTGGGCATGTGTGCAAATATGTGCACGATAAAATGCCTAATGCGAAGTTGCAACGTGTTGGAGAACTCTGCGCCCAATGCGACCCAAAGCTACGACCATCTCTCGTAGATATCATTAAAGAGTTTAAATGCTGACAGTACTTCGATAATTCGCGTCGACGTTTGTTTTGAATTGAGAACTTTGATCTAAAGTTACGTCGCTTCAACTCAGGAAACCATTCGGAAAAATAGTTCAGTAATCACCGGTGATCAGCAATCGATGTTTGTTGTAAGATAAAATATATGCTGAGACAATTCTTTGCATTTACAATCCTGAATTAATAAATCATTTACTCATTCGTAATTTCAATTTTGCGTGGCCTGTATTAGCTGTATTTGTCTTATCTAATGCAGAATAAATCTGTAGATACAGTATTGAATATTGTTCTCTTCGTATCCTTTAACCATAACGGGAGTGAAACATAAAAATTAATTACACATTCAATGATCGGCAGCGTGGATGGTCGTAGTACTAGATTATTTCCGCGGGATGCAAGGAACGCTTAAGCACTCTCAAATGAGATTATAATTAATCCCGGGTAATATCACTTCTAAACACCAAGAGACGTTGACAGCAAGCGTCTTTCTGTTGGCACACTTGACGAGCTCCCGCTGCTCGAAACAAAGGAAAACGTCTGTGGAATGTGGTTTTCAAATCTTCATTCTTTACGTTTTTTGGGGGGTCCGGCTTGTTATTTTCCCTGTGTGCTTCAGCTTGCTCTGATTCACACACATCAACTCATACACACACAAAAAAGAATAAAATGCATATTCAAAGCTGAGTTTAGTGGATGGAAAATTGCTGTGTTTTTGCCGAACAACAATGTTCACTGCTGAAAAGTCCCAGGAGGTGCGGCATGGCTGTCAGGTCTCAACATTTCTCACCAATGAGCCTTGCACTTTGCATCCTGTGCTAAGTTCGATAGGATTGTAATAGTGATTACATGAGACCAGTATTTACTTAGATCACTCCTGAGTTGATATTGGTGTAATCATGTAATCATCACCTTTTGTGATTGTGTTTATGTGAGACCGGTATGGACTCGAAAGTTGTTCGTGTCTGGTCAGCAACCAAAATGAACGTGTGCAAGCCTCTGGACTTTTTTCCAGACTGAATTTACATGTATATGCATGTAAATAAATTTATGAGAGCCAATACCGCTTCAAACTTAGAGTGGATCACAGATCACTCTGAGTTTGTACCAGTATCATGTAATCACTGCCTTAGATATCCTAACAAGATTCCGAAGTACAATGTAAGGGGAGGCATGCTCATGCACATTTTGAAAATATTTTCTGATGTGAAAATTGGGAAATTGATTTCTCTGAAAGTACACTGGCAGAAAGAAGTGAGAAATGATGTGCTCTCAATGTTCCATGTTGTTGTTATAAAATTAGGTCATACATTTTTCATGCAATCAAAACAACTTCGCAATTGTATAGCAACAACCCCTCCTTTCCAATCCTTGGCATCTTCACTTTTTACATAGGAGTGGGTCAGTGGATTTCAAGATATTGTAATAATGAGTTCCAATTTTATGACAAAAGAACAGAACATAGAGAGCCACCGGATGGTATACTAATTTCAGGACAATCTAAGCCAACAGCAAGAGAATCAGATTAGACATTTCCACTTCTAACAAGGGGCCCATGCACTAGGGCTGGACACTGGGACAGCTCTAGCTGCCCCAACCCCCCCTCCCCCAATTTCACAAAGTTTTCATACATTTTCACTAAACTTAGCCCCCCCAACTGGCCATACAATCACAGGGGTCACAGGAGTGTGAAAATATCATAAAAAGTTTACTTAAAATATTCTTCTATCAATCATTTACAAGGAAAATGCAAGAAAAGAAAGAGTACTTACTCTGTGTTTATATTTTGGTGGTTCGTTTGTCCACTTTCCCGGGGATTTAGAGTCCTTTTGGAGCATGAAATCCAGTGTAAATGTCGCCTGGTAAAAATACACTAGTCCCAACAGTCAATAGAAATACACCAGGGATGCAAGAAAATCCAACATCGGCTTGATCGCGGTCCCAATTCTCACTGAATTTCAAACATCGCAAACTCTGCTTTTACAACATCATTCTAGAACAATTCAAGCACTTCTATGAAAAGTTGCAGGAAAAAAGAGTTAAAATTTATATGAAAAAATTGCCAAATGTAAACTAAATTGGAACCTGATCATGATCCATCCAACAACTCCAAACAATCATGCATTAGCCTGCTAGCAGGCGTTGGTTGACTCTTTTAGGTTGTTTTACGGCAAGAAACGAGCGAGAATCCTGAAGAGGGCGCCATCTTGGACGGGTCAAAAGTCGGTCTGGGCCGAAAGAACCAATGCCTGCTAGCAGGCTAATCACGCATGTATCCCGGGCATGCATCAGACAAGTACGAAGAGGCCGTTGCAGCAATCAGGATCCAAAAACATGGGGATAAAAAAACAATAAAATCAAAGCCTTTTTGAGGCCAGAGAAATTTGTTTTCCAGGGAACAACTTTTCCCGGTCCTGATGGCTGTATTAAAGGTCGTTTGTTGTTCTCAATTAAAACTTCCGCTCCTGTTTCAAAATTTCGTACTTGCGTGATGCATGAGTGATTGTCTGGAGTTGTTGGATGGATGATGGTCGTGTTCAATAAAGTTTACATTTGGCAAGTTTTTCATAGAATAATGTCATAAAAGTAGAGTTTGTGATGTTTGGAATTCAGAAAGAATCGGGGCTGCAAGCAAGCCAATGTCAGATTTTCTTTCACCCCTTGTGTAGTTCTCCCTGGGGGGGGGGGGGGATCTTAATTTGTTCTTTACATGTTACAGTTTTATCTGTAATAGAATGTTCAAGCTTGTTGGATTCTTTACCGTTGATAAAACAATACGTGACCAATGGGTCGCTTCCTTGAAGACATTTTAGGCCATTTTACTGGGTGGTCATCATTATCATATCCCGTTCTAGAGGACGGTTCCTAAACGATACCCTGTTCTATTGGCTGGAGGAAGAAATCCGTATAGCTCTTGTAAGGGAGTCCCCCCGGGATTTCTATTGACTGTTGGGACTAGTGTACTTTACCAGGGGAAATTTACACTGCATTTCACGCGCACAAAAATTCTCGGAAAAGTGGACATGGCAAGCACAAGATAAATACAGGGTAAGTAGTCTTTATCTGTTTATGCATTTCCTTGTAAATGATAGAATATTTTAAGTAAACTTGCTATGATATTTCCACGCTCCTATGAACCCTGTGATTACAATCTTTATAATATGACCTCAGTCATTCCTGCATTTTGATTGGTTGAGAGGAGTATGATTTCAGCGTAACAGTGTGATTTCAATCATCGAGGAGTGTGATTACAAGCCGCAGTCAGAAATCCAAGAAAAACTTCAGGTTTCTTCCAGCAGTCTTACAGGTCATTATTTTTCAAAGACTGTTGTTAAGCAGAATTACCAGATTTACAAAAATAAGCGTAAAAAAGAGCAAAACACACGAGAGTTTTGACTCAAAAGTTTTCAATGTTCGCACTTGTTTTGCACGCGCTTCTGACGTATCGCAACGGACACGTAGGGCTGGCTGGGGTAGGCAATTCGATCACCTTAGGCGCGCGGTGCATTATGGGTAGACTGTGTAGTAACACAAAATCCAAGATGGCGACTGTCTCAGTTATGGGACATCAAATACGTTCAAAACTGCTTAATCTTAAACTCTCTCTGAATACACGCAGCCAAAATGACGATAAATTCGTCGATGGTGTGTTCAAGGATCTGGATAGCCTAATGGAAACTGTTTTCGAGAAGCAGAAACCAGATAACAAGTACAAAAACGGTCACGTCATAATAGATATATGGCCGATGACTCGACGGTCTTTGGAAAAGATTCATGAAAACATTTGCCGGCGGCTTCGCACTGTCCCTACAACAGCTTCTCCTTATTATTGCCATTTCACGAAAGAGATTCCGAGGGAAATTTTTGAGGTAATGAAAAAAGTGATAAACACAACGAACTTTGGCCATCGAGCTTAAGTCACTCGTATAAAAATAGACATTGTAGACCGACGAAAAGCCGTTTATATATTTAACCGCATGAACAAGGACGGAGTAATTACTGAGAAGGAGAAACTACTAAAGAAAGATTTTGCAGACGGAAGTGTATGCGAGGTTTTGGTGAGCGAGGAGCAACCCATGTCATTTGTTTATAGCATGAACACCGAAGTTCTCTCGATCACTTATCATTATGGGCACTGGAACAGTTTTGGAATTCCACAACATTGAATAGTTGGACAAGAGGGGTTCAATATTGTATTTGATAAATAACAAGAATGTGTCTATCAAAGAAAAAGCATTGGAAAATAGATCTAACTCTTTTTAACCAAGGAAAATTGAAGGGAATTATAATGGACTCCAAAAACTTGCAAATTTGCATAATTACATAGAAAAGATTATTCCGATAAGGTAATATACTATTAAGATCGATCGTACATGTCCTTGTGAGCTATTATCTGTAATTATATTTTCAATTTAACGATGATATACAATGTTTGTCTTTACTACAAAATGTACAAACTGAGCAGAAATTATTAAGCAAAAATTATTTATCCCTCCCCCCGCTGAAGGAAAATTATCCCCTGCCCCACTGAAATTTCAAAGCTCAATTATAGTGACTGTATGACAAATAATAGTTAAATTGACCCTCACCTCTCTAGCAATTTCAATTTCTTCCATCTACATATGTCAACATCCCAACAGATCTATTTGCGTACTTGTGGTACCAACTGTTTCAGTCTTGTATCAATTACCCCTTCCTTGCAGGACAACTTAACCAATTTGAACATATCAGATGAACAAACAGTACAACAAGTCGAAGAGCTTGACTTTGCTAAGCCACAAAAACAAAACCCATCATCATTCATGCAGTAGGGGGGGATATATCTGTCCTTGGCAGCTCGGTGTTTGTTGTCATTCTTTGATTGGTTTGAGTCTGAATGTGAAGAAACACATGCTTGCTGTATTTTTTTGGCCTCTTTCTGGGGATCTTTCTCCTTCAGCCATATTAGCTCCATAAACTCATGCTTGAAGTTTTGCCACCAACGCAAACGCTTCCCCCTAGAGGTGTTTTTGCTATAGGAAGCAAGCTTTGAATGCTTTGCCTCTCTCCCTTGCATGCTGTTTAACCCCAAACCAAACCCAAGATCCTTAAACATTTGCTTGTTGTTATATGGTATGGCTTTCCCAATCGTCCACGTGGTTGGCTTGACTGCTGCCAAAAGAGCAGCATAGCAGTTATAATACTGCTCACACTCGTTCTGCAGGCATTCAGTGTCATTCTGTGTCACATGAATGCGACTAAATAGTGAAACACTGTTTCGTAAGCATAACCCAGCATATGCTAGTGAGTACAGATGTAATAATGTCGTTTGTGCAATGTTTGTGTATTTATCAATGTTTTGCAGAATTTCATAAAATGTGCACAGTACAACTTTGATTCTTTACCGGTGAATCGGTACTGAAAACCATCCATCTTCTTTTTTTCTGAAAACCATTTAATGATGTTCTTGTGCAATCTGTCTGCTTTGATCTTTTTCAAGAGCCTCATGTATTTAGCCATTGCAGTATTCCCTGGGAGCTTGTTAATGTCTCCATTAGATTTTTTTACATCATTTATTTTTGTTAACTTCATTGCAGTATTTAAAACATCTACAATGGCGGACAAAACTGTTGGGACACTAGTGCCTTTTAACCCTCATTTCATGATTCTTTATTGTAAAATATGTTTTTCAACCCCCCTCCCCCGGTACAATGTTGTTTAAGAGCATGACAAAGTGTACCGAGCTAATTTCTCAACATTGTGACCGGGGAGAGGGGATTTTCATGTTAGTTTTTCTAGAGCTCTCCGTTTCACGTCATTCGGCCCTGAATAACGGGCAGTGTCCCAACAAGTTTTGTCCGCCATTGTCTGAAAGTGCATAAAACTAAAACACGTATTTAAGCTTGATTGTCTGTATATTTTTTATTCTCCTTAGGAGTATAATATGCTAAGTGATTGATTCCGTTGTAGAGCTAATAAAAATCGGAAATTTCTTTCGGTTTTGCTAGTGAAGAGGTGTCCCAATGTATTGGGATTCCTGTGGTTTTCGCGCGAGCGCTCGGCAAATGAGACATATATTTGTTCACGTTCTTGTTCTGTTTCCATATGGATTTGATAAAAGAGTACGAGTCGACGACAACGAGAACATTTCGGAGCTGCTTAAAGAATCCGTCTCACCCTACCCAAGATCCTTTGCGCGTCCGCCGGTATCCGCCATTTTCGATTTAATCGAAAAGACCAATATTGATGTGCTCTATCAATCCATTTAAATATCCTCGGCGATCGTGCAACGTTTTCTCTTTTAATAGTCTGTTTTGAAAGATAAGTCATCTGTCTATCGATTCGTGTTTTTATTTTTTGTATATAGTTAAGAAATAGTGAAGTTATTATATGTCATCCGAAGCTCCGTCTCCTCCAAAGCGGGGAAGGCCTCGTCGTAAAGAGGCGATTCGGCACATTGTGCTGAAGGAATCAACCTTTCAGACATGGAATTCAATGAAAGTGGCTCAAGGATTGTCTTCACTGAATAACAGTGAGTTCGCTGAGGTACTGCTACATCGGGCTGCCGCTTCTGGGAATAGTCGCTGCATAAATTGTATGCAGGAAGACGTCGAGATTGAAGAACACAATGGAGCGGATCGAAATGTCGAAGGTGAGAGTTTCACAACATATATTGTAGTCTCTCCGATTTAGTAATAGTTTTATTGTTGTCTTGGCTTTATATCTCATTCGCTCTTTTTAACGCTATTTTAGGACAGCGGAAATCACGAAGGCAGTTGTGGGAATCGACACCACAAAGGGCCAAACAACAACTTGTGTGTGGAGTATCTCCCATCTCGGCCGGGCCTCTTTCTCCGGTCAAGGAAATTAGCCTGCAAGTATCGGTCACAGTAACATCGGAACATATGAAGTTATGATTATGCTAAACAAATTTCCTAATAAGAATGTCTCCTTTTCACAGAGGCACGCCGATCGACTTGCCAACAGTCGATTCAAGTTTTATTTCCTCTCATCTTGCCGAGCTGAATCCACTATACGGAAGCATACTTGGCAATCCTTTTTATCCTGACAGGTACTGTAATAATTATATCTAGCGGGTTGAAGTTTGGACAAGTAAAATAACCATTGGAATGTCGAAATATCTCAGTCTACTCAGTCAGTAGGACTGAACTTGTTGTCACTATAAAATAAACAAAATAAAAAGGAATATTCCTGCTGCTCACTTGTAATCAATACACATTACTTTTTGTCTATTCATTTTATAGCCTTGAAAAGGGTGACACATTATCAAGTGATTCTGAAGAAGAGCAAGAATTCAGGTATTAGATCTGATTTGGTATAAACTAGTGTGATTGCAGATCACATAAATTTTGATCGCAACTCGCAGTGTATTATTTACTCTGGATACCAGAATATAGAGGATATTACATGGTGGCATGAAGATATGAGTTTTATTTTCAAGTGGCAATAACAATATTTTACCAATGAGCACAGCAAATGAGTAAAATATTGTTTTTTACACCAGGAAACAAAACTCATATCTTCACGCCACCGTGTAATATCCTCTATATATTACCACCGTGTAATATCCTCTATATATTACATCTCCAATACTGGGCTTGTGTGAAGTTTTTTCACGAAAAGTATGGTGCCTTGGGGCCCGTTTCTCAAAAGCTTGTGGTAACTGCATGTGGTATCATTACGTTTTCTGTCAGGTTTCCCCAGGTTACTGCATGCGATAAGGGGCCCACAAGTTTTTGAGAAACAGGCCCCTGGCCTTGAAAATGTAGCAATCCAGAGTGTGCTAAAAAAAGACTCACAATTTGCCTTGGCTAATGATGTGGTGCCTTTGTTGATTTGTTGTTCTTGCTATTTATTTTCCATTGCAATAGTGCAGATAGCTTCTGGGTACATTTTTAGTTTTATTATGATGCTTGGGAAAGAGGTGCTCTACCTCAGTATCCTGCCTTCATATTAGTATAGGTAATGGCATTGGGCCGAGTAAAATTAGGGATTAATTTCACGAGTGTTTTCAATTTTTTTCCAAAAAAATTAAAAACACAAGTTTTCAGCACGCGTGTTGACTGAACGTGTGCAAAGTAATTTTGCCCTCACTAATAAAGAAAAAATGCCCTCGCTCTTAGCCAATCAACATCGAGTAATTTTGCCCTGTATATTATAAACTGGAGTTAGTAATAATGAGAGACTCATCCCAGTCATTATCAGTAAATTCTGTTCACTCAGGAGAACAAGAATTGTCTGCAATAGCAAGGTGTCTGTGATACCGGGGTGCCTGCAAGGCAATAGTATTACACAAAAACCCTCATTGCAAAAAATATAAATTACAGGATAACTGTCACTTTTGGCTGATACCAACAATGCAATAATAGTGCATGTGCTAGTAGGATGTCTCCCATAACAACATAATGTTCTTCCCGTTCTGTAGCTCTGAAGAGGACAAGAACAGTGACAAAGAAGAGGAAAATTGGAGTGATGGAGAGGAACTTGATCTGTATGTACTTGTGCTATAATATCATTTCGTCATACAAACTAGAATGTAGTTTATACCAGGGTTTGTACCACTTTTATGTGAGGATGCTGGCTACGTTTAATGTGCCGTGTAAAAAGTACATAGAATACTACTCTTCCCAGTAGACTGTTACACCTTTCGATTTTTCATCCCGTCGGCGGCTGTCTTCATTTGACCGTGTGACCACCTTTTTTGTACCACGTGATGAGTTGCTTATGTACCACGTGATCAATGTTTGTGGGCAACAAACACACACAAGCAAAATATTTTGTTTATATTTCACACAAAATTGTTGCTTGTCCTGTGACTATTGCCCCTGAGTTTTCACTTGTCCTGAGGCATTTCTTACTTGCACTTATGTACAAGGCCGAGCATGTCTTCCCACTCCTCAATCCCTTAGATGCCATGAAGTTATCCTATTGAACATTTTGAACATAATTGTATCTCTTCAAAGGTGTGAAACAACTGAACTAGTAGAAGAGGACAATGAATTCTGGGTCATTGAAAGTGCTGAGTAAGTAAATACTTACTTACTTATTACCTTTAGCTGACATGTATGACAAAACATTAAGTCAACTCTCCTAAGTTAAAAAGGTGATTAATGCTTAATAAATGGATAAATGAATACAGACTTTGGGTGATGGGAGAGAAAAACAGGGATTTGAAGATGTTTTTATTAGAGGGCAGTAAAGGGTTATTTCCTGAAATGAGATTTGGATATTTATGGCTATTGTAGAATAAGATATTGCTACAAGAATGAAACAATATTTTGGGTTACATGCCATGAAGCATGAATATTGAAAAAGTGTGTGCTGTGATAATAAATGGTAATTGGTAATTGAGGCTTCACAATGTATGTGACCTCAATGCTCACATATAAAACTCCAAAATAACTATTGTTATATTATGTTTCAGTGTCAATTTTGTATTTTTTTATGTTAGACATGCAGCTGACAGCAGTGCAACATTGACAGCCATAGATTTGGAAGAGGATGAAGATGATGAAATGGACGTTGACAGCATATCCCCTGTGGTGCCCTTGACAACTAGTGTCCCAAGATCCAACACGGTTACCCCCATGGAAGGCAGTGTCAATAACTCTGAGGAAACACCCTCTGCATCCCCTGTTTTCTGTGGTCCGAAAACCCATTTTGAGTATGTTGAGAGCCTGAAGAAGGAATTGCAAGGTAAACTCCAGGAGCTCAAGGAGATCCCCAGTCAATCAAAGCAATTTCAGCAACTTTATGAAACACCCCGTATAATTGCTGAAATAAGCAAAGTTGAAGAGCTTGTTTGTGGTCTATGTGACACCAAAGGATGTGGCCAAGAGAGGTCAATCACTTCAAAAGTGATAAAGGGAGGTCTCTTGACCATCCATTATTCCTGCCCTAATAAGCACACAGGGCTATGGAGATCCTCCTCCACTCTTGGCGAAAGAAGAGGCCAAGACATCTTCGTCATCACAACCTTGCTATCTTCGGCAGTGGTTATTTCAGGCAATAACTTTGAGAAGATTGAGCTGATGTTCAAGTTGTTGAACTGCTCTTTTGTTGCTAAAGCAACAAACGAAAGGATTCAGACATTGTTCACTCTCCCAGCAATTGACGACCTTTGGGAAAAAATGAAAGTGGAAGTCAAGAAGGTGTTTGAAAATGAACAAGTGATCCTTTGCGGTGATGGACGCATGGACTCTCCAGGATTTAGTGCCAAATTTTGTGTTTATACCATTATGGAACAGTTTATTGGCGCTGTTATTGACATGGAAGTGGTAGACAAGAGGGAGGCTCAGGGTTCATCTACACTCATGGAGAAAGTGGGTCTCAAAAGGCTGCTCTTGAGACTTATGGATGAGCTGACTATCAGTGAGTTAGCTACAGATGCCTCAGGAACAATAATAAAGCTAGTGCGTGATCTGAAAGGTATAATAAAATCTAATCATAATCAAAGCTCAGAGTTAGCCATCATGGGGTTACACCTACAGTAAATCCTCTCTGTAGCATCTTCTAAGAAGGGCACCTTCTCTAATTAGCCCCCCTTCCCTTATCATGTTCAGCAATAAACAAGCACAACAAAATGTGGTTTTAGAAGCCTGCTGATTCAATTTTTATTTGAGCCCCGTGCACTTTTCTAGTGTATGCAATATAAACTTCAAACGTAAAATGTTGGTTTGAGTGAGATTTCCTCCATAAGCCTGGTATTGTGATTCAAGTTTTGTATTAAGACCCCCACCCTCTCTATCAAGATAAAATAATCCCCCAGGGTCCTATAAGAGTGTTTACAGTATTTCAAAACTGAAGTTGCTCCCAGTGATGAACTATGCATGTTTCATAGTTACAAGAGAATAAGAGTACATACAGCCTGAAGGACAAATATTGTGTCTAGCACAGTTAAAAGCTTTTTTGGCAACCATGATGTTTTGAAGTCTATGAAACATGCCACATGCATCACAGAGAGCAAGCTTCTTCCAAATGTGTATGTTCTGAATAGATTGTTGCCAATCTGCAATGATTGTTAATGTGCTATTTTATTTTTGTTTTAGATCTTCATCCTGACAAACTTGAAGGCTTGTTTCATTCGCTAGACGTGTGGCATAAATCCTGCAAGCTCACTGCAAAATTAACCACAGTAAGCATGGGGGACCATCTATGGTATTTCTGTATAAGTGTGTTAAAATATATTTCCATTTTATCTGTGAGAGTCAAATTCAGAGTGTAAAAACCTCTGGTGCCATCTGACAACAATCAGGAAATAATGTGTTTATCTTGTTACTTTAAAGGCTTCAAAGATAAAAGGAAATGAAGTAATTTCGGAATGGGTGGAACCTATCAGGAATCACTTTTGGCATTGTGCAGAAATAGCTAAAGGAAACCCTGAAGACCTCAAGGTACAGTAGATGTTGCTTAAAGTACATCCCTAAGCATTATTATGCACTTGTTTGAGAATTCAGACCACGTTCAGAGAAAAGGAAATAGGCACCACACATGCTATCTCTGTACCAATTTGTTACCGAGACCGCTAAGAAAAATTACATACTCACATGTCTTGATTTGAATACTAGATAGATAGATAGATAGCAACTGTATTTAAATAGGGTGGCACTACATGGTGTAAAACACTAATAAACTAATTAAAATACAATACAATAAAAATAGATATTGACAGATTACTCCAATTAAACATGGCTTGTTTTTAGGAAGCCTGGGTTGGAGTTGTACACCACATATGTGGGGAGCATGAGTGGGGAGACGGCAAGTGCAGGCATGGGCCATTAGTTGACCAAGAGCAAAGAAAGACCCCCATTGTGAAGGGCTCCAAGCCTTTTAAAGCCATCCAAGATGTTGTCTTCGAGCGCCAATGGCTTCAAAGCTTGGCATTTTATGTCAATTTCAGGTATATAAATCTTGAAAAAGAAAAAAAAAGTATCATGGATGGGTGGGACTTCTAGCAAAATGTTTAGTGTTTGTATTATAATGTATGTTAGAATGCAAGATGTTGCTAGGCTTTTCACATGACAAGCTCATTAATTTGAGTCTCTGAATTTGGTCTGAAAAACTGGGAAACTATATGAATTGCTTCTATAATTAGGTAAATATTTTCAACATTCCATCTTAATCATTGATAATTTATTTTTTCTCCAAACAATATTTCACAGAGGAAATGCAGAGGTTTTATGCAAAAAGCCTAGTTGTAATGCCGAATGTACAAAACATATTATCATTTTTACAGGCACACCAGTCAACTTGAGAACTACAATTCCATGATGTTGAAATATGCTCCAAAAAGAAATGGATTTAGGTATTGGATACATACATTTTATTTTACAAATTATTACATAAAATAATGAGATTTGCACTCTTGTTTATTGCAAAGAGCTGAATGTTTTTTGTGCCATGCTTTATATGATCCCATAAAAACATCCATGCAGGATGACAATTCAATAAATTCAGCTCATCTCACACTGATCTGATCCTCCTATCTAAGTATATAACACTTACATCCCACATGGATTAAACTGAAAGTCTAGTTGTGCCAGATTGTGTTGGTGGTTGTCACATGTGGATTAGAGTGAAAGTCCAGACTGGATGATACAAGGCACCACAAGAAATAGGAATGTGTGTTTCCAGAAATTATCCATACCCCCCCCCCCCCCCCCTATGGAAGGGATTGGAAATTCCGGATTGGAAATTCCAGACGGGAGGAGGGGGGTCACGTTTTCAACACCCTTCCGTTGGGGGTGGGGGGGGGGGGGGGGGGGGGGAGGGTATGGATATTTTTGGGAACCACACAATTGAAAATTAAAAATTCCCTGGCAAATCACAAAGTACCCAGCTTTTGGTTGATTTGAGTTTATTTCTTAGGAGGAGGCCTCTTTGGAAAGCAATATTTGTCTTCTGACTGAACTACATGTATTTGTATCGTTTTTCGGTAATCAAGCCTTTGAAGGACGTACACAACTTGCTGCCATTGACAGGAACTATCACTTATTCAGAAAGGTCATACCAGGCAAAGGAAAGAGAGTGTACTCCAAACGATCCAAGAATTGGAGGGTCCAAGCACTCAGGGAAGCCAAGACTTATGATTACTGGTCATATCTCTGCGCTAATATCCTGAGAAGAAGAGTTGAGGATGAGGGAAGCGTACGGCGGCGTGTGGAGGTTTCTCCAGATAATCCCAAGACCATTGCGCCTAACATTGCAATGAGAGTTCCTCCAGCAACTTCTGACCTAATGAAGGCCAAGTTATCCAGGTTTACGCAGAAAGAACCCACTTCCCAGATGGATTAGACTGAAGGTCTAGGGCACCCTCTTGGAATCATAAAATACAGTTAAACATATGGGCAAATTTGTACATGTAACATAAAGCCCCCCTCCCCCCTCCCCCTCTCTTTCTCTCTCTGGGCTCCCCCATTGGCCAAATCCTGGCTATACCCCTGTCATTTGCAAGTTTCATCAGTAATAAGAATAAAAACAAAACATGGTTTAATATCATCTGCAGCAATTTGTCTGTAGCAACATAAATATTATTATGACGTTCTTGCTCTATCACTTTGATTTCTTACAACAAAACGGTTTAATAATGGCAGATTGCATTAAAAAATGAACCGGGGGGTTGAGGACATTAGTCTAGTCGCCAGAGGGGGTTCACGTGCACCCCCGGAACATTTATGGGGACATATATTTTTAGAACCCTTATAAGGGTGTCTAGAATCTGGTTTGGGGTGTCCCCAGCCCGAAAAAGTGTCCCACGGCCACTTTTTGGGCTGATTTTTGTTTTTTAATTATATTATTTTGTTATTAATGAGATTCAATGAGGCAATTTTATAGACTGTAGCACTGTTCGGAAAAGCATTCCACTCTTACCACTTATGCTATTATAGTGTCATAATAGACTGAACACACATGTACAATTTACATGCCCGTTTTATACATGTTATGTTCCTTACAGATAGATATTTTCTATCTGACTGACAAAGACTGTCAGCCTTTGTATTTCTATTAGGAAATACCAAAACGACATGTATATGTGACGGGAAAAGGCTGAGACAGCAATTTAACTAGTCTACATGTGATCAGAGTATTCCCAAGATCGTAAAAGTATAGTTTTAGAATTTAAAGCGCTTTTTTGTACCGTGCTACAATCTATAAAATTGGCTCATTGAATCTCATTAAATAACAAAAGAATATAATTAAAAAACAAAAACCGGCCCAAAAAGTGGCCGTGGTTTCTTATGGCCCTCCTTGCCACCTTATTATTTAATGTAAATGTATGTATAGTGTTGTATTTATTGTGGCTAAATTAATAAACTGAAACTGAAACAAATCAGATTCTAGACACCCTAAGGGTTCTAAAAATATATGTCCCCATAAATGTTCCGGGGGGTGCATGTGAACCCCCTCTGGCGACTAGACTACATGTGGAATTTTTACCAAAATCCTATTGTTTTCAGTTATTTTTTAAGGAAATTCAAGGGGGAGGGGGGTGATTTTTAGGTTTTGGAAATGCGAGGGGAGGGGGATCCTTCCAGACATGTTCCTCAAACTGTCCCCCACCCCAGTTCAGTTTTTAAATGCAGTCAGTCAATGTCTCTAGTAATGTAAATATCAAAACTTTCTTGGTCAATTTTTCAATTGTATATCTTTATGCCAATGTTATAGCATGATAATGTCTGAAGTATTATATAAATATATCATACCATTCTTGGTCCATTGTTTCAATTTGATCTCTTCTTATAACAAAATAAATATGTATCTCCCCATTCAATCAAGTGTCTGTTGTATAGGAAGAGGAAAAAGGTAAGTCACTCTTTTATATGTTGTGTTCCTTATAAAACAGGCATACCGTATGTATCCGAGGACAGCATTGTTGCTCTGAATCCATAAAGACCATGAATCCATAAAAAGTAAATTAGAAGACAATGTATATGGGATCAAGAGTTACATTACTATTATGGTCATGTTGCTCTGAATCCCATAAAGACATTGTCTTCTGATGGATATGCATCTCTAATAAGGGACACAACACATGCAGGGATAACTCTTCTATTTCCCTTACCAAGCTTTCCATATTTCATAATTATGAAAGACCGGTATGCAGCTTTCCTAAAGCTATTCATGCTATAGTCTGGTGGATCAGCCATGATGTCTGCCCTTTGTCGGATCACTTGTCGCAAAGTTGTTATGTCCACACACAAATTATGGAATGCCCCATAGGATGTTACACAAGTTACTTTTTGGCAACACTTATTTTCATCTTGATTTGGCATGGGCCTACAGACCCCACACTTGCACCAAGGGGCAGCAGCTGGATCTCTGACTGGTGGAGCCTGTGGGTTTTCAATGGCATGCAATAGGTTTCTGGCATAGTCCAAACTTCCACGCCCTTGGCCCAGTAACCTGACCAACAGTTGACCTCTTGCCTCTAAGGACAGGGGCTCTACAAATTGCTGCAAAAGATTTTAAAATGTTGCTCTAGAATATGTTGATAATTTTCATGACTAGCAAATCATGGTTTAGTACTCATGTGACTGAAACAGGTAGGAGACTGTAAAATTTGTGTTGTTTATTGTTTATATTTTGTCTATGGCGCAGAAAGAAGAAATAAACAAATCTAGTTATTCTATGGTTTCTATGTGAAGAGGAGACTCCATGTTTATCAAATGATTAAATCTTACCAGGATACTTTTCATGATAAGATTTCACCTGGGAAGGGGATTCTATGAAAGAATACTGTAGTTTCGGGGTAGAAGCTGGAATTGACTTTGAAGCTTTGAAGTTTGAATTTATGAAATTTTAGTTGGAATATGTGGAAAATTTAGTAGTGAATGTGAATTTTGAGGATTATTTCTGGTTGTAATATTGAATATGAATGCTCGTTAGAAAATATCCCGCTTCTATCCCCGGAGAATTATATTTTTCATTACATAAACATCAGTGAAATACCAAGGTATCGCGCGGCAAGCTAAATCCGCTAACATTTCTCACCTCAATTGCACCCTGAGAAGCTATAAGGTCTTGCTGATGTGCTTCTAAAGCGCTTGCATTACCGCTCGTTTGAGCAGCCAGCCCTTCGCCCCTGTTCTTACATTGCGGCGCCTTCTTCGTACCACAGCGACATTGTTGGCAGCAGTTCAGGTTCGCATTTCGGCATGGACAGCCTTGAATTCTCGCCGATTGTTTTCGGCTGCATGTATTTTTGCACGCACAGATCTGTCAAGAAAGCAATATTGTCTTATTCAAACACGGGAACCCAGGACACTCAGAAATCAGGAAATTTTAGTCGATTATGAATGAAAACGCCGGGAGATAAAACTTACTAAAGGGTGAAAACCCAGGCGTCTCTTGAAATTCGGGAAAGCTGGCAGACACATTTATTTGGATCAATGAACTGTGAAAATAAACGTTTTTAAATCCTAGAATACTTCTTACCACACGTTCAGGAAGTGGCTGTTCTTGTAGTTCGCCAACTTGTTGTTCTGCTCGCGCTTGCGGCGTTTCCTCATGAGGACGATGGTGTGCCATCGACGAGCCATAAGCATTGAATTGTCCGGCATCTAATGCTTCGATATCAAGATTTGACTCCTCTGCCGATGATTTTTCTAAATTTGTGTCGTTTTCATCCATGTTGTATGAAAAATTCTAGCCCACCGGCCGCTTATTTATTTGCCACTTCGATCACTGGAGTTGAGTCTCCAGCGCGCGAAGAGATCTAGAATGCTTTCATCGAAAGTCCCGCATGTAAACAATAACAGCGCAAAGGATCTTGGGTAGGGTGAGACGGATTCTTTAAATCACCAAACTCAGCAGCGAGATGCGAGAGATTGCACCTTCCGTGCGATGCTTTGCCTTGTTAATCACGCAAAGAAAGTCACGCGATGTGTGACTGAATGAATTGTTTTTCTTCGCTGCGAGCTGAAATTTAATGTTATTGATCTATTTTCTTGATATCTATGCTTAGTGAGATAAACTTCAGATATGTAGCGCTTTGAATTTGCAAAAACCCTTAAATATTAACGATTAACCACGGTCAACCACGATTAACCATCACTCAATTAGGAAAGAAACTATTTTATATTCTCTACGGCTATCAATGGTTAATCGTGGTTAATCGTAGTTTTTTAAGATCATATGCTCGGATTTGTACATGCAGGGATAGAATACGTCTAGATATTATCAAGGGTTTCAATTGTAGAACGACATCGTCTTTTAGCTTCAGTATCAAGGCGAGAGTTTATTTTCCGTATTTGGGTTGCCTGTGGTGGAGGCTATATTTGCACAACACGTGCGCGTTGCAATGTAAATGAGACCGGAATAAGTCAAAGGTGTTATAGTTCTATTGCTTACTTTTTCTTCTCAGACATGTGCAATCATCATAAGTCTTTTTCAAGAAATGTTAGCGTTCACTGCACGAACTCTATTAAAAACACGCATGATATTTCTTTCCTGTGCTACCGTAAGTTTTTTGGGCCGCCCACCTTTGTGCTTCTCCGTACCTTCTAAGTTGTCTTTATCGATACAATTCCGCAGCCTATAATAACTTCACCTTGAAATTTTAAGATTTTTACAAACCCTCGTCCCCGGTAGTTGTCTCAGCGTTTCGCTGTGTAGAATGAATGCCCCTTTAAGCGGAGAAATACGGCCGTGAAAAGCCATGACCACTGCTTAGCACTTCTAATTTCTATTATGTCACAATCCAACTGACCCTCGAATGTACGTTCTGTAATGCACTTGTACTCAAAGACGTTACAGATCCGATGACAAGCTACACACCCACGTTGCTTGTTCTATTACTCAATCAAATACTAAAAAAAAATCCGGTCAGTTGTTTGTTTATTACGCAAACACGGCAGTAATAAAAGGTACCCTGTCTAATTTTGCCTCAGACAATGGCGGACAAAACTGTTGGGACACTAGTGCCTTTTAACCCTCATTCATGATACTTTATTGTAAAATATGTTTTTCAACCCCCTCCCCCGGTACAATGTTGTGCAAGAGCATGACAAAGTGTACCGAGCTAATTTCTCAAGTGACCGGGGAGAGGGGATTTTCATGTTAGTTTTTCTAGAGCTCTCCGTTTCACGTCATTCGGCCCTGAATAACGGGCAGTGTCCCAACAAGTTTTGTCCGCCATTGTCTGAAAGTGCATAAAACTAAAACACGTATTTAAGCTTGATTGTCTGTATATTTTTTATTCTCCTTAGGAGTATAATATGCTAAGTGATTGATTCCGTTGTAGAGCTAATAAAAATCGGAAATTTCTTTCGGTTTTGCTAGTGAAGAGGTGTCCCAATGTATTGGGATTCCTGTGGTTTTCGCGCGAGCGCTCGGCAAATGAGACATATATTTGTTCACGTTCTTGTTCTGTTTCCATATGGATTTGATAAAAGAGTACGAGTCGACGACAACGAGAACATTTCGGAGCTGCTTAAATCACCAAACTCAGCAGCGAGATGCGAGAGATTGCACCTTCCGTGCGATGCTTTGCCTTGTTAATCACGCAAAGAAAGTCACGCGATGTGTGACTGAATGAATTGTTTTCTTCGCTGCGAGCTGAAATTTAATGTTATTGATCTATTTTCTTGATATCTATGCTTAGTGAGATAAACTTCAGATATGTAGCGCTTTGAATTTGCAAAAACCCTTAAATATTAACGATTAACCACGGTCAACCACGATTAACCATCACTCAATTAGGAAAGAAACTATTTTATATTCTCTACGGCTATCAATGGTTAATCGTGGTTAATCGTAGTTTTTTAAGATCATATGCTCGGATTTGTACATGCAGGGATAGAATACGTCTAGATATTATCAAGGGTTTCAATTGTAGAACGACATCGTCTTTTAGCTTCAGTATCAAGGCGAGAGTTTATTTTCCGTATTTGGGTTGCCTGTGGTGGAGGCTATATTTGCACAACACGTGCGCGTTGCAATGTAAATGAGACCGGAATAAGTCAAAGGTGTTATAGTTCTATTGCTTACTTTTTCTTCTCAGACATGTGCAATCATCATAAGTCTTTTTCAAGAAATGTTAGCGTTCACTGCACGAACTCTATTAAAAACACGCATGATATTTCTTTCCTGTGCTACCGTAAGTTTTTTGGGCCGCCCACCTTTGTGCTTCTCCGTACCTTCTAAGTTGTCTTTATCGATACAATTCCGCAGCCTATAATAACTTCACCTTGAAATTTTAAGATTTTTACAAACCCTCGTCCCGGTAGTTGTCTCAGCGTTTCGCTGTGTAGAATGAATGCCCCTTTAAGCGGAGAAATACGGCCGTGAAAAGCCATGACCACTGCTTAGCACTTCTAATTTCTATTATGTCACAATCCAACTGACCCTCGAATGTACGTTCTGTAATGCACTTGTACTCAAAGACGTTACAGATCCGATGACAAGCTACACACCCACGTTGCTTGTTCTATTACTCAATCAAATACTAAAAAAAAATCCGGTCAGTTGTTTGTTTATTACGCAAACACGGCAGTAATAAAAGGTACCCTGTCTAATTTTGCCTCAGACAATGGCGGACAAAACTATTGGGACACTAGTGCCTTTTAACCCTCATTTCATGATACTTTATTGTAAAATATGTTTTTCAACCCCCCTCCCCGGTACAATGTTGTGCAAGAGCAAGACAAAGTGTACCGAGCTAATTTCTCAAGTGACCGGGGAGAGGGGATTTTCATGTTAGTTTTTCTAGAGCTCTCCGTTTCACGTCATTCGGCCCTGAATAACGGGCAGTGTCCCAACAAGTTTTGTCCGCCATTGTCTGAAAGTGCATAAAACTAAAACACGTATTTAAGCTTGATTGTCTGTATATTTTTATTCTCCTTAGGAGTATAATATGCTAAGTGATTGATTCCGTTGTAGAGCTAATAAAAATCGGAAATTTCTTTCGGTTTTGCTAGTGAAGAGGTGTCCCAATGTATTGGGATTCCTGTGGTTTTCGCGCGAGCGCTCGGCAAATGAGACATATATTTGTTCACGTTCTTGTTCTGTTTCCATATGGATTTGATAAAAGAGTACGAGTCGACGACAACGAGAACATTTCGGAGCTGCTTAAATCACCAAACTCAGCAGCGAGATGCGAGAGATTGCACCTTCCGTGCGATGCTTTGCCTTGTTAATCACGCAAAGAAAGTCACGCGATGTGTGACTGAATGAATTGTTTTTCTTCGCTGCGAGCTGAAATTTAATGTTATTGATCTATTTTCTTGATATCTATGCTTAGTGAGATAAACTTCAGATATGTAGCGCTTTGAATTTGCAAAAACCCTTAAATATTAACGATTAACCACGGTCAACCACGATTAACCATCACTCAATTAGGAAAGAAACTATTTTATATTCTCTACGGCTATCAATGGTTAATCGTGGTTAATCGTAGTTTTTTAAGATCATATGCTCGGATTTGTACATGCAGGGATAGAATACGTCTAGATATTATCAAGGGTTTCAATTGTAGAACGACATCGTCTTTTAGCTTCAGTATCAAGGCGAGAGTTTATTTTCCGTATTTGGGTTGCCTGTGGTGGAGGCTATATTTGCACAACACGTGCGCGTTGCAATGTAAATGAGACCGGAATAAGTCAAAGGTGTTATAGTTCTATTGCTTACTTTTCTTCTCAGACATGTGCAATCATCATAAGTCTTTTTCAAGAAATGTTAGCGTTCACTGCACGAACTCTATTAAAAACACGCATGATATTTCTTTCCTGTGCTACCGTAAGTTTTTTGGGCCGCCCACCTTTGTGCTTCTCCGTACCTTCTAAGTTGTCTTTATCGATACAATTCCGCAGCCTATAATAACTTCACCTTGAAATTTTAAGATTTTACAAACCCTCGTCCCCGGTAGTTGTCTCAGCGTTTCGCTGTGTAGAATGAATGCCCCTTTAAGCGGAGAAATACGGCCGTGAAAAGCCATGACCACTGCTTAGCACTTCTAATTTCTATTATGTCACAATCCAACTGACCCTCGAATGTACGTTCTGTAATGCACTTGTACTCAAAGACGTTACAGATCCGATGACAAGCTACACACCCACGTTGCTTGTTCTATTACTCAATCAAATACTAAAAAAAAATCCGGTCAGTTGTTTGTTTATTACGCAAACACGGCAGTAATAAAAGGTACCCTGTCTAATTTTTGCCTCAGACAATGGCGGACAAAACTGTTGGGACACTAGTGCCTTTTAACCCTCATTTCATGATACTTTATTGTAAAATATGTTTTTCAACCCCCCTCCCCCGGTACAATGTTGTGCAAGAGCATGACAAAGTGTACCGAGCTAATTTCTCAAGTGACCGGGGAGAGGGGATTTTCATGTTAGTTTTTCTAGAGCTCTCCGTTTCACGTCATTCGGCCCTGAATAACGGGCAGTGTCCCAACAAGTTTTGTCCGCCATTGTCTGAAAGTGCATAAAACTAAAACACGTATTTAAGCTTGATTGTCTGTATATTTTTTATTCTCCTTAGGAGTATAATATGCTAAGTGATTGATTCCGTTGTAGAGCTAATAAAAATCGGAAATTTCTTTCGGTTTTGCTAGTGAAGAGGTGTCCCAATGTATTGGGATTCCTGTGGTTTTCGCGCGAGCGCTCGGCAAATGAGACATATATTTGTTCACGTTCTTGTTCTGTTTCCATATGGATTTGATAAAAGAGTACGAGTCGACGACAACGAGAACATTTCGGAGCTGCTTAAATCACCAAACTCAGCAGCGAGATGCGAGAGATTGCACCTTCCGTGCGATGCTTTGCCTTGTTAATCACGCAAAGAAAGTCACGCGATGTGTGACTGAATGAATTGTTTTTCTTCGCTGCGAGCTGAAATTTAATGTTATTGATCTATTTTCTTGATATCTATGCTTAGTGAGATAAACTTCAGATATGTAGCGCTTTGAATTTGCAAAAACCCTTAAATATTAACGATTAACCACGGTCAACCACGATTAACCATCACTCAATTAGGAAAGAAACTATTTTTATAGCGGAACTCCTGTGGAGCCCCATTGGCTAATGTGTGAAAAAAAAATAAATAAAAAATAAATAAAAAATAAAAGTAACCCATCGAGCTGTATTCAAGTGGTTGTATTTTCCGTTGGACAGCCGCTGGTGTACCGTCGGCTTATTTCTGAGTGCGTACACGGTCTGTTGCCATGGGTTACGATATTCACTTTTCGCCGCGGGCCTTGTGCAAGTCAAGATTTCGTCCGCCATCTGCAGTTTCTTTGTAGCTTGTATCATTGTTATTGGCCACAAAACTTTGAAAGAACTTTCGGGCATGTTCGGAAAAGATACATGAAGCCTTTGGGTTACCTGTCTTTGGTTGCTGGCAGAATGGACTGGGATCAGGGAAGGATGAGTAATCGATAAAGTGGTTTACTCAGCCGGGATATCATACCAGAAAGAAATTAAGTTAAGAGGTTTAAAATCAAGCTATGAATCATTTTAGATTGCAAAAACAAGGAAAATAATTTGCAGCTTTGTTACAGCTCAAGCACGGAATAAATTTAATTGGCATAGACACGGAATTCTCACGGAATTTAGCCAGCCTTGCAGTTGGCTTGTTCAAGAAAAGAAAACATGTCGCTCGAACTGTTAGGAGAAAACTCAATATGTGTACATGGAAAGAACAATGTACGACTCGCTTCTCAAGGACATCCTTGGAGCTGAATAAGTTTCTAACGACAGAAATGCTTTGGCATCAAGATTCCTTCAAGAAGAAAAGATACGATATTCAGGTAAGTTTTCAAGTAAGTTAGTTCCAAAGTTGAGTGCTTTGCTCATCTCTTTGCTTATAGGGCGCATGTTCTCCATTGAAAATGCAACACATGAATCTCTAGGATATCAATCATATTAAACTACTCTATCTATACTTCATATCCCTTGTACTTGCAATACGATAATTGTAAATACACATTGGAATCATGTCTTTAATTTTACTATTGGAAATTAGACTTAATTAACTCAATATTTGAAGCTTGGCTTTGTGGATGAGACTACATGTGTTTTGGTGAAAACGTTTTTGCTGGAAAGGGGTGCTTGAAATCATAGACAGAAATTAATAATGATTGACTGTAACATTGTATCATGATAATACAGCTTAAAGTTGGTGGCCAGCATCACAGCCAGCTGAAAGACAAAAGCATTTTCCACTCTTTTAATCCTCTGGTAATGTCATTTTTGTCAACAGAGATCAGGCTAAGACATTTTATTTATTAGGCAGTTTGCTAGAAAATGCAAGGGATTTTCTCTGCTCACATGAATAACAAAGTTCCCAGGCACACGGGCTTTGGCAATAAAAACAATCCCCCCAACCCCTGGACATTTGCTACAAGCTAACTTTGCATTTATGGAGCGTGGGAGAAAAATTGCTCACATTTCCTAATAAGCTGCCTTCAAATAAAGAAAATGTCTCGGCCTGAACTCTGTTGACAAAAAAATGTTATTACAACAGTAAATACTTTAAAACAGTGGAAACATGTTTGTCTTTCAGTTGGCCAAGACGCTTTTATTCACTCTACATTTTTTTATTCCAATTTAGCTTGTAGATCTCATTTCTACAAGCTAATTCTAAAGAAACAAAGTTCTAACCCTACCTACAGACAAATAAAAAGAATCATTTGGGTCAGGACTTTTTTCCCCGCAAGCAGATTGGGTAAAACCAAACAACCAATCTGACTCCGAAGGGGCAGGGAGGAATGCTTGTGTACATTTCTTATTTACTTCTACCTGGAATATGCTATTATGCAAAAGATACTATCATCTTTCTTTTTTCTTGCATGGGTCTTACAGGAACGTCAACTCTCCCGGTTTTGCCAGGCATCTCAAGAGTTTTCGCTTCGTTTCCCGGCAAAAATTCAAGATGACTGCCATACATTTACTGTATTTCTCCCGGGAATATTTCAGGAAATTTAGCCATTTCAAGACAATCTCCAGATTTTTAAAGTGCCTGCATGGTTTGCCGTCCCTGGTGTTAGAGATTCCATGAAATGAATGATTTTCTGATTTTCTTGCTAGAGGTCCGGAATCTTAGAATTCAGACTTAGGTTAAGATTTGTCACCACACTCTAAATTTTCTGTGGAATTTTAAATAATGCTGTTTCAAGGACTTTAAAGTTACTTTAAGGTATCAGTTATGGTATTTGATGATCCAGCCCTCCATGCAAGTAAATTTCTTTTACTGACTAGGCTACTTAGCTGTAGATGTCCCGTTTGACTTTGATTTTTTTTCAGTTCTCAGGTGCTGATGCTAGGGCTGGTTCACAAATGAATTGCAACACAAGGTGCAAGAAGGTAGCCAAGACTTTTTCCAGGGCATCAGCTAACCCATCCTGTAACTCTAGACTCCATTTTCACTAAGCACTGTGAAAACCCCCCTGGAATTTAAGAGGTCATATCTAGCCTGCTTGTGGCTTGGTTCATATAAACAAAAACAGACCACCTTTCCAGAAGTATTTTTGTAACAATCTTGTAACAAAAAAAAAAAGAATGCAACTCATCAAATCACAAGGATAGCGTACTCAAACTCTTTCCTTTTTGTTGTTCGCATAATTATGAAATCCCATGTGCAAAAAAGCAAAATTTCAAAATACTTTGTGATTATTTGTACTTATACTTTCAACTAGACCATGAATTTGTACTTACTGTGCGACTACGTCAACCGGGCCATTTTGTAAGAAGTTAGCCTATCAGAAAGCAAGTACAGAACAAAGGATCTCCACTTTCTTGAGATTTCAGACATCGAAATATTCACTTTTCTCTAAAAATTTTGGAAATTATGGGCAGAAATAACTTCAAAACACTTAATTACTCATCGTCAGATGTATTGCAGGTATTAAATTTGCTTAAAATGGTTTGAATCTCTAAATGACAAACTTTTTACGGGATGGCCCGGTTGACGTAGTCGCACAGTAATCAGTATTGTGATTCAAACATGCCTCCTTTTTAGACATTGAACCAAGCTTCCTGTGCTTTTTGTCTGCCTTGTTTCCAGGTTCTTGACCGTGAAAAACACAGTGGAAAATGTGCATACCATCCATTCTCAAGTGTATCTGAATTCTAGTTGAGTTTTAAGTTTTCTAGGCCAATAGAAATATCAAAAAACTTACTGGAATTCCAAATATGGTATGCAGATATTTCCTTATAAGGAAGTTGGAGAAAGTCGACACTTTTTCAAGGGAACTATCTTGATATGTTATTCCAAAGCAGGAACTCACTTTATAGTGGGTGAGGGGGCTATGCTCATTTTTCTGTTGGTAGTTTTTCATTTACTTTTACTTTAACGAAGCATTCATTATTTATGCCAGGGGGTGGGCTGGCAATTATTAAGGGGGCCCATGTTAAATTTGGCACATTCAAGTAGGGGATCACCAGAAGATATGAAAACACTTGTGAGGGGTCATCTACATTTTGTGGCAGCAACGTTATGTTAATTTAACATATGGATACAAGAGGTTACACACCTGTAATTACAACAAACTGTTTATGCACGCATCAGGAAATGTCTTAAAAATACTGGTTGTTGTCTACTTGGTATCTAGATGTCCCAACATTTCTTCCTGATCTAAAGGGGGGGAGGGGGCTATCATTATCATAAAAAATATTGATACTTTGAGGGGGGTCAAGTTTTTTTTTTGGGCTGAATGAAAAATCTTGCCAGCCCACCCCCTGGCATAAATAAGAATGCTCCCTACCAGAACAATGCTTAAAACTGGATTTAAACCATTGCTCACTGGAGTTCCCGTAAATCCCCCTACAAGGATATATACTTAGATATATTTTTTATTTGAACTGTAAGAAATAATACTTGATTTACATTTGGCAAAACTCCAATAAATATAAAGAAATACATTAATTTTTGCCTATTTTTGATTGTTTAATTTCACTTATTTGTTCAAAGAGGGGGTTCAAAGGCTTGTCATGATGGAGTGATTTTGCAAAGTAGTTCTTCTTGTTCTGTTTTGGTCGCCCATACAAAATTTTGCTATGTTTTCGGATATTTTCTATTAATTTTAGTAACATTATTCTTGTGATGCATCCAAGGGGGCCATTTGACATAAATTGATTTCGGTTTTGATTTCTATGGTATGGAAGAGTTCATATAGTTGGGTAGGATAAATTGCTCTTCCATTTCAGTTCTTTTTTTTTCTAACACCTGCTTTGTCTCCCGTTTTCGATCCATAGGTCATGGAAGGGCATTGGAAATCCCAGAGGTGTGAGGGTGGGGAGTCAATTTACTTTCTTTGGAGGGATGAGGGGAGGGGGTCTCCTCTCAACAACCTTCTGTGTGGGGGGATATTTTCTGGAAATGTCTGGTTCCAGATTATCCATACCCCCTATACAAAGGGATTGGAAATTCCGTCAATTTACTTGATCTTTTCCTTACAAATACTGTATTTTTCTTTGGAAATTACATAGAGGGGGTATGGATATTTTTTGAAAACACATGATTATGATTATGATTTTTATACTACAGTACAAATTTTTAAGGGGTTTTTTCTGACTTTTCTGACTAGGATTCTGCTAGGGGTAGTTAGGAAACTCAGTATTATTAAGCAACTCTTTTCAAGCAAAAGCAAAAATACATGTCCACAATACACAGCTCTTCAAATTCCATTTGTCCAACAAGCACCCCCACCCAATTGATATGGGTGAGTGCTCGACCTTGACTTTTTGATCACTAGTCCCATCAGGACAAGTAGCACAGAAAAGTTACTTGCCTTAGCCAACTGGCTTATCAATTATAGTCCATTATAGTCTAGTCGCCAGGAGGGGTCCCATGCACCCCCTGAAATCATTTTCTAATTAGTACCATCAGAAGCCAGATAACGTCCGATTAATTGCTCTATTTCACTATGAGGTCATGATTTTTTTACATGGGCAAGATACCTGAAACTTGGTTCAAATAAAAGTTCCATTCGAACATCATGAATGGCATTTTTTCATCATGTTTTGATCATTTCTAAATGCTGCTGCTGTCCCAGACTCGTACCCGTCGCTAGGTTGTCAAATCAGTCGTCAAATAACTGTTTTGCTGCTCTCTAGTAGTAAAGTCGAGGGACGCAGGGGATTATGGGAAGGATTGGCGCGGCGCGCAATGCATTGTGGGAAGGGCGCCCGGTCCACAATCCATTGCGCGCCTTGCGAAATCTTCCCACAATGCATTGCGCGCCGCGCTAATCCTTCCCATAATTCCCTGCGTTCCTCGACTTTTCTACTATAGCGACCTTCCCATAATTCCCTGCGTTCCTCAACTTTTCTACTATAGCGACGGGTACGAGTCTGCTGCTGTCCCCGCTGGCGACTATGATTCATAGCGCAAAAACAATAGAGAGTTTTGATATGACGTCATAGTGAAATAGGGCAATTATTATCAGAAATTTGCTATAATATTATTGCATGTATAACAATTAGTCGTTCTGTAAGAGGTATAAACATTGGAGTTCCGCTTTTAGGCAGTGCCTAAATCTATATATTATTCTCTACGGCTATCAATGGTTAATCGTGGTTAATCGTAGTTTTTTAAGATCATATGCTCGGATTTGTACATGCAGGGATAGAATACGTCTAGATATTATCAAGGGTTTCAATTGTAGAACGACATCGTCTTTTAGCTTCAGTATCAAGGCGAGAGTTTATTTTCCGTATTTGGGTTGCCTGTGGTGGAGGCTATATTTGCACAACACGTGCGCGTTGCAATGTAAATGAGACCGCAATAAGTCAAAGGTGTTATAGTTCTATTGCTTACTTTTTCTTCTCAGACATGTGCAATCATCATAAGTCTTTTTCAAGAAATGTTAGCGTTCACTGCACGAACTCTCTTAAAAACACGCATGATTTTTCTTTCCTGTGCTACCGTAAGTTTTTTGGGCCGCCCACCTTTGTGCTTCTCCGTACCTTCTAAGTTGTCTTTATCGATACAATTCCGCAGCCTATAATAACTTCACCTTGAAATTTTAAGCTTTTTACAAACCCTCGTCCCCGGTAGTTGTCTCAGCGTTTCGCTGCGTAGAATGAATGCCCCTTTAAGCGGAGAAATACGGCCGTGAAAAGCCATGACCACTGCTTAGCACTTCTAATTTCTATTATGTCACAATCCAACTGACCCTCGAATGTACGTTCTGTAATGCACTTGTACTCAAAGACGTTACAGATCTGATGACAAGCTACACACCCACGTTGCTTGTTCTATTACTCAATCAAATACTAAAAAAAATCCGGTCAGTTGTTTGTTTATTACGCAAACACGGCAGTAATAAAAGGTACCCTGTCTAATTTTTGCCTCAGACTGTCTGAAAGTGCATAAAACTAAAACACGTATTTAAGCTTGATTGTCTGTATATTTTTTATTCTCCTTAGGAGTATAATATGCTAAGTGATTGATTCCGTTGTAGAGCTAATAAAAATAGGAAATTTCTTTCGGTTTTGCTAGTGAAGAGGTGTCCCAATGTATTGGGATTCCTGTGGTTTTCGCGCGAGCGCTCGGCAAATGAGACATATATTTGTTCACGTTCTTGTTCTGTTTCCATATGGATTTGATAAAAGAGTACGAGTCGACGACAACGAGAACATTTCGGAGCTGCTTAAATCACCAAACTCAGCAGCGAGATGCGAGAGATTGCACCTTCCGTGCGATGCTTTGCCTTGTTAATCACGCAAAGAAAGTCACGCGATGTGTGACTGAATGAATTGTTTTTCTTCGCTGCGAGCTGAAATTTAATGTTATTGATCTATTTTCTTGATATCTATGCTTAGTGAGATAAACTTCAGATATGTAGCGCTTTGAATTTGCAAAAACCCTTAAATATTAACGATTAACCACGGTCAACCACGATTAACCATCACTCAATTAGGAAAGAAACTATTTTATATTCTCTACGGCTATCAATGGTTAATCGTGGTTAATCGTAGTTTTTTAAGATCATATGCTCGGATTTGTACATGAAGGGATAGAATACGTCTAGATATTATCAAGGGTTTCAATTGTAGAACGACATCGTCTTTTAGCTTCAGTATCAAGGCGAGAGTTTATTTTCCGTATTTGGGTTGCCTGTGGTGGAGGCTATGTTTGCACAACACGTGCGCGTTGCAATGTAAATGAGACCGGAATAAGTCAAAGGTGTTATAGTTCTATTGCTTACTTTTTCTTCTCAGACATGTGCAATCATCATAAGTCTTTTTCAAGAAATGTTAGCGTTCACTGCACGAACTCTCTTAAAAACACGCATGATTTTTCTTTCCTGTGCTACCGTAAGTTTTTTGGGCCGCCCACCTTTGTGCTTGTCCGTACCTTCTAAGTTGTCTTTATCGATACAATTCCGCAGCCTATAATAACTTCACCTTGAAATTTTAAGATTTTTACAAACCCTCGTCCCCGGTAGTTGTCTCAGCGTTTCGCTGTGTAGAATGAATGCCCCTTTAAGCGGAGAAATACGGCCGTGAAAAGCCATGACCACTGCTTAGCACTTCTAATTTCTATTATGTCACAATCCAACTGACCCTCGAATGTACGTTCTGTAATGCACTTGTACTCAAAGACGTTACAGATCTGATGACAAGCTACACACCCACGTTGCTTGTTCTATTACTCAATCAAATACTAAAAAAAATCCGGTCAGTTGTTTGTTTATTACGCAAACACGGCAGTAATAAAAGGTACCCTGTCTAATTTTTGCCTCAGACAATGGCGGACAAAACTGTTGGGACACTAGTGCCTTTTAACCCTCATTTCATGATACTTTATTGTAAAATATGTTTTTCAACCCCCCTCCCCCGGTACAATGTTGTTTAAGAGCATGACAAAGTGTACCGAGCTAATTTCTCAACATTGTGACCGGGGAGAGGGGATTTTCATGTTAGTTTTTCTAGAGCTCTCCGTTTCACGTCATTCGGCCCTGAATAACGGGCAGTGTCCCAACAAGTTTTGTCCGCCATTGTAAGTTCCATTGTTGCCAACAATTGTTACAATTATGGAGTGGCTCAGGATAAATGTTCTCCACATATGTATCAAGGGGTGGGATAAATTCTTGTCTTGATTTTCTAGTGGCAATGAAAGTTGTTACCTTGCTTCTGAGATTTACATCTTTTGAAAATTGAGGGATTTTGTTCTTTGCTTTAAAAGAGTTCACTGCCTCTGCATCCTGTATTCTCTTCTCATATTTTCACTTTGCCCAGTCTCCATTGTCTCCTATTGCCCCCCCAATTATCTGTAGATTTCTCTTAGAAACATCAGCAAATGTAGAAAAATAGGTTGCAGCATTATTCAACTCCCCTGCCATAGATGCAATCCATTTTTGGTCCCCAGGAATTAACTTAAGTTCAAATGTCACAGTCTCTCCTCTCAATTGGTACTCCTTTGCTTCTATTTCCTTCATTTCTTTAACAACATGTTTGTATACTCAAACATGAGATCATGGGTTTCATCACAGTTGGCTCCCATCAGCAAATAATTATGATCACAGCTTTGTATTCCATCTGTCACATTTAAGAAACTTACTAAATATGCTGTGGAGGTCTCATCTTTGCCAAACGGAGCCCCATCAGCTCCAATCGCCACTAAGAATTTTCCCTTCTGATCATTAAACCAGTGAATAAATTCACTATGCTCATTGAGCTTCAAATACATATCAGCTAACCTTAATAAAAGGTTCTCTAGTGGGCGATAAACTCCAGGTACAGGATGTATTCCCTTCTCTGCTGCAATTTCCTGGAAAATAAATTTTAAATGCTCAAATTGAGTGGTTCAAACTTCCTGGACACAATTTATATACAAATAATTTTGTTATAATTTGTACTGCTTGCTTGATTTTGAGTGCCATTGGTGTCAAAGTAGCCAAAGCTTTCGTGTTGACTACCATGTTATAGCAATATTATAGTTAGTAAATAAAAAAAAAAAAACAGAACAAAATAAATCAAATGAAGGAAAAAGTCAAAATTTATATATACTTCAAATATTGAGCAACTGGAAAACACCAGAGGGTTTTACTCATAAAAAAGGAATAAAAAACAAGAACAAATTATGGTCACAACTTTACATAATGGCTGTACAGTCAATTTATCTAATATTTTCCAGCATTCTCTTTTAAATATGACATGTGTTATTGTGCTTTTAAATTTCTGATCTCTCTGCCCTACAATAAATGGTTCCCCAAATAAAAATGAGACATGGAACCTGGTACTGTTAAATGGGATCCCAAGTATTTGAGGGTGGGATCTCACCCGGGGATTCATGGCCTTTCCACCAGGGATTGCAAAACAGGATCCCAGATTCCCAAATACAGGCTACAATCCAACCTTGGACTGGCAGAATCATTAGAAATGACAGGGGATCCAGACATTCACAAGCAGGATCCCAGGAACCTTATAGGTTTCTGGGTCTTTATTTTGTATTGAGGTTATACGTATATTTACTTGGAGGTCTCTAACCTCTCCCATATTAATACCATTGATGTAAGATCTCAATCTGTCATAGTTTACATGTCTTGGCACTGAGACTCCAGACATGAACTCCTCCTTTACTTGTCTCATCTCTTTATATTTAGCTTTGGTAAGGATACCCCCAAAGCTGTGCTTCTGATGATGTTTTCCTCACTCTTTTCATAATTGTTTACATTTTCTTTAACAATGCATGGAATAATTTTCTCATTGCAAACTTTCGATTTCTTTAACAAGCCCTTCATAGTTGGTAGAGGAGTTTCATTGACTAATGTGGACCACATTCCATTAAGCACTGCTTTGTTGTCAGATGACCGCGGGGTACAATGTACCTTCCTCAAAACCTGAATGGTTGCCTTTCGTCGTCGCTTACACTGGGCCTTTGACATGTTTAGGATATCACTATTCTCATCAGTAAGGGTACTCTCATTGTTAGGCATTCTGGGTTTCTTTGGTTTTCCTGAGAAATGAGGCATAGATTCTTGCTCTTCCAGCTTAAAGATAAAAAATAAAAATATAAGCCCATCATAATATATTATTATTCTTTTAGTTTGACTAACTTTTCATGTTTATTGATGTTTATTAGTGTTAAATAATCCTGTCCGTGACTTTACTTCCACTATTATTTTATTTTATTGTCATGAGAATTAAGCTTAACTTAAGCTTACTTATTGCATATTCCAGGGATTTTGAAAACAAACTTGCTTTTGGTAAAACAAACAGAACTCTGTGTTTAAGGTAGTGCTTGTAAGCCAAGAATATGTTACCTGGATTTCTTGTAGTTTACGTTTTCTGTAGTTTACTTTGTTCCTGAGGGCCGTCACTTCCCTATCCACTTCATTTTTTTTCTACTACAAGCTGCTTGATGCGCTCTTCCTTCTCAAGCTTCAATTTCTTTCTAAAGATTCCAACATTGAATCGCCCCTTTCGCTTCTGTTGCACTGGAGTCATCTGAGAACCCTCGGCGGCTCTATGATTAAGAGTTAGTTGAAGTCAACTCAGAATCGTTGGTGGAAAATTTCGAATATTTAGAGCGTAAACCTATATATCAAATCAAAGCTTAGGACATGGGCTACAAGGCTATCATTTCCAAATTTTAAGTTTTGGGGCATTTTCGAGAAAAAATAAAGCAAATTTAGGACTGCAATTTCACAAATTTACTTACCTACGTTCCTCGGGATTGTATCACTAATTTCCATCCTATAACTAAGTGTTTGGTACCAAACTAAAGCTTGATCTATGTAGGATTCGGTTTTACCGCCATTTTGCGAGTCAGTTATAACCCCTGCGGGAGAGGGACAGTATAGTTTTGCCATATATTACGCTCTCGGCGGGCTTTCCTCTGACCGGGCTCGCCCCAGTCCCAAACTTGTTGAATCGATATGAGCCGATGTATGACCCCGGCCAGCCCGATGTGGGATCTGCTTGTTTTGCAGCATGCGCGCGCTGGTTTTAGAGACAAAATTGGCAGAGAATGACTTAGATCATATTATAAACAATTAATAGCATGGTTAGGGACATGTCATTATTTAGCGGGGGGGGAGGGGGGGGGGGGTCATAATTTTTTCAGCAACATTTGAACGATGAAGAGGGTAATACAAATGGCGATAGTGGTTATTTCAGCAACTTCTCCATAAAAATTTCGCGCATAAACAATGACATAAGATACTCTTTTAGCCATGCGGACACTACCGTTGACAAGAACAAGTCATCTTGACAAGGTAAATCAAACTTTCCCAGAATTTCCCTGCAAATGATAGGCCTGGAGGGCAAGTCACTATATGTTTGAAAGAAGACCCCTTAGGTAAGCGTGAGTTTTCGACGTTACAAGCAGACGATGAAGAGAGAAAACAAATGGCGATAGTGGTTATTTCAGCAACTTCTCCATAAAAATTTCGGCGCGCTTCGCGCGCATAAACAATGGCATAATATACTCTTATAGCTATGACGACACTACCTTTCACCAAGAACAAGTTATCTTGAGAAGGAAAATCAAACTTTCCCAGAATTTCCCTGCAAATGATAGGCCTGGAGGGCAAGTCACTATATATTTGAAAGTAGACCCCTTAGGTAAGCGTGAGTTTTCGACGTTACAAGCATATAAATTCGTCCGTTGGGCCGCGCTTCGCGCACATGAATATTAATAACTTCGTCATTTGCGGAGCGCAGTTGTGCGCATGAATAATATAACCTAACCTATATAGTTGAGGTGGTGTACTTCCTGAAAGGCTTTTTTTTACTATGCCATACACAAAACATGTTCATCTACCCTTTCTCTGAGGCTTGATGAAATGCGATGAAAAAACAAAAAAAAACGATGAACAATAAAAAAACGATGAACAAACAAACAAACAAACGATGAACAAAATTTGGGCACGCTTCACGCCCAACGAAGGATATGCGAGCCCGTTTTTCTGTAAAATGTCTACAGTACTAGGTCAAACAGGGGACGGGAGATGTGGGATTACGTTAATCATTGCACTTAAGAGGGAGGATCACTGTATTTTACCTGTGTATTATAAACATCCTCACGTAAATAATCGAGGCGATGAATAATATATGTCGGGGAATTTCCGACGCCTTCCAACGATCAACAATTCAGGGGACTGTATTTTACTGTAGTTTATTAAGAATAACCCTTATAACTCACTCCCTTTACATTTTGTCTCAGATTACATATCACCCCATAATCACGTAAGTAAAATAACTCTCCGATAACAATGTAACGCAATGACTTTAACTCTCAGATAACAATGTAACGCAATGGTTTTTCACAACACCCTCCCCCCCTTGACTCATTATGAGTCAAGCATGTTGGCGGCCTTCCATCGTGCATCCAGCGCTGCTGCGCGCATAGACGGCTGTCTGCGTGCCGCTACTAGATGTGGCCGAGCAGCAGTTACCATAGCTTCGCCTGCATTAATTTCCAGCGGATACAGCTTTTGTAGTGGTCTTGCCAGGCGCACGGGTCTACCCTTTTGTACGAGCCTTACATTTGCGCCGCGCACTACTCCGTCTCTACCTTCCACAATACGCTCTACTACCGCTAATCTCCACTCACCACGTTTCTTACTCTCGTCTGCAACTGTAACGATATCTCCTATCTCCACCGTGCTTCTCTTACCTGCTGTGTTCAAACGATGGAACTCTCTCAAATCAGCCAAATACTCCCTTTTCCACCTGTTCCAGAAATGCTGTAATTTGGTAGTGACGTACTTGTACCTTTCTCCACTACTGATCTCTTCTGGGTCTCCTTCCACTATTCTATCTGGGAGCGCACTAATTCGTCTCCCATATATCAGATGTGACGGTGTCAGTACTTCTTCCTGGATCTCATCGTACTCATATGTCAATGGCCTATCATTTAAACTAGCCTCTATCTCTACAACTACGGTAAGCAGCTCGTCAAACGTAAGTTTCGCATTGCCTAGAACCTTCGCAAACATCGAATGAAGTTTTCCGCTGTCAGATCTCCAACCAGATCCAAATGAACAGCACGTGTGACGCAGCATGTAAACAAGGCTATGTAAGCCTTTTCCATCGTGCCCTTGTCTGACTTAACATAGAGGGGTCCAGCAAAGTCCACTCTTGCCTTTTCGAATCCCACAGCAGCCCTTGCTCTGAAGCTTGGCAGTGGTGCGGTGGGCGGGGCGCCATACCCCTTCCCTTCATGGCGTTTGCATAATACACACTTACCAAGCACTCGCTTGATGACTTGTCTCCCTTTTGGGATCCAGAACCTTGCTCTTACCTCAGCTAAGGTTGCACGCACGCCACCATGACTAACTTTTGCGTGACAATCGCGCACTATCATGTCCGTCAGTACGTGCTGCCTTGGCAACAAGACTGGTGACCTAGCTTCTTCCCCTAGATCCGAGTTCTCAAACCTTCCTTTACATCTTAGCACTCCTCCACTCTCAACTACACCCAAGTTGCTCGACAGTTGTCTATACTTACTATCACCCTTAAGTTGTTGTTGCACAGAGATAACCCATTGTTTCTCTGCCTCATCTATCTCTGGTGCCCCTAATTCACCTACCTTCTTCATACGACCCTTTCTCTTTGCCTGAATATTAAAGACAAAGCGTCTGACCCATGCCGTTACTCTAAACGGTCTTCTCAACTTACCATACCGCTCGATCAGTATTACATTCTGTATATCATGTGATGTCCCTGCTGACACCACAAGTGCAGACGTTATCGTTTCCTCATCAGAACACTCAGTCGGTCTCTCGTCTACCACTGACGCTGGCCAGTCTGACGGCGGCTTTTTCAGCCAGGCTGGACCTTCCCACCACAGCTTACTGGCCTTCAGGTTAGACGCAGTCACCCCCCTTGATCCAAGATCGGCAGGGTTCTGCTCTCCTGGACAATGTCCCCACTCTCTCTTGCCTGTCAGTTTTAGTATCTCATTCACTCTATGCCGAACGAACTGTTTCCATTCACCTTGGTTGCGGACCCAATAAAGTGCGGTCTTGCTGTCCAACCAAAGCCTTGTTCCTGCTAAGATCACTTCAGACTTAAATGCCTCTTTCACTGAACTTACCAATTGTGCCATCAGCCACGCTGACATCAACTCCAGCCTAGGGATACTTAGCTGTTTCAGGGGGGCTACCCGAGTCTTGGAGGCCAGCAAGCGTACATGTACCTGTGTCCCTGTCCGCGACACCAAGTATACCACCGCTGAATAGCCCTTCTTACTTGCATCACCAAATCCATGCAAGTAATATTCTGTCTCACCCCCCCTGACCGCATAACCCTTAACACATCTATCAACAGCTATCTCCTTCGCGCTATGCAATTCAGCTACCCATGCACTCCATTTATCCCTCAACTCCCAGTGAGCTCCTCGTCCCATCCCAAACCCTTAATACATAACTCTTGAAAAAGCATCTTCATACTCACCACTACAGGCCCAACTATCCCCAGAGGGTCAAATGTGCTAGCTAGGACCTTCAACAGATTCCTCTTGGTCGGTGTGAGGTCTTTTGCCTTACCTGCGATCGGCTCTAATCCTAACGTCAACACATCTGAATCCGTATTCCATGAAATTCCTAACACCTTCTCTGAACTGTCACCCCCCTGGCTTGCTTCCCCCAAGGTGGTTTTCGCAAATGTTTCCTCGTCTTCTGCATTTCCGTCATGACTACTATTTTGGGGTGATTGCTCACAACCCTCTAATAATAATAATAATAATAAATAGGTTTATTCGAATGCCATTGCAGTTGAAACTGAATTACAGCAATGGGTCAGCAATATCTAGCAACAATAATTACAGAAATCTATGTGATACAAAGTCACCAAAGCGATTTGTAGTCGGGATGCGTCCCGTTGTACTCACAGTCCCTGACCTAAGTGAATAACCATGTACATTTCGTGTTACACTTCCAGTAATTACAGACCTTAGAGGTTCGTGCTCCCTAGCGGAGGCCATGAACGTAAAGCATAAATCATTTCTGCGAGAGGAGAGGCTTTGTAGCCCACAGGCATCCAAAGCCTCCTGGTAACGCAGGTGTGGAAGAACAATACGGATGACTTTCCTTTGTACGCCCTCAACAGTATCAACAAGATACTCCGGTAGCGCAGCCCATACCGGTGCTGCGTACTCCACTACGGATCTTATAAGTGCACAATAGATTCTAATAAGGTCCTGAACCGGAACTCCAGATTTCTTTAAGAGCCGTATAGCATATAGCCTTTTGTTAGCCTTCTTAACTACATAGTCAACATGCTTATTCCAAGAGAGATCATAACTTATGTGAACACCGAGGATCTTATAACTTTCAACCCTTTTGATAACGGAACCCATGAGGTGCAAGTCATTGACTGGTGAGGGCTGATAATGTAGAAAATTAATGACTAATTCCCGGCACTTTTTAGGGTTGAGCCTCATCCCACGCTCCGTGGCAAACTGACAGATACCATTTGCTATACATGGTAAATAACTCGGCGAGCACCTGGGTATCACCTCATAGACGGTGGTGTCATCAACATACTTTATGCGATATGGCCAAGTGTTCGCCAGCCTATTTACCAGTATAGCAAACAACAATGGTGCGAGCTTAGTGCCCTGCGGAATACCCCCGTTGGGAAGCACAGGAGATGATATATGGCCGCTTATCTCTATGCGTTTCCTCAAGCCTGAATCATTCGTTTTCCACTTGCGCAGCTTGAACCCCCCCTCTTGCATTATTACCTTCGCCTTCTCGTACAAGTCAAACGCCTGCGCCGCATCATTCTCCCCGGTAACCAGATCATCCACGTAGAACCCCTTCGTCATCTTCTGTGCAAAGACCGGGTCCTCATCTGCATACCTAGAAATATGGTGTCTCAAGGTTGCATTTAACAGAAACGGTGACGTGTTTAGACCAAACACAACTCGGCAAAAACGGTACACAACTATAACTGGTTCCTTCTCCTTGATATTCTCTACCCACACAAATCTAAGGCAATCCCTATCCTCCTTACCGACTTCAATGTTGAGAAATGCCTTCTCTATGTCTCCCACTAGTACTACGCGATTCAGCCTGAATCTCAATAATATATCAAACAGAAGTGGATTTAACGACGGTCCCACATGTAAACAGTCATTAAGGGCGGTGCCTTTCTTACCTTCTCTTGCTGAGGCGTCATACACAATTCGAACCTTAGTCGTGGCACTGTCCTCCCGAACCACCTCCCTGTGTGGAAGGAAATGGATTACCCCCCCTGGCTCTAAACTCACAACTTCCTCTATAATACCTGTCTGTAACTGTTCCTTAATTATACGATCATATTCTACCAAAACTTCCGGCTTCTGATTCAACCTTCTTAACAACCCTCTTAAGCGTGCTAGGCTATTAACAAAGTTGCTAGGCAACGGTTCATGTCCCTGCTTCCATGGCAACCGCACCGAATATCTACCACCATTAAAACTAATGTTATCCGTAAATGCCTCATGCACTTCATCTGACTCTGTTATTCCTAATGCATCTAGCTCCCACAACTTCCTTACATTCTCCTCTAGACTGTTACTTCCTTGGCCTTGATCCTGGGATATTAAGTTAACTTGTACTGACTGACCTTCTGTATCACCCTCACTCCTTATGGGCCCTGATAATACCCATCCTAGGTATGTCTCTACAGCTACAGGCTCACTTACCTCCCCCCGTATTGTACTCCCCGCTTGGAAACTCCACAGAAAATCTGCCCCAACCAAAACATCTATGTGTAACTGCTGCGCGCCCGTATCTATATCTGAAAACCACAGCCCGCGCAAGTGCTGATACCTATTCTTAACGTCCTCCGCATGCCCATATCTCTGGAACAACAAAGGCTTCTAAGTACTTGCCCTCCCCTCCTCCTAGTGGCATTATTTTCATTCTTACAACATCCCTCATTCCACTTTGTGGTGGACCCTCCCCAAAAGTATTGATAACCAACCATTCCCTGCGCACAGCCTGGAGTCCTAAAGCCTGCACTGCTGACTCCTTAACATAGGACCTATGGCTACCAGAGTCGAAAAGAACTCTTACCCTCCCCTCCCCTGCGTCCCCCCGCACTACTCCTTGCGCTGTTTGCAGGGCAATACTGTTGCCTGCACTTACGCTAAGGTTGTGCGTAGAGGCGTTAGGCACCTGAGGGCTTTCTTGTACTAATGGAGCAGGCCTATTTTCTCCCAATTGCACATGACAAATCGATTCATGGTGGCCTCCTATCTTACACCTAGCGCACTTATTATCTGCCTTACAATCAGCTGACTTATGTCCTTTACATAAACATATATAGCAACGGGCAAACCTTCTGATTATACGCTTTCTCTCCTGTAGATCAGTCACTGTCGGGCAGTCTTGGTGCTTGTGTGTACCCAAGCAATATGCGCATTTATTGTGAAAGTTCTGTCGATTTCCCTGGGTCAATAACGCGCTGGCGGTGCCTTGACTGTTTCTGCTCGAGTTCCTGTTATTCTGGCCATTGTTCTCCTGGGGCCTCAAATTCAACTCTTCCCTTAGCTCGACTTCTTTCAGCAAACGTTCCAGCATTTCTCCCATGCTCCACTCCATGTGGTTTGTTTCTCTCGTCATCATAAGGCGTATTGGCGTTGGCAGCTTCTCCATCACGGCCGGCACGATAATGCTGGAATAACTTTCCTCGCTCACGCCAAGCGCTTCTAGACTTCGATAATTGGACTCTACCGTGTCGTGTAGAGACCTGAGACGTCCCGTTTCCTTTTGATTAAAGACCGGCTTGATGTTGAGCATGTCTTGTATGTGGGCTCGTTGAATAACATTCCTTTTACCAAAACGCCTCTTCAAGAGATCCACTGCGGCTTCATAGTTCGCCGAGGTTAGCGAGAACCCAGCTATGGCCGCACTGGCCTGACCCTCCAATAAACTTTTGAGGTAAGTAAACTTGTCCACTGTTGACATTCCCTCGTTGTGGTGTATGGCACTCGAAAATCCGTCCCAAAAGCTCTGCCATTCCTGTACTTTCTCGGTAAACTTTTTAACTTCTAGGCGCGGTAAACGAGGCTTTATCGTATGGGGCGAAGAATACTGACTCGGAGAACCAATCTGGGGCGAAACTGACGGAACCGAAGATGTAATTGAGCTGTTAACATTTACACGCTCGTCGATAGATTCTAGTATTATGTTAATTTCTTCTTGAATCCCGCCTGCTTCATTCATTTCCTCACTCAGAGCCTCTTCCGTAGTCGATTCATCGTCGCACAGCAAACTCAGTATCTTACTGTCAAACTCCTTGATTATTTTGGATTTGTCTTCAAGCGTTCGCTTAAAAGCTTGTTGTTTAATCTTTGTCGCGTCTTCTTCTTGGGAACGCCCCCAACTTTCCTCATCTTCTAGTGTCTCCTTAACCTTCCCTACTACGGTTTTCAAATAACCTCGGTGTCCTCCTCTCATCTTTTTCTGTTTCTGAACGTCACCCATTGTTCTACAGTCTCTTATTTTCTTCAAAATCGCAATCGGAACTTCACACAATCCAACACTCCAATCGACTCAATCGCTGCACTCGTTGCACATTCGGGTGCTTAAACAATCACAATCACAATCCTTCGCTCTTCAATTTCTCTATCTTTCATAGAACAACTCATCCGCACAATTCACTGCTCCTATCCGGCTCGAATCGGACCACTGTGTCGGGGAATTTCCGACGCCTTCCAACGATCAACAATTCAGGGGACTGTATTTTACTGTAGTTTATTAAGAATAACCCTTATAACTCACTCCCTTTACATTTTGTCTCAGATTACATATCACCCCATAATCACGTAAGTAAAATAACTCTCCGATAACAATGTAACGCAATGACTTTAACTCTCAGATAACAATGTAACGCAATGGTTTTTCACAACAATATATGCACCAGTCAATTGACACCCCGGCCCTCACCCCCGGGACAGGGCGGGAAAGTAACGCGGTCAGGCCGGGATTTAACACATTAATCTACGGAAGGGCAGGGAATTTAACACGGACCTTCTATAGCGGGAATATTCAGCGGGGCATTAACGGGAAATTAACGCTGAGCCAGAAGTTCGATTATCGTGCGAAAATATATTGGTTTAAGGACCGAGGTCGGAGGATTTTGGAGGGATCACTTCATTTTTGGGCGAGTGAAAGGATCTCTCGAAACCTGAAGCCTTGAAAGAGAGATTCCAGCAACGAGTTCTATATCATTTTCTAGTTTTATTTCACTCATTATGTTGAAAATCTCGGCGCGCTTCGCGCGCATAAGCAATGACATCTAATCTAGTGTTAGAGAACTTGCCCAAAGAAAACAATACACTTGTGCACTGTAATTTTGAGAGAGCTGATTCAGCCCCATTTACCAATTCAAACCCTTTCGTAGCGGTTCTATATTAGACCTTGCAAGGTCTGATTTACAGAAAAGGAGCCATTTCAGTCAAATGATGTTCTGAAATAGCCCCACATTGTGCCGATTTACTCTGAACGAGTAGATCTGATTTAGGAGATACGGGTCGAATTGCTTGCGGGTTGTAATTCAGCCCCCAGAATTGGTCCCTTTCAGACCTTCTCAAATCTGATAAAACAGCCCTAGAAGTTTTATTTTAGATATCAAGTGCCGAATTGCTTGTGGGTTCTTATTCAGCCCCCAGAATTGGTCCCTTTCAGACCTTCCCAAATCTGATAAAACAGCCCTAGAAGATTTGTTTTAGATACCAAGTGCCGAATCGCTTGCGGGTTGTAATTCAGCCCCCAGAATTGGTCCCTTTCAGACCTTCTCAAATCTGATAAAACAGCCCCAGAAGATTTGTTTTAGATACCAAGTGCCGAATCGCTTGCGGGTTGTAATTCAGCCCCAAGAATTGGTCCCTTTCAACAGCCCTGAAATATTTACTGAATGATTGTAGTAGTATTAGAGGACGGCCGTTTTTGCCGCTGGTTAGAGAGAAGGGTACTGATTGGTTGATAGGGTGGTTCGGGTCAAACAGGATTGGTTGGAGGGGAAAGAGGGTTACCATATATGGCACGTAACCAGCGGCAAAAAGGGCCGTTTTTTCACGGTTTCATTTCACAATTCGAGATGCCGCTGGTAAAATGCCGCTGCTAAAAGGGTATAAAAGAGGACGTACGAGTGGATCGCGGTGGTAGACGATGGAGTTCGTGTGCGCCATGTGTGGGAGGAAGTATACGGTGAAATCGAATTTAACACGCCATCAGTTGGCGGAACACGAAGGGAAAGAACATCGCTGTGAGGTTTGTGGAAAACATTTCAAAAGGAAAGATGTTTTGAAGAGGCATAAGCAACGGCTTCATTGGACTGCATGGTGTGGAACCTGTGGTCAACGGCTCAAGCCTGAAAATGGCGAGAGAGCCTAAGTCTTTTTTTATTTATAGACGCGCGTTTTCAGATTTTATTGCCGCTGCCGCTGGAAAACAGACTATATTAAAGCGAGCACCCCTTCGCGATCACCATTTTGGCGAGCAATCATGGAAGACTCTGTGTATTGGGTTCGTTGTTATGATCAACATGGAAAAGAAATGCCTTCTAAAGAGATGGCGGCCATGATGAATAAAGAGGCGCAAAGAGGGTTTGTTCCTGCTTACATCAACGAGCTTGACCGTCAGCGAGTAGTTCAAGTGTTACCTGGGTTGAAGCATTGTAGTAATGTGTTAGACGAGGTGCGCACCATTTTGTTCTCCATGATCGGAGCGATGGAAGGGAACAAGGACGACGACGATTATGCTTCGAGTGGTGGTCCTTCGAATTATTGTTTGAAATATCAAGAGTTTATGGAGAAGCTGGAGGAGTTACAAACGATCCGCGAAGGTTACGAGTTTGACGACTGGTACAAGATGTTTGTGAAGATGAAATTGATTTCGGACAAAAAACTGAACTTTTGATTGTCTTTCTGTACGAACTACTCGTTTGGCCTTCTCGTCTCTTTGTTTGGAACTCGAGCGCCTTACCCGGCTCGCTAGCAAATCAACTAACAGCGCTATAGCAACGTTTAATCTACAAACTTGATTGGTGCAAATAATATAGTCACGTGAACGAATCAATAAACCAGCAGCGGCAGTTTGTGTGTGTGTTTTTCTATAAAGTGGGAGGGAGGGATTGTAGGGGTGTAAGTTGAGCAAGATGATCGAAGACGTAGCTTGTGCCGCGTCTTATTTGGACGAGTTAGTGGCGTTGTATTTGGGGTATTGGAAGAACCGAGAGTCGATGCAGATTCAGCGTTCGGTGAGGAACGAGATTGTTCGTCATGCGAACAATCTTGCAATCGCCTTGAATGAGAGCATGGTCTCGAGGTGCGCAGCGCCATTAGCAAAGAAGCAGGAGTTTTACCGAGACTGTATGGAGTCCATTTTCGAATTGCTAGCCGACAACGAGTTACAGTGCGCTGCTACTCGCGATGACGGGATCCTATTTGCCGCTGTGATCTCGTCGTTGAGAGAGTACTTTGCCATTGCATACAGAAAGTTCAGTTTCTATCATAGCCATTATGGAGGAAAGGTTTAATAAGGTGCTGAGACGTTATGTTGCTTTTCAACGTTCTTCTGATTTGTTCTGGTTGACGCGTCGTCTGGAAACCGTTTCGCCTTATTTTAAACATGTATTGTATTTTTACGAGGGGCGGGCATTTTTCACCCGACTCCCGAGTACAGATCTATCCGGTGACGTTGCTATGGGTGCATTGGAGTTTGGAGCTGCAGCGGCACTGGTATGGGATAAAAAGGAGAAGTCGCAGAAAGGACGGTGAGACCATGCCTCGTTCGCTACGAACACGTTTGCGACAGCAAAAATCCCGCCACAAACGCCAAATGCAACGCGCTTTGGCGGCGCATCGCAAGCAACAAGGTCGACTTTACGAAGATTTTCTGTTGTTAAAGTATTGGACACCCCAGCATTATTTTGGATGTTCTGTTTTTCGAGCCATTTTAGATTCGAATCTTGCGGTCTTGGCAAATCAACTATGTTTGAACACGGTGAACGCCATTCGTTCAAAGTTGACGAACCTCCCTTCGTATTTTCGTGCGGCATGCCAGCGAGTCGACGAGGCGAAGTTGTCGTCCAAGACGAGAGAGGAGATCAAGCGGTTCAATATGGTGATCGTTCCTTATGACGTGTTTTCTGTGTCGCAACAGCGCCAACTCGCATCGGCGACAGGAAAAGACGATTTGTCTGTGGTGGCGTGCTATTTACATCACTGAAAAAACGCGATTCCGTCTCAGACATGGATTGTCCTCGTTGCGAGATGCAGCTGAGAGCCAACGCTGAGTTGTTCTTAAGACTGTTTCACGGCTTGTCTGTTTTGAGACAATTTTCCATTTCTCTCCAAGATCGTGCCGGGCATCGTCTGGTGTCCGAATTGCTGATGTTGACGTTACCCCACCCTTACGTCCGTCATGACGGGTTGACACGTTATTTCCGACAACCGTATTTGGAAGAGAATGAAAACGAGGCAAGTCCTGAAGTTGTCGCTGCCGCTACCATTTTACTCGAAATGAAAGGCAGTGCACGTTCTTTGAACAGAGTGGGCTAAACGAGCATCATGGCAGGATCTCTTTATGATATGAGTTATTTGATGGTGAACGAAGGTCGTCGTTGCTGTCGTTGCGTGGAGTGTTTGTTTCCTGTCTTCCCACGTCCTTGCAACTGTTTTCATGGGTTCATGGTGGTTTATGGCGAAGAGCAAGGAAACGGGACCTCAACCTCTGGGATGATGACCGTCATGATGATGTTCAACCTTTCTGCTAAGAACGACTGGTTTCAGATGAATTGGCAGGAGTTTCACGATGCGTTTAAGAACAAAGTTGTAGAGTGGGTTCGAGAAGCGACGTTCCGCTATTCCAAGAACTTGCACGCTGCCTGTGTCTACGGTCTAGACGGTGTTGAAACCCAGCCGGATGTCTATTGCTTCGACATTCATAATGCGTTTTTCAAGGGTTCGTTCTATTACGAAGGACCACTGTTTATGCCAAAGAAACTGTATAGTTTGAGCGCGTCTTTTTTGTCACGCGTCGACTCTTTTTTTCTGTTTGAAGACCGGTATTGGCATTATTACGCCAGCTTGGCGAAGACTCTGTGTTCGCGTCGAATCGTAGATGCTAGATACGATTCACTGAATGCAACGCTCTGGACGAACAAATCCACCTGTTATTGTACACATTTTGTGATTCGAAAAAAAGGGCCATGCTCGTTACGTCACCTGGCGTATTTGACGTGTCGCCAGCATTTTATGAAACACCGTCGTGTAGGCACCTTTGGGTTGATTCACGAGTATTTTATGACCTTTCTACATGAAACCGTAGGAAGAATTCAAAAAGTTGATGAGCGTGATGAGCGCGCCTTTGACTTGTTGTATTCTTCGGACGTGTCTTTGTTTTCGTTGCACGAGATTCGGGAAGACGGCTTAAATCTTTTTAATTACGATTCTAGATCGATAGGATGGAATGATGCGAAACCCTGTGTAATGCGTCAACGACAAAAGATTGTTCTTGTTAATCAATAAAGACGTTGTATCTGTATATGTGTGCATGTGTTTTTTTTCATAAAGAGAACGAACACGACTTAGCAACTCTATTCAACGTTAGACAATGGGTTTGATCCGTTTGGTGTTGAAGAGTGTGCTTGTGGTGAGTGGCGTCGTGGTGGCTGCTTTTGGAGTAGGATTTGCCGCTGGGGTGTCGTTAATGCTGTTAGATAGAAACAAGGACGACACGGCCAGACCGGGGCAGACCCACGATGGCGAGCGAAGCGTGCGCAACCCACTGTGATCAGTTGTTGGCGTTGGTGTCCGGATATTCTTCCAAGATGGCGACTTTGGTAAACGAGGACTTGGATCCTGAAACGGAAGTGAAATTGATCGATCAAGATGGATTTACGATTCAATTGGAAGAGGTGATCAAGGAGTGTCTGACGGAGAGTGTGAAGCACTGGATCCTATTTTATCGACATCATCAGCAAGTGCTGTCCATGTTGACCTCGTTGTGCCAGTTTCCCCAACACATGAAGGTAGGGGATGCTACGTTGTTCGTGTTACTGCTGGCCCAAACGAAGGACGTGTTGACGGTGATGCGAAAATTGTCCATATGGCAAGAAGACTCGTTTTTGCTCCGGGAACTGAAAGGAGATCAGATGCGGGTGTTTCTGGCTATGGACCGAACGTTGGATTATGTGAGTCACTTACTCCGATGTTATATTCACGAGTCGGGTCTGCCTAAAACCTCGTTGGCAAGTATCAGACAGGACTTTGAGTTTGCCGCCTTTTATCCCATGTTTGGTTATTGTGCCCTGTTGCAAGTGGTTCAGCTCGGTCTGGAAGAATGGTACGGGGAAAATACGTCGCCACACGAAGAGTACGGCAAGTTCGTTTTTCCAAAAACCAATTGCTACTGGTTAAAAAACTGGGTGGACGGTCTATTTGGCGCGATGAATGACGTGATTGACAAAACGAAACGTTTGACCAATCCCGTGGAAGGCGACAGACTATAAAGTGCGCTTGTTGTACGATCCCGCTCATTTCGTTCCTTCATCATGGCCAGTACCAAAACGTCTGCACAACGCCAATGGCGTCACCTTCGTGCTTGTTGTCAGCTCTTGACTTCGTCTATTGGTGAAGTGTGTGAGCCCATCACCAACCCCATCCAACAAAGAACCTTGGCAGGACAGATTTTCACCATGATGGATGCTTTAGAACAGCTCTCTACAACAGGTCAGCTCTGGAAAAGCAAGACTGCAGAGATGTCGTTTCACCAAAAGGAGGTGGTAAAGGTGTTGCGTCGATGGGAAGAAATGAAATGGGAACATCTGGTGGAACACAGTGAGGAGGAGGACACGTCGTCGTCCGAGGAGGAAGAGGAGGAGGAGGAGGAGGAAGAAAAAAAAGATGTGCATATTCACATTCATTCGTAACGTTTGCCGCTGCCGCCGTTTTTAAGAAGAAAAAAAAACCCTTAAAAAACCCTGAACCCTCTAGATGAACCAGTTCAAAATGAGTACCTTGGTTGGATTTTGTCCTTCGTACTGCTGCTGTCAAGGGTTTGTCCTTTCCAGAGATGAGGCTGATGCGGTCTGCAAGCAATTAATGCATCTGATCGTCGCCCTGTGCCAACGACGCATTGGACTGGCTGAAGATTTTGCGAAACTCCAGTCCGCTTGGTCAGGACCGTTGTTAACCGGGGAAGACGCTGGGCGTAAGAAGACGCGCTTTTTGTCGGCGGTCAACTCCCTTCACCACATGGTACAGGTTCGAGAACAGGCTCAACCCTGTTCGACTTGTTTTTTCAACCAATCAAGCGGACCAGATCAGCTTTGTGCTCGTTGTCATTTGGACAATGTTCTCATTCCTCACCCCAAGAGGGGAAGAAAGCGACAGACGGACGAGGAAGAAGAAGAGCAGATCCCGTATCAAGGGTTTGGCGATCCATCCCCAGCCAAGGAAGAGGATGGGAAGATCGAGTCCATGTTTGGGAAGATAAACAAGCGAAGAGGGTATCGTTGCCGAGAAGGATGTATCAACAGCGACCATAAGGGCCCCAATGTCCTTTTTTCAGCGTGTATTGTCCCCAAGAAGAAGAAGAAGTTATGCGACGAAAGGTGTGTCACCCCAGGTCATCCAGGCTTATTTTCGTCCTGTCAAATTCCCGACAAGCTGGAAGAGAAGAAAAGCACCGATGAAAAGGGAACCTCAAGTGGCGATGTTAGTACGACCACCTCAAGTGGTGGTGGTTTTGGTATTGAGGCGCCGGCGATCTTCGGCCCCAGTTTTGGTGCAAAAACCTCAAGTGGCGATGTTAGTACGACCACCTCAAGTGGTGGTGGTTTTGGTGCAAACACCTCAAGCAGTTTTCTTGCGAAATCCTCAAGTGGTGGTTTTGGTAGTGGGGTGCCCGCGACCTTCGGCAACAGTTTTGGTAGTGGGATGCCCGGCAGCGGACTGTTCTGAAACAAAAGACAAAAGTAGATTAGTAGTGCATGTATCAGGTAAAAAAAAAGGGAATAAAACGGTGTGTTTGTTTCACGTGGACTCATTGTTTTCTTGGAGTCGAAACGGGTAGCGAAAATGGACGACGGCAGTCGATCGGATGATGTGTTTTTTGATCGGCTTTATGAGGTGGCGACCAAAAAGGCTCAGACCCTAATCTCCACCTTTGTTTTTGATGCGGGTCCAAAGCTGTGTTCGCGTGGGTTTTTGGAGCACGTGCACTGGCACCTGATGGGTAAGATGATGCAACCGGTTGCTCCCCTGATGTTTGTCGATCAGCGGTTAAGCGTCGTCGACGCGTTACTTGCTGTGAGGGAGCATTACACAAGTTTTGTGCCGCTGTCCGAATTGACTCTTCATCGCCTCTTCGAATGTTATATGAGGTTTGTCGATTGCCCCTTCACTCCATTTAGTTTTCGTCTCTTCGACACCACGGATTACGACGTGTAACTCATGGAACCGTGTGGATGCCTGTCGAGTCATTCGACGTCTCTCGTCAACCGCGTGGGAGAGGTGTTGCGGCAAACCCCGGAACTTGATTTTCCCACGTTGATGGATGGGTTTTGGCAAGAGCTCGTGAAACGTCCGGATCGGCTAAAGGAGATTCATTCCGTTATTTGCAATTGGCATCACGTGGGGTACGACGAGCGACTGTTTGAACTGCATGGATGTTATGATCCCGAGTGTGATTCGTTTACAGCGTATTTGGCCCGTTGTTTAATGGCCATGCACGCAGCGCATGTGTCGACTCAACTGTTTGTCGAGTTGGAGGATATTCATCACAACCCCATTCCTCCTACGGTGTGGACCTTGTTTGACAGTATTTATTGTGCGTATTGTCGATTTGGAACCATTAATCAGTTAGAGGTCGTGGCATTGAGGTTGGTTTGTCAAAAAAGGGTGACATGCTGAGTCTGGGAAAAACCGAGGAGCAATGGCGTCAGCATGCGCAATTGACGAACACGTTTCCACCCCAAGACGATGCCAAAGAGACGTTTTTGAAAACGATGAAAGAATCGATCGAGTCCATTAATGAAATGATCGAGTACGTGCCCGATTCCAGGGACCGGGTGTCCCAATACGATATCGCCAAAAGTGTGGTGTACGATTGGCTGACGCATGAATTGAAATCACGCCCCAAGGACGTGTTGCGTCATGCGATTCATGCTTATATAAAGCATCGATTTACGCTTTTAATGCGACAATCCCAACATGGGCTGGGTGTATAATCCGCGACGTCAAGTGGGGCGAGGGAGACGACGACGACGACGACGGCGACTCAAGCAAGTAGGGGGGTGGGTGTACCGTCCTAAACAACGTGGAAAAGGGCTTGTTTCGACCATTGCTAAAGTGGGCCTTCCTCTGCTCATGAACCTTCTGAAGACCTAACGCTATAAAAAGAAGTGTGTGATGGACGGTCTTTGAAAAACAATGGGACGAGCTTCACCTCAACGTGGACGTGGGCGACGGCGGCGACGACGACGACGAAAGCAGCGTGGACGTGGCTTGCTTCTTGGAAAAAACAGTCCGTTTAAACGCATTCCGCTCCTGGGGTTGATCCTATAAAAAGACATCACGGCTGCAGCGTCGTCACCGCCATCATGGTTCGACGACGACGACGACGACGGCAACGGGGTCGAGGGTTCATGAGTTTTATGAAAAAAGCTTTAAATAACGACGTGGTGCGCTCGGTGGCCAAAACGGCTGCGCAAGGGTTACTGGCGGAAGGCAAAAAACAACTAGCGAAACGTGGGGATACCACAGCCGCTCGAATTGGAAATCTTGCTTTGTCTGCTGTGGACAGTCGTTTGAACGGACGTCGTGGACGTCGTCGACGACGACGACGATGACTCAAAACATGTTGCGCCTGTTGGCACGTTTTCTCGACGCCATGCTCGACTCCAAGATTATAGTTCACCTGTTGACGTTTGTACGACGTTTGCGCCGATCGCCGCCACCGGCGGCATCCCATACCCAATAAAAGGTGTTGGAGGTCCATTTCGCTCATTTCGCACGAGACACGACTGGAAGAACGATGGCTGAAGCGATGCTGTCCGATCCGTGTTTTCAGTTTTTGGCAGAGTTTGACCACGAAGGGAAACAACCCGTGAAAACGCAACAAACGGGGGCTTTGGATGCCCAAAAGATGACGAAGAAAGCGAAACGAATCGCAGAACCTCGAAAACGAAAAGCTCCCGAAGTGGAGAAGAAACCCTCTGTGAAAAAACCCAAAGCCGAGGAAGTGGTGATGCAAGAGAAACAGTTTGGACATCCTTACGAGCAGCAGCTGCAAGAGTGTGCCCTCAAGGGAACAGTTCCCATGCTGATGTTGTCCACGGATCTCGCCCACATTGGCGCGCTGATGCTGCCCTTTATCAAGGACATGATGCAGTACTTGACCGCCGAAGTGATTCCACTGCTTCAACAGTGCGAGAAAGAATTTGCTCCACTGCAACAGCCAAGCAACAGCATTGTTGGAAATCCTGTGTTTCTGTTGTATACCGCACTACAAGCGATTAAAAACATGGAAGCCCAGCGACCTCGCATGGACGAGATCATGAAACTGTGTGAAACCCTTCGGTATTGGCCCAAACCACACCTGGTGCCTCAAGCGATCGCAGAACGTCTAAATCAGATGTAGAAGAAAAAAAAAATACAAGACACAACGTGTAATCCATGTCTAGTTTATTATGATTAAACATCCTAATCACAACACTGTGTGTTTTTGTTATTTGTAAAGTCGTAACGGGTCCATGGCGAGTCTTTTAATCGTTTTTTTCTTTCGTGTCCTTGTCGCCACAGGGGATGGTTTGGGAATTTGGAATTTGGGCTTGGCGATGAGCTTCGGCATCGGCTTGGGTGTTGGTGACGTGTAGGGAGGTGGTGCTGATTTGGGAGTGCTGGTGGGAAGTCGTGGAAGTTTGGGTTTGGGCGTCGTAGGAGGCATGGGGGATTTTTGAGTCGCCAGTTCTCGTTGGGGTGTTTTTTGATTGGTTTGATGCCACTGTTTGGCCTTTCGCAACAAATCCCCAAAGTGGTGAATCGACCGCTGGACCAGACGCGTTTGCAAGTCTTCTGGATAATGGTTGGCCTTGCGAAGTTTTTCAATGTCGTATTGGGTTTCAATCAAGGGAACGGTGAAAGGCGATTGCTCTTCCAGCAACTTCATTTGTTGCATGTCGTGAAATTTTTGTTGAGTCAGCATGGCTCCTCCTTCTTGTGGTGGTGGTGGCACCAAGTCTTTCGGCAATTTGTCGACGGGAATCAAATAGGCTTGTTTAGCATATTTCATAGCGTTTGGGGGTCGTACACATAATCGAGGTCGTCGTCCTCGTCGTCGACGTCGTCTTGCTCAAATGAGGGTCGCCGTTGGCGCGGTTTTTTTATACTCTCGTCTTCCTCTTCTTCTTCTTCTTCTTCTTGTTCTTGTTCTTGTTCTTCTTCTTCTTCCTCTTCTTGTTCTTCTTCTTCCTCGTTGTCGTCGTCGTCTTCAAAATAATGAGGGTACGAGGTGACGACTTCTTTCGCAACCCCACGAACAATTTGATGAAACGACGTGTCCCTCGTTTTCAGCGCCTCGCGTCGTGCTTTTCCTTTCTTTTGAAGACTGACAATGTTTTGGATACGACTTTTATGATGTTTGACTTGAAAATAATACTTTTTGGGAAGCTGCAGTTGTAAATGGACGACCTTGCGAAAAATTTGCGTTAAAAGCGACGCTTGACCCGCCGTCGCATTTTGCAGCAACCGTTTGATTCGTGGCAACGTGGCCGTGGCCAAATCGAAGACGAAATCGCGATGCGTCCATAACAATTCTTTTCGCATCTTGTAGGGTCCTTCATCAATGTCTCAAAAGAAGATACGGTTTTCCTCCTTTTATAACGGGCACCACCGTGCGCCCTCCTTGCCAGGTGTTGAGCGACGGGAGTTTGGAATCGACCGTTCCAAACACAATTTTCGATTCGTTTTGAAAATACCCATGATTTTTGCGTTCTTCAGGGATGTCAATCTTGACCGGTCGTCCATATTGCATTTCGATATCGGCCAGAAACCGTGGACTCGACGGTACGGCATAGGCCGGTTTACGAGAATCGCTTCTTCTTCCTCCTCCTCGTTTTTTCATTCTCAGGTCGGAACCAGACGTTTGTGATAAGCCAAGGTGGCTGGGGTTCGATTTGTATTTATAAGGTTATAGACGTTTGGAGGGCCCAGCGAGGTGGTGCTCAGAGTTCCTCCGCGTTGCACTTTCGGATTGGTGGGACGACGTGGATCAACGCGAACCAAGGTGTACTTCCTAATTCCTCCGCGTTGAGGGCGTCGCAAACGCCGTTGCTTGTTAAACCGTTTTCTCATTCTTGATGGTGGTAGATTGACGTTCGTGTTTTTATAGACGTCTTGTTGCCGGCGTTTTCATGCCCACTTCTCCTGGTCTCCTGGGACGTTGTAAAAGAGCTCTCCGGCCTCCGGCCGGCCGCGGAGCGGCCGGGGCCCCGCGGACAGGGGGAGCTAGTCGAGGGGTGACAGGACGGGACAACGGCGACGATGATGATGATGACGACGACGAAGGGCGGCGTTGTCGTTGTCGTCGTCGTCGAAGAACACCTCCTTCGTTTCCTACCGACTCGCTCACCGACGATCGCGTCACCACGGGTCGACGCCCTTTTCGCACTGTCGTCGTCGTTTTGGTTAACGTGGTCGTTTGATGATCCCCATCTCCCAAGTCGGTTCGACGCGTGGTCGTGTCGTACCCTGTGTTGGCATTTAATTCGCGTCGCGTTTGGCGAGCCACGTCACGAATTCGGCTAGGCTCCTCCTCCTCCTCCTCAGGATCTCCGCTACTAGGACTAGGTGTCGACTGGGATTCGGGGGAAGGGTTATTAAGGGTGGGAGCCGAGGGACCGATGCTAGGCAAAACAAACGGTTGTTGTGGTGGTGGTGCTGTTGCTGCTGCTGCTAAAGGTTGTTGTGGTGGTGGTGCTGCTGCTGCTAAAGGTTGGTGCTGTTGTGGTGGTGCTGTTAAGGGTGGGGTTGAGAGCGAGGATACGTCTTGATCGTTGTTGGCGACATAGGTGTTGGCAAAATCGTAAATGGATTGCCAATCTTGATCCCCTGTAGACACTAAGGTGTCGTCAAAAGCGAGATCAAAGGCACCTCGCCGAGAAGCTTCGTCCATGAGGTGTTCTCCAAGAGGCGAATTCAGCAGATCTCGAAGATTTTGCGTCACGTTGGGGTCCTGACCCAGCAAGGGATCCGCCATTTTGGATTTAATAAAAGACCGTCTGATACTCCGGAGTGGAGGGCAAAAGATTGGCTCGCAGTCTCAACCGTGGATCGTTGCGGTGAAGATGTGGCGAAAAATCAACGACCAAAACCCCCTCACGCGTGTGATGGGTGGCGTAGTCAAAGGCTTCGCGCGTCTTTTCTAACTCGCGTTTGGTCACGCCTAAAATCGATTGCCGAAAAAGATTGTTGGCGCCCAACGCATCTCGCGGGTTGTAAAACAAAACGTAATAGTGCGTATTTATATTGTTGGTACGTTTGATGCCAAACATGTTTTGGGTAATCAAAATCACCGTGATGTTGTAATGGTGACTTCCCACGGTAAACAATTGTTGAACCAACGGGTTTTTACCCGCGTCAAGGGAAAGATCGTCCAAACACACGAGAATGTGACGCGCCCCTCCCCCATCTTGACCCGTTTTTTCTTCTTCTTCTTTTTGCTCTTCGCGTGACGAGTTCACCATGTAGTCCGAGATGGTCTCTATGCCTTGGACAAAGTCCACGTGGTCTTTTTCGCGCTCTTTCAACGTTTCGTAACCAGGTTGCCAAGTGGAATAATGAAAGTAAATGTGTTCGATAGGATGTTCAAACAAATCATTACGGTCTTCAATCATTTGGATCGCGTACTGGGTCTTACCCGATCGCGTGGGTCCAACAATCATGATGTTGCAAGGATTTTGCAAACGTGGATTCACCACGTCAAACTTTTTCGAGTGACTCATGGTTGACCATCCCTCCCTCAATCCCTTTTTTATAACAAATCACACACACACCTTGGTGGACCTACCCTTTTTATTGCTTCTTCTTCAAAGAGCGAAGGCACGCTTGTCTACAGTCATTGGATTGACACAATGCGTCACGGTCTCGCCTGGCAATCTTGGCAAACGAGCGACACGTCATGCGACACACTTTCGCATCGTTCAGACGGCGATTGCGCCCAAAGGCACTTACAAACTCTTTCATCGATCGTCCTAAACTGCGATAGTACAAAAACATAATGGCGTAATGTCCACAAACAAACGATCCCAGCTGCTGCAAAGGAACGCGGTTAAACGTCACGTTTCGGGACCATCGGCGAAACACGGCGCCCCAGTTGGGATGGTACGTCACGGGCGATTGTCCATAACTGTCCATGAATTCCACCCCATCCTTGCTTTTCCACACGCCCACCCAATGCTGTCCAGGTCGGTTCGAAGGGTCTGTGTTTAAGATCACCCCTTGTCCATGCTTCAACGCCAAAGGCACTTGATCGGCGGCGAACACGCCTCCAAACTGACGCTTCAAGACGTCTTCTCCCATGTCCAACAATTGATGCGTGGTCAATCCTTTGTTCATTGCTCTTTTTACGCAAACAGCCGATCTTTTCTCACGTTGCGTGCGGCATCGATTTTATACTGAATCGGCACCGATTCAAACACCAGCATGTACATGTTGCTGGACAAGTTGGCACTCAGACGGATCGAGAGGCCCACCGTGCCTTGGGTCGCTTCGTTGAGATAATACCCGTCGCCACCTCCTTTGTCCGCCGTAAAATCAAACACGATCACCGCTTTTCCTCCTACAAATTCCTCGGGGGTGCAATAAGCAGGAGGGCGATCGGGCCCCAGGCCGAGCGACAGTTGATTCATCGTGTGACGCCACAACTTGACATATTCGGCAGCATTCGCAAATTTGAGGGCGGGTTGAGGGTAGGCCACGCTGTTCACCTTGGATTCGAGCTCAATCAAATTCGGAGGAAGAATGTAGTTGAACGTGTTTTTGGTCACGGCGCCGTTGAACGCGTCTTGAGAAACAAACACGACGGTCATGCGTTGGGGAACGTTGCCGCGAAAAATGTCGGTAAATTCATACAGCTGAGATCCCGCGCGTAATTGAAACGTCAAGGCTTTGCTTGCCATCGTCCCCATCTTGTACAGGGCTTGTTGTCCCCATAACCGCTCGACAAACAATTTGCGCAAGGGAGCATTCAATTCACGCAGAGCCAGCCACAGTTTAATGGACTTGAGTTGCAACTTAAAGTCCGCCGCGGTCCCACTCGCATCGGCCAACAGGTAATACCCTGCCGTGTTTTTCTTCAAGCTGATGTCTAATTTCACCCCGTCCGGAATGGGTTGGGGACACTGGAAAAAATCAGCAAACGGATACATGAAACACGTCACGATTTTACCGGCCTTAAAGAGGCCGTGACGCGCCTTGAATCCCGAATTGGCTGTGCCGTCCAGAGTCGTTGTTTCGAATTTGCCTGCCGCGTCTGGATACCATCCTTCGGTGGGTTTGTCGGGCTTTCTGTTCGTGGCTCCAATACAAAAGCGCATTGATCATGGCTCTGTGGGCAAACATCGAATCTTGAACATTGATTTCGTCTCCATTCGCCACGATGGACATGTCACGGAACAAGGCGATGGGGAACAAATTCACAGGGGCCAATTTCGTCTCATCCTCAGTATCCGTGCCATCGTCTTTTTCCAGGGAAAGTTGCATTTCAAAGTACGTGTTTTTGGTATCAATCCAATTCGTTTGAGGATTCACCTCAAACCGGATCGGATCGGACGAGCCGGTCACTGGGTAAAAACACACGTAACCATGGCGGTCGTACGTGTTGAACACGGGTGGATCCTCAAAAGCAGAATACACTCGAGAATCGCCCACGTAGCGTTTGGGAGGATTCGTCGGGGGCAACCCTGGATTCGGGTTGGTGTTGGCTTCTGTCAAGGGAAGATGCCCTTCCCCAGAACCAGGCGAATAATACGTGGACATGGTTAAAAGTCAAAGATGGTTAACGGTAAAATCTTGCCACCACGTTGCTTTGTTTTCCTCTTTTTGCGTTTAGGCTCCTCTCTCACACAATCGTCGTCCTCGTAATCGTCCTCGTCGTCCTCCTCCTCCTCCTCCTCCTCGTGCTCCTTGGCGCGTTTTCTTCCTTTTATACCTTTGTTTCTTGGAGGCGTTTTTTTTTTGGGTTGGGGGGACTGATAAGGCACAAAGGGTCGTTCCTCGGTGGGGGTCATGTTGTGGTAATACTCCAACGGAACCAAACCAAACCCTCGTTGACCCCGTGAGTACATGGGGTGAGGAAGCAATCTGGTGGGTGCTGAATAAACGCTCATGGTGTTTTGTCTTCGGTCCCTGCTCTCCCCTTTTTATACCGTTGTAAAACGTGACAGCGGGCGGGGCCGAATATGGAGTTGAATCGCCGTCGGTCCGTCTCCTTTAAAAAACGACAATCGCTGTCCTGTTTCATCCACAATCTTCACTTCGATGGAGGTGATCGTGGGAGAACTCAAGTAGAAGTATTGAACGTCTCTAGGCACGTGTGTGGTTTTTCGAAAATACATCGCTTGTTCTAGAGGCACGACGCATGCCAACGAGGCCCACTGGTTGTTGACCTGAGATTCTTCAATCAGATTGGGAAAATACACAAACAAATTCGATCCTTTCAACGAATAGTTGAACTCAAAATGATCCTCGAACGGGTACACGCTTTCGGCGCAAGCAAAGGTGGTCAATCCAAAGGGAATAAAAATGTGCTTGGCGTAGCGTGGGTAGAGGCCGTCTTCGATCATGGCCAGAAACTCCGTTTTATTGCGTTCAATGTCTGGGCGCCAGTTATCGGGAGCGACCGCAAACCAACGTCCCGATCCCGACGGCTCGTCTGCTGCGGTATACGGCTTCGTCAGGTGCCACTCCCATTCCCCATCAAATGGCGTGGTGGGGTTGCGATCCCACTTGTTCCATGCTGGCGACAGCTCCGAATTCATTTTCGAACTGGAAATGGGACCGTTGTCTTGGAGTCATCGACAACGTCTTTGATGCGCGGCACGGCAAACAGCTGGCGTTCATCAAGACCCAAAATAGAACGCATCAACACCTCGCCCCCAAAAAACCATCGTCCGCCCACGGTACACACCCGTAATTTCGAAGACGGCGATGGTCGTTCAAACCACACCTTGCCAGGAAATTTGCCAGGATCAATCGCTTTTCTTCCCTTGCGGATCGCCTCAGTCCCTTTTGAGTACACCCCATCAGCCATTCCTAACAGCGACAACAAGGACCAGGATGGGCCCACCTCAATTTCCAGACTCACATGCCTCTCAAAGGATGCTGCTACAAATTCGCAATACCCCCCATTCATGGTCAGTTCCACGCCCAATTGCTCGTACACAAACACCGCAACGTCGTTAGGCATCACATTACCCACAGGCATGCGAATCACGGACCACTGGCCAGAATCGTACCGAAAACGAAGAGCGTTGTTGCTTTCGGTCACGTTGTTAGGAATCTTCAATTGATCCTCCATGTGAGCGAGCAACGCTTTAGAATCTTCATACATCGACGAGCGCACTTGCTTCCAACCGCCAAACGTGGCCATCTGCTTATTGAACATCAATTGCCCATAACTCACCCCGTCCCAATCGTACGACCGCAGCGGCGTCCGCGTCATCGCTTGGTTCATTTCGCTGTCGTAAACGTACCCTCCATAAGCAGCTGAAGGAGTTGGCGGCATAAAGCGCTCAAAGCGCATCTTTTTGCTGTTGCCCGGGAGAAGGGGCAAGGTTCGAAGAGGGTGAAATTGCAACACGCCAAAGGCAAGATCCTTAGGGTCCTTTGTGCGAGCAAACCCAGGCGTCGTCAACGACTCGATGCCCACCTCCCACTGGATGTGTGGAGGTAGACGAATGGGATCGTCAATTCGAAATCGAAACCGATCCAGCGCGTTGTCGTCATAGTCCAACTTGCTTGCATCGCTGTCAAAAAAAAGACGCTTGTGCATTTTGTGGCTATCTCCAAAACCAGACCAGCGCAAGGCAATCACCGTCGCTCCACTTCCAGCAAACAAGGGCTCGTGCCCCTCGTCGTCTTTGAGCCACACTTTTAACACTTTTAAGCGATTCACCAAGATGGGCTTATATATCGGGATTCTTGGGGCATAAAACGTGGCGTGTTGAAGCTCAACGCGTTTCACGTCGCTGTTGTGACCCACAATTGGAATTCGGGCCAACAAATTCTCAAAGGTTTTACCAAATGTTTCATATTCCACAAAATTGCAAAACACGTCAATGAAGGCGGGCACGCGATTAATCAACAGCTTGCTGTCGTGTTCGTCCGTGGAAAGCAACGTGTTGGTCTTCTTAATGTCCCCAAGTCGTGTTTCCTTACTCCTCACCGTGACTCTGAACATGTCCACCGCGGTGGACGACGGGATGGGGGAGAGCAGACGTTTTTCGCGTGAAAGACGCAAGACCCATTTCGAGTCAATCTCGACACGATTCGTCGCCATTTCACCATGGTCTCCCAACAACACCTGACGTAAGTTTGGAGAAAGACCAAACAGCGCATACGTGAATGACCCATACGCGTGTGTGGAATGCCGATAAGGTTGGAGCACCACTTGGGTTCGTTGGGCCACACCATCCCAAACAAATTTGAGAGGAACCGTCTCCTCGCTGGTGTCTCGATTCCCATGTTGATCGTGACGAGCAAAATAAGAACCGTCGCGAATCAATTGATTGACGTAGTCAATCACTTCAGTTCGATAATGAAAGTGATACTGGTCAAACAGTGTTACTTGTTTAAAAGCGTACTTTCCAGTGAAGGGGTCATCTCTCAGTGCGCAGATGTAAAACGCCTCTTGCAGAGTCGACTGAAAGGTGCCACTTTTGTCGACAAACCCTGGCAGATTGGCAAAGGTCAAGCTCACGGCTGGGTTGGCCGTAAAATTAAATTCCAATTCATTGTTCATGCGCACATAAAATTCACTAGGCGTATTTTCTTGATCGTCAAACACTTTTTCTCCATTACTCAGGACCACCGTTACAAACTCATCACTAGGATTTTGAATACGGAACAACATCACGCTGATAGATCCAGCTGTTATGCTCTTGTGGATAACCCTTCCATTTGATGAGCAGCCGCTGTCTCGGACCTCGTGGGCCTTCCCGTTGCAACACCTTCTCCACTCGAAACACCGTGTTTTTGTCGACAATCACTTTAGAAAGCTCATTCGAATAGAATCGGCCTTTTATACCCTGTTTCAAGTCGTCGTGCAGAGCATAACTGACAGGGTGCGTAGGCAACACGCGCGCTACAGTGAACACCTCTTCGGTCCACTGCGTGCGAGACCCCTTTTTGAACAATTTGCTTTCTTGAACAATCCGAACGCGATCCCCAACCTTCAGCGGTTCCTTGGGACGGCTGATGGCAGTAAGGCGTTGGTCCAAAAGAGCATAACGTTTCCTTGCCTTGGATTGATTCTCCCAAGTCACTTGATTGGGAGGCATACCGAGCGTGTGATGATAACTGTCGTTATAGCTCGCGACGAGATCGTTTAACACATCGCTATACCTCAGCGTGTTGTAATAAAATGTGTACTGGGCTATCTTTCGACGCAGGGTTCGAATAAAGCGTTCTGCAATCATCGCTTTCGTCTCATGATTAAACACGCTATAATGATGAATGTCATAGTCTTTAAACAAAGCCTGTACAGTTCTATTATAAAATTCACTACCATTGTCAGTTTGCACAGCCACCGGTTTTTCCGACTTGAACAATTCTCGAAGTCCTTCAGCAACCACCTTTCCTTCTTTGCTTTTGAGGGGTACCACTTGAGCACGCCGCGTAAACACATCCACAGACACCAGCAAGTACCGAATGCCGTCATTCTCACGAGCCGTATTTTGGACGTCCAATAAATCCATTTGCCATATATGGTTGATTCCCAAAGACTTGACACGCTGACGGGGAAATTTTCGAACCGGGGTCTGGTGCATGGAATAGGTTAAATTGGACTGCGCCCATTCCTTGACCACTTGGGCAGGAATCTGATTCTTTTTCCCAAACTGGACTAAGGCCTGATATCCAGAAAAAGCGTACGGACTTTTCGCATCAGAATACGTTTGCTCCAGTAACTCAAACTGACGTTTCCTTAACGCCTCGCCGGCGAGCTTTTTTCGTCTTCTCAGCGGTGGCATTTAATTGCCGCTTGCTCTTCCACCTTTGCAACGGGCCTGATGCGGCAGCCATATTTATACGTCCACCACAACAAGCAGACAGGCAGCGCAATTGTCTTAAACGGCACACCAGTCGCCAATTCATGCTGGTCTGAATTGCTCTCAACCCCCACCTGTCGTTTTTATCCATTCTGTTGCGCCTCGACATACCCAAAAGGAACCGTGCGCACCGAATTGGGCAAGCGAACCCGTTTCGAATTCACCAGGCGAACCGTTTTGGTCACGCGTTTTGTCGTCAGCGCATGCGTGACCGGATCACGCACAATGCGATTGGCAACGGCCGTAAACGAGTCCATACGACGATCAATCATCTTCTTCATCGTGTCCAAGGTGACTTGGCGCTCGCTCGCAAAATTCATCACGACTCCCTTCATTCGTGCTTCGCTTTTTCCAGACGCCGTGGTGTAACAATACGATTTCGGTCCAATGCAAGCAAACTCGACAATAGGATCACCGTCTGTCTCGTCGGTCAAATCCCCCAAATACACCCCTGTCGACACAGGAAGGGGCTGTCCCTTGCGCGCCTTAAAAATGACACTGTCCGTATCGAAGTATAAAACCTCACATTGGTGCTGAAGAAGAACGTCGACCAACTCGTACAATTTTAACCTCGCATACGACGTGACAAACGATGCAAGCACTGCATTGACGTTGTAGTTTTGGCGTTCTCCACCTTCCACCTCTTTGTACTTGACCATCACACGATGGTCATTCACGATCAACACGTCTCTCAATTCCTTCGTGGGGCTAAAAGCCACTTTGTAAAATTCATCGGCACAGTCAAAAAATTTACTCTTCACGTGATCGGTTTTTTGGCCTAGCTTTCCCCACAAGGAATTGAGCACCAACTTCGCCGTGGCCCGACGTCCTTCATTTTTCTCGATCTTGTCATAGTCCAAGTGCACCCCTTCGTGACGGTAAAAGTCGTCAATGTATTCCTTGCGCTTCTCTCGTGTATCGCACTCCGAAGGAAATCCCGAAGCCTCCACTTTGGCCTTCAGACAACGGTGCACATAACTATTGAACAGGGTTGTCGAAACCGAGGACCAGTGCCACACCTCATACACCTGTAAAATACGATACCCTTTCTCGACCGCCTTGCAGAGTTCGGGCGTGGTCCACACGTGACAGAGTGCGCGTTCCTCCTCCGTATGGTTGCACACCCCAACATTTTCTGTTTGGGCGCACATCAAGCAAAGGGGATGCATAAATTTAGCATTCACCACCAGACCAAGAACAGGCCAATACAAGTCTCGAGGGGGCAACACAAGCGCCTTCATGATTCCAAAGTAATCAAAACACGCTCTATCCACACAGGGTACCCGCGTCACCACCACAGGGTGCCCACACGGGTACCGGCGAAGTTCTCCGGGCCGAATCAGCTGTTGCGAGGGGTACAACGAGGCGAAATCGTAATAGTAAATCACCTCCTCCTCGTTGGCTTTGGCGTGAAGAGCGAGAACATTCGTTCTTCCACCATTCAGCGCGTCTCGTGGACTGATGGGGCGACGTCGCTCCACGCGACGATTAAACGCGACATCCTCTTCAAGCGACTTTGACAGCCGCCTCCATTCGCATTCCCACATCTCGTGAACGACAAACCCTTTCGATCTGAAGAACGCCACCTCCTTTTCGGTCGCCATGCGCAAACTTTCAAACGTTTGTTTTTTCAACACATTGACGTCATCGGCGCGAAAACACGTGGTACACCCGTGAAAAAAGCAGCCGAGAAAGGTGAACACTTCCTTTGGGGCAAGGTATCCGTCTAGTTTGCGAGAAAACAAGATTTTCTCACCCATGGGGGACAGTGCCGTTTGCAATGAAATGCGACGCGTTTGTTCTACATGATGAAGCCACTTCAAAGCAACCGCCGATTGCATGTGATGAGGGCGATACCCAAGAGGAGGAATCGTGGCAATCGTGTTCTCTTCTAAATCATTGGCTTTGAAAATCTGCAATACCCCTTGTGCCAGGGTAAACCGTTTGTCCTTCATCATGTTCACGTGGTGTTGAGAAAAAAACTCATCCAATCCCTTAAGCATTCCATTTCGGAGCACTTTCACGTCCATATTGCAATAACGCAACAGTTCCTGTTGAAAATCAAACGGCGCGTTCTTGCTCAGCTCCTCGCCATACCACTGGCAAAAACGCAACCGTTTCGACTCGCACATGTCCTCAAACCCATACGCCAACATGTTCGGCAATGGACCACGATACGCGTCATTGTCCGGCTTGTTGAACATATGCGGAAAATACCCCTTGCTTTCTTCTAAACCAAACATCTTGCTAAACTTTTCCAGGGCAACTGGAAAAAACGCATACGAGTCTTTGAACATCACTTTCCGCTCCACAAAATCCATGAACATGATCTTCGACCCTCGAAATACAATATTGGAAGGTAGAAGACCGTGCTGTAAACACCACCGCATCACGAGCTGTCCATCGTACCCCATGAAATTGTGACAAATAAACGTCACGCCAGCATTCTCCAACGAAAACACATACTTGCAAAACTCGTCCAGCGTTCTAAAGACAAGATAACGCCGCTTGCAAAGAGGACATCCGTCCGTCTGCGTTTCAGGCAGCCGATAGCAAACATGGCAGCACTTCATCACCACGGCCAAATTCACAGTATGAACCCCATCTGCGCCTTCGGGACGACACTCAAAATCGAAAAAGGCAAAAGAAAAGTCCAATTCTTTGTCTTTTTCAGCGGGTTGAATAAAACAATAATGCTCCGAGTCTACCCATTGGCCACAATTGCTGCATTTAGCCTTTCCGCATTGGTGCGATGCAGGGGTCAAAGGAGACAGTCTCAACGTGTACTTGTTTAAGACGTCCACGCGTTGACAACACTTGGAACAAAATCGATAGCGACAACACGTCGAATACTCCACCTGATGAACGCCCGTTTTTCTCTTTTTCCTCGTGTCTTCCTCCTCCTCTCCCTCCTCCTCTTCTTCCTCCTCTTCTTCCTCCTCCTCGCTCTGTTCTTCACTACCCCCTTCGTCTTGTTTTTCCTTTCTCTTCCTTCGATGCTGATGCACTGACACAAAAAGATGATTGTCAAGACACTTTGGATTGGGAAACGGACATCCACAATCGTTGCACGTCCAATACTTGTGCTTTGGAGGATAATACAGTTGCGATCCACATCCCTTGCCTTTGCAAAAATAACAGAGTCTTGAGCACTTGTGTTTGGAAGCATCTCGGTAGTAGCTGTCGCACTTGGGACAATAATAGCCTTTGGCAAACAAGTTCTTCATCGATTTGATAACGTGAAAGTGGCCTTCGTGCAAAAGTAAATTCAAATTGTGGATATCAAACACTTGTAGCCGTTCCGACACTTGCCCAGAAAACAACAACTCCCCAGAGGTGCTGTCAAAAATCCGCAAGCGTTCGTGACTCGGCAAAACAGCTTGAAATTGTTCCCATTCTTGGAGTCCTGAAAACTCGGAAGTGACGTGAGCCTTCTCTAACAACGCATGCGCATTGTCCTGTTCCATATCCAAGGACTCTTCCACCGAGGGGACCAAAGGTTGAAACCAAGAACGAGCATAACAGATGGCCAAGGCACAACAATTCAACCCCTCAATGTTGGGTATCGTCAACACTTGTGACGTATTAAACGCATGACCCAAATGAACCGAATTGGCAGACACGTTTTTTCGAGTCGATTTCAACGACGCCCGCGCACGTTTCATGACGCGCTTCTTTTCCCCACACCCGTGTACCGAGTTTTTTCGTCGACTGTCATAAAAATCATAACACTCGTTACAGAACGCTTTCTTCAAATGACTTGCTCTCACCACCCGCTCGGGGTTTTCAATTCGAAAATAAAACGTCCTTTCTTCCCTGTCAGTCATTTTGTACACAAATACAGGCAACACAAGCGCTTCAGACATCACGTCTTCTTTGTAGTTGAACACGACCTTATCACCCTGTATCATGTCCAAGACGACCAGGTTAAAACAACTTTGAACAGACAGGTACTTTCCCAACATGCGAAAAGAGTCAAGCTCTTCGCCGCCCAAGGACGACAGTGAGCACTCAGCAAATTGCGAAAACAAATGGTCTAGGCCAGCAACCACTTCACAAGTGTGAATGATAACATGTTGTTTCATCAACCATTGCGCAAAGCCTTGGACATCCAATTTGCGCTTCGCAGCATAGTCGTGTTCGGCAATGTTCACCGGAAATGGAAGTTCCCCTTCTTCATGCTCCCGTTTCCCACTGCCGCCTATGTAAGTAATATGATAAAGATCTATTTTCAAGTCGTTGGCCAACATGACCTCTCGCTTGCTCTGAGCGACCATATCGAATTCCTGGTACAACAGGTCGGCATTCATCTGTTCACTTGGAATGAAGGGCGTCTTAATAGGTTGGTCCATTCCGTCACAATACAACACAATCTGTATCTTATCCAAAGGTTGAGCCTCGACATAAGACTTCATGACATTCAAAACTGTTTCCAAATCTCCATAAAGAGCCATCCCGCGTTGAAGTATGTCTAAGGTGGGATCTCTCAAAATGCGGCAGGCAAAATTCATATGCACGATTCTGTAACGCCGCAATTCTTGTAACCCTTCCACTCGCACCCTGACGTTTCTAGAGTCCCACAATATTCCACGGGCTCGCCCTCGTCTCAACCATTCTTCATAACTCGGCGGCAAACCGCCGCCATACATCAATCCCTCGTCATCATGGTTCACAGAATGATCTGGACCAAGCCTAGAGTCCTCGTGCCAATCGTCGTTTATCAAAAAATCAAAATCGTCCCGAAACAAATCTTCATCTGCGATCAGATGAACGTCTTCGCCAAACATCCCGCGCAAAATGGCGTCCCCTTCCATAACTTTGTTCTTCTTCTAAGGGCTGATCACCCTTGCTCCATCGTCTTCGTCTTCATCCATCTACAAAGTCTCTGTGAACTCCAAATGTTATAGTCCCAATGCTGGTGCAACGCGTTCAAGTGATAGAGCGCCAACGCAGAGCGCGCGCCTTTATAGTGAGAACCCGTGACGTCATGTCAACATCCTCGACCACTTTTCAGGGGGGTTACCTCCCCACCCCTGACCGTTGGGGTCACCCCACCGTCGAGTATAAATACGACCCCCCAATCGAACCCTCGTCACAACCGCTTGATCCACCAAGATCCAACACTGCAAACAGCCAACACCTCAAGACTACAAGCTAAAACGTCGCTTCAGATCCATCAAGATCCTACAGTAAAGACGAAACAGTTCAAGACTGCAACTAAAACGTAAGTCAGATCTTCCCATTTATTTTTCTTTAAAAATGTGCCGCCACTCATGCCGCAGTCTCACTGATACCTCGGTTAATTCCTCTGCCTTTCGCGTGCACGTTTTTGATGTAATCTTAATAAAAATTGGAAGTCCTTTTTCACACTATTTTTTTGTCATCAAGTCCTTTCTTCACATTAATTTTTCTTTGAATTTGGGTCGTTCATTTTGCCCCAAGCGCACTGAATCTTCTGTAGTGTTGGCTGCTTTTCACCTTCACGGTTTTGTTGTAATGTTAGGAAAAATAGTCATTTTGACTTTTAAAATCAATTGTCGCTCCCTATGTGTTCATCCTTTTTGAGAAAGGAGTTGCGTCGCGGGGCAGCCGAAAAGAAGCTTTTAGTTAATGACTGTTTTGTTGTTCCTCTTGATTTTCATTTAAAAAAATTCGCTATTAGTTTCATTAAAAAACCTTTTAGCTACCCTATTTTTTAAAAGAAAAAAACCTTTTAGCAATTATTTTCATTAAAAACCTTTTAGCAATTATTTTAATTAAAACCCTTTTATCGATTCTTTTTATTAAGAACCTTTTAGCGATCATTTTCATTAAGAAACCTTTTAGCGATTATTTTTAGTAAAATACCTTTTAGTAACTATTATTTTCATTAAACAAATTCGCTATTAGTTTCATTAAAAACCTTTTAGCTACCCTTTTCATTACAAAAAACCTTTTAACAATTAGTTTCATTAAAAACCTTTTAGCGATTCTTTTTATTAAAAATAATTTAACAATTATTTTAATTAAAACCCTTTTAGCAATTCTTTTTATTAAGAACCTTTTAGCGATCATTTTCATTAAGAAAGCTTTTAGTTATTATTTTTGCTCATTAAAAACCTTTTAGCTACCCTTTTTTAAAAAAGAAAAAAACCTTTTAGCAATTATTTTCATTCAAAACCTTTTAGCGATTCTTTTTATTAAGAACCTTTTAGCGATCATTTTCATTAAGAAACCTTTTAGCTATTATTTTCAGTAAAATACCTTTTATTTTCATTAAACCAATTCGCTATTAGTTTCATTAAAAACCTTTTAGCGATTCTTTTTATTTAAAAAACCTTTTAGTTATTGTTTTGCTACATCTCCTACCTCTTAATTGGAATAATGGAAACTGTATAAAAACTCGACTCTGCTCTCTCAGAGTGGAGCAAATCGAGTTCTACCAGTAAAGAGGTGAGCCAAGTACGTTCTCGACAAACAAGTCTTTTACACCCCCACTAACATGGTTTCTCTCTCTCTCTCTACAGAAATGGCAGCATCCCAAGTGGATAACATGAAGGCGGAGGGTGTAGTGTTCTCTCGGAGAAATGTAAGTGAAAACATTTCTTTTGAAACAAAAAAAAAGATAAGATTTCATCAAGACAAATTTTCACCGCCGAATACCGTTCATTTTTTTTCAAATACGTTTGTAGATAATATACATTCGGAATTTTACCATACGCCGCAAGGAATATGTAATAGGTGTACCGATGTACACTTATGCGTTGACGACCCAGACGTTTGTTCCAGGGCAAGTAAAAAGTTTGATTTTTTACTAAATAACAAAACAACGCCAACAAGCTCAATGGACGAGTCGCTCTTGCTCTTAAAACACTGTGTTGTTATTTTTCGCATGGACCCGAACGCAATCAAGTACCTTTTTCGTTTTATACCGTTCGATGTCGCCCTGATTTATAGAGAGCAGTTTTGCTTGTATAAAATTCTATATTATTTGTTAAAATCACGCTTTCTCTACGGCCATTTAATCGATTTGTTTACCGGAAACGAAATTCACATGCCCGAGAATCCGTATAAACTAGATAAAAACGTAGTATTTTACTTTAAAGACGAAACAGAAAAGTATTATGTTAAAGAAATGCAGCACGCCGAGTACTTAAATCCAAACCAGCTAAACAGAAAATACTTTAAAACGCGATTTAGCATTCATATCAGCTTAAACAACCAATGCGAATTCGAGCATTGTTATTCTTTCAAATCAAACAATCCTAGAATCTCGTTTTACAAATATGCTCAAAATCCGCGCTTTCATCTCGTCGAAGAACACACCTTTATTTTTTCTTGCTAGCCAAACCAGCGCAAAAAAAAAGTGGTTTTTATTTTCATTGTTTTACAGTATTTGGCAGCCTCATACGTGGGGCAGATGTTTTCACAAACATTTCTCCGATTGAAACCTAAGAGGTGCGCGATGTCCGATCATCGAATCTATGAGAATATTGGGGCAGAAAAGATCAGAGTGAGTCACGCCACAAGACGGTTATTTCTGATTCTCAATGGACACGATCTTGGATCGCAAACGAAAGCAGTAGAAAATCCTCCAACTGTAAAGTCGTTGGAAACCCATGTCTTGTTGTTTCGCGGGGAAACTCCGAACTCTGGTCTGGTGAAAAGAATCTTACAGAGTAAGCAACAAGATGAACTCAACGCTGTCACGCAGGAATGCGCAAGAAAGATCACGAACATGAACGTTACGTATGAACGAAACTTTTCAGCCTGTCAATTGACAGCCTTGATAATGTACAAAACGGCATCGTTTCTATAATATAATAATATAATAATATAATATAATAATCTTTATTTCTTAAGATAAACAGTACATATCCTAAGTTACAAAATTGAAATAAATATCTATCTAAATTACACTATATACACGATTAAAAATATAAAAAATTTAAAAACTATTCCTATATACCATATTTAAAAATAATCCTATTACTAAAAGCATTCTTGAATCTGTCAGTTTGAATCTTAGGGCGTATAGTTGATTTTTTCTTAATTGATATTTGGTGTCTTTTGTCTTAGGTAAAATTGAAAACAGGGACATTCTGGGTCATTCGATCTTCTTGCGTAAAGTTTCTTATCAGCCTTTTCTAAAAGATCTCTTATCTTTATATGCTTGGACGTATACCTCCTCTTAAAACTTCGATCTAAGAAGTTCTGTATAACGGTTAGATCTGTATCGGAGGCTCCATATACCGGCAAAGCATACATAAAATTAGGCAGAACTATAGAATTAAACAAGTGATCTATTTCCACTTGGCTCATTCCCTCTTTGCGCAATGATCTTATCACAAACAATGACTTATTAGCCTTTATAACCTTGGCGCGCACGTGCGTACTGAACTTACAATTCTGTTGGAATGTAACACCTAAAATTGGCAATTCTTTGCATTGTGGTATATTATTAATTGGCGCTATGTCTTGATTGAAGCCTTTCTTGCGAAAAATAATTTCCTTGCATTTTGTCGAATTACATGCCATCCGATTGCGACTAGACCAGCTAAGGAACTGGTCTACTAAGTCAGTACGACACTGACCATTTCCCCATAAGGGAACAACAATGGTAGAATCATCGGCATATTTAAACAAGGCTGGACGGTCTGCTAGGCTTAATTCAATATCATTAATAAATACGTTAAAAAGATAAGGCCCACTAACGCTGCCTTGTGTTGTACCCCTGTTAACCTCACGCCACTGCCCTTCAAAACCATTATAAATAACCCGCTGCTGGCGTTTCCCAGAAAACTTAAATACCAGTTTACAATAATAGGATTCAGAGACAATGCGTTTCTAGAACACAAGCCTGTTAACGTCATTATCCATGAATGTGGGGAATACGAACAGTTGACGGAAGATAAGGCGTTTCATCTCCAGGTACCCGTGAATATTGGGGCATCATTTTTGAAGTATTTCAACCCCTTTTCAATGCGCAAAAGAGTACAGATGAAACACAAATTAGAGCATCTTGTTTGGGTCGACACTGTGCAATCATGGGTTCAAATGCCATGCGACGAAAACGTGACACGACATGAACTAACTCACGAAGCAAAACTCGCCTGCGACGTCTTAATTGAACAACGAAACGATTTTAACAATCATTGCATGAAATTTCGGCCCACCCATTGGTTACTACAACAATTAGCAGACAGACGGACTGACCTGAATTACGTTTACTCTCTTATCAAAAGACCCGTCACGGTAGTAACTTTAAAAGCTATTCCGCAAATTATGCACACCACCAAGGATCAAATACCGTCACTGTTTGACAAGAAACAACAAACTCTGTTGAAACGACCATTTGATAGACAAACACACCAACTCCAGGCAGCTAAAACATTCGACATGGTGTATCAAAAACCATGTAAAGTGAACAAAACAAGGCACACTTGTTTTTTGACCCACTGTCGTTGCCCAGACAGACCCAAAGAACGGCAAATAGTAGCCGCTCGAACGGTGCCACAAACGAAAAAACACAAACTCATCAAAGACTTGAACAGATTCGGAATTGAGTTTCCGCTCTTAACAACGCAAAAACGAAACATCACAGTGACAGCCGAACACGCCGAAGGCAGCATGCGGGTTTTACACTTTAAATACTTTGACGAACAACACGAGAAGAAACTAAAGTTCGTACTCGAAATAGTTGACCCAAACGCGCTCAACGTAGATTGTAAAGCCTATCGCTTTGACCCACACGCCAGCGATAGTCTGTTTTTGACGGACGACGATCAAACATTAACCATTTATCGATCGTTAACCCCATGCCAATGTAGGCACTAAATCTATTTATTGTAACTAGTCGTCTACAAAAACACACGTGTAAATTTCACTCAGTATAGGGTTATATAGATAGTAAAGTTTGTGTTCAAACTCATCATGTTTTAGTTGTTTCTTGGGCGCTTGCAAGATATATCACAAACATCTAGAACAGGAGCATCCACCTCAATCTCTTCCTCCTCCTCTTCTACTTCAACACGGTTGCGCTTGTAATGGGCAGACGAATAACGAGGATCAAACTCCCACGGCTTGTAGAGGGTGAAATCATCATCCACAAAGGCTGTGTCTGCAGCCCACTGAAAAAAACCACACGGCTGATCAGGTTTTTTGGTGGGGCAGCAAAAATAGACTTCTCCTTGTCTTTCTCCCTGCATCGCATATCCTGCGCGAACAAGAAGGCCATGCTTGCAGTGGGGCCATCTTTTCTGATGAATCTTGTGAAAAGTCATTTGATTGTTTATGGCTTTGGCCGCCGCGAGATTGGACGCGTAAAAATTACAACACCAAGGCCCGTCTTTGCTCGAATAGTCGGTCTGAACAGCACACTTGTAACCAGTAACGCCATCTTTATTCGAGACTTGCTGAGCAAAGCATCGCTCAAACCTCCCGTCACTCCGTTGTTTTAGGCAAGCACAATAAATTTGCTTTGATATCTTTGATGAAGACATGGTGCAAAGTAACAGACCTTTCGAGTCGCAAGCCTTTTATATACGATGTAAAATTGCCGCTCATTACGTAACCACCAGCGGCAATTTAGCGTTTCTCGTAATGTAAAACAAGCTCGCTTAAATATAGTGTTTGACCTCCACTTCTCCCATAAAGAACCAAGTCTACTAACAGGTCGATGCTATTCAATCTTCGTACCGAAGTCCACGTTATAACCAGCGGGTAAGGTCTTAGCACTGTTTTAGCAGAAACCATAAACATGTCGCGTAAGCAATCGGCTCGCATCTCTGTTTTAATGGCGTTGCAAACATGTTCGATCAAATCACGTTTTATGGAGCACTGCCGATCGTCTTTGCACATGTTTCTTGTAGCAAATTTCACAACAAACTTAGTTTGATTTCCCTCTTGCGTCTGTTTAAATAATTCGATACAACAGTCACTGTAGCATGAATTTGCATTTGGCTCGTAGTTACAGCATGTGTTGCTATAGGGCATCGGGAATGTTAATTTATTCAAAAACCTTTAAGAGAAAAACAAACATGGGTCAGAAAAACACGAAACAACTAACCTGAGCGGGGAAGAAGAAGTAGTTTGGTGTTCAACATACTTACAAATGATTCTCACGTGTAGGTCGAGGTTTGGCTTGCGAAGGAGTGCTGGTTAATTCGAGATTTTGAGTAATAAATACTGTTTGCAACAGCGGCAGCGGCAAAACGACGTAGAAACCTTCAATTTTCATTGGTTGATTCGACAGATGTCTATCATTTTGACGGATCGGTCACGTTTCAGCGGCAGCGGCGAAAGCGATCTGAAAAAGGGGGTGGGGCAAATGTCTGGATCGATCACGTGTGACAAGCAGCGGCACTTTATTCGTCTATATAAAGGCTTTAACCATATCAGTTGCGTTACTGTGTTGACCTCGTTTCCTACAATACTCACGCGGTTTTTTTTTTTTTTTTTCAGGAGGTGATCGAAATCTCCGATGATGAGGACGAATTAAGAGAAGTGATCGAAATCTCCGATGACGAGATAGAAACAATAGAAATCTCCGACGACGAGGAGCCTGCTGAAGAGGACGAATTCCCCATCCGCTGCGAAACGGCGGAGGATTATGTGGAGGCGTGGAGAGAGGGATATGGGAGACGCACAGAGGTGGCGGAGTGCGTTGTTTGCCTGAGGGAAGTTAATGAGCAGGAGGTTATGTCGTGTTGTCGAAAGACAGTTTGTGATCGTTGCTTGGAGGATTGGCGAGAGCTAAATCCCTACCAAGCACATCACCCGACCTGCCCCCACTGTAGAGAACCCCTCTACGACGACGACGACGACGTGTATTACAACTGGGACGAACCTGAACCCCTTCCTCCTTCTCCGAGATGGGAAGATTGGGTCCCACCTCCTCCTCATTCCCCCTCTTACTCCCCGAATCCCCCTAACAATGACGACAACACGGCATAACATTCGCCCACCCCTGTCTGACTCCCATGTCTCGCTCTCGTTGCCCTCCGCATAATTAATACCGTTTCGTAACGGATGGCTGGCAAGACAAGGCCAAGACCGCCATACATTATAGCAATTGTACATGAAGCAGCAACGATGTATATATGTATCTATGTAATTTTGAATTAAACATTATCATTTCCGTCCAATCAAACGACTCTTTTCTAAGCAGCGGCATTTTACCAGCGGCATCTCGAATTGTGAAATGAAACCGTGCAAAACGGCCCTTTTTGCCGCTGGTTACGTGCCATATATGGTAACCCTCTTTCCCCTCCAACCAATCCGGTTTGACCCGAACCACCCTATCAACCAATCAGTACCCTTCTCTCTAACCAGCGGCAAAAACGGCCGTCCTCTAATACTACTGATTGTTACGGATTCTATAGATAAATTCATCACACGATCGACGAGTGAATTCCACGGTAAATTTCACGCGAAAACTCACAAGTCGCGAAGTGACGAGTGCTACGTTTTCATTTAGTCAAGTGAAATTTAATGTGGAGTTCTGGAGTCGAGTGATTCTGCAGTCGAGAATTCAGACTATAGAATCCGTACCAATTATTCACTGTAAATCTTCCAAAAGATTTGGTATTATTTTAGTGAAAGTAATTCGAGCTTTGAACTTTCTTTGCGCGCGGGTAACCTGTGTTTTTGTCGACTTCAGCTATCAACGTCAACTCTCGCTTGTAAGAATTGAGCTATGGGATTCTGATTGAGACACAAGAAATTAACTGTAAAAGGGAGGTTTATTTAGTCTTGCTGCTAAATTGCGAAGATAGTGGCGCCGTTTCGCGCCTTCCCGGTGCTGCTCCTCGGCGCATCTGGTCAGCGGTTATTCGAGGTAACGACTGCGCAATATTGTGGCGGGCAAACCGTTTGGAACCGTTAAAACATTGCAAGAACTTCAACCAGAAGATAAGTATGCTTTTTGTTCATTTGTGTTCGTTATTGAATACAATATGTATTAACTCTGGGCACTTTGTGTCGATCGTTCTTCCCTTTTCAGGTGTTTGAAGGCCTCAGCGAAGGAAATAGAACTAGAGAAGCGAAGTCGAACTCGAGAGGCAGCTACAATAGTTATAAGCGAGAAAACCATGGACATGGTAAAGTCTTACTTAAGTCCTCTATCTCTCTCTGACTCTGTTACTTTATAGCATTGTCTTTGGCTATTAAATCAAATCAAAAGAACGTTTTAGTCGGCAAACGTAGGGATATTTTAAGTATGCATTTATCCTTGTGTCTTGTATCTCTTGTACCCTAGGATTTCATAAGCCTTCATCAGGCACTGAGGTTTTTGGCTGAGGCTGAGGTATGTACATTTGGTGCAAATACTTGTGTTTTAGTATCTCATGTAAAACATGCATTGCTCGCCATTTAAGTATGGTGCTGAATTAAATTTTCCCTGGGATTTCATAATCCTTCTTAGAAAACTATCAGGCACTTTTTCAATTTTGGCTGAGGTATGTGCATTTTGAGTGCAAATCCTTGTGTTTTGGTATCTCATGTAAAACATGCACTGCTCGCCATTTATTGTGCTAAGTAAATTTTCCCTGGGATATCATAAGCCTTCTCAGAAAACTAATCAAGCACTTTTTGGCTGAGGTATCTGCATTTTGAGTGCAAATCCTTGTGTTTTGGTATCTCATGTAAAACATGCACTGCCCGCCATTTATTGTGCTAAGTATATTTTCCCTGGGATTTCGTAAGCCTTCTTCAGAAAACTAATCAGGCACTTTTTGGCTCAGGTACGGGCATTTTTAGTGTGTGTGTTTTGGTATCTCATGTAAACATGCATTGCTTGCCATATTTTTGGTCATTAAATTTTCCCTGGGATTTCATAAGCCTTCTCAGAAAACTAATCAAGCACTGTTTGGCTGAGGTATGTGCATTTTGAGTGCAAATCCTTGTGTTTTGGTATCTCATGTAAAACACGCACTGCTCGCCATTCATTGTGCTAAGTAAATTTTCCCTGGGATTTCGTAAGCCTTCTCAGAAAACTATGATCAGGCACTTTTTGGCTCAGGTACGGGCATTTTTAGTGTAAGGCTGTGTGTTTTGGTATCTCCTGTAAAACATGCATCACTTGCCATATTTTTTGGTCATTAAATTTTCCCTGGGATTTCATAAGCCTTCTCAGCAAACTAATCAAGCACTTTTTGGCTGAGGTATGTGCATTTTGAGTGCAAATCCTTGTGTTTTGGTATCTCATGTAAAACATGCATTGCTCGCCATTTATTGTGTTAATTAAATTTTCCTTAGGATTTCATACAATTAAGCCTTCTCAGAAAACTAATCAGGCACTTTTGGCTGAGGTATGTGCATTTTGAGTGCAAATCCTTGTGTTTTGGTATCTCATGTAAAACATGCATTGCTCGCCATTTATTGTGCTAATTAAATTTTCCTTAGGATTTCATACAATTAAGCCTTCTCAGAAAACTAATCATTCACATTTTGGCTAAGGTACAGACATTTTTAGTGTAAGGGTGTGTGTTTTGGTATCATGTATTTTCCCTAGGATTTCATAAGTCTTCTCAGAAAACTAATCAGGCACTTTTTGGCTGAGGTATGTGCATTTTGAGTACAAATCCTTGTATTTTGGCATACATTTACTGTATATCTTTACTGTATACCTCCTGGGTACATTTTTCGGGATTTTCACATACAGTTGTTGCATTTGAAACACAATCTCCAGGTTTTGGAGCTTTCGGGGTTGGTGGGTATGTTTTGGTATCTCATGTAAAACATGAATTGCTTGCTAAAAAATGACAACAAAGATTTGCTTGCAGTTACAGTGACAACAGCAACAATATTTCTTATTGTGTAGACATTATTTGTCTGTCTTATTTCTTACAGAATACAAGCTGCACCGCAAACATGAACTCTAGCCGGTTTTTCAACCTGTGATTTGGTTTGTAAAGTTAGTGTTAATGCCTCTTGTTTTTACTATTCGCCGTTATCACGCAAAATTGATTAATAATATTCAATAGTTATCAGAAAATGAAATCCAGTTTTCAATTCTACACATCCGTATTAGTAAAATTGCAAAGTTTGAAAAGAATTGTTTGAAAACTGGCTGAGATATGAAATTTTTTTTTTGAGATATTTCTGGCTTACTTTTTACAAAGAAATGTATACGTCAAATTGAGGCTGGAACGGCATTGATGCCCTTCCACCCTCGTTTCAATGTATTTTCCCATACATTTCTTGCAAAAAAATAAGCCAGAATACGAAGTTTTGAAAATTCACATCTCACTCAGTTTTCAAGCAATCTTCACAAAACTTTGAAATTTTACTAATACAGGTGTGTAGAATTGAATACTGGATTTCATTTTCTGATAACTATTAATATTATTAATCAATTTTGCATGGTAACGGCCTATAGTGTATACAACATCTATTTAAAACAATTTTTTAAAAGAAACCCAAAGTTCTGAGTTCTTGTTATCATTAGAAAATATGTCAGTATTCAATCCTGAAATAGACGTTTTAAGCAACCATTTCCTTATAGATGTTCAATGTGTAGATTATTATAGTGTGCATACAGATATTGTATAAATTTGATTGTATTAAATTAATAATTTGAATAAATTGACTGCAGTTTTCATTGCTAAACAATCTCTTCTGGTAGGGGTCTGAAACAGTCCTAACTGGAAGGCTATTTAGCTATTCTGTGAGTACTGTATCAGACCTTATTTTGGAGTCAGTACTTTGCAATAAAATGGTCATTGCTAGTAGGTCCAAATCAGTACCACATCCAAGGATCTAAAACGGACCAAATAATAGGTTCCATTTTTGAGGCATCGAAACAGTACCAGTTTAAAGGTCTGATTTAGCACCACTTTTGGGTATCGTAATAGCACCAACCTGGATACTATTTTGGCTCTATGTGAATACTGAATCAGGCCTCTGTTGGAACTAATTTGGCCTCCCGGAGAGGACTGAAACGGTTCTATAGAATGGTTCTGTTTTGGTACTATCTATAAGGGTCTAAAACAGACCCAAAATGAGTTCCATTTTTGAGGCAGCGAAACGGCCCCTTTTTTAGGTCTGAAACAGTTCTCTCAAAATTACAGTGTGGCGCTTAAATGGAATGCGTTCGAATGTCGTTACACGCATGTGTATCTTGGCAAGGACAAATGAAAACCCCCAAAAGCCCTCAAGTGATACGCCTGGTTGGCAGTCAATATGTTCGAAAGAAGTGAGTTCGACGTTACAAGCTGCATAGAAATTCGTTTTTGGGCTGCGCTTCACGCACATGAATCATGATAATTTGTAGCGCGTGAAGAATAAAACCAACAGGCTTTTTTACTACACGCAGAAAATAAAAAGTTTATCTTTTCTTTGGAGGCTTGATGAAATGCGTTTATCAAAATAAAGGCGCGTTTCGCCATGTTGCAAAAGTGTCCCCGGGGGCCTGGAGCTTTAACAACGTCCCTGGTGACCGGGAAAATAGTAACATTTAAAACTTAGTGAATGTTAAATTGGGAGGCCGTGATGTCAATTGACTGGTGCATGACAGAAGTAAGAAAAAAGTAGTTCTGTATTAAGAAGAAAGAAAGAGACATTACATCACTTGGACAATAGTCTATCTAACAGGTTTTTTTAGAAATAAATTGCATGGGGAAGGGTCCCAATTTTTTTTACCTATGACTGGGGGAGGGTCCCAATTTTTTTGTTATGTTCAAGGGCAGGGTCCTAATTTTTTTTAGCCTTCTTTGAAAAAAATGGGAGCCCTCCCCCCCGGTAAATAATGACACGTCCCTTAGTACGTGACATTTGATATAAATCCCACTCGTGATATGTCTAAACAGTTTGTAATTTCACGAGCCGTCTTCGGCGGTTTAGACATATCACCGTGGTATTTATGCCAAATATCACTACAAACCATGCTACAGTATTACCTATACCAATAAAGAGCCCCCGGCCCCACTTTGAAAACCGTTCCGCCGTCCCTGGGACAGGCCCTTTATTTGCTTCAAAATGGAGCCACTAGGACCCCAACGCATTGGGCAATAAATCTTTCGTTTTCTTCTTAAATCCTTAGCTGGGAATATCGATTAAAAGGGCTTTTTACCTTAAAAGCCGTTTGCAGCACGAGTACTCATCGCCGCCATCTTGGAAATTACCCAGAAAACCCTGGAACTCTGCCTCGTTTCCAGGGTAATTTTCCCAGAAACCAATTCGGGTTTACATCTTTTCGCGCTATTTCTTCTTGAGTGAGGTTGTTGTGTAGCGCGGTGTTAAATATCACTTACTTCTTTCTCCAAAATCGCTTCAATGAATGGGGAAAGCGAACTCCGTTCGATTGACGATATCGAACGAAAGCTTTCAGAGGTTGAATTCCCGATCGACGGGGTCATCCCGCCTCGACTAAAGGAATGGTTTAGGTTATACCCAGGTTGTAATTCTTATAAGAATCTTATAAGATCTTATAAGATCTTATAAGATCTTATAAGATCTCAAGAGAATCTTATTAAGCTGGTAAGATCTTACAATAATCTTATAAAGATACAAAAATTCTTAATAAGATCTTATTAAGACTTAAATTCTTACAAGATCAAATAGGAATCTTATTAAGATCTTATAAGAATATTATAAGGTGGTAAGATCTTATTATAATCTTATAAGCAATCATGTGATCTTATAAGAATCTTTTCAAGATACAAGATTTCTTAATAAGATCTTATTTAAGACTTAAATTCTTACAAGATCAAATAGGAATCTTATTAAGATCTTATAAGAATATTATAAGGTGGTAGATCTTATAATAATCTTATAAGCAATCATGTGATCTTACAAGAATCTTTTCAAGATACAAGATTTCTTAATACATAAGATCTTATTAAGACTTAAATTCTTACAAGATCAAATAGGAATCTTATTAAGATCTTATAAGAATACTGTTAATGGTTTAGATCTTACAATAAACTGACATTATTGATTGTGTGATCTTATAATAATTTTTAAAGATAAAACATTTCTTAATAAGATGTTGTTAAGACTTAAATTTTTACAAGGTCAAATAGGAATGTTGAATGTTACTAAAGATCTCATAAGAATTTTATTAAGATAAAAAATTATTAATAGATGATTTCTTATCACTGACCAAATAAAGGCTTTAATCTTATCAAGATCACATTTATCAGTCTTCAAAGATCATTAAGAATAAAATGAAATGTTTTTGTAAAAGAAACTCACCATCCTCCATGGTGGGGTGTATTCGTTGAAAAGCAGATTTTATAGGATTATTCAAAGCTTCAAGAGGCTAGATTCCACTAAGAAAATAGCACAAAAAAGCGTTTTTTTCTATTTGATAGTTTTTTCACAGATCCCTAATGATCCCCCTATCAAGGAACTCGATATTTTAAGAAATTAATCTACCACTTTTGAAATTCCAGTGGAAGCCCCTTTTTCGATAGATTTTTCCATACATTTACTGTATTTGCTGGAACAGTTTCAACTTTGGCTTCCATTATTTTCACTTTGGGCCCCCCTTTCATGGAAATACATTTTATACATTAGCTTCTATACATATTAGTACATATTAGTAAGCTTATTCTATTGGGCTTTAGTCAAATCACACTAGTGGTCTATTATCAATGCTGCGTTCTGATTGGTTGAGCTACTAGTAGGCTATAAGTTATAGCCTACTAGTAGCGAAAAGTGTCGGATTTGAAAGCCAGAAGATGGCAAATGATCAGAACAAAAGCGTTTTTTGGCATTACAAATTTACCTACTAGTGTGATTTGACTAAAACAATATTCCTCTCGCCCTCATGGCCTCTGAGTCAATAGTCCATTCGGGCTCGAGGAATAATTGTTAAATAGCTGGTGGACGTATGTGGTTGGTTTGTCCATAGGTAAATTATACTGCCTCTAGGGCATCAAAAGCTATTACAGATGGTAAAATGAACTTGTTATAAAGGTCCAGAGGATCCCAGAGCCATTAGCCTATTCAGCAAGAGGCAAGATAGGTAGAGAGATAGTTAATTGGTTAAAACGTTGCAGCCAAAAGCTGAATTATGCTAAAACTTATAATTAAATTAGATAAGAACTAGGAAATATAAAACAAATAGATCCCGTTTTTGGTGCGTAATGTACTCTAACAGATTCACCGAAGACGTCACAGAATGTCATGAACAACAGTCACGCAACTCGACGGCGTCTCATAGCGTACTATATATTTACCTTTATTATCCAGCACATCGATGCACTGACCAAATATGGTCATTGGAACGCCAATAGCTGTCTTCTGTACACGACAGCTATCCTGCGATATCCGTCTCTGAGGAAATGTATGATGTTTTGAGCTCGTAAATAATACACAAAAGTCATGTTTTTCGGGGGTTTTTGTGCTATCGATGTGCTGAATAATAAAACAATTATCCTGCTCGATTTTGCAGAATATCGCCTGATTTTAGCTAACTCGGACTTCGTCCCTCGTCGGCTAAGTATCAGACGATATTCTGCGCAATCTCGCAGGATAATGGTTAAATATTTTGCTAATGAAATTCTGTGACGTCATCTGTGTCTCTATTACAGTACTCACGCACACAAACGAGATCTATTTATTAAAAGTAAGCGCAAATACAAAAGTTAAAATATTCTAATATTACTGCGGTTTTCACAATTCTGCGAAATCTCACTATCGATTTCCAACCGTAGAACCGCCTTCTGGTTTCCGTCGATCAAACTCCCGAGTCTTTTTTCGTTACTCTGTGCTCTGCCAGCGCCTAAGCAGTGCTAAAATGGCTTCCTGTCTCGCCAGCAACGGTTACGTGCTGGCCAATCAAAAGCACAAAGAGTAACGACGAAGAGACTCGGGAGTTTGATTGACGGAAGCCAGAAGGCGATTTGACGGTTGGAAATCGTTAGCGAGAGTTCGCAGAATTATGAAGTAACAGGTACTATCAAAACAGATAGAGCTTCAATCGCGCCGTTGAAATTTCGAGCCCACAGGTCGCTGTTCTATATCACATGACCAACAATTTGACATGACTAAGAGAAAATGATCATGTGACTAAGCACTGACTGTTTATTGGCTGAAAGACAGCAAGCCTAGGTCACGTGACAACTATTTAGACATCACGTGATAGAAATTTGCAACCCACGGGCTTGAAATTGAAACAGCTCGATTGAAACACTACCTGTGTTGATAGTATTTGTTTAAAAGCGTTCTTGTATATGAAAGACTTATTTGTTCTTTCGGACCTGAGAAACGGCAATGAAAAGGTATGCTTTCTCCTTAAATTTATATTACAAACGTTGGGAGGCGGGAGCAAACTGTGGGTGGAATCGGCACGCGAATTTTTCCATTTTTCCCAAGATGAAACAATACGATTTTGTAGATACCCCGCGCGCGGTCTAGGTAAATAACGCAGTTAAATCCATGGGATATTTCATAAGCACTGGTTTGAAATGGAGATAATAACATCTGGATTTCCGCCATCCCTTCACTCTCGATCGTACCTCACTTTGCGAGAGGAGACGTCTACAATTCACAACAAGATTTTCTTATCCGTTACTTGTTTTAGTAATCCAAAATCGGTCAGTAGAATCTGAATGGTTAAGTTTCCCAGTAAGACGTGCAGGTACATGATTCCATGACAGCACACGCTCCCCCAAGCAAAAAAAAAAAAGCGCGAGAACGCCAAATCCAGATATAATAACCTGTCGCCACAACTGTTTAGGAAGGCGAGTGTTATCTTGGAAACGTTGTAAAGAAAGGTTTTTACTTGGATGAAAAATCTCAGGTGAATTCAGACGCTTCCTATCACAAAATGTGATACATCGAGAGCGAAGGGACGACTGAAATTCCTTTCTCGTACCCAGAGCTCCCCGGCTCGTCACCTCGCGGGGGAGGCTCTGGTGACATCCACCGACGCATGCCTAAAAGAAAATGGTGGTTTTATGGTCTCACAATTACTTTTAGAGTGTTCAAGTCGAAGGCATAGTTGAAAAGACGACTAGGAAACGAATGCCAGTGCGATTTGATAATACGTTTTTATAAAGCAAGGTTAAGCTACTTTTATGTACGCATGCGCACCATTTTAGTCAATCAGCGAAGGCCCTCCAATGGATGTCACCAGAGCCTCCCTGCGAGGCGACGAGCCGGGGAGCTCTGGTTCGAGAATGCTGAAATTCAGTCAGACCCCTAGACCCCTATTGCCTTTATATTATATCTAATCGTGCTCATATGAATTGTCTAAACAGTTAAGAAGCCTCTACCTGGGCCGTCTCCAGGTATGAACATACACCTGTTCATCACTCTAGAACATCTTATGACGGTATTGGTGTTTGACTCAATAACGTCCACAAAATGACTTCCCAGAACGTTTCTATGGAGCAAATCTCGTACAACCGGATCACCAGGTTGTCGGGGAAGACCAGTGCATACATTCGCACCAGCGAGGCGATACTTATTGACCAGTGTGAAAGATGTGTTCTCTTGGAGTAGGAAACAGACGACTCTGCCATATTGGACTGTTGCTGTGCCTTCTTCTGAGAACTCAATGATGAAGCTACATGAGTTCCCTTTTCGTGGGTACATGAGACTATGATATATGAGTTGATCTTTCTTCATTCGGTAAGATATTGTGTACTCAGTGTTTCGTGTTGTTCCTCCAAAGGCAGGATCCAGAACGTCATGGTAGGTTGGCAATTTCCTTTTGAGGAAAGGCTCAACAGGCTTACTGTACCATCTACACGTCTAGCATTTGTGGTCACATTAAGTAACTGACTAACCATCCTTTTAGTGTCATGATTGCAACGGCACTTGTCTGTGACAAAAGCTTTGTAGGTCTGGCTGATGAGAAGCTTTTCCACCATCTGACGTGGTATCCCTCTGGTGCCATTAAAAAGACTCCTTAAACGCGCGATGAATGATTCGAAAACAAAAGCAGTTTATATGAAAGGGGTCCATTGTCTAACACTTGTGCTGGCAAGTGAAGAAGCGCATGGCTGTTATACGTACATTCCTTCTCGCTATAGAGTTCTGGAATCAGTCGGACAAAGGTGTCTACAAGGATCTGAGCAGTATCTACAGCAACCCTACAAACAGATCCTGAGTGCAAAAGACGGAGAGCTGTTGATAGTAGCGCAAAATGGCAGAAGTGTTCCACTGGTAAAGCATTTTCCAGCACAGCCTCACGAAGGCAAGGGAGTCCAAAAAATAGCAGAAACATCCGGAATTCCGATGCTTTCCAGTGCTTGGAATCACCGACACTACGCGGCTTCCTAGTGAAATCATGTGGCACCTTGATTGCGAGCAACCTTTCGTCTATCTGGCCTACAAATTGCGAGAGACTGTATGGCTCATTCGAGTGTTCTCGACTAAACCAAAGACGGAAAAGTTGTCTTTTCATTACACCCTCGCATACGCAATGAATCCAGTCAATTGGAGAATTGTCAGGAATAGAAAGAAGCGTCCCAAATACGTTTGTTCCTTTAACACCAAAAATAGCGTTTCCACATCTATCTGCGACCTCTCCCAGGTGACGAGTTTTCTCTGCAGTTCTTAGAGGTTGCGCATTAGTTGAATACTCGTAAAGCCGCGCCCTGAACTCTGGCTCATATCGGCCGGGGTGTTTGCACGGTATGTCAGACGCGCAGTATGCACTACAAGAATTCGCAACAAAATTGCGTTGCGAGTTGCAAGAAAAATTGCCTCGTGTAAAATGGCCTTTAGTCGCAATAGACGAAATAGGAGATCCCATGTCCCAGTGGCGAAGACAAAGAGACTCATGAACACTTTCATATATTGTAATTGTAATTAATTAGTTATACATGTACATAGTTTCAATATTTTATCTAGATTTTAAAGTTCTTATATATTTTAGTACTTTGGTAAAGATTAATTTAATTCACCCTTTGGCTGCAATTTTAATTCTAATAAACTATCTATATCTATCTAAATGTTAATTAGGAAGCCTTATTTTTCTGCCGACAAAAGACGCAAAGAATCAGAAGAAAACTGCTTTAGCACGAAATCAGTTAGCTTATAGTATTTTTCGCTCAAATGGGTGTATCTAGCTTGCACGCGCCCTCGATGACACCATTTTCGAACGAACAGCGCGTGTCTATGCACAGAACAGAGTTCGCTGCGCAAAACAGAGGAATGACAGAAAAACCTTAAAGCGCCTCTTCGTATGGAAGAGTTTAGTAAAGTTTTTATTTTCACTGACGTTCACCAAAGAAGGGACTGCAAAATCAGTGGAACAATTCGGGCATTTCTACTTTCTAACTCAAAGACCGAAAAGGGTTGTAAAGTTTCCTTCTTTTTCAAGTTGTAATTTTCCATCTCAAACTTGTGTTACGAAAAAGCATAATCATAATCATAGGTCTACCTTTTTCCAAAAAGGCCACTTTTTACTTAATTTCAAGATTGATCAAAAACAAGTTTTTTCGACTCAACAAATGTCCATGTTTGTCGTCATCTTACTACAGCACTGGTAAGAACGATATGGGTTGCCTATTTCCAATTGAAAAGTTAAAAGGGGTAACTTTTAGGGAGCTCTTAAGGAGCACTTATGCCACACCCTTGAAGTGTACCCCTTGAAGACTGTAGCCCCTTATTCGTGTTGCACCCTTGTAGCACACCCATAGGTGGATTAAGGGGGGGAGGGGGTGTTCAGGGGGCCCAGGCCCCCTTTTTCGATACATCTACTGTATTTGTGAGAGCGGTTACAACTTTGGCCTCAATTTTTTTAATAACCCCCCCCCCCCCCCCCCTCCTTGACCCCCCCCCCCCCCCCCCCCCCCCCCAAGGGCATACACTTCAAGGTGTGGTATAAATATAAGTCGTTTATTTTTTAATATAAATATAAGTGCTACAGTGCCAAGGGGTGTATATTACAAAGGTACATGTGGCATGTATAAGGGGTACATTTTCTCGGTTCTGTAAATAACAAAATGTTTTAAACAAAAGGGCATCAGATTTTATGATAGGTCAACCGAAGTTCTAAACGTTGCCCTCTTCATCTTTCGATTAAAAATAGGCCACCCATTTTGTTCTTACTGGCGCTGTATTAAGATTTTCTTAGTTTCTATGTTTTAAGAACAAACAAAAAATTTGAAAGACAAAACAGATAAAAAGGGTACCCTTTTCCTTGTTATTGAAGGTGCAAGACAAACAAGGTACCCTTTTTCATAAAAACTGTTTGATATGGAAAGTGAAAACTTTTTGGGCCTTTTTGGTCTTTGAGGTAGAAAGTAGAATTGCCGGAATGTTCCACTGATTGAAAGGGTACCCTTTTTTGTTCTGATTTAAAAGATGCAAGATGAAAAAGGGTACAACTGTTTGATATGGAAAGTGAAGTAGAATTTCGGGAATGTTTCACTGAATCCTTTTTATCTGTTAAATCATTTGTTGCAGAAACATACAAACTCAAAAATGTCCACATGTTTTCTCTGTCATCTAAACTACAGTGCCGGTTAGAACAAAATGGGTGGCCTTTTTTAAATGATAGGTGAAAAGGGCTTACTTTTAGGGCTTCGGTTGACCTATCCATGCCACACCCATAGGTGGATTTAGGGGGGACCCGGGCCCAACATTTTCGATAGATTTCCACATACATTTACTGTATTTGCAAGAGCAAGGTTTCAACTTGCCACCATTTTAATTTTACTCTGGGCTCCCCTTTTTGGAGATCCTGGATCCGCCCCTGACACCCTTGTAATATACCCCCTTGAGCACTGCATGTAGCATGTATATTATGCCACACTCTTGAAGTGTACCCCCTTGAAGACTGTAGCCCCTTATCTATGCCACACCCTTGCAGTTAGACTGCTTGTTGTCCATTCTTTGGCAGATAAAAAAAGCGGCAATGGCTTGAAGTATAGAAGGCACAAGCGAGAGCCAAAGGCATGTTAACGCACAGCCTGCTTGCGGAACACCACCTTGCATACTATAGTCCTTATTCATGCCATACCCTTGTAGAGTACCCCCTCCAAGGAAGAAAATTTGACAACCCTTTTCAGTCTGAGTTAGAAAGTAGAATTGCCACTGTTCCACTGTCCCCCCCCCCCCACCGCCCCCCTCCCCACACACACACAGGAAAATGTCTTCCTCTTCCGCGTGCTGCACGTGCCGCGCGTATTTGTGGGAAGCTCTTCCCTCTGTTGTTTTTAACGGTTTCTCAAGTAAATATATTAGGAAATGTCTTCCTTTTATGTGTCCTCTATCATTGAACATGTGTCAGATTGGTCTGATAGTGATGATTGTTGTGGGGCGAAACGTCGGCGATTGTCGGTGGCAAGTAGTGGACATTCGTCCAGATTTCTCGACAGATAGCGAACACGAGAGATCTTTAATGCGACAGTCAAAGTAAACCCCAAAACCCCCCACCCCGGGATGTGTGGGGGCATTAGACTGACATTGGTACTAAAACTTCCAAATTCCCCACCATGTGGGGACAGGTTTTATGGGCTAAAAAGCAGGAAATCCCCCACCCCCTGGGGCAGCCCAAGAGATGCTGCATTGTTATAATTCATCAGTCGTTCAAAGCCAAAGACTACTAGTGAGGAATCCACATGGTAATATGGGAGATATTTTCATCATTCTACTTTTATCAAACTCTGTGTAACTGGACTCCTATGTGCTTTCTGGCTCACTCAATAAAAATCCCTCACATTTGGCAAACCCAACGGAGCTCAGGCGGTCGCTAGCTTGTCATGACAGCTCTGCTGTATTCCCAATAGATATTTTGTATCAAAAGCACGCCTATAACATATTGATCATAGTTGTAGCTTTCTTCTGTTAATACAAAGGGAAAATCTAAGCTAAATTAGTGCTAAAATCATCAAATCTTTTATTTTGGAAACTTCAGAAATTTGCGTTAAGATCTGAGAAAATAATACCCCCTTGAGATGTAAAGATAAAACAACCACCTACAAAGCAATGGCATGCTTGACAGTAATGTTAACTGCACATTTCTGTCTTTTACCGCAGTTTCTCAATGTTGTTATTAATTGATGTACATGATGAAATAAATCTGTTCTTTCGAGTTTTCAGAGAGAAGAGACCCAGGTATGCATTTCCGTGTAGGCAAGAAAACTGGCCGCCATTTTTTTTCTGAGCTAATCCCCAACTAAAGCCCCACATCCCTTGGTGAGGGATGGCAAATGAGCTAATGCCCTACCTACACAGGACAAAGATAACCACTAAAAAGGATCTAAATCCCCACCAAAGCCCCACATATCCCGGGGTGGGGGTTGGGGGGGGGGGGGGGTCGGGGTTTACTTTCACTGGTGCATTAGTGATACTGATGGCGAGGACAATGTAAACCTATTGTAAATTGTAAAGGATGACCCATTAAAATTGATCAATATAACAGCCTTGTGAAAACAATGTTGCACAGTAAGCTTATATGTTTAAGAAAACACACAGTGAACTATCAACGGAGCTCACCCATTGCTAGACGTTCTTAAAAGTCGCTTAAAACGATTTTTTAAGTTGGGTTGAGCTCATCGCTTACCGATGAGCTCATTAGAATCGTCTGAACCGATGATAAGTTGCTCCGACGAATGTCCACTACTTGCCACCGACAATCGCCGACGTTTCGCCCCACAACAATCATCACTATCAGACCAATCTGACACACGTTCAATGATGGAGGACGCGGAAGAGGAAGACATTTCATTTACTCGAGAAACCGTTAAAAACAACAGAGGGAAGAGCTTCCCACAAATACGCGCGGCACGCGCATGAAACCGAGGCAATTACCCAGAAGACACCGTAACGTAACCTTCCCCAACCTTGCTTGGTTTTCGCGCCTTTTCTGTTCAACTGTAAGTACTTCGTCTAGCTCTCACAGTTTAATACACTTTTTTTGCCGACAAGATGAACAGTAAGAGCGAAAGACTCCAAGTCAAAGCTTTGCAAAACGGTAAGAACTTTTACTTGTCAAGCTGCGTCCTTAAAAACTCTTACAAAAATGGTTGAACTAATAACAGGTAAGTTAACTTAGCGACTCTGTAGTTAAATTCGTTCAGGGTCATAGACTTTCTACTGCAAATACCAAAGTCTCCGTACACTCTTTTGGAGGAAGTACAGTTGAAGACATGACAGATTATATTCAACCGTCTCTCAGGAGAAAGCCCGACGAAGTTATTTTCCATGTTGGGACGAATAATCTGTCTACTGATGAACCCTTAGAAATTGCTAACAAAATTGTTGGTTTAGCAAAGCTGGCTCAAGATTCTTCAATCAAGGTAACGCTTTCTTCTATTACTACTCGTGATAGAAAAAATGAAAACTTTAAAGCCAAGATTAATCGTGTCAATAATTATCTCAAGGACTTTGCAAACAATAATGACTATGGTTTCATCAACAACGATAACATTGAGTCAAATTGCTTAAACAAGAGTCTCCTACATTTAAATTCTGAAGGCACTCGTAAGCTAACTGATAATTTTAAAGCTCATATAAGTAAGTGATTGCTTTGTCACAACGAGGCCGTACCTTTACCCCTGATATTATTACAAGTAATCCACCCTGTGAGTTTTTTCCTAGTTGTCGTGGTTTTAAAATTGCTTGTTTAAATATTAATAGCCTCTCACTTCATAATGACGAGCTCCGGATCGTTTTGGACGAGAAACGTCTTGATGTATTGGCTATTAATGAAGCTAAACTCGATGATAATGTTAGCGATGGAGAATTAGCCATTGAGGGTTATGATATTGTGCGGCGTGATAGGAAAGAAAACGGACGGAATGGGGGTGGTGTCTGTTTTTATATTCGCTCAAATATTGATTATATCGCTCGTAATGACTTAAGTTCTGAGATTTTAGAGATTCTCTCGATTGAGATCAGGAAGCCTAACGCTAAACCCTTCATTATAACAACTTGGTACAGGCCACCTGATTCTCTAGTTGAGTTGTTTTCGATTTTTGAAGCCTATATTGGCAAACTTGATTCTGAGGGTCTTGAGCATATAATTTTAGGAGACATGAATGCAAATTATCTTACACCCACCGACTCTACTACAAAGGCGCTCTTGAATGTTACTGATATTTATAATTTAAAACAGTTGATTAGTGAGCCCACTCGTATTACTGACAAAAGTAGTAAAGCAATAGATCTCATTTTCACCAATCATCCAGAGAGCGTGGTTTGTAGTGGGGTATCCCATCTGGGCATTAGTGATCACAGCCTGATATATGTTTATCGTAAGTTAGCCATTCCTCCTGTGTCTAAAGGTATTAATACTGTTATAATGCGTGATTTTAAACATTTTGATAGGGAGAGTTTTCGTTATGATCTATTATCCTCTTTATCCACGGGCAATATTATGGGCACGACTGACCCGAATGTGATGTGGTCCGAGTGGAAGTCATCTTTTTTGAACATCTGTAATAAGCACGCTCCCATTCGTACCAAACGCACCCGTGCCTGTAAGAGTCCCTGGATAAATAGTGAACTTAAAAAACTCATTCATTCCAAGAAATGTCTTAAAATAAAAGCCACCCAGTCCAATAAACCAGCTGACTGGAGTGCATATAGGACTTTTAGAAACCAAGTTCATGAAAAAATAAGAAACGCTAAAAACTTGTATTATACAAATTCTTTTAGAACTTTTGAGGGGAATTCTCGTAAAACGTGGCAAACAATTAATCAGTTAACTGGCCGTAAAAGTAATAAGGCTACAATCAATAGTGTAAATGTCAATGGCGAAGTGATGAGTGATCCAGCCCATGTCGCTGAGGTCTTTAATACTTATTTTTCTGAGATAGGTCCTGAGCTTGCTAAATGTGTAAAGGAAGTAGATTGTTGTTTTGATGACTATTTATCACCTACTGAGAAATGCTTCCAGTTGCAACAAACCAATAGCCAGCAAGTACTGTCTCTTTTGTCTAAGTTATCGAAGACCAAGGCGACTGGGCTGGACAACATTTCTGCCAGACTTTTAAGGGAGTGCACTGATCTTATTGCCAGACCACTCTGTGCTATTTTTAACCAATCTGTCATCACTGGCGTTTTTCCTACAGAATGGAAAAACGCCAGAGTAATTCCGCTGTATAAAAACTCTGGGGAAAGATCTGATTTGTCTAATTATCGACCTATTTCAATCATTCCTGCCATTGCCAAGGTTTTTGAACGTATTGTATACAATCAGTTTTATGCATACCTTAATGATAATAACTTAATTACCAGTTGTCAGTCTGGCTTTAGATCTATGCACTCTACTGTTACAGCCTTATTGGAAGCCACTGATTCATGGTCGTTAAACATTGATAGGGGTTGTGTTAATGCTGTTGTTTTTCTGGATCTCAAAAAGGCCTTCGACACAGTTGACCATAATATTCTTTTGTCAAAGTTGCGTTATTTTGGCCTTCATGGCACAACTTTACAGTGGTTTGCCTCGTACCTGGGTAATCGTTCTCAGGTATGTCAGGTTAACGGTCAAAATTCTTCACCAGCTTTTGTGAAGTGTGGGGTCCCCCAGGGAACAATTCTTGGCCCACTGTTGTTTTTACTCTATATTAATGACCTGCCAAACTGCTTGTTGCACTCCCAGCCGAGAATGTACGCTGATGACACCAGTATAACGTTTGCCAGCGACGACCTGGGGGTCATCAATGTGCATATGAATGAGGACCTGGACGGTATTAATAAATGGCTAGCCGCAAATAAGTTGACACTTAATATGACTAAAACTGAGTTTCTTCTCATTGGCTCCTGGCAAAGATTAGCCCACCTACCGGGTTCTCCTAGCCTTGCTATTGATGGCACTCCGGTCAGTCAAGTACCCTGTACGAAATCACTTGGTGTCATGATCGATAAAAATCTTGGCTGGGAGGAACATATTAATAGTATATCTAAAAAGATTTCTTCTGGCATTGGTGCCATTAAACGTATTCGGTCTGTTGTTCCCCGCGAGACCCTGCTTACTACGTACAATGCTATTGTCCAACCACATTTCGACTATTGCAGTACTGTTTGGGGCAACTGTGCCGGGGGCCTTAGTGATAAGCTCCAGAAGCTCCAGAATCGCGCTGCGCGTATCATAACCTTCTCTAGCTACGATACCAGTGCCGTTACGCTATTTCGAGAGCTTGGTTGGTTTAATTTGAGTGATCAACGCAAAGTAACTAAATCACTATTTATGTACAAAACACTCAATAACCTTACTCCGAGCTATCTCACTTCTAAATTCTCCTGGCGAGACAATTCTTGTTATAATTTAAGGAATTCTGAAAACAAGTTAACGGTGCCGCTCCCTCGTACTGAGTATGGCAAACGAAGCTTTAGTTACAGTGGAGCGGCACTGTGGAATGATTTACCAGTTGAATTGAGGCGATCTCCATCGCTAACTAAATTTAAAGACGGGGTCACGCACGGCCTCTAAGTGACACGGCATCCTTGAAAAGCAGGTGTTTTTATTATTATTATTATTATTCATATTATATATTTATATATTTGTAGTATTTTTTTTTTCCTTTGAATATTTGTAAATAGATTTCTCGAGTATTATTATAGTCTCGACCTGAAGGTTCTACCGTGTATAAATAAAGCTTTTACTTACTTACTTACTTACTTAACTGCCAACTGGTAGTTTTTGTATCACATGAGAGAGGAATCTGAGACTGAATGGCATGAGCTTCAATAAAAATGAGCTTATTTTACAGATATTTAAATGTTTGGATTATCTTACTAGGTATTAATTATAGTTTAAAAGTAGAAATTATGTCGTTATCTTTATTGACCGAACAAAAGAAGCACCGAAAAAAAGCAATTGACCGAACTGACAAACTTGACGAGAAAGCCGGCCGGCACGACGCCAACGCAACAGTCAACTTCTGACCTTTCAGGGTCAAAATTACCTTCAGTTCTGTCCGTCCGCATCATTTAAAGTAAAAAAATACGAAAACACGCTTACAGTTGTGTGCATTTAAAGTTGTACGCTATAATTCTGGTGTTTTGAGCATGTTTTCATTCACCAAGGGACTGTTCGTTAATTACGTCGCAGGGGGGCTGGTGGTTTTATAGGGGGGGGGGGGGGGGGGGGGGGGGGGTAAATATTGCAGAACGTTGAAAAATTTGGGGGTACATTTTTAGAACACGCGAAACCTTTTTTTTTTTGGGGGGGGGGGGGGGTACATTTCAGTGTCATGCAAATTTTCAACAGACTAGGACTGAGATTGAGTGCAATTGCGTGAAACGCAGAGCACTGTATAAATCCGGAGTGTCCTAAACCAACTAAAGCTTTCCTACTAAAGGTTTCTGTCGAACTTCTCCTCTCTTTTCTTGCCAGTTAGAGCTTGTTCTACCGGTACATCCTCTTCAACAATCGTACTTATTTTAGACGCCATTTTGATGCTTACATTGTAGCTTAGTCACGAATTAGCGTGCAGGGGGAGGGGGGTAAAATTTCAAATAGCCGTTTTTCGAAGAGGGTAGAAATTGAAACTACTTTTTTTGTACTGAGATTGAGTGCAATTGCACTCAATCTCAGTACCCCCCCCCCCCCCCCCCCCCCCTGCGACGTAATTAACGAACAGTCCCCAATAATCGGAGCATCTCCGGCATTTCAAGAAAGGTCTTTGATGATTTGCTAAGCTAATCTCCCTGCATTCCCTTTAAGGATTTTTGGAGTGTAGTTAAGTGAAAGCAAATGGATGCAAAACAGAGAAATGAGCCTAAAAAGTATCAAACCGAAAGCCTAGTTGGCCTAATATTGTTGAAAAACGCAAAGAAAGTGAGTTCTGCAAAGAAATGACAATTTTTCTCCTTTCCTGTACAGGTGAAAGAAGATTTTTATCTCTTCCTCTTTGAGGAAGAGATAAAAGGATCAAGAACATTGAGCTATTCAATAGCAACAACAAAAATGATTGTATGCCAAGATGCTGCCCTTCTCCTTGGAGCTAAACTTAACGTTAAGCATGGAAAAAGTTATACAAAGGGACGCTCCTAAATATAGGTAAGACTGAATTTATTTCCTGCAGAAACTATTGCGAGCCATCGTCCATCAAGACACAACGTGGTATTAATTTATTTTTTGAGAAACTGCTAGTTAAAACTTGCTAGGAAAAGCAAGTTTGGCTGGCTGGCTGTATGGCTATTTCATAATGAATGTTGTAGAATGTTGTGTTGATCACTGATTAAAAGAAATCACTTGCACACTGTTTTCGATGTAAAGACACATACCTTAAACCTTGCTCTCTCTAGATGCCAGTTCGCACTTTCTGGCCTTCCCCGTCTCTAGCATAACTTTTGCATTAAATTCATACATGCACTCGTATCTCCTGCTTGTTTTGCTTTGATTGACATCTCTTTTTCTAGGACCCGAAGACATTCTTCAGCACCAAATTCTTAGGAATACTCAGTCAGGTGTGTGTCATCCATGTTGGTATCAAAAGTGGTATGAAACAAAAAACTACATACAGAGAAGGAGCTTGTGGCATAATCTGCATTAAACCTGAAATAAATGACATTCTTCCTTATTTTGAATGTGCAATCAAATAAGCAATTAAATGTTTTAGCATTGAGTGACACATTTACAAAAACACATATAAAAATCCCTCACTAATTTTGCTATGCCTTTTTAGATACAAGCTTCATTGGGAGTAAAGTGTTGCAGAACCAGAAATCTGCCACTGGTAAGGCTTATGTTTGGCCATCATACACTATTTGCCACTATGTAATGACACTCATTACCAATGGGAGCTCCATGAGCTTTGTTGTCTGATTTGATTTCCTGAAACGTTGAAAATCTGCTCCATCCCCCTGACCCCCCCCCCCACTTCCCCCCCCCCCCAAAAAAAAATACTCTTTACATGGGGGTAAACTTTTGGTTACCATGTCAACACATTTTGACAGCAGGTTTTTAAGTGAAAAATGCCTAGCTAAATGGCCTACCCCTGACAAGACACCATCCCACACTTCTAATAATCGGTATGCTTTTTTTAGATACAAGCATGGATAAGGGTAAAGCATCAGGAAAGTTAAAGTCTGCTACTGGTAATGCTTTAATGTCTAGGGGCCATCACACAGTACCATACTATGAGCTTTGTTATCTGATTTGAAAGATTATATGAAATCAAGGGTCATTATATTTGATTTCCTGAAATATGAATTACAGTCATGTAAAATCTGCTCCATCCCCTTCCCCCTCTGCTTTAAGATAAAACCATAGAAAAGCTGAAGTCTGCTACTGGTAAGGCTTACGTTAGGGACCATTACACATTACCACTCCATACTTCATTTTCCGATATTTGCAATGACACACTCTGGTTACCATATGGGAGCTATCCATGAACTTATGCTGTTTAGGGCCATCACACAGCACATACTATTTCATTTTAGTCAAATCACACTAGTGGTCTATTGTCAATGCTGCATTCTGATTGGTTGAGCTACTACTAGGCTATAAGTTATAGTCTACTAGTAGCGAAAAGTGTCGAATTTGAAAGCCAGAAAACTGGCAAATGACCAGAACAAAAAACGTTATTGGCTATACAAATTGACCTACTAGTGTGATTTGACTAAAACAATTATTCCTCTCGCCCTCATGGCCTCGGCCTTCGGCCTCATGGGCTATTGACTCAGAGCCCATTCGGGCTCGAGGAATAATTGTTGAATATACTACCAATGGGAGCTTCCATGAGGTAATTGTTTTCTGAATTGAACAGATCTACAAATGTAGAGAGCATAGGGTCAATGACTACAATATGAAATTACAGTCATGTAAAATCTGCTCCCCCACCCCCCACCCCCACAAAAATGACCTGACACATGCACCATGCATCACACACTAATAACGTGGTATTTTTAGATACAAGCATGGATAAGGGAAAAGCTGAAGTCTGCTACTGGTAAGGCTTACGTTTAGGGGCCATCACACAGTACCATACTATTTCATTTGCAGCTACATGCAATGACACACTTTATAATTATACTAAGGCCCATCTACCAATGGGAGCTTCAATGATATTAATTGTCATTTCATTGACATTTTCAATCCACAAACTTTAGAACAGAAGAATCACTTTTAGTCATAACATGACAGTTGTAACATCTGACCTCCCCTCATCCCCCCCAAAAAATAAAAGAAAAAATATCTGATGACCATTCCCATATTATTTAGATACATTCGCGGATAGGGTATAGCTTCACATCAAAAATCTGATTTGAAATATGAAATCAACAACTGTAGAGAGCAAATTAAGGATAGGATATGATTTTCTTAAATATGAAAGTCATGTAAAAAACTGGTCCATCCCCCTGTTCCCCCCAAAGAATGACCTGACATCACCATCCCAAATTGATATGTTTTTTTTCAGATACAAGCATGGATAAGTGTAAAGCTCCAGTAAAGCCGAAGTCTGCTACTAGTAAGGCCATTAATTATCCAGCCATGGCAGGCCATTTGGCTGTCACAGCTTTTGAAGATAGAAGATTGTTTCAATAGGCCAGAAACACAATTTCACTTTCCCAAAAGTGGAATTTTAATATGTGGTTCCAGAAAATGGATCGTGTGAAGACTGAGGGGAAGATAGAATTGGAGGAGCGGCGCATAGATATCCTGAAACGTGAGTGTACAGTTGTCTTTTGTTGAATATCTACTTCATTATCTTTCACTCAAAAAGTCAACTCGCCATCAGCAGTGGCCTTACAAGTTAACTGCAGCCTTCTTTTCCTTTTTTCAGCCTTTTTTTGTGGAAGAGATTCGTATATTATTTATTTGTTTATTTCATTTTATTTTTCAGGAGCGATCTCCATGAAATTTGGTCAACAAGTATATGAGAAGAAATGGAAGGCGATACGGGCAATCCTAAATCAAATGTGCTTGGATGCAAAGAACAAGAAAAACAAGAAGTCCTTATAAAAAGCATGTCATGAAGTAGCTTATAAGGACTTCTTTTTTTTCTTGTTTTGCTTTGCATCCAGGCTCATCTTTTAAGGTTACTGAGAACCTTCGCGCACGTCCTCAGAATTAAATCATACTCGTCCTTAGTTTGGCCAAAACACGTCAACCTATATATCGTTGGAAAGCTTATAGAATGGACTTGTGGAATGACAAAAATAAGTAACTTTTTAATTAATATAATTCTTTTAAAGCTTCAAAAAACATTTGAGTGTGACATTTTTAAGAGCTATCGCTGCCGAATTTTTAGAGCGTGAAAATTCGATAAATTTGACCTGGGAAGTTTAAGAGTTCCATAACTTTAAAACTAAGCAAAATTAAAAAAAAAGGTTGGCATGTTTTGGTTAAACTAAGGAGGTGTATGATTTTTTTCCGAGGACGTGCCACGAAGGTTCTCAGTAACCTTAATCCATACTGCGCTATCCAGTTAAAGCTTGGAGTGCCTATAGTTTTGTCGTAATGTTTTCACGTTTGCTTTTGTGTCTGGAAAGTAGGTTGTCAAACGGAGTTCTCAATGAAAAGCTCGTGATTTTGAAACTTTGTTGCGACATTCCTTGACAACATTTTGAACTTGCCTTGACAACGCGCCGTTTCAAACGCGCAAAATTCTTTCTACTTGAGATTTAACAGGTAGAATGAAAAAGCTAATTGGCTGAACTTCCTCCATATAGTTTGCACAAGTTTGGTTTTCACACTGTCCTTCTTTGGCTTACTGATAGCAATTCGCATTCTATTGTGTATGTTTAAGGAAGGTCATGCTTTTTATTAGAATTAAATATTTCTTTGCGATTTTGAAAAGCTTACAAATGTAAGTATCAACATGATGGCCCCATGCATCAGCTTACTGCAAAATTTGGGCCTTCTTTCACAAAATTTGGACTGATTTGAAAAATCTTAGTTTTTTCACTTCAAATGTTTGGATGACTCCAATTGATCAATGTAAAGTTTGTCTCCAACATATCGATTGAAATCTTCTATGGTCATCAACTGTGGACGCAAAGATAAATATCGGATGGATTTATGTACCGGTAGTTTCTGCTCAGGACTAGCTTTTGTTCTTCGTTAGGAACAAATCGAATTCCAATGTGGTGCGCGTTACATGGTAATTAAATGCATAATAAAAGACCGAAAAACCTGAAGAAAATTGTCATACATCGGAGACTAGCCAGACTAGCCAAGCACGGACAAGCCGATGTGCGCTCTATTAGAATTCGATTTTGTGCCGAATGGGGAACAAAAGCAAATCCCAGAGTAGAACTACAGAAACCAACCCAATATTTGCCGATCTTTGCGTCCCTAGTTGACCGCCTTTAGAGGTTTTCAATTAATATGAAACGTTGGAGACAAACTTTACATTTATCTATTGGAGTCGTCCAAAATTTTGAAGCGAGTAAACTACGATTTTTTAATCAGACCAAATTTTGTGAAAGTAGGCCCAAATTTTGCATTGCGCTGATGCGTGGAGCAATTATGTTTATCTTTTGAAATCGCAGAATAATATTTAAGGGACGTGTCATTATTTAGCGGGGGGGGGAGGGCTCCTATTTTTGTGGGGAGGGTCCTAATTTTTTTCGCGTGTCTAAAGGGAGGGTCCAAATTTTTTCACTCCTATTTGGGGGAGGGTCATAATTTTTTCAGCAACATTTGAACGATGAAGAGGGTAATACAAATGGCGATAGTGGTTATTTCAGCAACTTCTCCATAAAAATTTCGGCGCGCTTCGCCCGCATAAACAATGACATAAGATACTCTTTTAGCCATGAGGACACTACCGTTGACAAGAACAAGTTATCTTGACAAGGTAAATCAAACTTTCCCAGAATTTCCCTGCAAATGATAGGCCTGGAGGGCAAGTCACTATATGTTTGAAAGAAGACCCCTTAGGTAAGCGTGAGTTTTCGACGTTACAAGCAGACGATCAAGAGAGAAAACAAATGGCGATAATGGTTATTTCAGCAACTTCTCCATAAAAATTTCGGCGCGCTTCGCGCGCATAAACAATGGCATAATATACTCTTATAGCTATGACGACACTACCTTTCACCAAGAACAAGTTATCTTGAGAAGGAAAATCAAACTTTCCCAGAATTTCCCTGCAAATGATAGGCCTGGAGGGCAAGTCACTATATATTTGAAAGTAGACCCCTTAGGTAAGCGTGAGTTTTCGACGTTACAAGCATATAAATTCGTCCGTTGGGCCGCGCTTCGCGCACATGAATATTAATAACTTCGTCATTTGCGGAGCGCAGTTGTGCGCATGAATAATATAACCTAACCTATATAGTTGAGGTGGTGTACTTCCTGACAGGCTTTTTTTACTATGCCATACACAAAACATGTTCATCTACCATTTCTCTGAGGCTTGATGAAATGCGATGAAAAAAAAAAAAAAAAAACGATGAACAATAAAAAAACGATGAACAAACAAACAAACGATGAACAAAATTTGGGCACGCTTCACGCGCAACGAAGGATATGCGAGCCCGTTTTTCTGTAAAATGTCTACAGTACTAGGTCAAACAGGGGACGGGAGATGTGGGATTACGTTAATCATTGCACTTAAGAGGGAGGATCACTGTATTTTACCTGTGTATTATAAACATCCTCACGTAAATAATCAAGGCGATGAATAATATATGCACCAGTCAATTGACACCCCGGCCCCCACCCCCGGGACAGGGCGGGAAAGTAACGCGGTCAGGCCGGGATTTAACACATTAATCTACGGAAGGGCAGGGAATTTAACACGGACCTTCTATAGCGGGAATATTCAGCGGGGCATTAACGGGAAATTAACGCTGAGCCAGAAGTTCGATTATCGTGCGAAAATATATTGGTTTAAGGACCGAGGTCGGAGGATTTTGGGAGGGATCACTTCATTTTTGGGCGAGTGAAAGGATCTCTCGAAACCTGAAGCCTTGAAAGAGAGATTCCAGCAACGAGTTCTATATCATTTTCTAGTTTTATTTCACTCATTATGTTGAAAATTTCGGCGCGCTTCGCGCGCATAAGCAATGACATCTAATCTAGTGTTAGAGAACTTGCCCAAAGAAAACAATACACTTGTGGCGCTTAAATGGAATGCGTTCGAATGTCGTTACACGCATGTGTATCTTGGCAAAAACAAATGAAAATCCCCAAAAGCCCTCCAGTGATACGCCTGGTTGGCAGTCAATATGTTCGAAAGAAGTGAGTTCGACGTTACAAGCTGCATAGAAATTCGTTTTTGGGCTGCGCTTCACGCACATGAATCATGATAATTTGTAGCGCGTGAAGAATAAAACCAACAGGCTTTTTTACTACACGCAGAAAATAAAAAGTTTATCTTTTCTCTGGAGGCTTGATGAAATGCGTTTATCAAAATAAAGGCGCGTTTCGCCATGTTGCAAAAGTGTCCCCGGGGGCCTGGAGCTTTAACAACGTCCCTGGTGACCGGGAAAATAGTAACATTTAACACTTAGTGAATGTTAAATTGGGAGGCCGTGATGTCAATTGACTGGTGCATGACAGAAGTAAGAAAAAAGTAGTTCTGTATTAAGAAGAAAGAAAGAGACATTACATCACTTGGACAATAGTCTATCTAACAGGTTTTTTAGAAATAAATTGCATGGGGGAGGGTCCCAATTTTTTTTACCTATGACTGGGGGAGGGTCCCAATTTTTTTGTTATGTTCAAGGGGAGGGTCCTAATTTTTTTTAGCCTTCTTTGAAAAAAATGGGAGCCCTCCCCCCCCGGTAAATAATGACACGCCCCTTAAAGTTGGTTGCGATTCAGATGACGTACTTAGAAAAATATTGACAATCAGTGGCCCATATACCACAGCCCCTAGGGTCATAGCAAGTTTTTCTTCACACTTCAAGCCAAGGGCTGGATTGGTTCAAGATGCAATGAGGGCGCTTGCAGCAGAAGGTCATGGTACACATAAGGTTAATATATAGATTTAGCCACTGGCTAAAAGCGGAGTTTCCGGTTACATATTTTTCTGTGTTGATGAACCAAAAAAAATTGCTGGCATTGAACATAGCTTGTCACTGTATGCTTTTGAAAGTAAAAATGTCTCTTGATATGTATACACTGTTTTCTTTGGTACTTTGCTACACTGACACAATAAAGGTATATATATATATAAATAGGCATGGCCTGTGGAAGTAAGATAAAGAACCTCTTTCAGAAAAAAATAGGGTACTAACCCTTCCCAATGGAATGATTCTATCAAAGAACAAGTGCAATAAAGAAAAAAGGAATTATTTGTCATGAGTTTTTTTAATTTAGGCTGCATTCATTATGTATACTACAGAGGGGGGGGGGGGGGGGGGGGGGGGGGAGGGCAGAGGATTTTTTTTGACAATGCAAAATTTTCAGATCCCCCCAAGACACAACATATTTGTTACCCCCCTCTTGGTCAAAAGGAAAAACATGCCCCCCCTCCCCCCCGAGACATTTTTTTCAATTTATATGTCGAGCTACCCTGCGAGCAGTGGTTTCCTCCTCTCTTAGGCCGACAGCAAGCAAGGGAAAGAAACCACGGCAAGGAAGTGCTTATTATTGATGATGGCATGGGGTGGGGGGAGGGGGGGGGGGGGGGTTGGCATCCTCCTCGGGGGGGTCAAAGTGTTTTGCTACTGCCAAAGGGGGTCTAAACAGAAACGAAAGTGGAGTCGCACGGAACAGTGCCCCCCCCCAAAAAAATAAATAAAATAAAATAAAATAAATTAACTTGATATTAACATGGATGGCAGAACAGATTTTGAAGTAAGGGGGGCTGATCAGAGATGGCAATGACAATGTTGGGTGGGGACACGGGTGGGTGGGGAGCAATAACACAGAAAAGTTGAAAATCTTCTGAAAATTAAAGGGGCAGCTTGAAGCCCCCCCTCCCCCCCTCTCTTCTGTCCATGTGTTATGATTACTAAATACTTTTATAAAATAATTTAGATAGTACGCGCGCTCTGATTGGTCGAGAGCCGTGTTTGCATTTCCCTGTGCAAACACAGTTGTGACGTCGCCCACTGGCGAGCTTCGGGCCGGTAATTTGAAATAGCTATTAGATGTTTCAGGCAAAATCATTTATTAAGAAGTCAATATTACTTGGACATACATTTGATAAAGCACATTGAATTCACATAAAGCATGAGATTCGTGAAATAATATTGTTTTCGCTTCTTTACCTGAGCTGAGTTCGGCACACAGTTCGACAGTCACAACAAGTTCAGTCTCGTTCTGCAGATCTTGAAAAAAGTGCTTCCAAAAACTAATCCTGGATCCTCGTATAATGTTTGACAAGACCAGACGGTACAAATAAGTGGATTCCTTCCTTCTTTTCAATGCTTGCCGTAAATAAAGCGTGCTCTTCCAAGCAGTTCCGCTGCCACATGCACTGTTCTTGCTCGGGAGAAATTTTTTCACAGACGAAGAAACTGGGCCAACACACCTATGTAAAGCAACGGCTTCTCTACTTAAGTCTTCTGTTCACCTTCTGTCGTAATTATTTTGTGTTTTGAAAGGAAGAAGTCTCCATTTTAAGCCACGAATGTCATTTTAAATCCACTTCGCTTGCCGCCATCTCAGAAAACTTGCAGTCCGATCAGAAAGAGATTCACAAATCATGCGATAGACGGAGCGCTCTGATTGGCTGATGCAGCCTTTTCATCTGTATGGCGAATTTAGAGTCTCATCCGCTTCAAAAACTTACTATTCCTGTCCACGCGGATTTTATTTATGTAGATAATTATTTTATAAAACAAATAAAACACAGTTTCCGTGACTGCACAGGCTTATGCAAACCTCGATGTGGTTTGGAGAATTCTCGAGCAGGTGCAAACACTCGCCTGTGGCTCGTGTTTCCACTGATCTGCTCTCGAATTCTCCCAACCACATCTCGGTTTGCATAAGCCTGTGCAGTCACGGAAACTGTGTTTTATTTGTTAAGTCAAGACAGAATCAATTTAATGCATTTGCAGTGCTATTATTATTATTTTGAAATTTTGAAGGATAAACAATGCTGTCAGCAGGTATACTTGCTAAGGGAGTGTTCATTATTTAATATTATGTTTGCCTTATGCCACTGCCTCTCCAAGAGCCATCTCTTTTTTTGCTGCTTTATCACTGAAATTGAAAGAGAATAGGTGTCACCGATAAGCCTGATGAAACTGAAACATAGATCTTCTTTTTTCCAGAAGCATATGGCATGGATATTATTATACATTTTAGTAACAGAACATACTGAAGTGATCAAAACATAAAATCAAGGATGAATAGCATTCAGTCTTTCAGATTTGCCACTCTGAAAAGAGTGCATTGAAAATAGGTTGTATTTTTTATCACTCCCTCTTTACCATGTTTCTGTTTGAGAGGGAGGTTCACAGATTGCCTCTGTTGCCCAACAATGGCAAAAGCATTTCAATCTGCTTCATACAGGGGAAAAAGTGATTAAGAGGAAATCCACCAAGAAATCGAGTAATCTTTTGTCACAAAGTGGAAACCAATTTTCTTCTTTGTAGCATTTTTTTTAAAGTTCTTGATAAAATAAAGATTTCGTGATAACACTGAGAAGAAATTTCCAAGGAAACCTGAGAAATAATTTTTCAAAGTTGTGAAGGAATGGTGCTGGCTGTTGCCAACAGTGTTGGTGGTCATTTCATGTCGCTTTTCAGTCTATATAAATTGTATGGCCATGGTTTGGACAAACCTTAGGATTCATTTTCGATTGTTTGGTGTTGTAAGAAATGAATTCTTTTAGATACTATCAAAACAGTATGAAAGAAGTCTACACTATGATGTAAATTATTTTGTTCCAATAATTGTTTTACAATTGTTACTCGATTTTCAAATGGATTACTTTATACATGTACTACTAGGTTGTTTGTTTGTCTATTTTTCACTTAGGAAAAGTCTTTGCATCACTGAGGATACGGAAACTTTCACACGGTATTTTAATTTGGTGTCCCCAAGATATATTTGAAATGTTCGTGCCTTCCGACAGTAAAACAAAGTAATCTAATGATTAAAAATCTCCACTTGCCTGTTTTATGCGGAATACACCGTGAAGCACACCCTATCATAACCAGAAAAATATATTGGGAACCTAGAAATTAAATCAAGCATTAAGTCAAGTCAAGGAGAGTTTGGCTAATATCTCTTCAGTCATTCAGTTCTCCTCAATTATCCTCGAGCGAAATGGATACAATATGAATAAAAGGTTAGTAATTTCAAGAATTACTGTACCATTGCCTAAATCAAAAGTTTGGAGATTGCATTGCATAGTTTTTCAAAGTTCGACCACGTTCAATTCAAGTCAAGATTGCTGCCTTCGCAAGCAATAAGCTTAAATCATAAATTCTCCCAAACGTTAAATACCACATAGCTATGGCAACGGAAGTACTGTAGAATCGTTGTCAAATTGAAAATCACTTAAAAATGCGACGGTATTTCACTTGGAATCCTCAAATAAACAGTAAACGCAATGAACTTTCAGTCATTTTCCAAGTAGCGTAGCGATCCGCCGGGGCGCGAAAAAACGTGAATGAAAATTTTCGATTAGTTATCGAATGCCACTTTTATACTTTTGAAAGGGTAAAAATGTTTAACGTTTAAACTGCGGTCAAATTTAAACATGACAAGGACCTACCTTGAGAATGTTTTTCTTCTTCTTTTCATTCACGGCACGACGCCAGTCTTCCGAGTTTTTCACCTTCCCTCTCCGACATCCCTCTTGTATCTGGCGCTGTCCTTATAAGTTATCTTTTTCCTGAGACTCCGAGAAAGTTCTAGACGCTTTTTTCGGTAGTTTTAGTCTCTGCCTTTTTTAATCATCTTCAGGTTTGGACATGTTGGCTAGGGCTACCTCCATCTTCCTGCTGAAAACATTAATTTCCCGTTCTCTCTCGATCAAGCGGTCGCATTTGTCTTCCGACATGTCATTCCCTGCTGTATTTCCCCTCCATTCTCCGTCCCTCGCTGTTAACTTCGCTTCTTTTCCGTGAAACAACCGTGTTGATCGACATATTATCTGTCTCCGTTTCATTGCGGTACATCTGACTTTTAGTCTAGATACCTTGATTTGACAGCTTGCTTTAGAAACGTTTCAGTTTTGATGAAGGACAAGAAAATATTTTTCCTTCACTTGTCGAAATTCCAACACGAAATAACAAAATCTCTAAATAAATCCCTTCAAACAAAAATCGCCGCAACTATCGCTAACTAAATTCAAGCGCGCGCGTGCTCATTTTCCCGCTCAAAACTGGTGGGTTGCCTGTGCGACGACGGACACACGGAAACCGGAAGTCCATCACAGAATCGGTCGATGCATATACACTTTTGTTTTGTTCCATTTTCTCCTGCATGCATATCAAGATAGTTCCCTTGAAAAAGTGTCGACATTCTCCAACTTCCTTATAAGGAAATATCTGCACACCATATTTAGAATCCCAGTATTTTTTTCACTATTCAATTGGCTTAGAAAGCTTAAAACTCAACCAAAACTCAAATATACTCGAGGAAAGATGCTATGTGCATTTTTCACTGTGTTGTTCACGGTCAAGAGCCTGGCAACAAGGTAGACAAGATACCACAGGAAGCCCGGTCAATCTCTAGAAAGTCGACACTGCTATCTTGATATGTAGCTATGGGGCTCCGCTACGCGGGCGCCTTCGGCGCCCGCGGGAGCTCCGCTATAAATCGTCTTCGCGCTTTTTATAAGAACTTGCCCCACAACGACCTTTCACCTAAATTGGTGAAATATAATATTTCAAAGGCAGTGTATGAAGAGCAGTTTAATTTAAAAGATAACAGGCTGACTGGATCAACAGTAGGCATACTGTTGAATGGCCATCCTGATGAAGAAGCATTAGACACCTATTTGGAAAGAGATCTGCATCATTAAGTTAAATTGCTTGTGTCTACTTGCTGACACCCAAGTGTAGCAATATCTAGCTTTTCCATGGTCACATGAACATCCAAAAAGTTTGTACAGCGTATTATTTTGATCAATAAAACATTGATCATTCAAGGGTAACAATTACGGTAGAAAATTTGTTTGTCGTCATGGTAACACTCAACATGTGATACTCCCTTTTACTCTTATCAAAGTGCATTGAGTGAAATGTGAGGTTTGGAGAAAATCGTTCAAGCCAATTATATTTTAGACAAGCATACTTCTGTAACCCTCTGTTTTTATATTCTGTTTTTATTAATCTAAGGAAGTCCCTATATAGAAGACTAATTTTCTACCAAATTTGATGTCATAATGTTTCTACGATTTTGCTCAGCATAGTAACAAATCATGCTCATCTAGATAATCGACTGAACGATTGTCTCCAAACCTAGTACAGACTTAGACAGTTCCCCAAGGTTTACTGTCAGAGGCACCATCTCACTCAAAGCTGTCAATAACGAATAAAATGTCCACCAGTCAAAGTAAGAGGACCCCCTTTTTCGTTGCTAACTCCGATTGCACTGAAATATACATCATTACAAACTTCAATCTTTCTCCTGCAAGTGGACAAAATTTTGATTGCAAAATTTCAACAAAATTTCGATTGCAGTAGAGGTAGTAGCTCAGAGCTGCAGTCATCCGGAGTCATGAAATCAAGTGCTGGAAAAGTGGTAGCCAGCCTCTTTAACAGTTATTCTACAAATCAGCTGTGAGATTTTATCCCATGAATTTGAGTGAAAAAATATTTTATAGAAAGGGAACCAAATTAATATATTGTTTTCTAACTTGTAACAATAGCTTGTTTGCAATTATGAATTGGGCTGCCCAACACATTTTTTAAAAGATTTACCCAGAAATAAAATGTACTCAGTAGATGATATATTTTATTTGGGTGTCTTTAGATGTTTATTTAATTACATTTGAGTTTATTTAGATATAATGTAAAACGTATCTAATTCAAGACTATATTATATTGTTACAGTTTTTAAGGTAGTTTTTGTAGAGCAAACCCCTCACGATTAACCTTTGCTCGTAACAAAAGCCTCCAGTCTATGCATGTGGAGCGTTTTTTTATGCCACAAGGATTCAATTGTAATTAGACAGCCTACTTTTGAAGATTTGTATAAAAACGGATACAGTGACTTCTGGTCGTGGATTAGAGTCGTATCCAACACATGATATTTATCCCGGCCTTCAAAATTAGGTTTTCGTATTACAGCTTTTTTTTTTACTTAGGCGGCTCTTGTACTCGAAAGCAGAAGGTCAAACGTGAGGTGTGTTTCCAAAGCAAAACTAACATAGATCAAAAAGTAATTATTTGGATGAACATTATAGAACAATGATAAAATGATACTTTTATTGAAAAGGAAGCCCGACAGAGGGACATAACAATTGTTTCAACTTAATTGATTTTAAATGACAATAAATGAGAATTGAGAGGAGAATTGTGAATCGTCCACTTTTCGTGCTCTTGCGACGCTCTAGGCCCCTACGCCCCGCGTATGTATGTATGTATGTATGTATGTATGTATGTATGTATGTATGTATGTATGTATGTATGTATGTATGTATGTATGTATGTATGTATGTATGTATGTACTTACCGTGGCCGACTTGTGGGGACTTGGACTTACTTACACACCAGAGTTGTGGGGACCTGAAAAAGTTGTGGGGACCTGACCAGGTCCCCACAACTTTTTTAACTGCAAATTGCTGCATTCGTTCAAAGCACCATTCCTGACCCCTAGTTGTTTGAGGTCCCCACAAGTTGTGTATTTGCCAGGTCCCCACAAGTTGTGAATATGGAGTGTAAGTAAGAAATGACAATCTTGCTACTCTGAATATACCTGCTTGTTGAGCACAGTGGAGTGATAACGTATCAAAAATATAATATTCCAGTCGCGCATTTAAATAAGTTTACACTCGTAAAATAAATGGTGACATACACGACTTGTGGGGACTCTGGTCGGCTTTTAGGGTATTTAAATATTTAAAGGTAACTTACCATGAAACATGTTTATCTTGAATATTTAGGAGAATGTTGTTTTGTTAACAATACCTTTGAATCCTGAAGTTGGCTTCGTATTAATGTTTTGAAACTAGTTCTTGCTGGGTCCCCACAAATAATACACAGTGAAGAGATGACATGAAAAATGTTTTTATTGTATTTTCACAAATAACCGTATTTGTTTGCAACCGCGTTTCTGGACTCATCCTTGCACCAGATCTACAAGCCAGTTATTATTTTAAAATAAGGAATTATGATCTCTCATGGCAGTATTTTATTGAGATATCTTTAACTCATCATCGCGCGTTAACGTTTACAAACAGAGGGGTAGCGATGGGTACCTTAAATTTCGAAAGTCTCGGTAAAATACTGCGAATTCTCGGCGTTTTTCGCGTGTCTCAGAGTCTCGTTTTTCTCGCAATTTTGGCCGTCTCGGAGTGTCGTATTTTATCTTTCTGACTTGTAAGGGGTGGACCATTGGAAATTGGGGGAGGGGGGGGGGGGGGGGGTGGCAATTCCCAAAAAAATTCAAGCAAGGCCAATCCTTCCAAAAAAAAAAGATCTTGCAGAGATCCAAGCTAGTAAAAAACATGATATAAATTCCGAAAAAAAATTCTTGCACAACCTGATCCCCGAAAAAAAAATTCATGCACAAAAAAATTGCCACCCCCCTCCCCCAATTTCTAATGGTCCAACCCTAAGCAAAGCATGATACAGTCAGATGCAGGGACGCCAACCCCAAACATTTGGAGACTGCCTTACAGTAGATCCCGGAGTAAATGTATTGCAGTCGTCTTGAATTTTTCCCGAGAGACGAAGAGAAAAGGCTCGGACTCGGATTTTGTAATTTGTCAAAAGTGTCGGGGGCTCGGATTCTGAAACGTTTCCCATCGCTACCCCTAAACAGATTTCCAGCCAACACAGGGATCCCAGGTTTTTTAGAGGCATCGCAGCAGGGATTCCTAGGGTGCGTTTCTTTGGGAAAATCCATTGGGATTACGGACTTTTCGTTTTTTTTTTATTCGCTCTCCTTGTGGAGTCAGGAGATTCAATCGAAAACAGCAAGAACAGCATTTTTCGTACCTTGATCGATCGTACCTTGCAACAAATGTGTGGTGAGCCCAAAGGTGAACGTAGACAGAGGATAATGCTTCCATTATGAAACATTATAATTGCAGCCCCCCCGGGGGAGGGGGGGACTCCCGTAGACATATGTCGTCGGGCGGGGGTGCTCGTCGTATCTTTTAGGGGTTAAAATTCGGGTTCCAGGTATCTTTTAGGGTATAAGACAAAAAGGCCATTTTCCCAGAAAATGGTATCTTTTTGGTCGTTCACGGCAAAAATGCGAGACGCTAGTGCTGGTACTTGGTAGGCTGTATTCCCAGCCATTGTTTCTTGCGCGATCGTGGCTGGAATTTGAGATCCATGTTGAAAACGGTATCTTTTAGGGGTTGAAATTCTGGTTGACCACGCCTAGATTGGTATCTTTTAGGGTTGAAAATTTATTTTCCGACGAGCACCCCGGCACGACAACATGGGAGTCTCCCCCCCCCCCCCCCCGGGAATTGCAGTAGCTCTTACAGCTCTGACACCACCTCTAGCTCCAGCTGCCAGTCTAAAACATACCATTTCCACATGACATCAGGTGGTGGTCAGTCCTATAATGGCTTTCCATAAAAAAATCATAAAAACTGATTTTACTTAATGGGCAATTCCAGAAAATAAAGGTACCCCCCCCCCCCCCCCCCCACGGGCGGCATTTGGAAATTCCAAAGGCATGGGGGGGGGGGGGTTTAAGAGCTCGGAATTCTGATTGCAAGGGGGGGTTTTCGGAGCTGGATTTCTTGTCACAAGGGGGGCCTGAAGATGCCCAACTTCTGAAGGAGTTCGCGTGTTTTTTAGTCTGCTAAAATAGCGTTTTTCAGAAAGAAAATAACGTCATTTCACGCGCGGAAAAAACAGTCTTCGCCGCCATTCGATAGATAGAGAATGCTTGCCAGTTCGTACTTGTCCCTTCTAAGACAAAATCTCCATAATTTCTACTGATTTCGACTGTTAGTTCAATCACGCAGCAGGTTCAACTTTGTACAATCACACATTGAAATTAATAGCGGAGCTCCAGCGCGGGCCGAAGGCCCGCGCAAGCGGAGCACCATACCTAAGGAAAAAACGTATACTATCGAGTTGATTTTTGAACGTCACGGGCATTATAGATCATTTTGATGACGTCATTGATGGCGTGAGGGAACGTGACTTTGGTGTAGAGTTCCTCTGATGGTCTTTGAAAGTTTGTCCAAGTTTGGCTTCTATAGAAGCTTCCCTTCGAGAGATATGATTTTTTCTTTATTTTTCTGGTATTAAACCTATAGCGTACGCCGTCCGGTGGTGTCCGTCCGTCCGTCCGTCCGTCCGTGTACACATGGGAACCCTGTGGTATGCAAAGAAAAAATCATATCTCTTCAAGGGAACATGCTAAGACAACCATACTTGGGATATTTTGTCTATGTCACAAGAGGAGGTCTGTAACACGGTCACGTGATGTGACGCCATCGATGACGTCATCAATGATTGAAAAATTAATAGCGGAGCTCCTGCGCGGGCCACCATACCTAAGGGAAAAACGTATAGTATACTATCGAGTTGATTTTTGAACGTCACGGGCATTATGGATCATTTTGATGACGTCATTGATGACGTAAGGGCACGTGACTTTGGTGCAGAGTTCCTCTTATGGTCTTTGAAGCTTTGTCCAAGTTTGGCTTCTATAGAAGCTTCCCTTCGGGAGATATGATTTTTTCTTTATTTTTCTGGTATTAAACCTATAGCGTACGCCGTCCGTCCGTCCGTCGTCCGTCCGTCCGTCCGTCCGTGTACACATGGGAACCCTGTGATATGCAAAGAAAAAATTATATATCCTCAAGGGAACATGCTAAGACAACCATACTTGGAATATTTTGTCTATGCCACAAGGGGGGTGCTGTAACACGGACACGTGATGTGACGTCATCGATGACGTCATCTATGCTTGAAAAATCAATATCTCGTGAAGGGAAGACTCTAAGACAACAAAACTTGGGTAGTGTAGTCATTCTGACTTGTAAGGGGTGGACCATTAGAAATTGGGGGAGGGGGGGGGGGGGGGGCAATTCCCCAAAAAAATTCAAGCGAGGCCAATCCTTCCAAAAAAAATCTTGCAGCGATCCAAGCTAGTAAAAAACATGATATAAAGTCCGAAAAAAAATTATTGCACAACCTGATCCCCGAAAAAAAATTTATGCACAAAAAATTGCCACCCCCCTCCCCCATTCTAATGGTCCAACCCTAAGCAAAGCATGATACAGTCAGATGCAGGGACGCCAACCCCAAACATTTGGAGACTGCCTTACAGTAGATCCCGGAGTAAATGTATGGCAGTCGTCTTGAATTTTTCCGGGAGACGAAGCGAAAAGGCTCGGACTCGGATTTTGTAATTTGTCAGAAGTCTTTCTTCTTCCATGTTGCGGAACAGTTTCTTTGCTTTTCAGTGCATGCAATCATTTTGACTTCTACTTGAATTTTGATCGTCCGTATGTGTCGTCGGAAGTACATATTATCCTTTTCTGGTCAGATTGAAAGATGATGCTCAATGAAGCCATTTTTGATACATCAGCTGCAAAGAAACAGAAGACTTGTAAAACAAGACTTGCCAAGATCCTTCAAGATATTGTATAAGCATGTTTGTTTCGTTCATAACGAAAACAAGTTAAGATAAACAGGTTTCTAAATCAGTTAAGTAATTTAATTGAGATGCTAGTTTGATGACGTAATAATAGAACGAATCTCAGACTTGAGGAACTAATGGATGTTTGAGACACGCTATCCGGTATGTATCTTTTATCTGTATTTCAGTCATTGAGAATTGTAAACTGATTGATATTAATCTAATTCATAGGTTTCGAACTTCACTTTCGCCGCTATACTGTATGATTGGAAATAAATAATGGGCAATATACAGAAAGTTGTGATCGTGGGTTTGTACCATAGCTAAAATCCGTTCCTCAACGATACATTCGAAACCGGTCGTGGAATCTACTACAGACAAAGATCGCGACGGAGATGGCGGAAGACGCTAAGAATCAAAGAAGAAACGCCAAAGCTACGGTAACCCGTAAGAAAAACCTTTTGATCGACGCTGACAGGATGACAAAGGTATTGAAGTGATTGAAGATCATTTTGCACAGTTATCAAAAGCGTGGGATCATCTAGAGGTAAGCATCAAGCATATCTAAGCTATTTGTCAGACGAAGACGTAGAGATAGCGGAGATGTGGATGGCAGAAATTGAACGATCTTACAACGACGCCAAAAGTGACAAGATGAATTACGTAAATTCCAAAAAGGATGTAGAAACAAGATCGCGCGCGCTCATAGAAGACGAACAATTGAAAGGTAAGCAGCGCGAGCAAATAGAACAAAGAAAAGAACAAGCTCTAATAAAGAGAGAAGCTGCACGTAATCTATTTGAAAACGTGTACAATAATTTCAATGACATTATCCAGTCTGGAAGTACTATAACGACTACTTATATCAAAAGTGTACATGCGCAAATTGAAAAGGAGTATGCAAATTGCTGTCAAACACAAGAAAAGCTCCTAGAAATGCTAGATATAAGCGCCGCTAGCGTAGAAATGAAATGGATGACAACTATTCAAGCACAATATCATAATATTATCCATTATGTTAACTTGCATTATGGAGAACATGAATGCAAGGATGTAAAACCTGTAATTGATGCTAAAAGTAAGATAGCAACATACAATTGGAGAAGGTAAAGATGCTTTCCTTTAACGGCAACATAAGAAACTACCCTCAATTTAAGAAGGACTTCATGACGCAAGTTATGCCGGAGCTATCAGCGCAAGTCGCTCCATACACGCTACGTTCGTGCCTGGGTCCTGAACCAGCCGCCAAGTTAAGAGTGTGGACGACGACATCAAAGAAATGTGGATCCGACTAGACGACAAATATGGAGATCCATCGACAGTCACTGACGTTATTATTAATGAAGTAAAAGGTTTCAAAATAATGAAAGATAACGAAAGCAAAAAATTTGTAGAATTTGTCGACATGATAGAAGATAATTATCGAGATCTGAAACGGCTAAGTCTAGAAAAGGAGATGACGACCACCAGCTCTGTTAGTATCATTGAAAGCAAATTACCTTGTGCTATCAGAAAAGAATGGGCTAGATTTGTAAGCTCCAAAAACAGCAATGTCGACAAGACCGATAAATTTCCTAGCCTTCTAGAATTTTTACTAGAGCAAAAACGTGCTATCGAATATGATTCGGCAGAATTACGAATGGGTTCACGGTTCAAGGCGCAAGTCATCATCTGGATGGGAATGCATCGGGACAAAATAATTGCCTTTTACACGAGAACGCCAAGCATCAGACGAGCGAATGCAGGAGCTACTTGTCAAAATCAATTGAAGAAAGGAACAAAATCGTGAGAGACAAAAGAGTCTGTCTGTGTTGTTTGAAAAGCGGACATCGCTGGAAAAAATGTTGGAAAAGGAAAGATTGCGGCATCAATGGTTGCACTGAAAAACATCATCCGACCCTACCGATAACCCACCTGCAAGCCCCGATAACGTAGAAAACGTCTCTGGCGCTACAAACACCTGCAACAGCAAGGCCAGTAACAAGTCCTGTCTACTTCAGATCCAAAGGATAAAAACAGCTAGAACATGGCTCAACGTGATGTGGGATAACGCGTCAACACTAAGTTTCATCACGAACACAGTGGCTAAAGCACAAAGATTACACGGCACCAATGTTCAACTGTCAATTGTGAAAGTTGGGGCAAAGGAAGAAAAGCTGATGTCAAAGAAGTACAAGCTCCCCTTAACTGATGTACATGGACAAGCAGTGGTTCTCGACGTCTATGGAATTGAGAAGATAACGTCCGATATAACGAAGATCAACATTGATGAAGTAACTCACATCTTAGACATTTCAAGAGAAGAAATCAAACGCCCTACAGGAACTATTGACGTCCTTATCGGCTATGACTATGCTGGTTTCCACCCGGAAAAGCAAAAGAGTTCTGGTCACCTCTTGTTACTCAAGAATCGCTTCGGTTATTGTATTGGCGGCACGCATCCGTCACTTGAAGAAAACACGCAATACCACAGGTGTGACGTCACGGAAGTCAACCATGTCAAAGGCGTTGAGATAGAAGATTTCTATAATGTAGAAAATATGGGAGTTGAATGCACACCGAGATGCGGAGGATGTAAGTGTGGTAAATGTCCTCCTGGAGGAAAAGACTACACCCTCAAAGAAGAGAGAGAACTAAAACTTGTCGAAACGAACCTCGAATACGACAGTAAAGAACAGAAATGGATTGCAGCATACCCATGGATCAAAGACCCGGCAAATCTACCAGACAACAAAAACGTCGCAATAGCAAAGCTTTTTTCAACTGAAAGAAGGCTCCGCAAGAACGCAAAACACGCTGAAGTGTATCAAAAACAGATCGAAGACATGATCGAAAGAGAAGTAGCGCGTAAACTGAGCAAAGATGAGATACAAAGCTACAAAGGACCCGTACACTATATCAGTCATCACGATGTGCTAAAAGCAGATTCGAAAACCACACCAGTGAGAATAGTGTTTAATAGCAGCGCAAGTTACATGGGTCACGTACTGAACGATTACTGGGCGAAGGGACCGGATCTCCTGAACAACTTGTTAGGTATTCTCATACGATTTCGTGAAAACGAAGTAGCTTTTATAGGAGACATTCGAAAAATGTACCCTACTGTAAAAACCAAATTAACGGAACAACATGTACACCGCTTTCTAATGGCGAGACATGGATTTGAAACGAGAACCTGACGTGTACATAATACAGCGAGTGTCATTTGGAGACCGACCCTCAGGAACGATAGCTACAGTCGCAATGCGAAAGACAGCAGAAATGGGCAACTTGGAGTATCCTCAAGCTTCAAAGGTCATCATAGAGAATTCGTACATGGATGATATTATCGACAGCGTTGCAAGCAAAGCGCAGGCTGAGCAACTCACTGAAGAGATAGAAAAACTTCTACAAAGAGGAGGATTCACGATTAAGGGTTGGACTCTATCGAATGATGATAAAGCTGATGATAGAACCTTAAGTCTAAAGAACGCGCCAAACGAGTCTACAGAGAAAGTGCTTGGAATAGCTGGAGCCCTGGTCAAGACCAATTACACTTTCAAGTTAAATTTGATGACCTCACAATACAGTTAACGAAGAGAGTGATACTATCAAATATTAACAGAATCTATGACCCACTTGGTCTCGCCTCTCCTTATACAGTCAGAGCCAAGATTTTAATGAGAAAGCTGTGGATGAGCGAAATCAAGCTGAGTTGGGATGACATCATTCCAGAGTAATTTCAGAAAGATTGGTTGACATTCTTTAACGATCTTCAGAGCATGGGACAGACTTCGTTCGAAGATGTTTGAAGCCAAGGAATGCAAAAACTGATCCTGTCTTAGTGATCTTCAGTGATGGTTCTGATAGTGCATATGGCGCATGCGCTTATGCGAGATGGCAAACGAATATCAACGAATACGAGAGCAGACTGATCATGTCAAAGAATCGACTCTCTCCAGGAAAGAAAATGTCCATTGATCGAATTGAACTTTGTGGAGCAGTTTTAAACAAGCGGCTAAAGGCATTTCTTCAGAAAGAGTGCAGATACCGATTCTCAAAGTTCTACCATTTAGTGGATTCTCAGATCGTATATGGAATGATTCAGAAAGAATCGTACGGATTTAACACGTTCGCTGCGACGCGAATTGGAGAGATTCGGGAAGAGACCAACCCCCTCGATTGGTACTGGATTGAGAGCAAACAGAACGTGGCTGATTAGATCACACGAGGCAAGAAACCCGAAGACATTAATCTAAAAAGCATATGGCAAGTCGGTCCTGATTTCCTTAGACTTCCTGAACGGGAATGGCCAATTTACAAACCTAACAATCAAACAGAACTTCCTGAAAGCATCAAAACAGTCTTGATCACTCAAGATAAGACCCAAGATAGTCTGGAAGAAAGAATCAACATTAACAAATATTCAAGCTACAAGAAGCTGATAAAAGTTACCGCAAGGGTATTATCATTGTACAACAAAGAACCACACCCAAGTTTAAAGAACGCCACCCGACCGCTAACACCCGCAGATATCGACAGAGCAGAAACGTTTTGGATCAAGAAATGCCAAGACACGATGGATACAGACATGAAGCGAGGAAAGTTCAAGAGACTTTGCCCTAAGGTTCGCAAGGATGGAATAATTGTTGTCGGAACTCGTGCCGAGAAATGGCTGGAAATGAGTTACAACAAGAGCGAAGTTATCCTGTTACCTTACGAACACCCTTTTTCGCGATTATACGCAGAACATGTCCATTGCAAAGGCCACCATGGAGTATCAACCTCAGTAAGTAAGATCAGAGAAAGATTCTGGATTACTGACATTCATCGCATGGTAAAGTCAATCAAACACAACTGTGTGATTTGTAAGAAAGTTGGATAAGAAACTACAGATGCAAGTAAGGGAACCTTACCAGAAGAACGACTAAAACCAACCCCACCATGGCACAACACGGGCATTGACTTATTTGGACCATACAAAATCAGAGACGAAGTTAAAAGAGAACATTTGGGAAATGTTACGGTGTAATTTTCAATTGCATGAGTACAAGAGCGGTACACTTGGACATAGCTCCCGATTACAGCACGGAGAAGTTTTTACTTGTGCTAAGACGCTTTGCATCAATCCGTGGATATCCTTCTAAAATATTTTCCGACAACGGACCACAGCTGGTTGCCGCAAACAACGAACTTAAAATCATAACGAAGAACTGGAATTGGGATGACCTGAAAGAGTTTGGAGTGACTGAAGGTCTACAATGGGAATTCTCCCCTGCCGATGCTCCTTGGTATAATGGTACTTCAGAGGCACTAGTAAAATCTGTAAAGCGAGCTATTAGCATAGCGATAGGAGAGAATGTGATGACCTTTCAGAGCTACAAACTGTATGTTTCGAGGCAGCGAATCTCGTAAATGAACGTCCTATCGGAAGACATCCCACGAACCCAGATGATAGCGTATACCTAAGTCCAAACGACTTGTTACTTGGAAGATCGACGACACGCGTCCCTAGCGGACCATTTAGAGAAACCCAAAACCCTCGTCACCGTTACAAATTCGTTCAGAATGTGGTCAAAGGATTCTGGAAAAAATGGACCTGCAACTATTTCCCAAGTCTACTAATACAAGCAAAATGGCATACAAAACAGCGTGACGTACAAACAGGAGACGTCGTCCTTATTCAAGACTCTAATCTAACGCGAGGAAACTGGAGATGGGGAAAGTCACAAAACCAATACCAAGCAAGGATGGACACATTCGTAAAGCAGAAATCTCGTACAAGAACCCCAAGCCTGGCGAGCCAGTGAAATGCTATAAAGGCAGCGGATATGTAACCGTTGAGCGACCAGTCCAAAGGCTAATAGTAATGTACCGAAGGACACTGATATCTCGAAATGACTTTGATTATATTCAACTTATTTCTACTAAACTTTTCATAACTCTTTCAGACAAGGTGGCAGTGTTTCGTTCATAACGAAAACAAGTTTAAGATAAACAGGTTTCTAAATCAGTTAAGTAATTTATTGAGATGCTAATTTGATGACGTAATAATAGAACGAATTTCAGACTTGAGGAACTAATGGATGTTTGAGACACGCTATCCGGTATGTATCCTTTATCTGTATTTCAGTCATTGAGAATTGTAAACTGATTGATATGAATCTAATTCATAGGTTTCGAACTTCACTTTCGCCGCTATACTGTATGATTGGAAATAAATAATGGGCAATATACAGAAAGTTGTGATCGTGGGTTTGTACCATAGCTAAAATCCGTTCCTCAACGATACAATGTTGTTGTTGGTTACATGGGTAGCAGACCTGCCAACTTTTCAAATTGTTTAGGCAAGTGCTTTTGGTACTAAATTTTCAACGTAAGCTGACAACGTTCCAACCAAAGCCCCTTATTATTACACCATCCTGAAGATGTCCTGAGTATATTCCAATGAGATTGCAAGGGAAATTAACACATCCCTTAACAAAATGTACTTATTATAAGTATAATAACATGGCACCGAGGGGAATTAGGGATTAAATTTTCCCGAGGCCCAGGAAGAATTTAAAAAAAGCCATGAGGGTGCAGCCCGAAGGGCTTTTTAAAAATTCTTCCGTGGGTCTAGGGGACATTTAATCCCTAATTTCCCGTATGCCATGCTATTACTTGTAATACTATGATCGCCGAGGAAAGAAACCAGTAGTTGGAGTGCAGCTTAGCTATGGATAAAGAAACATGGTTGTGAACAAACGCAGTGACTATTATTTGGTATAAGAGACCTTGCATCGGGGAACTGAAAATGCCTACATTTCTGATCGCAATTTCATGCAAGAACCAAGTTTGCCTCACAGTTAAGACGGACCCCTTACACCATGATACTCCGGGTTCGAATACCCCGGCATAATTTTTTTCTTTCTTTTTTTTTTTTCGTTTCTCTTCATGATCACTCGTGGCGCAGTGGTTGTGCTTTTGTTGTGCTAGTGGTGAACAGCAACCGTGACATCATCAAGACCGAGCATGCGCGTTTCGAATGCCATCCCACATGGATGTAAGTCAAGCTCATGCTGACTTAGAGCTAACAAGATTTTATCTTTTTCAATGGGCGAGTCGTCCAATACGCGCAGTGTATTGACAGCGCTTGGTTAATTCCCCTATGCCTAGAAAGACAGGGGTTTTGCCTTCAACCATATTCTCTGTTGAAGTTTCCCTCATTATAAATACAAGAGAAATTTAGTAAAGAGAGAAAGGATTCTTTGCCTACTAAATTTCCTGCATAGTAATGAGAGGAAAATTTAGTATACAAAAGATCCTTTGTCTTTTACAAAATTTCGCTCTGACTTGCGATGTCACAAGAGGAAAATTAGTAAAAGACAAAGGATCTTTTATCTACTAAATTTCCCTTGCATTTATAATGAGGGAACTTAGCTAGAAGTAAATGTCCCTCGCAGAAAAAAGAAACCGAGGCGATCATGGTATTATTATAAAATTATACTAATCCCCAAACTGTATATTTCCAGGGGAAAATTTATTGGTTATGGATGATCATTGGGAGTTTTCAGTTTCACCTCTAAAAGGTACCAAAAATGGTGTGGCTCCAGGGCTGGAAATCAACTTTTTTCTTAGTCACGAGCTGGTGACCTAGAGTGCTTGCAGCCCCTTCTTTGGCGAACGTCTGAGAATCGAGAAAAAAAATGTTTTAAAAAACTCTTTCACTCCTGAGTAACTCAACAATGTAAACAAATCGAACCGTGCCACGGGCAAAACGCATCTCTTGATTTATGGACGTTTGCCAAAGAAGGGGCTGCAAGCAACTCTACTGTTGACCAAGTACAAACAACTGGTCGCCTGAACATAACTTTTGGTTGCCAGGTGGCATCAAGCTTGAAAAGAGTACCAAAATATTTGGTTGCCAGCTGGCACATTAAGTTCATTTTGCTAAGGGGGGTGTCGAGCAAGTTGCTAACTAGCGCCGTACAATTTCCTTAGAAGAAAATCCGACATGGTGTTGAGTTTTGATTAAACAAGCAAACCATGCCATACAAATGGTGAAAAACAGCAGCACCTTGCAGGTAGGTTTCCTTCTAGGAAATTGTACGGCACTATTAGCAACTTGCCCGACACATTTGCAAATTGATCGAGCAAGTTGATAATCAATATTGCAATGTTGTTCAGCAATGTTCCAAAGTTGTGAGGAAACAAACACCTGGTTTGACTGTAAAAATGCACTTTTTAAGAACAAGGTGAAATGTAAATTCTGAAGTGTGCCTTTTGTTCCGGGGAGGAGGGACTTGACTAATTTTTGGGTAGGGGTTTGCCACCAAGACCTGACCCTATCAGAGACCAAAATTCTTCATTTTTTATGCCCTAACCATAGACCTTTACATTACCACTGTATGCATTGCTACGCGACCTCAAAATTCAATGTTGCGATGGGCGATTTTTAGCCGTCAATCAAACCAAACCGCTGGATTCGGCTGCTTTAGTACTGGATCAATATTGATTACAAAATCAACCAAAATGGTTTATAGCTATCCTTTGGCTTCCCTTGCCTAGTTAAAACTCTCTGTTCAAGAAAATAGATGTTAAAATTTTCTTACGTAAAATCGCCCATCGCAACAGTGAATTTGAAGGTCGCGTAGCAATGAATACAGTGGTAAAATTGTAACCATACCACAGACCTAGTTAGTCATCAGGTTGGTCCAGTTGGTCACATCAAAGCAGAATGTTAATCATGTAAAGGTTTCACAGTCTGTCATTATCACTAAATGGCGGGCATAACTTTGATTGAAATTTGTTTGTAGGGTAGCAATGAAATACCGGTGTACATACCCTATCAGGAGACCAAACATGCATAAAATGATACCCTACTGCAGAGTGTGGGAGCCCAAACAGCATACCCTACAGGGCGCATAGCCATCAACTTAGAACCTGCATATGGGTGGGCCATGACAAGATTTTGAAGCCTGTCAACCGCATATTATGGCCCTTCACAAGAGATGCACATACATCAGGGCCACTCCATTTTAAACCCATGGTTGATGACATTCTCAAGAATTGTCCCCTAAGAAATAAATTCTGTGGGAGGACCCCCCAGAACTTTGCCTTTTTCCAAATTAAGAAAACATGGTGTAAGCCTCTAAAATTTACCAGTTGATGACACTTTCCCGTATTTTTTACCACTCAGAAAATATATTTTTTGACGGAAATCCCCTCTGAAAATGGTACGACAACCCCTAAGAATTGTTTCGTCCCTCAGAAAATGCTCAGGCCCCCGGCGACCTAAGGCGATTATAAGATCACCTGCCTTCCGTTCCTAGACATTAGCGCAAGCTAAATTAGGAATATATAGATTTAGCCACTGGCTAAAAGCGGAGCTCCCGGTTGTGTAACATGGTTTGTCACTATAATAATCTTTTCAGAAAAAATGTCTCTAAATATGTGCAGTATACAGAGATACAGATGAAAATAAGCACGAAAGAAAGGTAAAAAAAAAAAATAGGTACTAACCCCTCACAATGGAATAATTCTAACAAGGTGAAACAGTGTAATCAAGAGAAAACCTTTTCTTTGTCATGAGCTGTTTTAATATTTCAACATATACGAATATACATACCATACATGTACCATATTATTACATGTTCAGTGTATTTTTATTAAAATGTGTCACCCAGAAAATACCCAACATGAATAAGCAGAGAAATTCAGAAAACTGTAGTTGGTTGTCAATTTGGTATTTTGACTGAATTTCTGTGTAAAATTTATTGCAAATTCCAATTGTAAGGGAAGGAACGTTTTTTTTTCTTGAGTGGTGGGGAGTGGGGGTAGGGAGGCACAAGGGGAGGGCCATACCTATATGAAAGCTTTTCAGGGGAGGGCAGACCATTCTCTTACATGTTACTTTCCATTTAATTAATTGTCCATGTAATACCTCCTAGTTCATCATAACTTAAACTACTATTTTATATATACACTTTTTCATGATGCATAGTCTTCTCAGAAGCCTTGGAACAAAACATATACCAAGGTGAGGGGAGGTTTGCACCTTTCCTAGACCCCTGCAGATGGGGGGCAAGATGTTTTTCCTAAAAATGCAAGGGAGGGCCAACACTTCAGGGGCGTAGCCAGCACTTATGAGAGGGGGGTTCCAAAATGTGTTTTTTGCGTTCTCGCCACAGGAAACCCAGCCAAAAATATTGATCTCGGGGAAAAACTAGCGTTTGAAGAAATTTGCTACATTTTATTGGAGCTTTTATTTGTTGTCTATTAAATATTTACAATTTTAGTAGTAAGTCGGTCCAGAACAGAGGCGAGAAGGGGGTTCCACTGTGGGAGAGGGGGGGGGGGGGGGGGGATTCCGGAACCCCTGGAACCCCTGGCTACGCCCCTGCACTTTATTGAAAACAGTGCTGAAATTCCCCAGTCCTCTCCCCACCCCCTTGAAATTAAAAAAAAATACCTTGCATGTGTGCAAAACCCACCATGGGAGATGAGTATTTGATAATCTGGCATTGTGTGGACCTTCCAGAAAATATCCATCCCCCTCCCATGGAATGTTGTTGAAAAGTAAACCCCTCCCCCCCCCCCCCCCCAAAAAAAAAAAAATAATAAATACAGTATTTGTATGGAAAAAGGCAGGATAGTTGACCCCCCAACCACTCCCGTGTTTCCAATCCCTTCCGTGGAGGGGGGGGATATTTTCTGGAACCACACATAGTCAGTACTATCTATGTCTATGTACCACAGAGCATCCTATGAGATCAACCTGCAGCAAGTATAAACAAACTACCATTGAAATATAACCCAAATACGACTTCAAACTTGGTTCGAAAACAAGGAAAACTTCACCCTGGAATCAGGGTATGAAAAGCTATGTCTAAACCAAACTGTGTGTGCACTGTGCAATTACAACTAAGGGACTGGTCATAAATTAGAGGGGGAAGGGCTGCTGCATTTCTATTTTGCTCTACATGTTTTTGGAAACCCTCCTGACAAGATGCAGGAAAAATGTTGGCCCTCCCAAATGTGGTGACATAATTAATGGTGACCCGCCTCCCCCATCATTCACTGGATCTAGATATTGCTAAAAAGACATTTTTATTACTTTCTAAAATCGATTTTCATGTAATAATAGCAGTGCAAGATTCAATATGTCTTTTGTTTAGGGCGAAAAAGAATCCGAAAGTTACTTCATATGTACGTATGTTTTACATAAAATACTCACAAATATCCTAAACTTCAACAGACTATTTAAAAAAAAACGTATGTGCGACCGACTCCCCAAACTCGCAGCTCGTAAGCTGAATTGCGTTGGGTCTCAACGGCGCCACTGGCAGCCAAGCGGTCATAAGCACAGACACTGAGGGTGGTCACTGCCAGAGGGTTTATTACGTCCCCAGTGGTTCTTTAACGTCCCCCCTTGGAACTGGGTAGGGTAGAAAGGCGAGACGGGACCTCGGTTTATTGTCTCATCGTCTTATTAATTTCTCAATTAATAATAAATACACACAAGAGAAGTCTAAAATTCTGACCAATATTTTTGGATAGATAAAGTAGGGCAGAGTGATACTATTAGAGTATATTGTACAGTTGAAATATTGGTGGAGTCAGAATTTTATAATTTCTCTTATGTGTGTATTTATGTTTAACATAGATCTGTACATTATGAACTGCTAAAATCCCAGATAATAATTATCTTGCCAAGTTCAGTGTTACTTACAGTTTTATTGGTAAATCTAGAGATCCTATTACAGGGCCGTAGCATTAGCCTCCAAACACTAAAAAATCTTGGGGGGGGGGGGGGAGACAACATATAAACAACTTAGGGACCGTTCATTTTTTATCAGGGAGGGGGGGCTTGTATTTCTTACAGCATGCAATATGTTTGTTACATGTTTCAACTCGCTTATAGCGGAGCTTCTTAGCGGCCGAAGGCCGCAGAGCGGAGCACCATACCTAAGAAAAAAGCGTCCAGAACAAGAAAGGGATCGAAGTGATTTTTGAACGTAATTCCCGAGTGTTCCTGTGAAGCCTAATCCACAGGGTACCCAATAAAAAAAACACGTCAAGAAAGGGGTCGAAGTGATTTTTGAACGTAATTCCCGCGTGTTCCTGTGAAGCCAATTCCACAGGGTACCCAATAAAAAAAATGACGAAGTGATTTTGAACGTAATTCCCGCGAGTCATCCCTGTGCCTACTAGCTGGTGAAGCCAAATCCACAGGGTACCCAATACGAAAAAAACGTCTAGAAAGGGGTCGAAGTGATTTTTGAACGTATCCCGAGTGTTCCTGTGAAGCCTTCTGACGTCACAACATGGCGCCGAATGTGAATGACTCGGGGAGGGGGGGGGGGGGGACTCGTCGCCTTGCGCGGTCGCGCGCCAGTGACGTCACAACATGGAGCATAAAGGCGACGAGGCGACGAGCAAGCTGGAATGACGGGGGGAGGGGTGGGTGGTCGGGGGGGAGGTGTTCACGTGACTGTGACGTCATTACAGAAGATTTTAAAAATACAGTACCAGCTGAATCCTCGAGCAAATCTATCCATCGTGACCACGAAGAAAATAACTACTTTAAGCGACTACAGAAGACCTGCAGGACCAATTAGATTCGTACTACGCAATTTCGGGACTAAAAGTGTCTGTAGAAGTCGAAAGAGTTTCTTCTTGAGCCGGCAACTACACTAGTCTGCTTGTACTAAGCTTAGCGTACATGTCGCGCTGCAGCGAACAAGGAAAAATCTTCGCCTTGACCTTTTTCGAGATTTATTTGAACCTGAGGTGTTTAGAACAGGACAGTGGCTGTTTCACAGTTTTTCGAGGACTAAATAACCTGAAGGGAGCTACGTGGCCGAAACTATGTCACGGAAAAGGTAGGTTGTTGTCAACTATCGTCTCTTCTTGTTGTTATAGCGAAGCATGATCATAGCCTAAGACCAGGAGGTCACATAAACTTGTCGGTCATGCTTAACTGCTTTGCTGGACTTACTGAAGTTGTATAAAGCTTTGTTTTGATTCTCATCTAACGGCAGAAGCGTTGGTCGATACGGCTTGATCAGTAGGAGAAGTAATTTGTGTGAGTAGAGTAGAGCACGTGTACGTAAATCTTAATGGCGGCCCTTGCGAGCTGTCCAACTCACTTAGCAGGTTGTGTGTGACATTATTTTGTTCTTTGTGAAAAGTAAATAAATTGATTGATTGATTGATTTGTAATTGTTTATACTGTATAGGAGGAGATTTGCAAGTTCCATGCAGGATTAACACTGAAGCTGCTCTGGATAAGGTAAGCCTCGCTGTTCATTGTGAATCGAGCATTGCACTGATTTTTTTAATCGGCAGGAAGAATTTCCTAGTCCACAAAGAACGACCTAGCGGGGGCCTCTTTTCTCTACACTACATTTCGCTGGCTGAGGGTATCTTTTCTCGCGACTCTCGGCCAGCGAAATGCAGAGAAAAGAGAGAGGCCTCTGCTAGCAGGAAGCTGGTTTTTTTTTCGTAAAGCGAAGGCGTTGTTAGCGTTCCTAAAAAAAAACAGAACTAGCCAACTTCCTCGTTTTATTGCGGGTTTTCCTCGCCTTAAGGTAATTCCCCTGAAATAAAACTTGTCGTATATTTTTTTCTTAATTTGCGCCATATAGTGTAATTATGGCTAGGTTAGATTGTGCCAACCTTGTGGTCAGCGGTCTCATGACCAAAGACTGGCGTTCACGGTTCGGGCCTCATGGCCGCCTAGTTGATTAAATGTGGTGGATGAAAACCTGACTCGTTGTTCCTTTTAACTTACTGGCGTGGTGATCAGCGGTTGGGATTTTAAAAGATAACCCCCCGGCCTTCTAAAGGCGAAGGTTTCTTTCGAGAGGTGGCGCTACAATGGACTTCGAAGACGGTTTTTTGTCAAGAGAGACGCATCCACGCCTCGGCAACGGCCCGTTGGAAGCAGCTTTTCCTTTTCTCTAATCCGAGCCAGGGGGCCCGGACCGTGTTCCAAGACCAAAGAACTGCACTCAACTGCCCAAGGACTATTCTACTTACTTTTTTGGACGAACAGTCATGAAATCTTATTGGGAGACTCTGCACGTTCTGAGATGACTTTCACGCAACCAACCGCGTGTAGACGAAGCTGCCCCATGAATTCAACGTTTAGTTACAAATTTTGTCCACACGAACAACAATCAAGACGACTCCTGGAACTCGAAAGAAAAGAGAACGATCTCCCCTTTACAGGGATACATGATTTCCTTTGCAAGGATTCATAGTTTAAAAATATGGAAACCAGGAGAAACTGTATCTGATTTTCCGAGCTGTCATGAGATCAATGACCAACCACGTGTTATTGAAGCCGTTCTTCACAACTCTACCACCGCTTGTCGAACGGTAACGATCTGCGACACTGCTTGCAATCACTTTTACTCACCATTACAGACTGATTGAAAGACTTTACCGGCTGAGTCAATATTTATTTGCCCTTGCTCTCTTTGTGAGGATTTTCACTACGGATCTAATTCACTTCCCGAGCACCAGGCTTACATGGATTGATCTTTACTTTATCTACACATGGATAGTGACATTTACAAATGGATTGACTTTGATTTGCTCACGGATTGACTTTGATTTACACATGGATTGATTCTTGTTGATCACTGTCTTGGACTAAACAAAAATAAAACCGCCCAAGCACCAGCATGCAAACTCACGTCCACCTTCTAGACCATGGACACATACTTTATTCCCTATTTATTCACATATGACTTTCGCATGTTTTATCCTATATGTTTTGGGTGCACATCTTATGTACTACACACCTGTAATTTCAGTTTTTGGTTTTATCCATCCCCCTCCCAGACCACTTTTGTTCCCCTTAATTTTAACAACATAGGAAGGAAAACAAGAAGAAAAAAAAAAGTGGTCACCCTCCCCCCCCCCATACATGGTACCACTGGTAGCCATGTATGCTGTTATATATATATGTGTGTGTACCCAACAGTAGTGTGTGTGTGCCCCAACAGTAGTGTGTGTCTAGAGTGTGTGTGTGTGTATCCCATAGCAGATCTAGTATAGCTTATTGCCCTATATATTATGATTCATGTAATTATTTGTTTTCCATTTTTGCCATTTAAACCTTGTATGTATGGAAGGAAAACAGGTTGCGCCATATAGTGTAATTATGGCTAGGTTAGATTGTGCCAACCTTGTGGTCAGCGGTCTCATGACCAAAGACTGGCGTTCACGGTTCGGGCCTCATGGCCGCCTAGTTGATTAAATGTGGTGGATGAAAACCTGACTCGTTGTTCCTTTTAACTTACTGGCGTTGTCTATTTACTATTTAGTATATAAGGAATGAAAATATGAAATAAAAAGAGGGGGTGCCCATGCTCGTTTAGAAACTGTGATGGCGCAAACATACCCCATTTTTAGTGTCCGAGGGCTATTTTGTGAAGGAATACGTGAAACAAGAAAATTGTGATAAAACGCTCACTAATGAAGCAATCCAGTTCACTTGCAAGTTTGAACAGAACTGTTGGATGCTTCACTACCTAGGACGAACATTAGAATGTTTAATTTTCTATGTGTGTTGATGCTATTCTTGAAAATGTTCAAAAATGTGCGCACCGCTCGTGATAATTTGAGAGTCTTTTGGTGTCTTATTTTGGGGCTTTTTATGACGATAGCTCAAAAACTTGTCGTGGAAATTTCTTTAAACTTTTTATATAACAGGGGAATGATAGTCTTATCAAAATGGTAAAATATAAAATTGGGGTGCCCAATCTTGTTTTCGCGCAATATCCAAAAAGTGACTTTTTCTTGGTGTTTCTCGCTCAAATGGGGATATTTAGCTTGCGCGCGCGCGTTCGATTGCGTCATTTTCGAACGAATTGATCGCGCGTCCGTGCGCAGAACAGCGTGCGCCGTGCAAAACAGGGGAATAACCTTAAGTCACGTTCTATTGTATACTTCCGTTGCAAATTTATCATGAGAATCAATTTGTACACGTCTTAACTGATAAAACCTTACCCACTGAAGCCAGAATTTTCATATGACTGTAGTGAAACCACTCGCAAAGTCATTAAGTTTATTCTGAGTAAAACCTATAGAGTTAAGTAATTACAAAGTGCGAATTACTCATGACAATCATATGAAATCCGCACAACACACCAAAAACCACCATAAATCCTTGGGTCAGGTAATTGGCACTTTTATATTGGAAAGTGGGGAGAGGTAATTTCAAAATCTAGATTATTTGTTTGAAACGCCCATAATTAATATTAGTATAATTACTAAAAAGATTCTGCGCACTGATTGGACGAGAAGTTCGGAATATTTTGCTATATTCACATTGAAAGCATTGGGGATTGCCCGCACACTTACTTACTAGAAACTAAAACAAAAAATACTCCTAAATCAAAAATATTAAAAGTCGCTTGAGTAATTATACTAAAACAATAGACCTCTTTCGCATGACCTGAATTCGGTAAACAAAGGCTATCAACATTGTGGCGACATGGCGGGAAACACTACACTTCGAAAAAGCCTGAAAAATATAGGAGAAATCTCCTGACTAACTATCAACAAGTTCCAAGTTTGTCAGTCCTAGTCTTAGCTTCATCAGAGTCATTAATTAGTTGATCCTGATTTGAAAGTATATGACTTCTTGGATCTGATTCTGTTTCGCAATCACTGTGACTCCTCAGAATTTGAATCAGAGTCGTACAAAGTGCAAGTGTTTATTCTTTTCTTCGCCCAGTTTCCGAACCCCAGTAAGCCAAGTCACATCCATATTTCACTGTAGGGAAAAACATTATGGACATTGTCTAGTTTTTTCAAGCTTGTAAATCCAGTATAATGTAGTATATTACTTTTCTTCCTTAGTTTGGTTGTCACATTTCTTAAAACTTCGAGTGAAAATCGGTGACTGATTTTTGTGTTGAAACCATAATCCTGAAATCTGGTAAATATTGGCAAATAGTCACCTTGACTTTGTCTTGGTGACTTTTTCGCCGATATTTACGGCGCCCGAGGCAACTAATTGTTGAAAAATGTCCAATTTATCATACAAAGGACTATAAATTCTACACTTATTCGCTCTAGAGAGTGGTAAAGGAATGAAATTTCACAGCGGCTCCCCCTGTATTGACAGGTTAGACAAAATATTTACATAAGTCTTTTTGCCCTGCGACATTTAAAAGCTAAACTACTCTCAGCTGCTTGCTTTTTATTTCTCAAACACAGATTCAACCGAATTATGTGCTGAGCAAAAAGATTCCACTAGAAAGGAGCCAGGGTTTCTTTCACCAAACTATTTCAACAGCTCTCAGAAGAACAGTGGAAAAAGTGAATTAAACCTGTCAGCCATACTTCTTTCTTAAGCACAGCACAAATGTATTGTCCATAATTGACTTAGTGATGTCCTATGGCAACCTATGTGTAGCCTGTGCGAGGGCTTTCCACCAACGGAAAGTAACTTATGAGTCAGCGGTAAACCTCTAAAGAAGCCCCAGCCTTCCTCTCCATAAAACACAGGAAATCCAGGAATTCGGCACTGATATGCAAAAAAGGACAGGGGTGTGTCTGTTCTGGTCTGTTTGCCCCAAAAAAAGAAAGATTTCAGGGAAAATGTAAAAACCCGCATAAAAGAACAGGTGTTTTGGGGTTTCAGGCTGATTTTGTTCTTGTACATTGGGTGTTTTCTGCAAAATCAGCCTTAAAATGTTCTTAAGGTGTTCTTAAAATTGTTTCTTAAAAATCAAATACTGCATACACTACCAACAGTCAAAGTACCTGCTGTAGACCTCTGTGTGCAATCATCTAGCACATTATATTGATCTACTTGGTACTATACCATTGTAGGTTACTGTACTCAAATCTAACTGGCAGCCATTTTTGTATACAAGAACAATTCTCATTTTTCAGGCTCCACATGTTCTTATGTACGAGTTACATTTTTGACCAAATTTCAGCCTGAGTGTTCTTAATCCACTTTTATGAGGGTTTTTACTTGCTTCAGTAGTCAAAGGGTTAAGGTGGATCGACCTAGTAATTTTGCACCCATGCCAACCAATTTTGAATCTCTCATATAAAAGCATGTTGATTTTTATGGCACAGCCAATATATGTAACACAAATACTACCCATAGACTGAAATTCATGTCAGTAGAAAAGTTGGGGAGATCGGAGTTAGTATCATGTGACAATTAGGCCACGCCTATTTCTACTCTCACCAGTTTCGACTGTACCGACATTTTTTTCTAAAAATGCTCTACGGTACCTCGAGATTGACTGAACTGTAACCGAAGTTTGACTAAATTCTACAAGCCCATCTGAAGATAGGATTTATAAATCAGGGCTATAATTATGTAAAATTCAGTGAAGTGAATTAACATGGCAGAGTTTGGTACTTCATGGTTATAAATTGAAAGTTTATATAGTTCATTCTATTTGTGTTTGTTTGAGGAAGGCCATGCTTCTTTTTAGTAAGAATTCGATGAAATCTATGCGATTTCATCGACTTTAATGTCCAATGAAACTAGACAGTGTAAAAATGCTTCTCAAAGAACCTGCCACTGGTTGTTTGAGTTGCATCTCACATAAAAACTCCTTGATTAGCCAAAAAAAAAAAAATAGAAATCATTTCTTTCATTCTTGATTTGATCAATTCATTATTTTTATGACTTTTACAATGACAAGGGGTTCCAGTATGTTCCTTACTAAAATTTGCATGGTGAGGGGGGTGAGGGGACCACTGCCCTCTTTTGAGGGGAGATTTTCCCATACATTTGCTGGAAGTTTTGGCCCTATTATCACTATTTGCCCACCCTTTTCCGAAACTCCTGGCTCTTCTCCTTGTATGCATAGCCATACATGGTATTTAAGACATACAAGATCATCTGTGTTTAGGTTCACCAGAGTTATTGGTTATTCTCTTTCAATTTCAGCATCAGGGCAGCGGCCAGAGACATGGTTCTTGCCTTGGACAGACCACATGGCACAAGTCAAAAATAATATCAACAGTATTACTGTACATGGACTGCGGAGAAGACTCTGAAGTGAGGGGGATCTTCAGAGAATATGTGTGGCAATGTGTGTGTGTGTGTGTGTGAGGGGGGGGGGGGGGGGATCGTTTAGAGAAAACATGAACCATTGCAGATAAGTGAAGGATACATCCCCTTCCCCCACCACCACCACCACCGCGAGCTCTTCCATCCAGAATCACTTAAATGCATTTACTACCATGTGATCCATCCATGAAGTGTGACATTTTTTAAGAAGGTTTACTTTTCAAGTGTGCATGTGTCATGTTTCTCCTTCACTGATGGCTGCAGTTTTGACCGTTATTTTTCAGACAATCAGAGAGCGAAAAGTGTGACTACTTTTGACAAAATGTGCACCTTTGAAAAGTAAATATTTCTGAAAAAACCATCACACTTCATGGATTGATGAAAAATGGTAGTACATTGCCCAGAGGGGGGGGGGGGGGGGGGACTCCCATATTTTTGGGGCAGGGGTGCTCGTGGGGAACTTTCGTTTTTACCCCTAAAAGGTACCAAACATGGCGTCGCTTAGTTGATTTTGACCCCTAAAAGGTACCAAACATGGCGTTGCCAGTTGATTTTCCCTAGTAATTTTCTCGTGTATCTTTTTACAGGGAAAATACGTCTGAAATTCAGGCTACCAAGAAGTGTGATTTGCTTGATTTGCTAGAACGGACCTCTAACAGGTACCTATCTGGAAAAAAATTACACGTTTTCGAATTTTACACCCTAAAAGGTACCAGAGGCCTGATTTTAAACCCTAAAAGGTTTACCCCCCCCCCCCCCCCCCCCCCCCCCCCCCCGGGATACATTGCTGTTATAATTTTTTTTTGTCTAAAATTAGTCTAAACCAGCTGATGAGGGTGCAATAGCTGAGGATTGTAAAATGATACACAAAGCAATTGGCATAGCATGCGCTAGATGACCTGTCTCAGTCTTGTGTTTTTGATTAGAGTATTTTATCCAATATTATTGGTTCATCTGGTTGGTGAACACTAAAACAATAGATTACTTGCTCTAGATTTCCATAATCTGAAAGACTCCTCATTCACACTATGAGCTTATAATAATGTAAATCTAGCCCAAATGAACCTCTAGCTTGTTATAATTTTATTGTTACATAAATTGTGTAATATCAGAATAACCATGCTCTTCTCTCCATGGTGGGATTTTGCACATAGGATAGGTAGTTTTCTTAGGGGGAGGGAGGAGAGGACTGGGGAAAAATCAGCAATTGTTTTCAAGAATGTGTTGACCCTCCCATGCATATTTAGGGAAAACATTACTCCCCATCTGCATGGGACTAGGAAAGGTACAACTGGTTCAAGCCCTCCGAGTAAACTATGCATCATCAAATTTAAATTGAGTGTATATCTTAAGTAGTATTAGTAGTTCTAAGGTAGTCCATTTAAAATATTGACCAATTGAATGTGAAGCAACATAAAGAATGCTGTGACCCTCCCCTGAAATGCTCGCACATCGGTATGGCCCTCCCCTTATGACCTCCCCCCCCCATTTTCCAAGAAGAAGAAAAACGTTCCTTTCCTTACCATTGGAATTTCCAATAAATGCAAAGGAGGATGAATAGAAAATAAAGACGGCAAGTGACTGTTCTTACTTTCTCTGCTCATGCCATGATGGGTTATTTCTTGAATGACACAAAGCACAAATAATAGCTTTTCTCTTAACTGCAGTTCTGTGCTTTGTTAGAGTCACCGGGAGAGTTTATAGTCTCCCGTATACCTGTATTCCTGTATACATCTTTTTACATATTTTGTCAATATATTTTTTATGGTCACATGGGCAACCCTGTTTCACTCATACTCGGAAAAACTGGGAGCTCCGCTTTTAGCCAGTGGCTAAATCTATATATTATGTTTCTAATTTCACTCAATACTTAATAAAAATTTCGGCGCGCTTCGCGCGTATGCAGAATTTAACATATAATATGCACTGATAGGCCTGCCGGGCAGTCTCTATGTTTGAAAGAACACACCTTAGGTAAGCGTGAGTTCAACGTTTAGTCATTTGGGCCGCGCTTCAAGCACATGAATAATTTCTTCATTTGCGGAGCCATGAAAAATATTAGCTAAAGGCTCAGGAGCCCTTCACTAGGAGCTTTCATCTAACCTATATAATTAGCACATTTCCTGGGCTCCTGACAGGCTTTGTTTGATATACACAAAAAACCATCTACCCATTTTCTGAGGCTTGATGAAATGCGGTTATCAAAAGTTGGGCGCGCTTCGCGCGCAAAGAAAGAATTATGTGACCACCTCTTTATGTAAAATGTCTTCTACTAGGTCAAATAGTGGACCTGAGGTGGGTGTCACGAAAACGTTTAATAGTTCTGAGGGGGAATCGGTTCCTTAGCTTCGACAGAAGTAAGAAAAACGTTAAGAAGAATGAGACTGCATCACTTAGGCAAGAGTCTATCTTACAGGGCAAGCATTTATAAGAGGGGGGGGGGGGGGGGGCACAAGAAAAAATACATTGGATTTTTGGGGGCCACCTAAAAAAATACGGACATGAAAGGGGGGGCCACCCAAAAAAATACAGGGTCTCCCCTCATTTCCACCAGCCCCCCCTCCCTGATAAAAAATGAACGGTCCCTTAAGTCGGCTTTTAGGGAAAGTTTAGAGCCAAGCATGTGAAATTACCGCATGTTTGGGGGAACTTACTGGGGAAAAACTGTGGGGGCACAGGCCTCCCTGACCCTATTATCACTATGGCCTTGTATTACCCTAACAACATTTGCGTAAAAAATAATTACCTTCCCTTTATCATTTGCACCAAATTTTTGACCCTCCCTTTTCACCTGCATAAAAATGGCCCTCCCCATATTTGCACCAGCCCTCCCCTCCCCCCCTCTAATGTATGACCAGTCCCTAACTGTTTTGCACAGTGAAATGCAAACATGCACGGGGTTATCACCAAGAAAAAAACAATCAGAGGGCACATACATATCACACAAACTAGGATGTAATCAGGCTCGGCCTACGGCCTCACCTGATTCCACCTGTCTCGACATGCATTATGCATCAATGCTAATGAAGATTGATACTAAAACCATTTGTATTTTTGTTTTTTCCTATTGTTCTTACTGGTATCTTTTTACTAAGAAGCTAACTAGCATATTATCATAAGGTTTTATGTATTCACTCTAAATAGCGGACAGTGCCAATTCAATAACTTCTGCTGTGCACAAGAAACCCTTAAGCCTAAGTTTCCATAAGTCTTATCTGTCGTATCTGACGTCTCATCAGTCAACCGTGAAACAACAACAATACTTTAATGCCCTCTGAAGTAACAGGATACAATACAAGAAAAGTTATGAATTAAAGTAATTAGAGGATCACAGTTACCTAAAAATAGCAGAGCTAATCGAGTTAGGTAACAGTGGTCAAGCAGATAATAGTCATTTACAATTCATAGGAGTTATAGTTAAGGGAGAGACAAACAAAGGAGAATAATTAACTAACAATAAAGAAAATAAATAAATAAATAAACAATAACAGCAACAGAGTAGTACACTATGAAATAAGAGGATATGAAATAGAGAATTCCAATTTTCATTGTTTCACGGTCGACTGTTGAGACAGATACGACAGATAAGACTATATGGAAATTAGGCTTAAGTAAACAACTTCAGTACCATAAGTCATTGTCCTGTTGCCGAGGATCCAAGGCAGCAAAGAGAACACGGCTCCATCACCATCTTCTCAAGTAAAGTAAAGGAGATTTGACTAAGCTACAGGGATCAGCAGCAAGCAGAGGTTTTCTTGTGTGCCGCTCGATACAATACAGTACGTTTTTCAGCGTTTTTTATTTATCTGTGAATCAGAATAATGATAATATGTTATTCTTTATGTAATGTAACAGGCGTTTGTTTAACTCACTTTTCCTTAGCTACCTCGTGGTTCTTGTTTTGATTTCGAGAAATGCCACTGAGCGTGCAGAAACCTAATGTTTTTCTCAACACACACGGCTTAAGCAATAGTTAAGCCTTATTAGAAAGTTTAAGGAATTCTGGAGATTTTCGGGGTCGCATATTAACTCAAATGTAATATTTTATTTTGAAGCTAAAACAAGTTCGCGTTTCAATGTCATGCCGGCTTTATTTTGTTCTAGCCCTTCTAGCTAAGATTCAAAGGTCAAATGCTTGATGTTATACTAACACAGTAAACTAACTTTTAGTTCCTACCTTCATCCCGAGTAGTTTTTTTTCTCCCGTGTTTAGAAACCTCGGAACTGTGAATGTCCTGTCATCTCCCAATAAACACTGCTTTATCCAGGAATTTTGAACCACGAATTGCTCGACCGCCATTAAAGACCCGACTTGTGTTGCTAATTATTTCTACAAATAAAACCGTCCCTTTTTTCAAACGCTTCTGCCGTAGTGGAAACGAGCTTCTCCCAGTTAATTTTACTCTTCAAAAAGTCACTGCCCAGTTATTAAAACGCCTCGGCTTTGTGAAAGAAATGGAGAGAAGATGAAGAATGACTTCGCAAGTAAATGCACAGCCATTGCAATTCTACTCGGCGCTAAAATCTTGGTTGGACTTCTAGATGGTAGGAAGACACTCTTCTGATTTCTTCAGACACAGCTCAAACATTGTCTTGTACTCCCTGGCTTTTTGTAAACAAATTATCATTTGCGTAGCACAGTTCTGCAGTCGCGTACAGTCGATATTTTTTCTATCAAAAGATTCGTCAAGATGTTTGGGTTTCCTGTAGTCTGTCACGTGAGCAGCATCCCCCCTCCGACCACCCACCCCTCCCCCCTCACTGCCATACCGCCATGTTGTGACGTCATGAGCGCGCGCCATCCACCCCTCCCCCTGCCGCGCCATGTTGTGACGTCACGCCAAGTGGTGACGTAGGGCTTCACAGAAATCACTGGAAATGGCGGGAAAATGCTTCTCGACGTTGAAAATTCACTCGCATCCCTTTGCAACCTGTGATGCTTTGGGTACCCTGTGGGGATTTCATACATGCGCTATATTTGCGATCATTTGGACGCTTTTTTCTTAGGTATGGTGCTCCGCTCTGCGGCCTTCGGCCGCAAAGGAGCTCCGCTATAATTTATTTAAGCATCGACCGCGGCTGTGTGAATAAAAAATTGAATGGCCCTCACACTGTACGTAATCAAATTAATTGAGAAAATCTCTTGGAATTGTAATTCTTATTGACCTTTCATGGTTACATAAAACGTCAAAACTACCACCAAAGCAAACAAGTAGATAGACTAGTGGTCTATTAATGCTGATGCTGCTAATGTGATAGTGAAGAAGCTTACCTGTGCACTTGCTTGATTTTCCTGGCGAGGTGAGTGCGCCTCTATCCATTATTTCACCATATATCCATGAAAAGATAGGCATCAGAGGCAAGTGTGCGTTGCCTTGAGGAGATAGAGAAACTGCAGCGACTAAAACGAATGATCTTTAAGATGTATTTTTATGTAAAATCCTGCATAACTTCTTCGAGTCACAAGAGTTTCTGCTAAACAAAACGCTCAGTCAACGGCATTTTAAACTGTTGCCTTGACAACGATTAGTCAGATCGTCGGCCATACATCACTTCCGGTTCAAATCGGCCAATCAGAGCTAGTTCTTTCTGCAAAGCGCGCGAATCCATCATGGCGGCGATAGTTCTGTCCTTCCTGACTTCTTGTCGCAATTTTTAAATTTTCAGACTTTAATTTTAAATCCGGCGTGTTCCAATCTTTGCAATAATGGAAATAGGTTTCGTAGCGTTCAGAGGTCGAATATTTTGCTGTGTTTATTTGAAATTAGGATGTTTTCATCGTATAACTGGGAGAAGTTTTGAAACCCCACTCAATATTGTCGTGATGAGGATCTTCAAAAAGCTTCTACCTGTAGAATCCTAGAGGAGTTTCAGCTCTAACGAACGATGGCGCTTTGAAAACTGCAAAGATGCGTCTTGGGGCCGACCCCCGCTACTCTGAAGTGTGAAGATTGGGTACTTGATGAAATGAACCGATTTTGGATTAATGTGAAACGATTTGCTTCACCCACAGCCGGACTGTAGGTAAGCTAAGGCAAGGGACTGTTCGTTTATTACGTCGCAGAGAGGTGGGTGGTGGTTTTACTTTTAATAATAATAATAATAATAATAACGTGCTTATATAGCGCTTTATCCTCGCGGCTCAAAGCGCTTTACATTAATGGATAACTCATCCATCATATTTTAAGAGGGAGTACGCTTTCTGAAAGCTAAGAGCTGAAACAAATCACCAGTCCCCCCTGCGATGTAATTAAGTTAAGTCAGACCATCAGTTTCAGATGTCAAACTTTTGCTGCATCGAATCTAATTGTTAGAAATTTCATTTGCAGCTTTAAGGGACACTTTGCAAGAGCTGAATCTAGATGAGAGCAGGACAAAAAGGTACACCAGTCCGCTTAAATTGGATTCGACACAGCAAAATATTGACGTTTGAAGCAGGCCTTATTTTTCTTGTGTGTGTGTCAGAGAGTTGTGCATTAGACTTTTAATTCAAACCCTCCTCCCACCCCCACCCCCAAAAAACTAATTAAGAAATCCCATGGTAACTTTAATGAGACCCACATAATCCCCTTCACATAAATGCATACCCCCCAAAAAATACAAACAAAGTTCAATGTGTGATTCCAGAAAATATCCGTACTCTCCTTCCAGCTGATCTCAACTCATGGGGCGCAAAGGATTGTTGGCAAAAACGATTGTGTGCCAAAACAAAGCGTTTCTAAGTCCAGTGATAGATATGCCAAATTTTTGCAGTTTTTGGAAGCAAAAACTATTAATCATCGTATAAATCAAACTCTGTTTACATTTGACATAAGGCAAGATTTTCTGAGCAGATAGGTATCATAACAACTATCGCCCAAAGGTGAGGTGAATAGTGATGGATATACAGTATAGTGTTTTCAATAAAGTTTGTCACCCAAAAGACTAAAGCCTACAAGCTGTCGGCGCCAATCCTTGTGAGTCATTTGTTGTCACACCTACTAATCAAAATTCAATTCGATTTACGTGCGTGTTGGGAACAGCGTGGTTTCTTAAATGTGAACGACAGTACTGTGTACAGCATTTAACACAGAGTTCCGATATAAAAGAAGCGGGCATGCTGGCCTTTTGATTGTCAGTTGTCACTCAGCTATCAAGCTAACGTTTGACCTGGAAAGCTATCTAAACAACGTCAAAAACATAAATCATAGAATAAGCATGACAAAACTAAGATTAAGCAACCATGACCTAATGATCGAAACCAGGAGACATAGTAGGCCATATAAAGAATAAGAAGAAAGAATATGTCCTCTTTGCAAAAATGATGTTGAAGACGAAGAGCATTTCATTCCAAACTACAAGTGTCCAAACTACAAAAACCTTCGAAATGAACTTTTCCATGCCATAGAAATTGAAACCAAAATCAACCTACGCGAAATGGCCCCCTTGGATGCATTTACCAGAATAATGTCTCTAAAATTTAAAGAAAATATCCAAAAAACTATAGCAAAATTTGTCTGGGAGGCCAAAACGAAACGACAACAACTACTTTGTAAAAGCACCCCATCATGATGAAGCCTTTGGACCCTCGAACTTTGGACAAAATATATAGATTTAGGCACTGGCTAAAAGCGGAGCTCGCGGTTACATCTTTTTTTAACGTGACAAAAAGGTTGCCATTGTACATGAAGAGATAGCCTTGCACAGTTATACCACGTGACTAAGCACTTGTTCATCCAAGTGTGGTTATCTAAGGTTCATCCCTTCAACGATGTAAACCTTTTCACGTTTGATGACGTCATCAATGACGTCATACCACGTGACCAAGCAGTTGTACTCCCCTTGCCACTTAGACAACTTCACCCAAGTTTGGTTGTCTGAGGTTTTTCCCTTCTTGAGATATATCATGTTTCTCCTATGATGACGTCATCAATGACGTCATACCACGTGACCATGCAGTTGCACCCGCCTTGCCACTTAGACAACTTCACCCAAGTTTGGTTGTCTGAGGTTCATCCCTTCTTGAGATATATCATGTTTCTCCTATGATGACGTCATCAATGACGTCATACCTCGTGACCATGCAGTTGCATCCCCCTTGCCACTTAAAAAACTTCACCCAAGTTTGGTTGTCTGAATTTCATCCCTTCTTGAGATATATCATTTTTCCGCTATGATGACGTCATCAATGACGTCATACCACGTGACCATGCAGTTGCACCCCCCTTGCCACTTAGACAACTTCACCCATGTTTGGTTGTCCGAGGCTCATCCCTTCTTGAGATATATCATGTTTCTCCTATGATGACGTCATCAATGACGTCATACCACGTGACCATTCAGATGCACCCCCCTTGCCACTTAGATAACTTCACCCAAGTTTGGTTGTCTGAGGTTCATCCCTTCTTGAGATATATCATTTTTCTCCTATGATGACGTCAACGATGACGTCAGACCACGTGACCAGGAAGTTGCACCCCCTTTGCCACTTAGACAACTTCACCCAAGTTTGGTTGTCTGAGGCTCATCCCTTCTTGAGATATATCATGTTTCTCCTATGATGACGTCATCAATGACGTCAAACCACGTGACCATGCAGTTGCACCCCCGTTGCCACTTAGATAACTTCACCCAAGTTTGGTTGTCTGAGGTTCATCCCTTCTTGAGATATATCATTTTTCTCCTATGATGACGTCAACGATGACGTCATACCACGTGACCATGTAGTTGCACCTCCCTTGCCACTTAGATAACTTCACCCAAGTTTGGTTGTCAGAGGTCCTTCCCTTCCCGAGATTTGTTAATTTTCTTAGTATACCACAGGGTTCCCATGAGTTTCCGCGTACGGCGGACGGACGGACGGACGGACGCCGGACGGACGTACGCTATACCTTTAATACCAGGAAGAAACAAAACAAATCATATCTCAAGAAGGGAACAACCTATGGCAACCAAACTTGGACACATTCATCTTTTGGGCGACACCATTTCAACGCCCTAATAATTTGACTTGGCGCCGTCAATAACGTAAGCAAAATGAGCAAGAAAGCCCGTGACGTTTGAAAATCAACTCCATAGTTATGCTAGACGTTATTTCCTTAGGTATGGTGCTCCGCTTGCTAATATAGATTTAGCCACTGGCTAAAAGCGGAGCTCCGGTTACAAATTTTTTTAACAAGACAAAAAGGTTGCCATTGTACGTGAATAGATAGCCTTGCATCGTTATACCACGTTACTAAGCACTTGTTCACCCTAGTGTGGTTATCTAAGGTTCATCCCTTCAACGATGTAAACCTTTTCACGTTTGATGACGTCATCAATTAAGTCATACCACGTAACCATGCAGTTACACCCACCTTGCCACTTAGATAACTTCACCCAAGTTTGGTTGTCTGAAGTTCATCCCTTCTTGAGATATATCATTTTTCTCCTATGATGACGTCATCAATGACGTCATACCTCGTGACCATGCTGTTGCACCCCCCTTGCCACTTAGATAACTTCACCCAAGTTTGGTTGTCTGAGGTTCATCCCTTCTTGAGACATATCATTTTTCTCCTATGATGACGTCATCGATGACGTCATACCACGTGACCATGCAGTTGCACCCCCCTTGCCACTTAGATAACTTCACCCAAGTTTGGTTGTCTGAGGTTCATCCCTTCTTGAGATATATCACTTTTTTCCTATGATGACGTCATCAATGACGTCATACCACGTGACCATGTAGTTGCACCCCCCTTGCCACTTAGATACCCTCACCCAAGTTTGGTTGTCTGAGGTTCATCCCTTCTTGAGATATATCATTTTTCTCCTATGATGACGTCATCGATGACGTCATACCACGTGACCATTTAGTTGCACCCCCCTTGCCACTTAGATAACTTCATCCAAGTTTGGTTGTCTAAGGTCCATCCCTTCCCGAGATTTTTTAATTTTCTTAGTATACCACAGGGTTCCCATGAGTTTCCGCGTACGGCGGACGGACGGACGGACGGACGGACGTACGCTATACCTTTAATACCAGGAAGAAACAAAAAAATTCATATCTCAAGAAGGGAACAACCTATGGCAACCAAACTTGGACACATTAATCTTTTGGGCGATACCATTTCAATGCCCTAATCATTTCACTTGGCGCCGTCAATAACGTAAGCAAAATGAGCAAGAAAGCCCGTGACGTTTGAAAATCAACTCCATAGTTATGCGAGACGTTATTTTCTTAGGTATGGTGCTCCGCTTGCGTGGGCCTTCGGCCCGCGCAGGAGCTCCGCTATAAAAGTGAAATTGAAAATTAAATTTAGACAACATATTAATGTTATACTATAAGTTATACTTATATAAATATTTTTACACGGATCCAATAAATCTATGCTATGCTAATGCTATGCTATGCTCAGCTGTTGTAGAGTTAACACCTCTCTGTGGCGCGAAATTCGAAATTTCTATTCAAAACACGAGTTTGTAAAGAAATAAATAGGAACTATTTGCTTTTTAAACAATAACCTTTTTAGTTGCTGCAGAATAATTTTTATTACAACTGGTTTGGCTCAGCTAAAAGCTTTTTGTGCGGAGAGCAACACTAATTCGTATTCATAAGGATCAAAATATTCTGAACCGCGAAATTCAAAATGTGAACTGAAAATGTTAGTAATCATCAAATAACCAATTATTCAGTATTCAACAAGGAATTACATTGCTATTTATTCAAAAATAATTTTATTTCAACTTGTTTGGGGTCCTATAAAAGCACTTTTGCCGGAGACTGAACATTCTTGATGTTATTCTGTTGAAATATGAATTTATAATTGCGCTTGCTGATTCAAGCGTGAAAGTTGGCGGTCTTCCCTTTTATACCGGAACTCCGTGTTTAAGCTGTCCATTTTACTTTTCACAGTTTTCCTTTGTCAAGGAGGAAATCAAATACTGATGGCATATTTTGTGAGATGAGTGCCGAAACTACTGAAACTCTGCTTGAATATTCTGTAGAACAAATATCTAAGAAAGAAATATTGTGCGTCCCTTTTTACTGGTCATCCTGCACCTTCGAAGATTATAATGAAAGTAAATTATCAGAATGCTCGCATAGAAATTCAAAACACGTGCTAATTAATAAATAGTAACACATCTTCAGCTAGGCTGAAGCTTTCTAGGTGCCCAAAAATAAATTTCAATTGAGCATATGGATTGGAACAAGTACAATTTATTTGTAAGTGTCTTTATTTCATTTCTTTGAGAAGCAAACTCTTTGACCAGAATAAACACAAACAATTTTCAATTGAGGGAAATAATTAGATTTTGGGTTGTTGTATCGTGAAAATGTCAAATTTTGCTGAGCTTTTGCTGAAATTTTTATGAGACATTTGCTCTTAAGAAAGCACATTTTTAGATGCCAGTGCAATTCTTTCTGTCTTTGGAGTGACAAACTTTATTGAAACCACTATTATTATACATTGATGTGAAGCCTCAATGTATTATTATATCCACCGCTAGGGACCAACCCTGAGGGGGATAGGCTGTTTTAGTAAAACACCAAATCAGTAGAATAAAATTATTATAGTGGATTACAATGTAAGAAAGTATTGCCTCCGATACTGTCCTGGGACGAGCCACCATTTTGAGCGCTTTCTCAAAACAGTAAAATAGTGTTTGATAGATCTACTATTTCAGGAACCAATCAGAGTGTTCAAAATGACTATTCACTGTAGTATATTTTATATAGTTGATTTGCTCAATTGCAATATTATAATTTTGCTCAATTCCTGACCAATATTTTTTATTATTATACATTGTACTCACTATCTCGATTCTGATTGGCTAAGAGCGCACGCTTTACTTTGGGAATCACGCACTTTCAGGGTCTTCAAGAATCAGCATGCTGATTCTTGAAGAATCAGCTAGCTGATTCTTGATTCTACGCGCGCAATGCATTATGGGCTAAGGGCGCCAAGATTAGATTTTAAAAAGGTGGCTTTGCACAACAGAAGCAAAGATGGCTTCTCGTTTTGCGTCTTCGAACGAGGAGGAAATAGCGGAATTACTTGAAAACAAAGACTCGAGAAACACCAAGAGAGCAACGAAGACAGCAAGAGAAATCTTCAGAGATTATTTGCTCGAGAAAAAGTTGGATGAGCCAAAAGAAGCTAAACATTTGGCAAACGTCCTGAAGTGTTTTTATGTTGATGCTAGAAAAAAAGACGGCTTGCCATACTCAATGGGAAGCTTGAAAACGCTGAGATTCGCTTTGAACAGGCACTTCAAAGCGACACTAAGAGTGGATATTATATCTGACCAAGAATTCATTGAAGCCAACAAGGTTTTTGCCGCTAAATGCGTTCAGTTGAAAAAGGACGGCTTTGCGAAAATCCAACACAAGCCACCGATACCCGACGCGGACCTAAAGAAGCTGTACGAAAGCGGAGTTTTTAGCACCAGTCATCCGAAGACTCTTTTGAATAAAGTGTTTTTCGAAATCATGTTTTGTTTCTGCCGTCGTGGCCGTCAGAATCTTCGAATGCTGAAAAAGTCGGACTTTGTTATCCGCAAAGATGCAACCGGGACGTCGTTTCTGGCAAAAAACGTTGACGAGCTAACGAAAAACCACAGAGAAGATGACGAGGCAGAGGAGGGAGGGATTATGTGTGCGATTGGAGGTCCGTTATGTCCTGTTGCTTCATTTGAGAAATATCTAAATCATTTGAATCCGGAGAACGAGTTTCTTTTCCAGCGCCCGAAGAAAAGTGTGACAGAGGCTCAAGACGTGTGGTACGACAATATGGTTGTCGGTGAACGCAGTTTAGCAGACATGATGAAGAACATATCCAAACAAGGAAAACTATCACAGGAATACACAAATCACTCAATACGAGTGACGGCAGTCACGATTCTTGATAAATCGGGATTCGAGGCTCGCCATATCATGAGCGTAAGTGGCCATCGAAGTGAGAGCTCTATTAGGAGCTACAGCAGGACCGATGAAGCTACAAAGCGACGGATGAGCGATACCCTGTTGACAGCAGCCGCTAGTTCTAGCATGTCTACATGCGAAGATCCAGAAATACATGCTGGTTTAGAGGGAAAAACTGTAGCTGAAACCGTGCTATCGCTACCAGGGAGTCAGATTGAAGAACATGATTCTGAACTTTCAACGGTTTTGACTTTGTCTCAGGAAGAGCACATATTTCGTGACTTTCGTTTATCTTCAGTTTCGTCACAAACTGTTTCTAAGCAGTATACCTTTAACAACTGCAATGTTAGTTTCAATAATTGAACTTTTCACCTATCTTTCTTGTCTGCACTTTTCTATTAATAATATTTTGAGCGCTTAGTTTTTGAGCTTTTGTAGAGAGTGTGTAGAGAGCACTTGAATGGCTTCCCTTAACTTGTGTAAAAGAAATTGCATAAATAAACTATTTTCATCGTCGCGAAAGTATTTTTTTACTGAAACAATGTATAATAAAACAATTATTGAATTCGGCTTTTGTGATTTCCAGAATAAACAATGTCTCGCCAAGTGGAATCAGGCTCGGCCGCTGTTTGGAGCGATTCTCCAAGCAACAAAAATCATTCTGATTGGCTAATTTTTGAGCAAGTAATCAGCTGTACATTTTTCCAAAGGCACATTTGACCAAAAATTAAAATCCAATTCCAAGCCAATGCTCTAGAAGACTGTACAAAAAGGGACTTGGAGACCTTAAAAAATGGAAACATTACTATTATTTTGCTGCCATGATCTTCCACTGCTTTTGTGTATTTCTGACTCAGGAAATCTGAAATCGGCACCAGCAGATCTGATTGGCTACTGCTGAGCAGATTTCCTTTAGAGGTTAGGATCCTCTTGTAGAGTTTCATTTCAAAATGAGTTTCTCCATTTTAAAATGGGTCTTTGTTCTCCAAAATACTCCAGTGGGTTATAGCATTGAGTTATTATGCAGGACAACTCCATGGTTATACAGTAGCTATCTGTACCAATCAAGTGGGCTATTAGATATCTTCACTTCGTGGTTTATGATTGATAATTATAGGTTCTCGGGGCTTTGTCTTTCAGATTTAATGAGGACGCAACCCATGGCTATTCTGTACCTGGCTACTAAACAATTACACTGGCTAACAAGAAGCATCTCACCTCTCTTCTAGCACACAATCCATTGTATTTAATTTGCCAAGGTGAGCCATTAACACTCCCATCAAATATACCTGTGTGGTTAAGGTAATTATATGAAAGAGCGGAAATGAGGTCAGGTTAATTGGGACGGCTTAAAAATGTCTTTTTTCTTATGGATCCATCTTTCAGATTAGCTTTTAAACTCTTATCAGCATTTATGGCAACTTTTGTTCAATCATATCTCAAATTCATGTTCTTGAAATTCAATCTTGTGCTTACATTTTGAAATATTATGGCTGAGTTGACATTTCATTTCATTTCCACTTTTTCTATACATAATTATACCTTGGAGGTGGTCTCTGTAAAAAAAACGTCTCCATAATCCAATTGGTCATAGCTATCTGTAGTAATTTCCAAAGCAACAAGTAAGTTGACTCCCCAAGCCATTTCTGACATACATGTAGGCTTGGAGCTGGGAGATTTTTAAGAGAAACTAAAACTTAAGAATTCAAGTTTTTATTTTATTTGGTGAGTCACATGGCTTGACATCATCAATGACGTCATCAAAACTAGAAACGTCGGTTTCTCAAGAAGGCAACATCGCTAGGTGACCAAACTTGGATGCAAGGGGACTGCACCACCAAGAGCATGTGGCATGACATCATTGATGATGCCATCAAAACATGAAAAGCCAATATTATCTCATGGAGGCAACATTGCTAGGTGACCAAACTCACGTGGCATGACGTCATTGATGACATCATTGAAACAACAAAAGTTGATACCTCGCTAACAGTAATGTTTTGATTTGAGCTTCTATATTTCGCTATCTGCACTAATCCAGTGGGTTATATCTATCTGCACTAACCTACTGGATTACAGCAGAGAGTTATAACCCACTGGATTAGTGCAGATAACTGTAACCAACTGGATTAGTAGGTAGCTATAACCCACTAGATTAGTATAATTCTCTGGATTAGTGTAGATACCTCCAACCCACTAGGTTATAGCTATCTGCACTAATCCAGTGCCTTATAGGTATCTAGTACACTAATGCCATGAGTTATATGGCTGATATCTTCACTAATAGCTATCTTTACCTATCTAAAATAATCTAGTGGGTTGTAGGTATCTACACTACTCCAGTGGATTATAGCTCTCTACACTAATCTAGTGGGTTATAGCTATCTGCACTAATCTAGTGAGTTAAGCCCTGGCTAAACTAGGACACATGTAGTGCGCAACATTGTAGCCGGACACATGTTTTCTCTATGTTTCCCAGTTTAGCCATGCAAGATACATTGTTGCGCGCGACAAATTTTGTAGCCGGGACACAAAGAAGTGTTTCTTCGCAAGACAAGAAACATTTGATGTGTCTGAGACATGCGTGCATTGTTTCCTAGTTTAGCCACTCGGGGAAACATGCAGGACACACATGTTGCGCGCTACATTGTGTCCTAGTTTAGCCATAGCTTTAGAGCTATCTGCACTAATCCAGTGGGTTATAGCTATCTCCACTAATCCACTCTGTTATAGCTATCTGCACTAATTTGATGGGTCATAGCTATCTGCTTTAATCTAGTGGATTATGGCTATCTGTACTAATCTAGTGGGTTATATCTATCTGCACTAATCTTGTGGGCTAAAGATTATCTCTACTAATCCCATGGGTTATAGCTATCTTCGCTTATCTAGTGGGTTTTGATTATCTAAGTTAATCTCGTGGATTGTTGGTATCTACACTAATCCATTGGGTTATAGCTATCTGCCTTAATGCAGTGGGTTATAGCTATCTGCACTAATCCAGTGGGTTATAGCTATCTGCACTAATGCAGTGGATTATAGCTATCAGTACTTATCCAGTGGGTTATAGCTATCTGCACTAATCTAGTGGGTTATAGCTATCAGCACTAATCTAGAGTGTTGTAGAAAGCTGAACTAATCCAGTGGGTTATAGCTTTCTGCACTATTCTAGTGGATTATAGCTATCTGCACTAATCTAGTGGGTTGTAGGTATCTACACTAATCCAGTGGGTTATAGCTATCTGCACTAATGCAGTGGGTTAGGCTGATTGCATTTTCTTTACACACCGGGGGGGTCGAGGACAATGGAAATTCCAGGGGGGAGGGGGTGTTGTCTATCTAAGCCCTGGAAATTCCAAGGGGAGGGGCCTATCAAGACCCTGGAAATTCCTAGGGGGAGGGGTCAAGGACCCCTGGAAATCCTGGAAATTCCAGGGGGGAGGGGTCTGTTTAAGCTGTGGAAAAGGGCGTGTTTAGGCAACATAGAAATTCCAAGGGAAGAGGTGTTCACATTCCAGGGGAGGGGGTGTTTAGGCCCCTTGGAAATTCCAGGGGAGTGTTGAAGACGTCTGCAAGTTCCAGGGGAGGGGGGTCTTCAAATGGTCGGGTCCCCGACCCCCGGTTTGGAAAAATAATGTGATCAGCCAATCTAGTGGGATATAGCTATCAGCACTAATCTAGAGGGTTGTAGAAAGCGGAACTAATCCAGTGGATTATAGCTATCTGCAATAATCTAGTGGATTATAGCTATCTGCACTAATCTAGTGGGTTGTAGGTATCTACACTAATCCAGTCGATTATAGTTATCTGCACTAATGCAGTGGGTTGTAGCTACATGTATCTGCACGAATCTAGTTGGATAATATAGCTATCCGCACTAATCTAGTGGGTTATGGCTATCTGCACTTAATGCAGTGGTTTGTTAGTCCAGTAATATTGCCTTTTGACCCGGGAACAAATTGCAACAGTAGCTTTCTCTTCAAAACTCTTTTAGATTTGATGTACTAATGAACATACTAAAAGTCGTCCAAAATCCGAGCACGGCAACATCCTGAAAATTAGGATGGAATAATTTTCTTTTGTTCGCGGCCATCTTGCCCTTTGTTATTAATGAGTCTTGCCGCACTTAGTTTTGCGAAGCTTTTGATATTCGATATACTGTACAGTATTCCCAGCTAAGTGTTTAATTTTTTAGTGGTTTAAAATGGACTCATTCGTGTTATGTATACTTTGTTAGGTATGTTATTTTTGCAAACTACGCTTTGACTAAGATAAATTTCCAATGTCATAAGTCCAATACAGTGCCTGACTAGGAATCTTGAAACACGTTTCCATAAACAACTCAATAATTCTTAATAATGGATTCGGTTGGCAAACATCAATAGACTCTAAATAAGCGGTCATTTATATGAAAAGGAAAGCGTTAGAATATTTACCTGTAACACATTACAGTCTAGAACTAGTTTTATCAGCGCAGAGCTCTAAGTGCCATAAACCTCATTAATAACAAAAGCCAATATGGCGAAGAAAGCTGTTTCAAATTGCTTTGAATAAATCCCTTTTTTCGAGATGTTGCCGTATCGGGATTTTGGAGAACTTTTGATATGTTATTAAGTGAGTATAATAAATCCGTTGAGATTTGTACTGTTGAAATTTGTTCTGGGTTACCTAGCCTTATTAATCACGTAAAATGACTGGACTATGTAGCTATCCGCACTAATCTAGTGGGTTATAGCTATCATCTACATTAATCTAGTGGGTTATAGCTATCTACACTAATCTAGTGGGTTAAAGCTATCTGCACTAATCTAGTGGGTTGTAGCTATCCGCACTAATCTAGTGGGTCATAGCTATCTGCACTAATCTAGTGGGTTATACTGTAGCTATCAGCACTAATCTTGTGGGTTGTAGACATCTGCACTAATCCAGTGGGTTATAGCTATCTGCACTAATCTGATGGGTTATAGCTATCTGCTTTAATCGATTGGATTATAGCTATCTGCACTAATCCAATAGACAAGTGCAGATAGCTATTACCCACTGGATTAGTACACAGATCTGGATAGTGATTCTGATTGGTTGGCACGTTTTGCCTTGTCAAGTTTATCTTTTGTGAGTTCAAGATGGCTTCGACAGCAAGCAAAGCGGTAGATCAGTTGATTTGAAATCTCTCAAAGAAGTGATTTTCTCTCATTGCAAGCACTTAAGTTGAAAATGTATATGAAGACCAGTTGCAAGCACTGTGCTCACTGTACACTGTACCGTAGCTTGAACTCACAAAGATAAACGCAACACAGGCAAAACGTGCCAACCAATCAGAATCACTACACAGATCTGTGCGGTGTCACGCAACACAGTACTTTACATTTCGCTATAATGCTCAGATGTCTCACTCAAATCGATTGAGTTTGAGTAAGCGTCTGTTACCCCGGGCTATAATCTTCTGGGTTAAGCTATCAGGTTTATCTAGTCGATTATAGCTATCTGTACTTATCCAGTGGGTTATAGCTATCTGCACTAATGCAGTGGGTTATAGCTATCTGAACTAATCTGGTGGGCTAAAGATTATCTCCACTAATCTTGCTGGTTATAGCTATCTGCACTAATCTCGTGGGTAATACCAGCTATCTGCTTTAATCTAGTGGATTATAGCTATCTGCACCAATCCAGTAGATAAGTGCAGATAGCTATTACCCACTGGATTAGTTCACGGATCTGGGTACTAGTGATTCTGATTGGTCAGCGCGTTTCGCCTTGTTCTGTTTATCTTTGTGAGTTCAAGATGGCTTCGACAGCAAGCAAAGGACGGTGTAGATTGGTCGATTTGAAATCTCTCAAAGAAGTGATTTTATCTCATTGCAAGTGCTAAAGTTGACAATTTATATGAAAACAAGTCGCAAGCAGTGTACTCATTGTACACTGTACTGTATCTTGAACTCACAATTAAGATAAACGCAACACAGGCAAAATACGCCAGCCAATCAGAATCAATACAGAGATCGGTGCAGTGACACGCCACCCAGTACGTTACATTTGGCTATACTGCTCAGATGTCTCACTCAAATCGTTTGATTTTTAGTAGGCGTCTGTTACCTGAGGCTATAATCTTCTGGGTTATAGCTATCTGCTTTTATCTAGTGGATTATAGCTATCTGTACTTATCCAGTGGGTTATAGCTATCTGCACTAATCCAATGGGTTATAGCTATCTGCACTATTCTGATGGGTGATAGCTATCTGCTTTAATCTAGTGGATTATACCTACCTGTACTAATCCTGTGGGTTAGTACATATCTGCACTAATCTAGTGGGTTATAGCTATCTGCACCAACCCAGTGGCTTATAGGTATCTACACTAATCCAGTGGGTTATAGCTATCTTCACTAATCTAGTGGCTTTTACTTAAATCTGGGCTAATCTAGTTGGTTGTAGGTATCTACACTAATCCAGTAAGCTATCTGCACTAATGCAGTGGGTTGTAGCTATCTCCACTAATCTAGTGGGATATAGCTATCTGAACTAATCTAGTGGGTTATAGCTATCAGCACTAATCTAGAGTGTTGTAGAAAGCTGAACTAATCCAGTGAGTTATAGCTTTCTGCACTATTCTAGTGGATTATAGCTATCTGCACTAATCTAGTGGGTTGTAGGTATCTACACTAATCCAGTGGGTTATAGCTATCTGCCCTAATGCAGTGGGTTAGGCTGATTGCATTTTCTTTCCACACCGGGGGATCGAGGACAATGGAAATTCCAGGGGGGAGGGGGTGTCGTCTATCTAAGCCCTGGAAATTCCAAGGGGAAGGGGGCCTATCAAGACCCTGGAAATTCCTAGGGGGAGGGGTCAAGGACCCCTGGAAATCCTGGAAATTCCATGGGGGAGGGGTCTGTTTAAGCTGTGGAAAAGGGCGTGTTTAGGCAACATAGAAATTCCAAGGGAGGAGGTGTTCAAATTCCAGGGGAGGGGGGTGTTTAAGCCCCTTGAAAATTCCAGGGGGGGTGTTGAAGACGTCTGGAAGTTGCAGGGGAGGGGGGTCTTCAAATGGTAGGGTCCCCGGCCCCCGGGTTTGGAAAAATAATGCGATCAGCCAATCTAGTGGGATATAGCTATCTGCACTAATCTAGTGGGTTATAGCTATCAGCACTAATCTAGGGGGTTGTAGAAAGCGGAACTAATCCAGTGGATTATAGCTATCTGCACTAATCTAGTCGGTTGTAGGTATCTACACTAATCCAGTGGATTATAGTTATCTGCGCTAATGCAGTGGGTTGTAGCTACATGTATCTGCACGAATCTAGTTGGATAATATAGCTATCCGCACTAATCTAGTGGGTTATGGCTATCTGCACTTAATCTAGTGGGTTGTAGCTATCCGCACAACCCACTGGATTAGTGCAGATAGCTTAGCCACTAGATTATCCCAGAAAGCAATAACCCTCTAGAATAGTCGAGATAGCTAAAATCCACAAGATTACACTACTGGGAGCGAAACATATGAAAACCATATGAAAAACATATGAAAAATATATGATTTTTCATATGCAATTCATATATATATCATATGTTTTTAATATGTTTATCATATATTTGTCATATGAAGTTGACAAAGCCACAAACATATGAACGTGTCGTTTTCATATGTTTCCTTTAACTGCAAAACTTTTGAAAAACATATGAATCATATGACACCATTAACTGAAAAACATATGAAAAACATATGAATCATATGACACCATGTAACTGAAAAGCATATGAAAAACATATGAATTATATGACACCATGTAACTGAAAAACATATGAAAAACATATGACAAAATCGCACATATGGAAAACATATGACTCAAGCAGCACTGCTTTTGACATATGACAAACATATGAAATCGCTTCCTTGCATACATATGACAATGATATGACATATGAAACATATGACAGGGATGTCAGTTCGGCTAAAACATATGACAAACATATGAAATTTAGAAAGATTAAAAATTATACACCTTGGTAACATATGAACGTGTCCTTTTAATATGTTTTTCATATGCTGAAAAAAGACACGAAAAACTTAAAATGACAATTCAACATATGACTACAAGGCAAATGCGAACAAAAACATATGAAAAACATATGAACACCACATTTATCAACAACATATGATTCCAAGAAGGGAGATGTGACAAACATATGACAAAAGTCATGAATATAGTATAAAGCATATGACAAACTTGAAGACACTATTGCCACAAACATATGACTACAGGTCAAGATCACGGAGTTTATAGTGTAATAAACATATGACTTGGTAGCATAAATTGTGTCACATGTAAGTCAATATTGTAGAAAACATATGAAAAACATATGAATATCACATGACTGGCCATTTTCATGTAGAAGTTAAAACGGAGCTAAATATATATGCAACAAAGTCACATTTTGGGTACGACAAACAGGGTTACATATAATTAACTGATTGTGCCATGAAATCCATTGTTGCTTACCTTTGCAGAAAATGGGATCACTTTCGAGAATGCCTCCTGCAGGCGTTTAAAACATCTGCGCTTAATTTTGTACTACTACACGTACACAAAGCAGCAGTGTTTCGCCTTCAGGATTTTATACCTGGTAAAATACATGCTGCAAGTGCTTTGAGTGGCTTAAAACACTAGGCCATTATTCAACAGGCTCCTGATCAAAATGACTATGAAATGACTGATCAAACGAGATGCAAAAGAGGATTTACAGCTCATTAAGAGTTTTCAGAGGATGTCAACTTGGAGGAGGATAACACAGGTTTCGTCCAATCGCAAAGAAGCAGAACGCTTCTTCTTTCGGAGGGTAGGCGGTGGGATATTTGAATTGTGTGAACATGTCTGCAGGAAATTCGCTCAATTTATGAACTAGATTATCAACGATATTAGGGATAAACGTACAACATCGTTTGTGATCTACAGCATTTCAAAAAAGGTAGAGTACTCTCGAGCTGAAGGATTAAGAAGAAAGATATTGTTTTCGATTGAAGTATGTTTTTGCCAATTTTTTGTTGCTGTGAGCTATAAAAGCAGCTCATAATTTGTATACATGAAGTGAAGTTTGCTACAAGCCAAAATATGAAAAGCAATATATTTGTGAACCTCGACAAGGAAGACGAATATGTAAATAAGGTGGCATAAAGCCACCTTAAACGTTTCATGTCCGTTTACATACTATTTGTTTCTATTGCATCCCCACTATTTCACCACAGAAAGATATTTATTGTTACCACTGTATGCATTGCTACGTGACCTTCAAAATTCACTGTTGCGATTGGCGATTCTCAGCAAAGGAACTGTAACGTTAATTTTCTTGAACCAGAAAGTTAAAATTCGAGCCAAGTAAGACAGAGGAAAGCTTAAAACCATTTTGGTTGATATGGCAATCAATTTTGAGCCACTGAAATGGCCGAATCCAGCGTTTTGGTTTGATTGACGGCTAAAAATCACCAATCTCCCATCGACATATTGAATTTTGAGGTCGCGTAGCAATGCATATAGTGGTAATGATTCAGAAAAATAATAAAATTTGTCAATGAATTAAATTCTTTATCAAATGGTTGAATCGCAATTTACACATTATTCTCAGTAATTGCTAAAATAATACATCCTTTTTTCAAACAATTTGAATTATTCTTATTGGTACTTAACAAGCCAAAGATAATGCAAAATGGAATATATCTCTGATATAAGCATTTATTGTTAATGATTCAGAAAAATAATAAAATTTGTCAAAGAATTAAATTCTCTATCAAATGATTGAATCGCAATTTACACATTATTCTCAGTAATTGCTAAAATAATACATCCTTATTTTAAACAATTTGAATTATTCTTATTGGTACTTAACAAATGGAGAATTTCATAGTCATTTTGGTAGATCAATAAATAAATATAACTATCAGTACATTAACAATTAATTATGAATATCGAAATGTATAGAAAGAATTTGATATTTGATAAAACAATATCTATATTAACAATTAGATAATAAATTTGATTAATTTTTTTATAATAGATCAATTCTTTCGCTGCTGCCTCGTAAAAATATATCTGCTAACAGTATGTACCCTTAGATTTTGATAAAACAATAACTGATAACATATATAAAAATTGTAAAATATATGATAATAAGGGCATTTTAAATTTTGATTTGAATTTGCTAATAGGCAGATTCGCTTGATGATTGAAATATTTGCACTATTAATGTCATTTACAAAACCTGGTCATCTGCACAACACCGGTACATGTAGCTTGATTTCACTTCTGTCTCGCGGCTATCATTTTCAAATCAACTGGGTTATAACAAATAACACTGAGATATTTCGTATAGGGTTATTTTAGATTATTTACATCTACATGTAGAGAAATGAGTTACCCATGCATGATGAACAAGTTTTGTAAACGACAAACCACAAATAAGCATCGTTTTCATCAATTTAACACTGAACAGAACTTAGCTGATGAACTTAGCTTTCCTGGAACGTTTTGTTCCCTGTGGCAAGGCTGTGGCAATGAATTGTTTTTTCGGTTGATAGTCCATGGGAACATACAAGTACTTAGGGTCCTTTGTCTGAAACGAGAAACAACAGAAATACACAACATACCTCATGATTTCTATCACCGAAGAATTGTGAATGATAGCTTTAAAGGGAATAATCATACAACCATTAGAAGTCGGTAGATGCAAATCAAACTTTTCAGTGAGGAGCTTCTGAATGACATGCCCCTGAAATATGTCTTGTAACTGCCTGTGAAACAGTTTACACGAAAATACTGTGAACGTATCTTACCTCTATTCTGATCTTTGACGCTTTCCATGTGAAAATGTCATCCTCCTTAATGGGTAAAAGATACCAAGATGTAAAATCTTTCTTTGGACAACATTTGGTCATTATATATCAGTACCTTCACTTTTGCAATTGTAGAAAATGATTTTAGGTGAATGCGGGGGTAGGGTGTAAAAAAAATCAAGGAAATGAAAAAGTAACACACTCATAGATTGCACAGTTTGTCTTAATCACTACACCTAACAGATTGATTAATATGGAAACTGAGGTTGCTATCTGCATTTTGCTCTACGTTTTGCATTTGTCTGATTTTCGACAGCCAAATAATTGTGATAAAACTGAAAAATCAGACGTTTTGGTGCAATGGTTAAAACATGATGCAGACAGGCAGCATTATTAATTGTTACATTCATTAAGCAACAACAATAATGCAGGACATTGTAAACAAAATATATGTATCTCACCTCAACTATTTTGAGATCTGCTGCCCCAGTTTTGCTGATTAAAGGGAGAGGAATCTCATCCAGCTGGTCTGCCTCGGGCAACAGCTTTAACAGACGGAAATCGGCATACATCTCTGGTAAACAAATGTACCAGTATGTAAATATTATGCTATGTATTTTAAGCACTTTGGAGGTGAACACTGTAAACCTCTCGCGGTAGCTTTCTACATCTACTGAGATTGTACGCTCAGGTTCTTTTCTTCTCTTCTCTTGACATATTTTTTGGGCTCATTAGTCTTTGTCAAGAGAAGACAAGAAAAGAACCTGGATGTACAATCCCAAAAGACATGGAAAGACTACCGCAACAGGTTTACAGTCTTCTGAGAAATCCACGTTAGCCAAAAGAGAAGACAAGAAAAGAACCTGGATGTACAATCCCAAAAGACATGGAAAAGACTACCGCAACAGGTTTACAGTCTTCTGAGAAATCCACGTTAGCCAAGATAATAACGTTTCCAAACACTTTCTGAAGAGTGAAGCCTACTCTTTTTCGAAAGAAACCAGATCCATAGTAGAACCCCCTTGACTGATTGAGTAGTGCCTGCTTAAGGTAAGTGGAAAAGTTAAAGGGGTCCTTTGGAAAAATGGTTGTCATTTCGTCAGCTTCAATCATTTTAAGTTTTTGAAGAGTAGAAAACAAAAATAATATTTTAAATAACTATTAATAACTAATTAATAAAATAAATGATGTCTGTAAGTTCTAGTCCGTCAAAATGAAATAGAACCACTCAGTTTCGTATCAAAATGAATGACACTAAGGTGGACTCTAAATGTTGTATTCAATATTTAATATTTAGGATTTTATTGCCTTTTGAATTAGATAGTAACAGAAAAAGCGCGGACTGAAAAAAAAATTGGAACAAAGAAACATTTTGAAAATCGCTGTCACACTTTTGTAGCCCTACTTTGGATTACTCAAGATGATACAAAACTGGGTGCTTCTATATAATTCTGACGGACTGGAACTTAGCCAAATGAGAAAATCGGTTTTTGACAAATAGTTATTTATTAATTATTCATTAACAGTTATCCAAAGTATTTGTTTTCTACTCGTCAAAAGCTTAAAATATAAAATATGTGCTTGGTTTAAAAGCAGACGAAATGACAACAATTTTGCCAAACGACCCCTTGAACCTTTCCCCATAATACCGTCGATTTCATCTAAGCGAAAACACTTGAAAAGAAAAACGCCACTAATTAGGGGCGGTACTTCAAAGTTTTGACTAAAATTAGACAGTTTGGCGCTTCAAACTTTGGCGTTTGGCGCATCACACTTTGACATTTGCCAGGTTAAAAGCTTCAAGTGATTCAAACTTCGGTTTATAATTACGTCCAAAAGCATTTCTAGGAATTATCATGTTTTCCCCGCCGAATCTGGCTCAAATTCTAACGGTTTGGTAAATTTACCGTAATGTTTACATGCCAAAACCACAAAGTTGGCGTGGCAAACGTCAAAGTTTCACGTGCAAAAACTTTGAGAACCGCCCCTAATTAGTGGCGGATTTGTTTTCAAGTGTTTTCGCTTAGATGAAATCGACGGTATAACTTACAGAACATCAGAAGAACTGAGTTAGAATAGTGACACTTGCATTGATAAGAAGGTAGATTGTTGGCTAAGTTCTTGTACCAAGTTCCTTGTTAGTAGCCCATTGTCAAAATTGATTAGATTGGTTCTACTGTTGCAAATTAGAGTTGTCAAATTCCTTCTGCTAAACTAGCGTATCAATAAACTTACCATCAGAATGATAGTTTTCGAATGCTGCCCTTGCAAGGGGTTTATTGTTTCTGGTAACAATGACAATATCTCTGTAAATCAGGAAAAAACAAATACAAATAATAACTACCTGTATGCCACAGCAAATAATTAACAATTATCGTGCAAAAGACTTTCAGACCTGGGATATTTATGAAAGTCAAGAACAATTATCTGGCCCAGGGACCAATGCAGGGCAAACTGCAAACGAAAACTAGTAATTACAAAATAGTACTTACCCGGGATTTGCCTTGTCTGAGGCATCATCAAATAAACAAGTATCATGGGATGGCACAGCACTGCAACAACAAAAAACAGTATCAGTTATTTTAGTTTATCATCACACCAATGAGCACACTTCATAAGATATAGTATTGGGAAATTCCAGAAAATAAAGGTACCCCCCCCCCCCCCCCCCCCCACGGGCGGCATTTGGAAATTCCGAAGGGATGGGGGGTTTAAGAGCTCGGAATTCTGGTTGCAAGGGGGGGTTTTCGGAGCTTGATTTCTTGTCACAAGGGGGGGGGGGGGGTCTGAAGATGCCCAACTTCTGAAAGAGTTCGCGTGTTTTTCAGTCTGCTAAAATAGCGTTTTTCAGAAAGAAAATAACGTCATTTCACGCGCGGAAAAACAGTCTTCGCCGCCATTCGATAGATAGAGAATGCTTGCCAGTTCGTACTTGTCCCTTCTATGACAGAATCTCCATAATTTTCTACTGATTTCGACTGTTCGTTCAATCACGCAGCAGGTTCAACTTTGTACAATTACACATTGAAATTAATATAAAGGATGTTGGCGATACGGGATAAGTTGAGCTTGCATGGACGCGCAACTTTCACCAAAACCCGCCGCAACTTTCCCTAACATATCTAATGAAATCCCGGAACAACACGGTATAGTTTAATAAACGTTTCTCAAAAATGGTACATGTAATATGCATGTTGAATAATATGTTTTTCTTTTACTCCTTTTTAGAGTTTCTATATGGGTTGTTCCTAAGCCTCAAATATTCGAAGATCCGCAAAAAGTAACAACTAGGCTTTCCAAGCTTGGTCTAGCTCATTCTTATGTGTTGTCCTATTGGTTATATTTGGAAAAATTGTTTTAGAAAGCGATTTGAAAATGTGTGTTGCAAGTAAATAACTTCCACACTTCATTTGAAATGTCTATTCCCCCATTTCACGATCGAATGGCGAAAGCCTCAAGTTTTTCCGTGATAATATCATCCGATTCTTTGCCCCTACAATTCAAATCTTACAAAATAGCCAGTTAGCTACTAGTTAACACGCTAAAGATGTAGAGCTCATATTCAGTGGATGTTGTGAATGCCGGTGGTATTTTTTTCTTCAAAATCAAACTATCATGCTCTGTATTAATATTCTGAAACAAGATTATGCCCTTTTTTTTGTTTTCGTTACTTTGCAAATTTAATAAATTCCCGCAACAACCCCCGCAACTTTTGCCTTTTTCTCCGCAACGTTTCCCTCTCGCAAATTTTTACTTTTTCTCGCAATAATAAACAAGGTGGTGATTATTTAGATTCCGTAGGGAAGGGGGGGTAAAAGTTGAAATTTCTGAAGGGGAGGGGGGTTTAACCTACCCGGAATTCTATATGCACGGGGGGGTAAACCATTTTGGAAATTCTGGATGCATGGGGGGGTCAAAAACTAGTGCCGCCCGTGGGGGGGTACCTTTATTTTCTGGAATTGCCCATTTACCCAGAATTCGACTTGTCTGAGGCATCAATTGCTACCGTATGGGATGGCACAACACTGCAATAAGGTACAGAATAGCATCAAGCATGTGCCAAAAATTGTTTGATTTCATGATTTTTTTTAGGGGGGGGGGGGGGGGGACGCCTACACTCTAGAACATGGTTTCAAAACAAATTGGTACCTCTTTGCCTTCATAGCTGTGATGTGTCTTTTGGCTTTAGGTTTGCTGCAATGTTGAACAAGCAGTAAAATATTAAAAAGACAAAGGTATGTTTTTTCAGACCTGGTATATTTATGAAAGTCAAGAACATTCTATTATCTGGCCTAGGGATCAATGTAGAGAAAAAAAACTGCAAACGATCACTAGTAATTACAAAATAGTACTTACCCAGAATTTGCCTTGGCTAAGACATCATCAATCAAACAAGTATCATGGGATGGCACATCACTGCAACAAGATAAAAAGAGGATGGCGCGATAACTGCACTATATAGGATTACTGATATTTAGATTTAGATAATATCATTATATTAGAGTCTATTAGATGTATAGTAGATTCTATCTTACCTTGTCCTCCCTTCCTATGTGGACCCCTCGATATCGTGATATTATCAGATATTATCTTATTAGAATCTATTAGATATCTATTTAGGTATCCTCTCTTCCTATGCTGGACCCCACGATATTGCGATATTATCAGATATTATCATCTTAGATTCTAATAGATGTCTAACTAGATTACCTCCCTCCTATGCTGGACCCCAAGATATTGAGATATTATCAGATATTATCATCTTAGATTCTAGTAGATATCTAACTAGATTACCTCCCTTCCTGTGCTTGACCCCACGATATTGTGATATTATCAGATATTATCATCTTAGATTCTAATAGATATCTAACTAGATTACCTCCCTCCTATGCTGGACCCCAAGATATTGAGATATTATCAGATATTATCATCTTAGATTCTAGTAGATATCTAACTAGATTACCTCCCTCCTATGCTGGACCCCAAGATATTGAGATATTATCAGATATTATCATCTTAGATTCTAGTAGATATCTAACTAGATTACCTCCCTTCCTATGCTGGACCCCAAGATATTGAGATATTATCAGATATTATCATCTTAGATTCTAGTAGATATCTAACTAGATTACCTCCCTTCCTATGCTGGACCCCACGATATTGCGATATTATCAGATATTATCATCTTAGAATCTATTAGATATCTATTTAGGTATCCTCTCTTCCTATGCTGGACCCCACGATATTGCGATATTATCAGATATTATCATCTTAGAATCTATTAGATATCTATTTAGGTATCCTCTCTTCCTATGCTGGACCCCACGATATTGCGATATTATCAGATATTATCATCTTAGATTCTAATAGATGTCTAACTAGATTACCTCCCTTCCTATGCTGTACCTCACGATATTGCGATATTATCAGATATTATCATCTTAGATTCTAATAGACATCTAACTAGATTACCTCCCTTCCTATGCTGGACCCCACGATATTGCGATATTATCAGATATTATCATCTTAGATTCAAATAGACGTCTAACTAGATTACCTCCCTTCCTATGCTGGACCCCACGATATTGCGATATTATCAGATATTATCATCTTAGATTCTAATAGATGTCTAACTAGATTACCTCCCTCCTATGCTGGACCCCAAGATATTGAGATATTATCAGATATTATCATCTTAGAATCTATTAGATATCTATTTAGGTATCCTCTCTTCCTCTGCTGGACCCCACGATATTGCGATATTATCAGATATTATCATCTTAGATTCTAATAGACATCTAACTAGATTACCTCCCTTCCTATGCTGGACCCCACGATATTGCGATATTATCAAATATTATCACCTTAGATTCTAATAGATATCTAGCTAGATTACCTCCCTTCCTGTGCTGGACCCCACGATATTGTGATATTATCAGATATTATCTTATTAGAATCTATTAGATATCTATTTAGATACCCTCCTTTCCTACGCTGAACCCCACGATATTGCGATATTATCTGATATTATGTTATTAGAATCTACTAGATATCTATTTAGATAACCTCCCTTCTCTATATTGGATGCCAAGATATTGTCATATTAACAGATGTTATTTTAACAACAATTATAGAACGAAGCAATGTGGAAATGTGGGACCTATGGAAATAAAACCTTTGTAGAACAAAGCAATGTGGAAATGAGGGCCCTATTAAATTAAACATTGTAAATCGAAGCAATGTTAATGAGTGACCAATTGGGAATAAAGCATTTGTAGAACGAAGCAATCTGGAAATGAGGGACCAATTGGGAAGAAAGCATTTTGTAGAACGAAGCAATGTGGAAATGAGGGACCAAGTGGGAATAAAGCATTTGTAGAACGAAGCAATGTGGAAGTGAGGGACCCATGGGAATTAAACATTTGTAGAACGAAGCAATGTGGAAGTGAGGAACCCATGGGAATTAAACATTTGTAGAACGAAGCAATGTGGAAGTGAGGGACCCATGGGAATTAAACATTTGTAGAACGAAGCAATGTGGAAGTGAGGGACCCATGGGAATTAAACATTTGTAGAACGAAGCAATGTGGAAGTGAGGGACCCATGGGAATTAAACATTTGTAGAACGAAGCAATGTGGGCATGAGGGACCAATTGGGAATAAAGCATTTGTAGAACGAAGCAATGTGGAAGTGAGGAACGAAGCAGCAATGAAGCAGCAATGTGGCAAGTAGTTTTTTTAATATGTCTTTGCTGGTGGATCACGTGACCAAAGTTAAGTTATTTATATATTCATAACATCGATGCACCGCCCAAATATGGTAAACTCCAATGTTTGTCTTCTGCATATGACATATTTAGCCTGTTCTGTCATATATCTGTCATTTGTGGGAAACTCGTAAAAAGTTTGCAATAGTATATCTTTTCTTCGGTTCTCGTCGACTAAATCTCAGACGATGTTATTCTCAATTTCGCAGTGATAATGGTGTTGGATATCTACTAATTTCAGGAACCAATCACTGGAACGCGCGAAAAACGGGCCTCTCGCCTGATTCTACCTATTGTTTATTCTGGATACCACAAATCAATCTATAGGTACACTAAATTCGATGACATTTGATTGTAATCTGACTTATGTACAGCCATTCTTGAAAGCACGATATATGGGTCTTTTTAATACTTCACATTGACAAGTCAAATTTTCTCCCAAATACTGTGCCTTCAAGAAATGCTGTAAAGCAGCGAGTTTTCACTCAACGTAGTTAAAAACTTAGTGTAGTGATCAACGAATGATAGTCATTGATCAATCTGTATAACCCGTTGCTAGGCGCTGTATCTATGGCAACAGACAGAGACTCAAAATCGAGAAAAAACGTTCTTTTTATTCCGAAATTTTCGCAAAATTGGCCGTGTTTGGGAATTATTATTTGGCAAACTGACATACATATAAGCACACAGTTTACGTAAGGATCATTGACAGGTATCAGTCGATAGGTACACCAAAATTGATGTTATTTGAGTGTAATCTAATGTATTTACAGCTATTCTGGAAAGCATGATATATTGGTCTTTTTGATACTTTACATTGAAAAGTCAAATTTTCACCCAAATACCGTGCCTTCAAGAAATGCTGTAAAGCAGCGAGTTTTCACTCAACCTAGCTTAAACTTAGTGTAGTGATCAACGAATGATAGTCATTGATCAATTTGTATCACCCGTTGCTAGGCGCTGTATCTATGGCAACAGACAGACTAAAAGTCGAGGAAAACGTTCTTTTATTTCGAACTTTTCGCAAAATTGGCCATATTTTGAAGTAATGTTCGGACAAACTAGCATAAATATGAGCACAAGTTTTACGTAGGGATCATTTGCCGGTTATTTGTCTTTACGACCACCAAATTTGATGGAGTTTCAGTGTAATCTGACTGATCTAAAGTCATTCTTGAAAGCATGATATATGGGTCTTTTTAGCACTTCACATTGACAAGTCAAATTTTCACCCAATACTGTGCCTTCAAGAAATGCTGTAAAGCAGCAAGTTTTCACTCAACGTAGTTCAAACTTAGTGTAGTGATCAACGAATGATAGTCATTGATCAATCTGTATAACCCATTGCTAGGCGCTGTATCTATGGCAACAGACAGAGACTCAAAATCGAGGAAAACCGTTCTTTTTATTCCGAAATTTTCGCAAAATTGGCCGTGTTCGGGACTTATTATCGGACAAACTGGCTTACATATGAGCGCACATTTTACGGGGGAATCATTGACAGGTATTAATCTATAGATACACTACATTTGATGGAGTTTCAGTGTAATCTGACTGATCTAAAGTCATTCTTGAAAGCATGATATATGGGTCTTTTTAGCACTTCACATTGACAAGTCAAATTTGTACCCAAATACCGCGCCTTCAAGAAATGCTGTAAAGCAGCGAGTTTTCACTCAACATAGCTCATACTTAATGTAATGATCAACTAATGGTAGTAATTGATCAATTTGTATCACCCGTTGCTAGGCGCTGTATCGATGACAACAGACAAAGACGCAAAGTTGAGGAAAAACTCGCTTTTAATTTCGAATTTTTGGCAAAATTGGCTGTGTTCGGGACTTATTATCGGACAAACTGGCATACATATGAGCGCACATTTTACGGAGGAATCATTGACAGGTATTAGTCTATAGGTACACGAAATTTGATGGAGTTTCTGTGTAATAGGACTTATTTACAGCCATACTTGAAAGCACGATATATGGGTCTTTTTAATACTTCACATTGACAAGTCAAATTTTCACCCAAATACCATGCCCTCAAGAAATGTTGTAAGCAGCGAGTTTTCACTCAACCTAGCTTAAACTTAGCGTAGTGATCAACGGAGGATAGTCAATAATCAATTTGTATCAATCGTTGCTAGGCGCTGTATTTATGGCAAACAGGCAGAGACTCAAAATCGAGGAAAAACGCTCTTTATATTTAATCGAAAGTTTAGCAAAATTGGCCGTATTTTGAACTAATTCTCGGACAAACTGGCATACATATGAGTACAAATTTTATGTAGGGATCATTGGCCGGTTATTTGTCTTTGCGACCACCAAATTTGATAGTGGTTCAGTGTAATCTGACTGATCTACAGTCACTCTTGAAAGCAGGATATACTTCACATTGACAAGTCAAATTTTTACCCAAATACCGCACCTTCAAGAAATGCTGTAAAGCAGCGAGTTTTCACTCAACGTAGCTCAAACTTATTGTAGTAATCAACGAATAATAGCCATTGATCAATCTTTATCATCCGTTTCTAGGCGCTGTATCTATGGCAACATACAGAGACTCAAAATAGGGGAAAAGTGCGCTTTTAATTTCGAATTTTTAGCAAAATTGGCCGTGTTTGGGACTTATTATCGGACAAACTGGCATACATATGAGCACACATTTTACGAAGAAATCATTGACAGGTATCAGTCTATAGGTAAACTAAATTTGATGTCATTTAAGTGTAATCTGACTGATTTACAGATTGAAAGCATGATTATATATTGGTCTTTTTGATACTTCACATTGAAAAGTCAACCCTTACAACCTATGATATTATCGAATAACTATCTGATAATATCTGTCTTAAATCAAGTATCTGATAAACATATGATAATAGATAATAGATCATTATCAAGTAAGTATCGGATAAACGAAAACTACCGGTTGCAAGGTTAAAATATCCGATAAATATCAGTTACTAGATTTCCATTCATCTTGATAGTTCAACCCTCACAACCTATGATATTATCGAATAAATATCTGATAATATCTTCCTTAAATCAAGTATCTGATAAACATCCGAAAATAGACAAAAAGATAATTATCAAGTAAATATCCGATAAACGAAAACTATCAGTTGCAAGGTGAAAATATCCGATAAATATCAGTTACTAGATTTCCATTCATCTTGGTAGTTCAACCCTTACAGCCTATGATATTATCGAATAAATATCTGATAATATCTTCCTTAAATCAAGTATCTGATAAACATCCGATAATAGACAAAAAGATAATTATCAAATAAATATCCGATAAACGATAACTATCAGTTGCAAGGTGAAAATATCCGATAAATATCAGTTACTAGATTTCCATTCATCTTTATACTTCAACGCTCACAACCTATGATATTATCGAATAAATATCTGATAATATCTTCCTTAAATCAAGTATCTGATAAACAATCGATAATAGACAAAAAGATAATTATCAAGTAAATATCGGATAAACGAAAACTATCGGTTGCAAGGTGAAAATATCCGATAAATATCAGTTACTAGATTTCCATTCATCTTTATAGTTCAACCCTTACAACCTATGATATTATCGAATAAATATCTGATAATATCTTCCTTAAATCAAGTATCTGATAAACATCCAATAATAGACGAAAAGATAATTATCACGTAAATATCGGATAAACGAAAACTATCAGTTGCAAGGTAAAAATATCCGATAAATATCAGTTACTAGATTTCCATTAATCTTTATAGTTCAACCCTCACAACCTATGATATTATCGAATAAATATCTGATAATATCTTCCTTAAATCAAGTATCTGATAAACATTCGATAATAGACAAAAAGATAATTATCAAGTAAATATCAGATAAACGAAAACTATCGGTTGCAAGGTGAAAATATCCGATAAATATCAGTTACTAGATTTCCATTCATCTTTATAGTTCAACCCTTACAGCAATTGATATTATCGAATAAATATCTGATAATATCTTCCTTAAATCAAGTATCTGATAAACATCCGATAATAGACAAAAAGATAATTATCAAGTAAATATCGGATAAACAATAACTATCAGTTGCAAGGTGAAAATATCCGATAAATATCAAATACTAGATTTCCATTAATCTTTATAGTTCAACCCTCACAACCTATGATATTATCGAATATATATCTGATAATATCTTCCTTGAATCAAGTATCTGATAAACAATCGATAATAGACAAAAAGATAATTATCAAGTAAATATCGGATAAACAATAACTATCAGTTGCAAGGTGAAAATATCTGATAAATATCAAATACTAGATTTCCATTAATCTTTATAGTTCAACCCTCACAACCTATGATATTATCGAATAAATATCTGATAATATCTTCCTTGAATCAAGTATCTGATAAACATCAGATAATAGACAAAAGATAATTATCAAGTAAATATCGGATAAACGAAAACTGTAGGATATCGCGCCTGTCTGGAAATTATTTGATTTCATGATTTTTTTATTTCTGGATGCCTAAGCTCTAGAACATGGCTTTAAAACATATTGGTACTGTACCTCTTTGCCTTTGCTGTGCTGTGTTTTTTGGCTTTGGGTTTGCTGCAATGTTGAACAAGCAGTAAAAATATTAAACCAATGTCTGCACATTGACACATTTCTTGGCATCAGGACACTTTATTATTATAACTTTGGCGAGCATTGTGGCATTATATCAGGGCTCTAATGAACATTTTCGCGGGCTTTAATATTATATTGAGCCCACATCAGTCACACTCAGCGTTATGTTGGTCGCCATAAATTCTCATGTTCTACTCAACGCTCTCCAAAGTTATAATAGTAATGTAGTGCGCTTGGGCTAAAATGAGCCTGAGCCCAAAACATATTGACGCCTGCGAACATTGACTATTTATTGTTATAATAGCGAGAGATTCGTTTATCTTGTTAAAAAAGGGTGAAACAAATTTTTTTCAACACATTCTTTAAAAAGTAAGAATTTCGGTAAAATGCTGCAATGTTGAGGCCATTACTGCGATTTTCATAATTCTGTGGACTCTACACCGTCCAACAAACCGTGGTTTGGCTTCCATCAATCAAAGGAGTGGAAACTCTGGGTGTTTTCATAGAGGCTTTGATAGATCTTGTGAACTGATAGGTGGTTAGCTTGGCTTCAAAACACAATTTTGTTACTGTAAAATGCAAACCAAACTCAGAAAACATGCCTCGACTTGGCTGAAAAGATTTGATTTTGACGGAAGCCAAAATGCAATTTGTCATTCGGAAATGTCACGTGGGAGTTCGCAGAATTATGAAAATCGCTGTAAGTATTTTGCTGTTAGCTGTGGCAGGCACATTAGGCATTCAGGATAGCAGATGACACTTTTTGTGTGACATAATTTTGTTTCTACACTACAAGGCGGCAAAATTAAAGAAAATGATGAATTTCAGCTCCTTATACCCTACAGGAGCAGGGAATTCTATGAAAGACAGCTTAAAGGAAAACATTGACCAACCAGTAACGTAGTGGCCAACCATGACCAACCAGTTTTGTAAGGTTTAAAAGGCTTCTTTAGTAAGCAAGTTAGATTTTTAAGGTGCTTGTGGCAATAGGCAGTCTTTGTACAGAAGCAAACAAAATGATGCCCCAAACTACATTACTCGCATGCTTAGTAGCTACAGCCACAAAACTGGTAAGTTTATGAACACATAGCTTCATGGCCATTTAACAAATGTTTCTCAAACTTGGTCAGCATGTCTGTCTAATAATGATCTATCCAGATATCTGAAACTGATTCCGTTTCGTCTGCATAAGGATATACAGCAGCCAGTTTAGTACAGCAATACAAGATCTGTATAATAGTATTTACCCAGAATTCGCCTTAGATAGGGCATCAGTTGAAGATACTGTATCATGGGTTGGCGCATCACTGTGAAAAGATACAAAACATCATCATATTCAGTGTATATCATGGCATACTATATTATTCATGCAAATAAATACGTACATTTTTATTGAGCAGATTTGTTACAAAATATGGTATTCAGACTCAACAAAGTTGAGATCAGACTAAACAAAGTTAATTTTGGACACTGCAATAAAGTGTATCATAAGCTTAAAACAGGAATAGAGTGGTTTAAAATCAAATTGATACCTCTTTGCCTTGATAGTCATCTCCTGGTTTTTATTCAATGTATTGTTGATCGTCAATGTATTTGTGATCTTCTGTTTTTTGGCTTTAGGCTTGCTGCAATGTTGAACATGTAATTAACTTTTAAACCATTGGCTGCACATTTGATATCAGTAATAATTATACACTTTACTTGGCAAGGGATTTCTTTGTTGTCAAAATCAGTGGTTTAAATTGCTTTGAATGAACAGGCTGGATAATGGAAGTACTAGGTGTTTGGCTTGTAGTTTCGTACAGTTCAGAGCTGACAAACCAGCACTCTCTATAAAGGTCATAAAGGGTAGAAGAAATGGGTAACATAACAGGTTGTTACTCAAAAAGAGTAGTTGGCTCACTTTTGCTAAGTTAACTCAATATGCTTTGTCTGGGATTGGATAAAAAGGAGCCAAGCAGTGAAACATATAGCTATAGCTGGCAGAGTTGCGACAAAACGTTTCTTATTTGCGACTAAAATTTTAGTTACTTTGTCACCCACAGTCTGTAATATAATATGTGACTAAAAACTGAACCTATTGGCCAAAATGCGACTTTCCCCCTTAATTTCCAGCCCTGCTATAATTTAACAGGCACTTATTCTTGGATTTTGTAACCAACTGCAAAGGAGTAAACCATACAATGACCTTATTGGACAATAATTACTGTTTGTGTCCAAAGAAGACAATGTTTGAAAAAATATACAATAAGGAAAGGCTAGAAATTACCCATCATTGAAGAGCCTCTTTTTTACTGTGTCACTGGTCCTGAAAAAAATAATGAACAAAACCTCTCATGGTTCCAGTATGTACTACAATGATATCTAGAAAGAGGTCCTCAAGTCGTTTTATACTCGGTACATAATTGATCATTTAAAGCAACAAAATTAATGTACACTGGACAGCTTTCAGCATATTATTGTGACACTGTACATGTATAATGCACAGATGCACCAATATATATGTTTTCTGCTCCATAACAACTCTTTTAAATAATCAGAAAAAGAAACTGAATGGTTTCCCTGTGACATGACTCAATTGCTGGAAGTCACCTATGGTACCACTGCCCAACTGTTTCATGTGCAAATAAAACCAGTTTGTCACCTAAATATTGCATGGGGAGCCTTTTAAAAGAGATGACTGTAGAGGGGTCTAGGTTGCTTGCAGTGATGAAGACATAAAAATGATACCAGTCGAAAGATTTAAGTATTGCACACATACAGTAGCAAAAACCCTAATATGCCCAGAATGTGGCTTGTGGGACAGCCCAACTAGAAAGGAGAGCAAAATAATAATAATAATAATAATAATAACGGATTCGCACATTGGGCACATCCACGAGGTGGCTCTTCGTCCCGTGCGTCTGTGAAGTGTTTTAGTTAGACCTGAAGACCTGTATCAGCATCCCAGGGTTCTTTTACGTCCCCCTCGAATTAGATATAGAAGAAGAGGGAGACGGGGCCTCGGTTTATTGTCTCACCGAAAGACTAAGGAAGCACAAGCTTTTTACAGCCCACAATAAAGCCTAAGCTCTCTTCACGGCGGGAAAGGAGAGAAAGAATTTCCGGGGCTACAGCGGTGAGAGGCGAGCACCGTAACGCTGCGCCACCCGTGCTTCCGTAAAATGGCATCAATAATATAAAGTGCATTATTATATAAAATATACTATATTCATGCAAGAGTAACCAGGTACAACACTCTGTAACAATTAGTATTTACCCAGAATTTGCCAAGTCTGAGGCATCAATTGCTACAGTAGTATCATGCGATGGCACAGCACTGCAAGAACATATGAAATAGCAGCAATTCAGTAAGTGTGATGCCCAAATTTAAAAAAAATTTGAATTTCAGATTTTAGTCCATGAATAATGAAATACTCTACCAACTGTGACTGTACCAACTCCAAAGAACATTGCATGCAAAAAATGAGGCAAATCTGTTGAAACGCGACCATTTTTGGTTGCATTGCAACCGATTTGCTGATTTCTGGTGTGTAGCCTTAGCTTGTTTCAATATAACCTTTCCAAATTAATTGACAAATATTGCTAAATCGAAAGTTTGTTTGTGGTGACTCTATCACTTTAGGACTCTATACACATCGATCACACTTCACAAGATCAGTCTGTAAAATAATATTTACTTAGAATTTTCCTTGTCTGGGGCATCCATTGGTACTGAATGGGATGGCACATCACTGCAATAGCATCATATTCAGTTTATTAATATACAATACTATATTCATGCAAATAGACATCATTATTTTTTAGCGGTCCAAAATAATCCACGAAATCTGGTGCTCTGATTGGCTCACTAGCGGTCCGGAATCCTATGATCTGGCCCCCGGGTCCAGATGAGTCGCACGTGCGCTCACTTCTTTGAAGTTTTATGCTGTTTCAGTGTAAGCAAAAAAATAAATATATTATTTACCGGCTTGGTCCAGATTGTGAAATACCTTGTCCGAGGTCTTGAAAATACTGACCGAGACCGGAGGTTGAGTTACAGTATTTCATGATCCAGACCTCCCAGCCAGTAAATAACATATATTATTTTGAGCACGATTCATAAGTTAGTATTTACCCCGAGTTTGCCATGTCTAAGCCATCAATTGGTTCAGGATCCTGGGATGGCACAGTACTGCAACAATGTACAAAATAGAATCAGCATAACTATGTAGTTCACCAACTATATACCAGTAAGCAGGTCTGTAGCTAAAAGCAGATTGGTACTGGTACCTCTTTGCCTTTTTAAAAGTCTTCTTTTTGGCAGCTTTAGGTTTCCTGTAAAGTAGTGATAAACTACATGTGTTAAACTGAACCATACTAAACTAAACATAACAATACCACCCAGGAGAAATGCATTACAATGACACACTTCTGACACTCCTCAGAGGTGCCAAGAGAGCCTGCTATCATGTAGATCTTCTGTGCCATGTGATAACTGACCATTAACCTGATGAAGATTGTGCAATATGGTTGCACTGTCATGTATTATGACTCAAATTTGCAGTTAGTGATTCATTTGCTGTTTATTACCAACTTGAGAACACCATTGGGTGTTGTGTCACACAAAAAGGGCCTGAACAATATAATTTTGCACTTTCAAAAAAAATAGAATTTCAATTTCTTCAAAACTTAAGTAATGGAAAGGTCTATTCTTGAAAATGGTTGTTACAAAATGTTACCACCACAGAAAATTTTTGCAGAGTTTTTCTGGAATTAAACAATTTAATTTGAGGTTGTCTGAACCCCTTTTGCAGCTGGTAGCTGCCCATTTCACATTTTAATTATGCATTTTGATTTTCTAGTGTTCCATACAGTACATACTTAAATATTAAGACATTTAGGTACCTGTTTTTTGATGTTTCTTTTCCTTTCCCTCCATTTTTCTAAAATTTTAAGACCCGACATCAATTCCTTTATACTATGTATAAAATATCATTTACTGTTGCAAGGAAATTCTCTTGACCGTGATTGAAAAGGTATGAAAGTCAGCAAACATTTACTAACAATAATATTGATAACAATAAAAATATTACTTATTAGTCAAATTGCTCCAGTGGTCTATTGTCAATGCTGCATTCTGACTGGTTGAGCTACTTAGGCTATAAGTTATAGCCTACTAGTAGCCAAAAGTGTCATATTTGAAAGCCAGAAAATGGCAAATGACCAGACGAGAAAAGGTTTTTGGCGAAACAAATTGACCTACTAGTGTGATTTGACCAAAACAATTATTCCTCTCGCCCTCGTGGCCTCTGAGTCACATAGCCTAATGATAGCTAGTTACTCAGAGCCCATTCATGCTCGAGAAATAATTGTTAAATATAGTGTATAAGCAGAGCATTTAAAATGTTGGTTTGCTGGCTTTGTAAGTATTATTGGTTTTGTTTGTTTTGGATAGAAACAAGTAAATAATTGAGATGGAATTGAACCCTGTGGAATAAACTTCCTGTGCAATGTTGCCGAGAATAGAGAGTAACCTCAAGCTCAAAGCAGGCAGTTTTAATAGTGGTTTTATTCAATTTCATGTATAATCTACTTGATAATACTTTGTAACTTGATTGTTGTGGTGATGGGAAGTATGAAAATACTTACCTTCCAGTTCAGTTTATTGTTGATATAATTCCGGTGCTGTGTGAGTGACCAAGATAGCATTTTCCGAATGTGGCCCTCTTCCCCTTCTAAAATGGGAATTTTACTAATGACCTGAGTGAAATAAACTTAAGCATTAATCATGCAGAATCATTATACACCTCACACAATAATCTCATAGAAAAAATTATACCATGTTCAAGACTATAAACAGTGAGTTTGTGTGAATATGTATACCCTACTCCAGACTCAGAGACAAAATCCATACCCTGTGCAGCAGCACATCCCCGTATAGTGAATTATATTAGCAAACTGGATCAATTATAAATTATATGGATGCAATTATTTTTACTGTTGTTGCTAGAGTGTGTTGATATTGACTCCTTTCCCTATCAAACTGCATTTCTATTTTATCAATCGTTCAATTGTCCCATAGCAGTGATAACACTGAATTAAGGGGGCAGTCAGTACATGCAACAAGCAGCAATAATAAATATGTAAATATTGTCCAATGTTCATACTGGAATTTGACTGTGACAAAGTTATTAAGTCTATTCGTGGCACCAACCGAAGGGTGTCTAGATTGGCTGCCAGATCTTAAGTTGTATCCATGGTCACGAATGACTGGCTTTCTTACAATGTTGTTAATAATTCTGTTACAACTTGCCTTGTCGATTATTTGGCGAATTTGCTTTGCACTGCATTCTTTTATCTTGAGTGCAAATTTGGAGCCCCTGACTTTGTACTCTTCTGCTGCAAGCTTCAAGATGTACTGAAAAAATAATATTGACAATAATAAGTTACAGTAATAAAAGCCTGCATGCATATACATGTAGGCTACCTTAAGAACCTACAGTAAATATGTATTGTAAGGTTCTTAAAAATGATTTATTTAAAGGGGCAGAGTCACTATATTAAGGGTTAGAATGAAATGTCAAATTGACAAGAAATCAGCAAAACAATCGTCTAGGTTTGCTACATAACTTTTCAGCTGCCAGATAACTACAATTTTCTGAAAATTTGGGTAGTTTCGTGTGTTATCGAGCAGATGGAATTGGTGTGGGGCTTTCCACTGACTAGTGCATAATACAGAATTAATGAGTTGTTAATTTAGCTTGCTAGTCTTATTTTATAGCATATTTTTCGTGGATTTCTATTAACAATTTCTTCTAAATTTTCTAGTCAGAATCGAACGAGCACGTCAGTGAAACTAAAAGCCTGCGATGGAGGATTTATTAAAAGTTGTAAACTTTTGTATCTCTATTCTCGAAAATTAAGTTACTCGGTGACTCTTTGTTACCCGTCATTCAGTGAACCAGTAGTGTAACTGATAAAGATCTGCGGTCTCCATATTGGATGGAGTCTTCGCGAATTAGACAAACAAATCGAAGGAGCATGTGAACCAGTGACCAGACCAGAGGACTTTGAACTTTAATTCGCTGGAATTATGGGTCGTTTACTTACCATTAATCTGGCTCTTTCGGGGCTTTTCCGCTTAGGATCAAAAAAATCCTGCGTGTCGACACTGCTAGTCGTTGGAGGAGTTGACGTAGTGGGTGTGCTAGTCGTACTGGTCGTACAAGAAGCTCCATCCAACGGTCGAGCCAATGGTGTCGATGGCTGGAGCTTCTCTTCCTCGACTCGACGCTGCTTGCGTTCGATGTCCTCTTGCCCAGCGAAAAAAGATTGTAACTTAAATGCAATAGTGGGGTTATCATTCACCTTACAGCTTCCCGACGGACTGAGATCCCTTGGCGGAATAACTTTTCCAGGATCCGATAATGTAAATGGCGAAATCCGTGGCAGTGGCGGTTCTTTGACGTCTGTATTTTTGTGCGTTGTGGCATCTGCCGGTTCCTTTTTGTTATAAAGTTCTAGGAACTTCGCAAACGCTTTTCGTGTTTCCTCGCTGGAATCTGTGAGGAAATCCATTTTGCAATAGGTTTATACTGCCAAGGAAAAGACGAAGAAGAAGGAGCTTGTTTAACTGTTTCTGATAACGAGCACACGAGTAAGACAAAAGCCCGCCGTTCGCGGTCTACGATCAAATTACACACTGTCAACAAAGCGTTATCCAATCAGAAAACAGAGATTCTGTTTGCGGGTCCTCGAGTCGGTCCTCGAGTCGGTCCTCGAGTGTCAGAGGGACTAGTTACCAATCCCCAGAGAGGCTTTCGACTTTCTCTCGGGGACGGCCGGGAACTAAGTTGACCTCAATGAAGTTTTGTAACCGTGTCATTCCTTTTCTACACTTTGTGAACACATCGATGATAATATCATGTCGGACCGAGCTTGCTTTTGCGAGTTTTATTGCTGTGAAGGCAAATTTGTCTCATCAAAGACGTTCCAGCGCCACAGGAGGAAAGACTGTGAACATTCCGCAAATGATACGAAGCGAATTAGGCTATCATCAACAAGTGACGGCGCCCACAGCGATGTACCCTGCGAGCAACCACTGCTCGCAGGGTACAGCGATGTCGAAGAACTCCCAAACGCTTCTCCATATCTAACGAAAATGTTTAAAGATGATTTAACGTTCTCCAACGAACAGATCGACAGAGAAGAAGTGGACACAACGCCACGTGGGGAAAAATCTCTCCATCGCCGACCAAAATTAGAATCAACAACAACATCCTCCTCCAACTATTCCGATCAGGATGAAAGTCACGGCGATGAAAGTGGAGATGACGATTTATTGAGCCTTGGATCGAGTCTATCGGACGAAGAATCGGAGGTGAGAAAACAGTACCCGAAAAAGTCTTGGGGGAGGGGGGTAGGGGTGTACCTGTTCCACACCGAAAAACTGCAATAAGCCAAGTTGGAGTTTAAATTTCGTGCTCAATACGCATGCGCTTAATTTTTAGTCCGAATCTTTTGTTTAACTTGCCTTTGTTCTTGTTAAACAAAAGAAATAAGAAATTCGGACTAAAATCGCATGCGCACTAAGCACAAAATTTTAACTCTAGCTAGGCTTATTTTGCGACCCGATAAGATGTTAATATCTTATAGTCATCAGGGAACAATGTCCAGTATTCAATTCAGCACGTCCATATTACAAAAACAGTTTGGTGAAGATAGGTTGAATACTGACCGAGATATAATTTTTCTAAATTGATTAATTTAAATTTTTTTAAATGTATGGTGGTAGCTCGTTCGTAAGTAAGGCTTGTTTCGTAAACTCGTTCACTTATTTATAGAGCCGTTTGCTCGTTTGAAATTCCCGTTCGGTCGTTTAAAATTCCCGTTCGGTCATTCAAAAATCCCGTTCGGTCGTTTATGCAAGACGTTTGAACGGCTGCAAAACTCGTTTGAACGACTGAAAAAGTCGTTTGCTACCCGTTCGTTTTGGCAAAAAAACGGAAAGTCGTTATTATACGTTTTCCCATTCAGGGTCACAGATTTCCTTCTCTCAATGAGCTGTTCTGGTTGATACCTCTGTTGTTGAAAAACAATGAGAATGCATCAACAATGAAACTTTACATCTAAGGTCAAAATAATCCAATTTCAATCCTTAATAACTTATTAACATATTATTTTAGAAAAAAAATGAATTTGATGACCACTACATACCGGTACACCGAATTGAAATATGGCTGCAAATTTGAATGACAATTGTTCTACTGTTCACTTGTTCTTATTTATGTGAAAATGCTTTATTTGTGTTTCCCCATGAACATGAGGCTATAGTCACATTGCCACCATATTTCGATTTGGTGTATACTGTAAATAGAAATGGCAAAAAGAGGTAGTGCTAAAATCAATAAAGGTACTTTTCTCACTTGTCTTTTCTAGGAGTCTGATCTTAGCTCACTGTCATCTGATAATGAAGGAAGTGATAATGAAGAAAGTGAAATTCAAGATGGGGAAAATCAGGAATTTAGTGTGAGCTACAACTTTGCAGCATATGACAGTGAAATTGTAAGAACGCCTCTCTATCAAGGTTCAACTCAAACAGTTCTTGGTGCTCTATTAGGGCTGTTCTCATGGTTTGCAGATCATCCAGGAACCAGCAAAGCATCATTTGCATCAGTTCTCAAACTACAACAGGAGCTGCTTCCAGATGATAATGCTCTTCCATCATCTTATGAAGAGGCCTTCAGATTCATTGACCCATTCCTTATACAAACAAGACGTTATGTTGCCTGTCCAAATGATCACATTGTTTATCGCAATGAAAATGCCAATCTTAGTGAATGTCCTGTTTGCCACAAACCAAAGCTAAAAAATGGCAAGCCCCAAAAGACTTTCATATATATGCCCATTGGACCACGTCTGACAAGACTTTATGGGACTTCAAACCTGAGCCAAATATGTCAGAGCCACAGTGCCCAAATGCCAATGCATGACATCCAGGACTCTCCTGCATTCAATACTAACTACCAGAAAGATGGATTTTTCAATGGCGACAGACGAGGAGTATCTCTGGCCTTGAACACAGATGGTGTTGATCCGTATAATAAAATCAGAGTAAAGTATTCTATGTGGCCTATAATGTTGACAAATCTTAACCTCCCAAGACAAATTAGAAACCTCTTTGGCAACATTCTTTTGGTGGGCATTGTTCCTGGAAATGGCAAGAAAGAGCCTGGTATTCAAGCCTACCTAGAAATTTTGGTGGATGAACTCTTGTTTCTGTGCAACCAGTCAATATATGATGCTCACATCAAAGCTCCATTTAATCTCAAGGTTCAGATTATATTGTATGTCTTGGACTACCCAGGTGCAGAGAAAGTATTCAATGTTGTTGGTGCTGGAGGACTAAGTGGCTGTATCTGGTGTAAAACTGAAGGTCAGTTTATTCTGTAATAAAGGAATACAGAGTGTGCCTTTTATCAGGAGGGTTTAGAAGTTAGACCTTCAAATAATTTTTTTATTATTATGGCTTGACAGTTTCCTGTGATCTGATTGGCTGGCGCACAGACTGTATTTTGCGTATTGCCCATGGGCTATATTTTCCGTATTTAATAAACTTGCTTCCTCGGTCTGTACAGGAAATATCAGACCTCGGTCTTATTGTACAGACCTCGCTATTGCTCAGTCCGTACTGCAAGACCTCGGTCTGATATTTCCCGTACAGACCTCGCGCTCGGTTAATAATCTCTTAATCTAAGGTCTTAGCTAAAATCCTACCAAGATCTTGTTCAGATCACATAAAGATCTTTTCAAGATTGATCATTTAATGTACAGATCAATCTTGGTCAAGATCCTACAAGACTCTGCAAGATCTTGTTGGAGAAGATACTCAAATACTTAACCTTACTGTTATCTTACGGTTATTTACATTGTATCGTGATTGAGTTACTGCCTACAGGTAGATCCAGGGTGTTTCACAGTGCAAAGTACACAACCTAAAGCTCTGAATTTGAATCTGAATTTGTATTGGGCACTTTGCTAGTGAATACTCATATACCGGTAGATCACTAATTTTAATAAGTAATACGTCGTTATATATGAATGGATGAATGGATCTGGAACATCAAAAAAGTTTTTACACTACAGCTAATAGTATGTGTGCAACAAAGACATATTATTTTATAGTGTGCCTATAGTGCCTATTGGGTGATCGCAGAAAAGGACCTAGTGCTTGTTGTATAGTGTGCATTACTGTAGCATTACTTAAGATTTAGACTGAATACTGAAACAACTGTTAGGTGGGGGGGGGGGGGGGTGGTATGTTACTTTCCTGAAATCACACATTATTTTAAAACCAGATATTTTTCTAGTAAGCAGCAAATTATTAATTACATGTATCTACAAATGTATATGTATGTTCTACCGGTAGGTGTGTGGTCTCATCACTTGCACAAGACTATTTACTTGGGTAACAGACGCTTTCTGGAGCCACAGCATGCACTGCGGAGAGAAACAATTTTGTTTGCAGATAAGCTTGCTGAAACAAGGGCCTGTCCACCCCCAAAGTCTATGCTGAATGTGTAAAGAATCACCAGCTCTATGAAGAATGCAAAACAAAGAGTGCAGCGAAAGACATTGCCAAGAAGACTGGCTGTAAAAACAACTACAGTCTAATGAGGCTTCCCAGTCACAACAGAATATCACAATGTGTCCCTGATGCAATGCATACTGTGAAAGATGTGGTAGAGCATCTTGTCAAACTTCTTCTTGGAATCGCTAAAAAGGACAAGATAAAAAGCAAAGAAGCATCTCTTGGAAGATTCTTTCCAATTGAAAATGATGGAAGTGAGGATGCAGCATCCACATCTTCCCCTTGGTATTTAACTGCAGATGAGGTGAAAAGAGCAAATGAAAGGTCTGCCCTTGTCAGATTCCCACCAGGCCAGGGCTTCAAGACCAGAGATGTTTTTACTTCATACAGTGGCTTGAAATCCCATGACTGGAAAGAGGTTTGTGTTATAGGCTAGGATTATGATATTTTTTTCCACAGCCCCACCCATCCAACTTGAATGGCAAATGTCTTAATGCAACCATTCTTCAATTCATGAATAACTACCAAAACTTATGTAGGACACTCACGATGAAGATCATGGCAAGGCCTGCATAAAATCGTAGGTCTTGTCTCTCACATACCACACACTAACCGGTGGCCCCCTCCCCCCTTGAAATATAGTCAATGCCGTCCAAATGAAAAAAAAAATGTGTGTGATTCTCGTAAAGCACCCTTTTTTTAATCTAATATTTCAGATTGCAGTGAAAGGTATATTGAAGTTTTGTCTGAGGGGCATGCTGCCTGATCAACAGAGAGCAACCCTATTTGTAGTCCTTGATGCTATTGCTGCAATTTGCAAAGAACAGCACACAGAGAGAACGGCCAACGAGGCAGAGATTCAGATGAATGAAGCAGTTGCTCTCCTAGAAAGGGACTTCCCTGTAAGCATTCAGGTAAGAGTTTTTTAATTGCTTGGTTGCATATTTGGTAATTGTAAATTTTAGGTAAAAGGTAATAGTTTTTCAAAACAAGACTGGTTTTGAAATTTGCCAATCCAGTCTGGTTCAAAATCTGGTTCTTAAATCATGGACAAGGGCCTGCTGATCGAAATTTGCCAGTGCAAGGCCACTTCACAAAACTAAGCAAGAGAACAAGACCAGACTTAATAAGTTGTTCACAAAGTACTATTACGTTCTTATTTGGAGCTCTCTAGGTACTCATGTGCGATCATCATCTAAAACAAAGACAAGAGGAAGCATCTTTATTTTGTTTATAGGTAATGGTTGTTCATCTCCTTCATCACATACCTTGTGGCATTGCCAGATTTGGACCAGTGTATGGCACATGGATGTTTTGCTATGAGCGATTCAATTCATGGATATGTCAAGGAGTGGCAAATAAACGATACCCGGAAGCAACCATCATGCAGACATTTAGGGTATGAGATTTTGAGTATTATTTAAGGGCGTGGAAGGCAATAATCGTCAAGTACATAGCTTCATTTGAAACACGAAAACTTTGGGCTAATTTGGGCGCTAGCCATTTTTCCATCGGCTGATTTAGAGAATATAGAGCAATGTTCTTGATTGAATTTGGGAAATCAAATCTGAAACTTTTTTTAGATGTTTATTAAGACTGTTTCTACACGTAATTCATCTTCTAATATCGAACGAAGACAAAACAAAGGAGTGGCTGACACGGATGGGCTCTTTAAAGGAAAACAAATAGACTAACCCTTACCATACAAGGAAAAATAACACTGACATTGAAATGCAAATAAAGTAGTGTAATTGTATTTGAAAATGTGCGAACAGTATATGTATAAAAACTATTTGCTAAATAGTACTTATTAATTTTACATATTAGAAAAAAATAGTTGAAATGAACCACCACTAAATTTAGTGGAGATAGTTGAAAAGTAACTTTGATTTTCACCTATCTCTTTTCTGGCTGTAGCGGTTGAGTAACCACAATATTTTGTTAGTGAAACTGATTATTCACTATAGTAAACATATGTACTACAAAATAGTACAATTTAGTTTACTAATTTTTCATTATTATGCTGTTTGCACACCTTGTTAACATTGTCTGTCTTGATTAAATGAAGTCATGCAGTCATTTGTTTGTGTTTGTTTGTAATACAATTTTAATTAATTGCCGGTATTTTTTCTAAATCTGTCACTAAGATTCTAGACTGGTGTACGTACATGAAGCAAAGGATTGCTGAAGACCTCGGAACCATCCCCTTAAGCTACCTGTGCACCAACATTGTCTCTAGAGGGCCTCACCGACTATCAGAGGATAATCAGCGTGCCATGCATGTGGTATACCAGCAAATGTTTCCTGAATATGGCAGCCTGTGTTGTCTGTACGAGAAGGAGCTTAAACAAGCTAAAAGGAGTCGAAAGCTGAAATCGTTTCCCAAGGAAATGTCCAAGTGGAGGCCTGCAGACAAGGACCTAAGTGGTCCAGAATTGAGAATGCTCGACGGAGTGCCAACTCAAGTAACTGCATTCCAAACCCTATATGTGGAAGATGGAAACCATGGTAGGAACTTTGCCTATAACTGCCAAACGAGAGCAGGTGATGTTCAGTCATCCCGTTATGTGGCAACTTACAATCCAGTAAAGCTTGGGAAGCTGCACCTATTCTACAGCCATGAATTTGGTGGAACAAGGCATTACTGGGCTAAAGTAGACTGGTTCGATGAGCCAGTACAGGACACAGATAGTGGCCTGTGGAGTGCAAAACAAATATCGACTTTAAGCGATGTCATTCCTGTTCAGCATCTAAGTCCTCCTCTTATCACTGCTTGGTGTGAGGACAGAGTCTGGTTTCTTGACGCATGAGTGGAAGTAAGTAAGTGAACCTAATACTGACATAACTCTCTTTTCTGGAATCAATTTTTAACTTTGCTATGGTTCTTTGTAAATGCATTATTTCTGCACCAATGTAAGAAAGGTAATTAAGAATGACAATATATTTTGCAATGAAATGCATTGTATTTTAATAATTGTAACGTGATGTCAGTTCTGTATTGCTCAGGCAATCTTTACCAAATAGTGTAAGAGAGGGCTTTATTACAAATTTGGGGAGCTTTTAATCATAATAAAATTATTCTTTGGTTCCTCTGCCACAATTCCAGGATTGCCTCATATGACATCAAGCTTGAACAAGTGATTTGTTTCTTCTGTCATATGTCACTATCAGTGTCATATGTTCAGACGATATGCTAGCTAGGACTTATTTCCTGTCATATGTTCAATTTGAATAAATGTTTTACCATTTTCATTGTCATATGTACTTGCCCGTGCCTTTGCATATATGACAGGAATAAATATACGACTTTCCACATTGTGTCATATGTGCTCTCCAAGGCATGTCGAAGAGCATATGACTGAACGTTTTGACTTACTTTTTGTCATATGTTTCCTTTGTGTCATATGGTTTGGCCTCTTGTCATATGTGCATTCATATAGTGACAAGACAAGGAATGCATATATGACAAGCGTAACATATGACATATGCCATTGATGATTTTGTGTCATATGTTCTATGGCAAATCATACTCCTCAAAAAATGGCTTATACATATGACAACAACAAAAAACATATGAAACATATGATACAATATCTCAGTCACATGTTTCGCCTTTGTGTCATATGTTTTCAATAGCCTGAGACAATTTTTGTCATATGTTTCAAGCTAGTTGTCATATGCGTGTCATATGTATTCAGGGAAGTCATATGTTTTCAAAGAATCCACTGCTAATCTTTCGAAAATCTCCAAAATGTGAGATTTTCAAAACGTACCACTTTCATATGTTTTTGTCATATGTCATATGTTTTTTATATGTTTTTCATATGTTTATCATATGTTTTTCATATGTTTTGCTCCCAGTAGTGTTAGTGCAGATAGCTATAACCCACTGGATTAGTACAGATATCTAACCCACAAGATTAGTGCTGATAGCTACAGTATAACCCATTAGATTAGTGCAGATAGCTATGACCCACTAGATTAGTACGGATAGCTAAAAATCCACTAGATTAGTGCAGATAGCTATAACCCACTAGATTAGTGTAGATAGCTATAACCCACTAGATTAATGTAGATAGCTATAACCCACTAGATTAGTGCTGATAGCTATAACCCACTAGATTAAAAGCTATCTGCGCTAATCTGATGGGTTATAGCTATCTGCTTTAATCGATTGGATTATAGCTATCTGCACTAATCCAATAATCGCATTCAAATTCAATTCAATAGATAAGTGCAGATAGCTATTACCCACTGGATTAGTACACAGATCTGGATAGTGATTCTGATTGGTCGGCGCATTTTGCCTTGTCAAGTTTATCTTTGTGAGTTCAAGATGGCTTCGACAGCAAGCAAAGCGGTAGATCAGTCGATTTGAAATCTCTCAAAGAAGTGATTTTATCTCATTGCAAGCACTTAAGTTGAAAATGTATATGAAGACCAGTTGCAAGCACTGTGCTCACTGTACACTGTACTGTAGCTTGAACTCACAAAGATAAACGCAACACAGGCAAAACGTGCCAACCAATCAGAATCACTACACAGATCTGTGCGGTGTCACGCAACCCAGTACGTTACATTTCGCTATAATGCTCAGATGTCTCACTCAAATCGATTGAGTTTGAGTAGGCGTCTGTTACCTCAGGCTATAATCTTCTGGGTTATAGCTATCAGGTTTTATCTAGTCGATTATAGCTATCTGTACTTATCCAGTAGGGTTATAGCTATCTGCACTAATGCAGTGGGTTATAGCTATCTGAACTAATCTGGTGGGCTAAAGATTATCTCCACTAATCTGGCGGGTTATAGCTATCTGCACTAATCTCGTGGGTAATAGCTATCTTCTTTAATCTAGTGGATTATAGCTATCTGCACCAATCCAGTAGATTAGTGCAGATAGCTATTTACCCACTGGATTAGTACACGGATCTGGGTACTAGTGATTCTGATTGGTCAGCGCGTTTTGCCTTGTTGTGTTTATCTTTGTGAGTTCAAGATGGCTTCAACAGCAAGCAAAGGTGTAGATTGGTCGATTTGAAATCTCTCAAAGAAGTAATATTTTTATCTCATTGCAAGTGCTTAAGTTGACAATTTATATGAAAACAAGTCGCAAGCAGTACTCATTGTACACTGTACTGTATCTTGAACTCACAATTAAGATAAACGCAACACAGGCAAAATGCGTCAGCTAATCAGAATCAATACAGAGATCGGTGCAGTGTCACGCCACCCAGTACGTTACATTCGGCTATACTGCTCAGATGTCTCACTCAAATCATTTGATTTTGAGTAGGCGTCTGTTACCTGAGGTTATAATCTTCTGGGTTATAGCTATCTGCTTTTATCTAGTGGATTATAGCTATCTGTACTTATCCAGTGGGTTATAGCTATCTGCACTAATCCAATGGGTTATAGCTATCTGCACTATTCTCATGGGTGATAGCTATCTGCTTTAATCTAGTGGATTATAGCTACCTGTACTAATCCTGTGGGGTATTAGCTATCTGCACTAATCTAGTGGGTTATAGCTATCTGCACCAATCCAGTGGCTTATAGGTATCTACACTAATCCAGCGGGTTATAGCTATCTTCACTAATCTAGTGGCTTTTACTTATCTGGGCTAATCTAGTTGGTTGTAGGTATCTACACTAATCCAGTTAGCTATCTGCACTAATGCAGTGAGTTGTAGCTATCTCCACTAATCTAGTGGGATATAGCTATCTGAACTAATCTAGTGGGTTATAGCTATCAGCACTAATCTAAGTGTTGTAGAAAGCTGACTAATCCAGTGGGTTATAGCTTTCTGCACTATTCTAGTGGATTATAGCTATCTGCACTAATCTAGTGGGTTGTAGGTATCTACACTAATCCAGTGGATTATAGCTATCTACACTAATGCAGTGGGTTATAGCTATCTGCACTAATGGCTGATTGCATTTTCTTTCCACACCGGTTGGTCGAGGACAATGGAAATTCCAGGGGGGGAGGGGGTGTCGTCTATCTAAGCCCTGGAAATTCCAAAGGGAGGGGGCCTATCAAGACCCTGGAAATTTCCAGGGGGAGGGGTCTGTTTAAGCTGTGGAAAAGGGCGTGTTTAGGCAACATAGAAATTCCAAGGGAGGAGGTGTTCAAATTCCAGGGGAGGGGGGTGTTTAAGCCTCTTGAAAATACCAGGGGGGTGTTGAAGACGTCTGGAAGTTCCAGGGGAGGGGGGTCTTCAAATGGCAGGGTCCCCGGCCCCCGGGTTTGGAAAAATAATGCGATCAGCCAATCTAGTGGGATATAGCTATCTGCACTAATCTAGTGGGTTATAGCTATCAGCACTAATCTAGAGTGTTGTAGAAAGCTGAACTAATCCAGTGAGTTATAGCTTTCTGCACTATTCTAGTGGATTATAGCTATCTGCACTATTCTAGTGGGTTGTAGGTATCTACACTAATCCAGTGGGTTATAGCTATCTGCCCTAATGCAGTGGGTTAGGCTCATTGCATTTTCTTTCCACACCGGGGGATCGAGGACAATGGAAATTCCCAGGGGGTAAGGGTGTCGTCTATCTAAGCCCTGGAAATTCCAAGGGGAAGGGGGCCTATCAAGACCCTGGAAATTCCTAGGGGGAGGGGCCAAGGACCCCTGGAAATCCTAGAAATTCCACGGGGTGGGGTCTGTTTAAGCTGTGGAAAAGGGCGTGTTTAGGCAACATAGAAATTCCAAGGGAGGAGGTGTTCAAATTCCAGGGGAGGGGGGTGTTTAAGCCTCTTGAACATTCCAGGGGGGTGTTGAAGACGTCTGGAAGTTCCAGGGGAGGGGGGTCTTCAAATGGTAGGGTCCCCGGCCCCCGGGTTTGGAAAAATAATGCGATCGGCCAATCTAGTGGGATATAGCTATCTGCACTAATCTAGTGGGTTATAGCTATCAGCACTAATCTAGAGGGTTGTAGAAAGCGCAACTAATCCAGTGGATTATAGCTATCTGCACTAATCCAGTGGATTATAGCTATCTGCGCTTATGCAGTGGGTTGTAGCTACATGTATCTGCACGAATCTAGTTGGATAATATAGCTATCCGCACTAATCTAGTGGGTTATGGCTATCTGCACTTAATCTAGTGGGTTGTAGCTATCCGCACAACCCACTGGATTAGTGCAGATAGCTTAGCCACTAGATTATCCCAGAAAGCAATAACCCACTAGAATAGTCGAGATAGCTATAATCCACAAGATTAGTGCAGATAGCTATAACCCACTGGATTAGTACAGATATCTACAACCCACAAGATTAGTGCTGATAGCTACTGTATAACCCACTAGATTAGTGCAGATAGCTATGACCCACTAGATTAGTGTGGATAGCTACAATCCACTAGATTAGTGCAGATAGCTATAACCCACTAGATTAGTGTAGATAGCTATAACCCACTAGATTAATGTAGACAGCTATAACCCACTAGATTAGTGCTGATAGCTATAACCAACTAGATTAATAGCTATCTGCACTAATCTGATGGGTTCTAGCTATCTGCTGTAATCGATTGGATTATAGCTATCTGCACTAATCCAATAATCGCATTCAAATTAAATTCAATATATAAGTGCAGATAGCTATTACCCACTGGATTAGTACACAGATCTGGGTAGTGATTCTGATTGGTCGGCGCGTTTTGCCCTGTCAAGTTTATCTTTGTGAGTTCAAGATGGCTTCGACAGCAAGCAAAGCGGTAGATCAGTCGATTTGAAATCTCTCAAAGAAGTGATTTTATCTCATTGCAAGCACTCTAAGTTGAAAATTTATATGAAGACCAGTTGCAAGCACTGTGCTCACTGTACACTGTACTGTAGCTTGAACTCACAAAGATAAACGCAACACAGGCAAAACGTGCCAACCAATCAGAATCACTACACAGATCTGTGCGGTGTCACGCAACCCAGTACGTTACATTTCGCTATAATGCTCAGATGTCTCACTCAAATCGATTGAGTTTGAGTAGGCGTCTGTTACCTCAGGCTATAATCTTCTGGGTTATAGCTATCAGGTTTTATCTAGTCGAGTATAGCTATCTGTACTTATCCAGTAGGTTATAGCTATCTGCACTAATGCAGTGGGTTATAGCTATCTGAACTAATCTGGTGGGCTAAAGATTATCTCCACTTATCTGGCGGGTTATAGCTATCTGCACTAATCTCGTGGGTAATAGCTATCTGCTTTAATCTAGTGGATTATAGCTATCTGTACTAATCCAGTGAGTTATAGCTATCTGCACTAATCTAGTGGGTTATAGCTATGTGCACCAATCCAGTGGCTTATAGGTATGTACACTAATCCAAGGGGTTATAGCTATCTTCACTAATCTAGTGGCTCTTACCTATCTGAGCTAATCTAGTGGGTTGTAGGTATCTACACTAATCTAGTGGGTTATAGCTATCTGCACTAATGCAGTGGGTTGCAGCTATCTGCACTAATCTAGTGGGATAAAGCTATCTGCACTAATCTAGTGGGTTATAGCTCTCCGCACTAATCTTGTGGGTTGTAGATATCTGTACTAATCCAGTGGGTTATAGCTATCTGTACTACAGTGAAAACCCGCATAAAAGAACAGGTGTTTTGGGGAATCAGGCTGATTTTGTTCTTGAATATTGGGTGTCTTCTGCAAAATCAGCCTGAAATTGTTCTTAAGGTGTTCTTAAAGTTTTTTCTTAACATCAAATACTGCAGTCATTTTAGTAACAACAATTAGATAAGTCTAAAAAACAATTGCTAAATGTACCCTAAAATTCCTGCTGTAGAACTGTGTGTGCATGGTCCAGCACATTATATTGTTCTCCTCAGTACTCTACTACACAGTGGGTAGTTACTGTACTCGAATCTAACTGGCAGCAATTGTTTTATACGAGAACAATTTTCAGTTTTCAGGCTGCATGTGTGCTTATGTATAAGGTACCTTTTTGACCAAATTACAGCCTGAGTGTTCTTAAACCACTTGTTGTTTTATGCGGGTCTTTACTGTAATCCAATGGGTTATAGCTATCTGCACTAATGCAGTGGGTTGTAGCTACATGTATCTGCACGAATCTAGTTAACAAATAGATCTCGTTTTGCGTGCGTGTGTACTGTAATATACACAGATGACGCCACAGAATGTCATGAACAAAAAAGTACGCAACGAGACGCAGTCGAGTTGCGTGAGTGTTGTTCATGACATTCTGTGACGTCTTCTGTGTATCTTTTACAGTACATATGCACAAAAAAACGAGATCTTTTTGTTTTTATACAACAACAAAAGCGATGAATGAGCCTAAACAGTGCGCGCACTTCAAACTCGATTTTGCTTGCATGCGCGCGCTATGACGTCAATCGTGCGTGTGTACTCTCATAACACACGACCTGTCAGCCAATCAGAGCGCGCGTTTTACTAGTGTTGTTGTATAATGGGATATAGCCATCTGCACTAATCTAGTGGGTTATAGCTATCGGCACTAATCCAGTGGGTTATAGCTATCGGCACTAATCTAGTGGGTTATAGCTATCCGCACTAATCTAGTGGGTTATAGCTATCTGCACTAATCTAGTGGGTTGTAGCTATCAGCACTAATCTAGTGGGTTGTAGCTATCAGCACTAAACTAGTGGGTTATAGGTATCTGCACTAATCTAGTGGGTTATAGCTATCTACACTAATCTAGTGGGTTATACCTATCTACACTAATCTAGTGGATTATAGCTATCTGCACTAAACTAGTGGGTAATAGCTATCTGCACTAATCTAGTGGGTTTTAGTATATACCAACTAATGGTCTATTACAAATCCTGCCTTCTGATTGGCTGAGCTACTAATGGTCTATTAGTGGTAGACCGTACCTGGCGAAACCACAAACTTGATTTTTTCAACATAAAATAATGGTATTCATTGCCAAAACCGACCAACTAGTTGGTTTATACTAAAACAATTAGACATCTCGTCCTCATGTGCTATGATATCAATAGACCATTCGGCCTTCGGCCTCATGGTCTATTTATCATAGCACATTCGGCCTCGAGGTCTAATTGTTAAATAGCTATCATCACTAATTTTGTGGGTTGTAGATATCTGTACTAATCGAGTGGATTATAGCTATCTGCACTAATCTAGTGGATTATAGCTATCTGGATTAATCTACTGGGTTATAGCTGTCTGCCTCATTCTAGGTATTATTGCTATCTGCGCTCCAGTGGGTTATAGCACTAATCCAGTGGGTTATAGCTATCTGCACTAATCTAGTGGGTAATAGCTATCTGGTTTAATCTAGTGGATTATAGCTATCTGCACCAATCCAGTAGATTAGTGCAGATAGCTATTACCCACTGGATTAGTAAACGGATCTGGGTACTAGTGATTCTGATTGGTCGGCGCGTTTTGCCTTGTCGTGTTTATCTTTATGAGTTCAAGATGGCTTCGACAGCAAACAGAGCTGTAGATTGGTCGATTTGAAATATCTCAAAGAAGTGATTTTATCTCATTGGAAGTAGTCGACAATTTATATGAAAACAAGTCGCAAGCGCTGTACTCACTGTACATTGTATCTTTTATCTATTATAGATGATTATAGCTATCTGTACTTATCCAGTGGATTATAGATATCTTGTACTTATCCGCACGAAAGGGTCATAGGCTGGTCCACCTTTGTACAGTAGTGGGATATAGCTATCTGCACTAATGCAGTGGGTTATAGCTATCTGCACTAATCCAGTGGGTTATAGCTATCTGCACTAATCCAGTTGATTATAGCCATCTGCACTAATCCAGTGGGTTGTAGGTATCTACACTAATGCAGTGGGTTATAGCTATCTGCACTAATGCAGTGGGTTATAGCTATCTGCACTAATCTAGTGGGTTATAGCTATCGGCACTAATCTAGTGGGTTGTAGATATCTGAACTAATCCAGTGGGTGGTAGCTATCTGCACTAATTCAGTGGGTGGTAGCTATCTGCACTAATGCAGTGGGTTATAGCTCTCAGGACTAATGCAGTGGGTTATAGCTATCTGCACTAATGTAGTGGGTTATAGCTATTCCGCTTTAAACCAGGGGGTTAAATCGGGTTAAAGCTATCTGCACTAATCTAGTTGGTTATAGCTATATCTGCACTATTCCAGTAGGTTATAGCTATCTGCCCTAATCTGGTATCTTATAGCTGCACGAATTCAATGAGCTATAGCTACAAATTTTGCAATTACTACATTGGTGCAGATAGCTACAATCCACTAGATTAGCGCAGATAGCTATAATCCACTAGATTAGCGCAGATAGCTATAATCCACTGGATTAGTGCAGATAACTATAATACGCACAGGTTAAAGAGAGGCTGTCACGTAATTGCGCAGCTGTTCTGGGCATCTCAAAACAGAGAAGTATCGTCCCGTAACGATGGCCAGCCAAGGTTGAAAACCACGAAAACAATACGTTTTAATCTCGCTATTTCTCGATCCATTCCACCGAACGTTTAAGTTTTATATAATTATTCTTCAATAGTTTTCTGATTAGTTTTCTTTTTTTTTTTTTCAAGTCGGTTATCTACACTACTCTAGTGGGTTATAGGTGTCTCTGCACTAATCTAGTGGGTTATAGCTATCTGCACTAATCTAGTGGGTCATAGCTCCCTCTCCCTGTACTAATCCTGTCGGTTCTAGCTATTTGAACTGATCCTGTTGTTCTTAGCTATCTGCACTAATCTAGTGGGTTATAGCTATCTGCACTAATCTTTGCTCAAAGATCAAATTCGTATCTCCGCACGGCCGTGTTATATCCTCTATATACATAAGCTAATCCAAAATTGAAAGTTTTCATATTCAAATGTATTGGTTATTAGCGGATGTATTCTTTACATGTCAATAGTGAAATCAATGGAATTAAGAAGTTCTTCGCCATGACGTGGGCATACGTCTGGCAGACTTCATAATGCCCTTGTTGAAGTTTTAGCTGTCTTTATTTTTTCTTTACAGAAACGAAGTTGTCAAGGGAAAATCTATGGACTTGCACCAGCCGTTAATGGCTCACAGGAAAGAAAAGGATGTCATTTTTTTGTATTACGCTCGTAACGCGATGTATTTGACAAATGATTATATAGCCAGTACGAAATCCATTGTTGCCCAATTATTTTTACATTGGATCGCGCGAGCTGAAATTGGACACTTTAGGCTTTTTATCACGCACTATATAACTAAAGTGCTAGTCAAGGCTGAAATTTTAATGACTTATTTGATTGTAATGACTTAATTTCGCTTATTTCACGTTCATAGCTCTTTTGGTTACAGAGATAGTCAAGATTTTTACTTATGCAAATTAGCAAAAAATGACGTCACAACAAGACAAGGGCAAAAGAGGCCAACAATGTTTTATATATAATTCTGTTTGGGATAATTAGATTCACTTCAAACTTGGCAATAACAAAGATGAACCAAGACCTCATACATCCATATGCTAGTTAGTGTTTCCATGGTAACACGTTTGGCTATAGAAGTGATTCCTGGAAAAATAGGTAAAATCTGTGAAATATTCCCTAAGTCTTCAAAACTTCCTGATTTGTTTGTCAACACAACCCAGAGTATTTTGGCAAAGTATTGTAGTACTTCACTTTTAGGTGAATAAGTTTCAGATTTTTCCTATTTTTTAAACAGAAAGCCATAGTGTCAATAGCGTTACCATGGAAACAGTGATAAACATGTCAGAGGTTGTGGTTTTGTTCCTTCTTTGTTATTACCAAGTTTTAAGTGAATCTAACTATCCCAAACAGAATTATACATAAAACATTATTGGCCTCTTTTGCCCTTGTCTTGTTGTGACGTCATTTTTTGCTAATTTGCATAAGTAAAAATCTTCAATATCTCTGAACCAAAAGAGCTATGAACGCGAAATATACGGCATTCTTCCTTATTTTGAATGTGCAATAATATAAGCCCTTACAATTTCAGCCTCGCGTAGCACTTTAATAAATATCATATATACTAATACGACTGTATATCAGTAAAAATTATTGGAGATTTGTTGTAGTGTCGAAAAGCCGCCATCTACCTGCTCTTGAGATCTCAGATTACAACTAATTGACAAATGATACATTCAGTTGACATTTTTATAAGTTGGTTCTCACGGTGATATTTGTGAAACGCGTTTGAGATTTGTGCCTCTAAATATTATAGCCACTCTACGCGCTAGTCAATTGTAACGAACGAAATCAACGGTTTGATTGTAAGGTCCCAGTTGTATATCCTGTCGTGGTGGTGACACTTAACTACAAAAGAGTTCCTCAGCCGTTTTATGGTAAGGTCCCCACAAGTTCTGTATGATCTGGTAGCGGTGTTATATGGCTTCAAAAGAGTTCAAGTCTTTTATAGGGAGGTCCCCACAAGTTGTATATGCACTATTGGCGGTCACACTTGGCTACAGAAGAGTTCAACCGTTTTATGGTAAGGTTGTGTATGCTCTCGTGGTGGTGTTACTTGGCTACTAAAGTGTTGAGCCGGTTTATAGTAAGGTCCCCACAAGTTGTGTATGCTCTGGTGGTGGTGTTACTTGGCTACAAGAGAGTGCAACTGTTTGATTGTAAGGTCCCCACAAGTTTGGTATGCTCTCGAGGCGGTGTTACTTGGCTACAAAAGAGTTCACCGTTTTAATCGTAAGGTCCCCACAAGTTGTGTATTCTCTCGTGGCGGTGTTATTTGGCTACAAAAGAGTTCACCGGTTTAACCGTAAGGACCCCACAAGTTGTGTATGCTCTCGTGGCGGTGTTACGTGGCTACAAAGGAGTTCAGCCGTTTTATGGTAAGGTCCCCACAAGTTGTGTATGATGTATGATGTGTTTTCTCTTTACTGAGACCATTCAAGATATGGAAATTTATAAAGCACTTTTGTTCAGCCTATAACGAAAGAGATTGTATTCAGTGAATTGTCTTCATGGAAAAATGCCTTGAAAATAAATGCATTAATACATGCGAAATCGATGAAAGGTGACATCACACAGTTTGCAAAATCTCCACAGAAAATTTTATGCGAGCCGTTGTTTTTTGTCTGTTTTCGTAGCACAAAGGAACTGGAAAGGTTGTGTAGACAACAACAAGCTATGCCCTCTATTTTTGTATGCAATCCTTCTTGTATAACCATCCATTAACTGCGTAAATTCCTAATTTAGGAGTGGCAACACTTAAGGTCTCAGTCAGGGAAAACGACATGCTTGCGGAAAAAAATTATCGTCGCGTTGCAATTTATGCTATGATTATCAGTTTTATATCGTTTTAAAGCTAAACAATTGTTCTATCTAATGAAGTTGTTCATTTTACCGAAATTTGACTTTTTCTTATATCTTAACGTCCCCGAACTAAAAACTACCTTGTTTATTCGAGACGCTCCAGACCATTAGCGATTTGTTGCAAACTTTTACACTTTGTCGGATTTTAATCTTGAAGAAATGAACTGCAAAACCGTGCGAGCGATTTTTGATATTTTGCATATTTACGAAAATATTAGATCGCAAAGTTGAAAGTCGCATTTTTTTCAGTTTGCTGCCGCAAAATTTATCATAAAAATTTTTTCGAGTAAAAAATCAAAATTTCGTCACAGTTTTTAAGTGTTACAGTCAACTTCTAACGACACAGAAACTTTGACGCCGAAATCTTAAATTTTGCGAGGTCAGGAGCTTCGCGAAGGTGAAAGTTTGACCTAAAATGTTTGTGCTAGAAAATACAGCAAATACATTAAATGTATGGGAAAATTTCCCCCTGGACCACCCCTGGCTACGCCCCTGGGTTTTAGAAATATACTTTAGGATTCTATCAACTGAATTACAGGAAAAAAAGTCGTATTATGGATTTTTAATTATTTACCCTGACTGAGACCATAACTTGCCGTTTTCCGTCGATTTGCCGGTAGCACGTTTAATTTGATTGTTTATTTGCTAAATCAAAAGAATGCTATTTCCTCACGCTACCAATCTTTTCTATCGTTTTCTGAAGGTTTCATCATTTTATAGACGCCTTTTTTTAGAGCTCAACAGCTTAACAGTTCAACCATTTTAGGGCCATTCCATTTTTTATCCGCACCCCCCTACGGAAGAGGTTTTCCGAGGGGAGCACGGTCCAGAGTCGTTTTCCGAGGGGGGTGCAAGCCCGAACCAAACCACGGAAGACTTTTTCCGAGAGGGTACGATGCATCGCGGGGTACGATACACTGGAGCGAAAACCACGGAAGATGTTTTCCGAGGGGTGCGCATGTACAGTTTTTCCGAGGGGTACAGTGTCGAAGACCCATGGAAGAGATTTTCCGAAGGGGTACAGTGCCGAAAACCTACGGAAGAGTTTTTCTCAAGGGACACAGTGCCGAAAACCCATGGAAGAGTTTTTCCGAAGGGGGCACAGTCCAAAGAACCCACGGAAGAGTTTTTTTCGACGGGGTTTTGTGGAGAGGAGGGGAAAGCGCGGTGGGTATACATTTATTAATAGATGAATGATTTGAATAGGAGTTAATGAATGAATTGAATGGCTTTAAAAATCCTATTTGTATAGTCGTATTCAAAGGTGCTTTGTAAATGATTCTCTCTCGGGTACTAAATTTCTCTCCTGCCCCGCATCTCCCAGACGACCATTTCATGTCCATTACTCTTGTACTATTTACAATATGAGTGGCTATGTTATATCGGCAGATACAAACACGAGCGCGTAGCGCGATACAGAATACTAATTAGATCAATTAGTATTCTGTATCAGACACCTAGCCATGTGGTATCGGGGATTACAAGTAGTGTCACCTGATCCGAATCCAGTGCAGAGATTGGATGAGCATCCTATGAATAATGGATGAATATTATATACTTTACTGTTTGGCTAGGATAGTACGCGAGCTCTGATTGGCTCATTTCCTTTCCAGTATTTTCTCATCTCAGACCGTTACCATGACAATTGGTCCGGATTGCGTATTAGATTTGCGATTTGGTGGTGCTTCTAAAAACCGTGTAAGAAAGAGAGATTACTCGATGAGAAGACGATACATTAGAAACAAACCCGGAAATTTCTTGATGGATATCTTTTACCTGTTACCTGTCTCCTTCGCGCCTACTTTCCACATAAGGCCTCATCTTTTAAATTATTTGAGCAACGCTATGGCCCGCCATGTTTGGTTCTTTAGGGGTGACACTGAAAATTTCCGACGATCATCCCCGATCAAAACATAAGGGAGTCCCCCCCTGGCAAGACAAAGCCGCTTGTGGATTTTTTTCCGGCGAAATTGTTTTGAGTATAAAACGAGATATTTCAAGAAACCCAGAAAGAGAGAGAGAAAAGTATTGATCATGATTTATAAAGCATCGCACTCGTTGAGTGAATTTTATCAAACAAGAGTCTCGTAAACTTGGTAAATTCAAAAACAACAATAATATGATTTGTTTCGGAAATCTTAACCAAAACTGAGAATAATATAACTAAACCATACAATCAGAACTGAAATTGCTAAATTGCTAAATGCGGGTGGTTTAAAACGTGCCTCTTGTGGAAGATTTTCTGCCAGAGTCAACTATAGTCAATCGAAGAGTTTGGTCATCTTAATCTTGTTCCATTGTAAACCATAGCATTTTGTATTTGCCAGCTTGCTCAATCAAACGTAGATCTACAAAAGCTAATTTACTGAGCATGCGTTTTATAAACGAGTGAAGCTTGGAGACCCTTGAACCGCGAGGGTAACCTTGAAGCCACCCTTAGCCAATATCCACGCAAACTTCACAACTGACACAACTAAAGGGAACTTCACTCTTTCCTTTATTTTGATAAAGCCATAATATCGAATCCAATTTAAATCAAGACCTCGCCAGCGTTAGTGATTTGCTTAATAATAATAATAATAAGTTAATTTTTATAGCGCTTTTCTCTTACGGATCCAAAGCGTTTTACAATAGTTTTATATATAAAAAGAACATGTATAGTATCTAAATAGTATAAATGTATAGTTTCTAAATAGTTTTAAAAGATGAAATATATAAGAGTATACAATAAGTGTACCTATTTAAACGATAAAAACATATATAAAATATTTAAAAGTATTTAAAATAGCTGCTGGTCGGACACCACATCTAGACGTCCTCAAAAATGTTAAGGCCGCCAGGACGCCTTAGCCGTCTCCATTGTTACGGCCAATTTGATTTCTTTTAAAACATCCAGCATTTTGCGGAAGTCTTACGTATTTTTTGCCATACTAATCCGCATTTCTTTTTGTGATTCACGCATTTTACAGTTCTTTGGAGGAACAGAGGAACTAAGTGGTTGAAGTCCCTTTAGGTTTGGGAGCCAAATAGCCAAACCATGGGCGGATTTAGTCATAGAGGGGAACAATGTTTCCATACATTACCCCTGTAAAATATTGCTTTGCGTGCACAATCTTTTCTCAGACTTCCTTCGCATGTGGCATGTTAATAGACCTTTTTCCAAAATGGCCAAATTCACATTCTTACACCTATTTTCAAATGGATGCGGATGCGGATGCTTTTCAAGAGTATTTCCGAGGCGGCTTGCTATCAGGAGCAACTCTTCCGTGGGTATTTCCGAGGGGGCAGTGTCTTTCTCTTTCCGAGGGGGTAAAAGGTAATAACACACTCTTCCGTGGGTACTTTCCGAGGGGGTTAGAACAAAAAAAATACTCTTCAATAGGTATTTCCGAGGGGCACGAACGAAAATTTCCGAGGGGGTCAGAAGCCAAAACGGCCTCTTCCGTAGGGGGGGTGCGGATATTAAATGGAATGGCCCTTATGGAAAGGTCCCCACAAATTGTGTATCTTCGCGTAGCAGTGTTACTTGGCCACAAAAGAGTTCAGCCGTTTTATTCTAAGGTCCCCACAAAATGTGTATGCTCTCGTGACTGTGTTACTTGGCTACAAAATTGTCCAAACGTTTTATAGAAAGGTCACCACAAGTTGTGTATGATCTCGTAGTGGTGTTACTTGGCTACAAAGGAGTTCAGTCGTTTTATGGTAAGGTCGAAAGTACAACGTTGCAAGTGATGAGGGCCTTCAGGCGATATTGAAGGACTCTCTTTTACCGGAAGGTACCCTTCAGGCGGTGAGTTCTCCCTTTAGCTTGCCCTCATCGCATAATTCTTCTGAGGGCGTTGAGCTCAGTGTCAAAGAGAAAGTTTTGGCCTACCGAGCGAGCACCTCATCAGTCCTGGTGCGTGCATTTTCAGCAATTTCTCATCATCGAAAGCTGTTGTGCTGCGCATTACCGGAACGATTCATGTTCCAGCACCTAGATCGGATCGTGCTTCTTCTCCAAACCAACCCAGAGCTTTCGGCCTTTTGGCGTGAATCGTATCTCGGCTAGCCTCGACGGGCTTTTCGTAGTCTCGGCCGTAAGGCTTTGAGGCTACCTGGCGCCCTTGGTGTTTTTCACCTTGCCGGTCGCACCTCGGTTTCTAGCTTCACAGGCTACAAACCCACATTTTCAAGAGGTCGTGGCGGGGCTTTTTGGCCTTACTCTGTTGGGTAATGGAAAATTTGCCGGGGGATCGACACCCCCACCTCTTTTAGTGGTATTTGTATGCTGCTGAAGCCATGCTCCATGTTCGCTCTAAGTTTTCGTCCCAAGCTTGGGACAAAATTGCCTTCCCATGTTTCTTTGCGGTCTCAGTTAGATTTGTCCCAAGCTTGGGACAAAATTGCTTTCCCATGTTTCTTTGTGGTCTCAGTTAGATTTGTCCCAAGCTTGGGACAACATTGCCCTTCCATGATTCTTTGCGGTCTCAGTTAGATTTGTCCTAAAGCTACTTGGGACAAAATTCCCTTCCCGTGTTTCTTTGCGGTCTCACTAAAGTTTATCCCAAGCTTGGGACAAAATTGCCTTCCCATATGTGTCTAGGGCGCCGTCCACATCTGAGGTTCGTGTGCTAGGTGTGCTGATGAGCTCTGATATTGAGCGAAACGGCATGTTTGATGGAAGTCAATAAATACCAATAAAAGTGTTAAATGTTGTGCTTTGCCTTCATCTCCGTAAAGGTTTCCCATATGTTACCACAAAAGGGGGGTCAGTCACTCTGCTATCCTTGCGTGATTTCGTTAGGGCTTTTTCCGGTTGTCGCGCGCCCTCCTTCCCAAGTAGGTCATGTACCACCCCCACGACTTCCCGCCTTGACTGGGACGATCATCATGATGGTCAGCGGTAATCCGCGCGAGAGTCGCTTTTTGTTTACAAAAAAATTCTAGAAGGCAATGCCAATGGCGGATAAATTATCGGTGGAAGAAGTTGTTCAGACCTTCTCAATGAAAAACTCGTTCAAATAATCTCTTTTTGAAGATGTTGGACAGAAGATTTTGCGACTTCTCCACAATGCTCGAGTTCGAACGGCTAGAAGACATTCCAAGGAGACATGCATTAAACAGAGCGATCAAAAGTTAAATTAATACTTTCTGTTTCGTTTATATAACGTTATGTAAAAGTACTTCTAGTTCTGTGTTCATCTCTAGCTACTGCACGTCTGCTGTCCAGCTCGACCATACTAGAAGTCCTGTAAATAATTACTGCTTTTGTACTTTTTACTGTTTGCAGATAAAAGGCAGCACTTTGGCTGAGAAAAATAATCTCGAAGAATAACACGGCAGCTTCAATAGATATGCTAGTCCGAAGGTGATAATAAAACAAGTTTACTTTTTTATAACTACTTTGGAATCTTTCACATCAAGTATCGTTTCCATGACAACAAGTCACTCACATTTTTACAAATCAAGAAGGAATATATTTTATCCCGAGCGCATTCAAAGATAATAATATAATATGATCTGGCTAGGACGGGCTCTATGCGCGCCAGCTCTGTTTGCTGAAGAGAGTGGAACAACACAACCCAATATTGGAGTTTTTGGCCACGTAGAGTGACATTTATTTAACAAAAGGATTGCAACAAGTATCGATAATCAGATTACATGGGTAACTTCAGAATGCTAGGGGTGACCGTCGTATTTTTTAGGGGTTGAAATCGGCGATCTGGTAATTTTTAGGGGTTCGAAAATAAAAAACGGTATAGTAAGAAAAATAGGTATTTTTTAGGGGGTTCTCACGCAAATAAGGTAGTGTTTTGAAAGTCGAGAGGATACATTTGATGTATATTAAATAAACGGCCAGACTAAAATTTAATCTGTCAAAATTGTTGATATTTTTTAGGGTATTTTCAGACTGAGGGGTATTTTTTAGGGTGGAAATTTTTTCTAATCAGGTATTTTTAGGGTCAAAATTCGAGTTTCCCGACGGTCACCCCTAGCATTTTAACCTTAGAGTCCCCCCCCCCCCCGGGGGTGGGGGAGATAAACCGCCATACTTTTCACAATAAACTCTTGTACAAGTGAACTAAAACAGGGCAGGCTGGAGGGGAGGAGGAGGGAAATTTGATGAATCTTGAAAGTTCTGCACGAGGACTGATGCTGCCAGGGCTCACCGAGCTATTTATACCAAGTATCATGTGCGCATTCCTTTACCGCGCTACGGAAATAACTCAATCTCAAACGCCCACCGAGAGGCCCCCACAAGTGTACCGCTGTTATCTAAACTAACATTTAATTACTTAGGCTGTCATTTGCTCGAGATAAACTCCATTATTTCGGTAAATAATGTTTGGTTTTATCCCGAGCGCATTCAAAGATAATTAATATAATCTGGCTAGGGCGGGCTCTATGCGCGCCAGCTCTGTTTGCTGAAGAGAGTGGAACAACACAACCCAATATTGGAGTTTTCGGCCACGTAGAGTGACATTTATTTAACAAAAGGATTGCAACAAGTATCGATAATCAGATTACACGAGTAACTTCAGCAAAGGTGGGGGAGATAAACCGCCACAGGCCGCAACGTGCCCCCCCCCCCACCCCGTGCGCAGAGAGCTCGACCGGAGCGAAAATTGTATGGCGAGAGTACAACCCCAGACTGAATACCCTGCCCCACTATCCTCACTTGCCATGAAAAACAAACCGTTCCCGATATGGGTCCGCTACAGCAGCCCCAGTCTGTACTGTGCGGTGCCGCTTAGAAAATTAACTGATATAAGATTGTGAAAATAAACGTAGCGAATTTAGGACATATTATCACGAGAATCGTCCCGGCAGCTTCGGCTCACAAAGACTAACCTGCTCAGCATTCGTCGATTTCTCGATGGCATGAAATATATCTCCTTCTAGCATGCACAGCTTTCTGATGTCTCGCCGTAGCTCTCCTGTAGCTGTCTTGACATCGACTTGGCGGACAATTCCATCACTGTCCGGGAAAGTCCTTTTCACTATCGCCTTCAGCCACTGGCCTTTCGGGATACCTTAATCCACGACAAGTACTAGGTCGCCAACCTTCAGACTACAATCAGCGACATAATTGTTGAGAATTTTATGTCTACAATCGTTACACATCGCCATACTAAACACTGATGTGTTTCCATATAATAAAACGCTACCGTTCTCGTTAAAACCCCTCCCCCCAACTCAATGTTGTTTTGTCAAACGCGCTAGTGGTTGGGCTTCAACATTGAATAAGGGGGAGGGGGAATTAAAGTCAAGAAGACATCGCTTACGCAGTTGAAATGGAGAAAAGCACTTTGGAAGGAAAATTCTCAACTACTTTTGTCGCTGATTGTCTGAGCTTGGGAATACTGGTTTTATAGTTTTCACGACTTCCTGGACCACTCGCATTAGGCGAAAAGCGAATAAACTCACGCAGATTGACAAAAGCAATCATGTCATAATGATTGGAATGTAGTTATCATGATTATTCGGATCCACTGGACGAAAAAGTGAGCTTTTTATTCTGGAAAAATGCAGCAAAGACAGGCTCGCGCGACCCTTGACGTCATCGATTTGAGGAAATTCCGCCATCAGGCTCACTGTGGTGCTACATGGAATCCAATAATGGCGTGAATGGCCTGTTGTGATGCTGTTCAACAAATAACTGAACGAAGAATTTGGCTTTTTAACGTATACCGACTGCACTACAACGATTTTTGATCAAATTTGACAGAGAAATCCCTGGCAAAACAAGAAAAACACAGACAACCAGTTCTCAGGACGCGCATCCGATGCCATAAAGTCGTGTTGTTTACCAGGTAACACACGAAAAGTAGCATATAAGTTAGCTCTTAGTAATATCTCGAAAATTTAACTGTCGATACATTAGTGAAGAGAGGACAAAATGAGAAAACGTGGCTACTACATATCTTGTTGACGAGTGTAAGGGAAATGTGCGTCGCGATTTTGCTCGAGAACCTCGACATTTCATATTACCGAGTACAAAAAAAGCAACGAAAAGTATTTATTTCAAGGTGTTTAATCATTTACATAGTAAAAGTAAATGAGTTAGTCTGATTTCTTTAAGTTAAACACGAAAATTAGCACAAAACGGCACGTCGTACGCTTCACCATTCTGAGAGATAAAGAGAACAATACCAGATTTCTTTATGTTTTTGCCGCGCCGTACGGTGAAGCGTTAAATCAACCTAAAAACAGTTTGTAGATCGCACAAAGCGTTTCAATTCCAGTTTTTTGCGTCGGGATGATTATATTTGCACATTTCTTTCACCTGAAGTTTCCAGAAACTGAAAATCTCTGTTCGCGATTAAGTTATGGGCAGATTTTCTCGGGAACCACACTTCACCGAAAGTCAAATCAAACAGGTGACGTCATTACCGGAAGATGATCACTTATTTGCACTGAAATTGAGTTTTGTGCAGCTTTCACGATTTATATCCACAAAACCCCTATCAAGGCCCATTTTGCTATATTTTGTTTTCTCCCGAATTGAATATCATTTAATTTAGTTCAACTGAAAGCTTCTTGGCACAGCCCTTGTTCTCTGTCTAAAATGACCCCCAATTTCCTTGAAAACCTTGTTCTCTGCATCAATGAATAAGAATGCAAATTGCTCTAAGTGGCTTCAACTTTCAAAATTAGGACACATAATTCGTTCTGCCTTTCAAATTTGTATGATTTTAGCCATACTAGCCCGTTTTAACTTCATTTCCGAAAAATCCGATTTTCAGACAATCAGCGACATAATTGTTGAGAATTTTATGTCTACAATCGTTACACATCGCCATACTAAACACTGATGTGTTTCCATATAATAAAACGCTACCGTTCTCGTTAAAACCCCTCCCCCCAACTCAATGTTGTTTTGTCAAACGCGCTAGTGGTTGGGCTTCAACATTGAATAAGGGGGAGGGGGAATTAAAGTCAAGAAGACATCGCTTACGCAGTTGAAATGGAGAAAAGCACTTTGGAAGGAAAATTCTCAACTACTTTTGTCGCTGATTGTAGGTTTTTCATGAAACCACTTCTGCGTTTGCTGTAGAGTCGGGAGATATTCCCGTGTCCAACGCTTCCAGAATTCCTCTCCAAGACACTTGACCTGCTTCCACCTTAGTCTGTAATCGTGATCATGATCATCTCCAAGTGGAAGTCTCGGATTTCCTCTCAGCAGAAGAATGTGATTAGGTGTGAGTGCCTCCAGGTCATTGATATCACTTGATACTCGGGTGATTGGTCGATCGTTCAAAATGCGTTCCATCTCGACTAGGGACGTTGTAAGCATCTCGGCGCTAACTAGACGCTCACCAAGTATAGATCGTAGAATCCTCTTCAGTGACCTAATGAGACGCTCCCAGACACCACCTTGGTGACTTGCTGCGGGGGGATTAAAAACCCAAGTGATTCTTCTGTGCAAAAGATCTGCGCGTATTCGCTCTTGGTCTAAAGCTCTCAAAGCTTGTAGAACTTCTCGTTCTGCTCCTCGTAGATTGGTGCCATTATCGCTATAGAGAATAGATGGTGGTCCACGTCTCCCAATAAATCTGATCAGAGCATTCAGGAAACTGTCTGTTGACAAATCTTCCGCTAGCTCGATATGTACCGCTCTATATCGCAAACACGTGAAAATGCAACCGTAGGTCTTCTTTGTAGAACTATGCGCTCTTGTACTTCGTCCCGTTTTTACGATCATTGGACCAAAGTAATCTATTCCAACTGCTGCAAAAGGATATATCAATCTTTCTTCATCTGAAGAACATCTGACGGCTGGTAACGGTGCAGTAACTTGCTCTCCTACACGCGCATTTTCTCGTTGACACACATGGCACTTTCTGAGAATTCTTCTAACAGACGACACTCCCTTCACGATCCAATACTTCTCTCTGGTCAGGGCCAATACTTGATGTGTACCAACATGCCCATTAGATTCGTGGTAATGGCGAACTAACATCTCCGTCACTAAATGTCTTCCTGGGAGGATAGATGGATGTTTCATGTCGTGACAAAGCTCGAACCTCTGTAGGCGTCTCCCACCTTGAGAATCCCTTCTTCGTCATAAGGCTTGAGCGAAGAAAACCGCCCATGTCTTCTAGACTTGTTGGATGCTCGTTCTACTTCGTCCGGAAAAGAAGAACATTGAACCTGTTTCACGATCTGCTTCTCGGCCTTCTCTAGGTCTTCAACTGACAAAAACTTCATTTCCATGCTTGTGCTTCCTCTTTTGAATCTCTTCCATACATTCGCGATTCTGATCAACCAAGCTACTGTCTTCACTAACGAGCTCCATGAAGAATAACGGCGGAAAAGGTTATCCCAAATTGATCATCTTCAGTTGCCACAGCGCATATCGTCACTTTCTCCTTCTTCACTCCCTCGTCGTCATCACTTAGTTCTGTTACCATATTGTCAGGCTGTTCTGGCCAACTTCTCTCATCACTCCACAAAAATGCAGGTCCTGTCTTCCACACGTTAATCTTTTCTGACTCCGATGTTGCTAATCCTCTTGAAGCAAAGTCAGCTGGGTTGTTGTCAGACTTCACATGACACCATTGTGATGGTTCTGATCGTTCTCGAATAGTCGCTACTCGGTTTGCCACGAAAGTGAGAAATTTCTTAGACTCATTTCTTATGTAGCCTAGAACAATGGTACTGTCTGTCCAATAGATGATCCTGTTAATCTGCAAGCGGCCACTGAGTTCCTTCTCGAACATGTCGTTCATAACTGTCGCTAGCGTCGCGGCAGTCAACTCCAACTTAGGCACTGTCATTGCGCTTCCAAGGGGCTTGACTCTTGACTTCCCTTTCACAAATGCGCAGTGGATTTCTCCGTCTTGTTTAACAAATCGCAGGTAAGATACGACGCCAAACTCTCAGAAGGACTTTTTTAACTCCTTATGTTATATTGTTCACACATACACAACGGCTTTCATTGAGAGCAAAAGCGAACGAGAAAGCCACGTGCAATCGTGAACAAATCCCTAAGAAGGACTTAAAAAAAAAACCCTCCTTATTCTATATTGTTCACACATGCACAACGGCTTCTCTTTAGAGCAAAAGCGAACGAGATGTTCCCTGAATTCTTATCCAGATGACTCGTAACTCAGCAGTAAATTGTTTCCCTGTGCGGGATTCCATCGGAACCGCGGCCGGTGTTTATTTCGTTCAGAAGTCATTTACTAGTCTGTTAGTTTCCAGTCATCAGTGTTATAAGAGACAACAGAATTAACATCTAAATACTGAATCTACAATGCTGTTTGAGGAGCTTAGATATTTTTACAACTTGTAAAAAAACTTCTGATCTGTGCTCCTAAAACTTGAGCTTGAACCGACGCGGATCGAAATGTGCGTATATACGCATAAATTAACTTCCCGTCCAATCAGCGCCAAGTTTAACCAGCCAATGAGATTCAATGAAACTGCTCGAACAAAACCCGGTTGCCTCAACGAGTGTTTAGTCTTTGCATCTTGCATCCTGCGAGTGCACTGACTCAAAGCTATACGCAACTGAAGAAGAGCGCCTTATCCAGGGCTCGAAACCGGTCTTGCATATACATAGCTATCAAAACAGTTCACTTAGAACTGTTATTCAACGTGGCCCATGACTTCAATGAAGCGCCGATGAAACAGTCCATTTAGAACTGTTGTTTATCGCGACCTCAACGAAGCGCCGCCGCCATGTTCAACACTCATATAATACTTTGTTGTATTATAAATCGGTACAGAAATATCAATGAGTAGATGGTGTGGACTTTGCAACTTTATTTTAAAACCCTCGGAATGAATACTCAACTCCTTGACACTCGGCGCGAGTTCTGGTAATGGGAAGGCTTCCATCACGTCTCTGCTGTTGGAAAGCCATTTCGTTAGAGTGAAACCTCCCTTGAGCAGAAGTTGGTGGAGTTGCTTTGATACCTGTACCGCTTCTTCAGGACTTTCAAAGACTTCAACAAATCGTCTACGTAAAAATCTCTATATACTGCATCAACAGCCTGAGCGGGAAAGTCATTGCTGTTATCTTGTGCAGTCTTGCGCAGAGCGAAACTCGCAACACTAGGGGATGAGGTAGCACCAAAAATGTGCACAATCATCTGGTGAACTTTAGGATTTCGCGATATATTTCCATCTGGCCACCAAAGATAACACAAAGCTCCACGATCTTCGGGCGCAACATACACTTGGTGAAACATACGTTTTACATCTGCCGCAACAGCAACATTACTGACTCGAAACCTCATGATGACTCCGAGAAGTTTACTTGTGTTGTCTGGTCCGCTCAGTAGCTGGTCGTTCAGGGATACGCCGTAACTATTGGCTGCACAGTCGAATACCACACGCGGATCTGGCTTCTTAGCTTGCCATACAGCATGATGGGGCAAAAACCACAGGCGTTATTTGCGTTTTAGTTCAGCGAGTTCTTGGTCTGGTACTAGCCTCGAAGAACCTTCCTCTTGGTACTTGGCCAGCACATCGTTATACTTCTTTCCAAAATCAGGATCCCTCTCGATTTTTTTCTTCAATGAAAGAAGTCTCCTCTCAGCCACACTTAGACTGACTGGTAAACTCGGCGGATCGTGACGAAAAGGTAACTTGATTTGATAGTGACCATCAACGAGAACTGCTGAATTCTTCATAATCTTATCCGCCCGAATATCTTCAATCGACCAACCAATCTCGTAGTCATGTGACCTTGAATTCGATTGAATGTTATTAGAATTATTCAACGATCTACTGCACTCCTCATCATACTGACATCTTGTAAAATGGGTATTAGAAATATTCTGAGAATACTCGTTCACTGGACCGAACACCGTCCACCCAAGAGGAGTTTTAGCTGCATATGGTTGACCGATTTGACCCACCCTTTTCTCTAAGTCGTCTTCAATTATATCGGGTCTGTCATTTCCAATCAGAATTTTTACCTCTAGCGCTTTACAAACGTCAGGTAAACAAATACCCTCTAGATGAGACCATTTTTCAATGTCACACTTTGTTGCAAGATGTTTCTCTGAAACTGGAATGTTCTTTGTTGTCAAAACACGATCTAGATTAAACGCATTCTCTATCCGTAGTGAAACTTCTGAACCCAAAATTTGCTCTTTTCCATTAACAGTACTCATTGTATACTTCGCCGGAGTGCATTCCAAATCTAGCTCTTCAGCCAAACTGTTCACACACAAACTTGTATCCGAACCATTGTCCAGAAAAGCATACGTATTTGCTACCTTACCATTCAACGCGTTGCATACTGTTACAGGTACTATCTTGAAACAGACTCTCGACCTCGCCACCTCTATTGCTCCAACAGAAGAGGTTTCACCTGCATTCGAGTTTGTTATGGGTGGTCTACTTGATTCCTGACTACTTCCAGACCTTGACGGCGCTTGACTACTCCCTGCAGTCTCTTCCTCTGTACCATGTTCGGCCTGGCCACCTCTTCTCCAATCATCTTCCTGTGACCGGTGAAGAAGCGTATGGTGCGGCATTCCGCAACCATCTTGTTTGCAAAAGAACTCCCTCCTGCAAGAATCTCTAAAATGATCATCACCCAAACAACGTATACACAGTTTATTATCTCTGACGACCCTTAATCGCTCTTTCAAAGGTGAATTTCTGAATTTCCTGCAACGCCAAATCGGATGCAATTCTGTACACTTTTGACACTTTCGCTTGTCTCGGTTATCATTTGTTTTGGAATGCTGTGACTCGTTTGAGTTGCCAAAGTAGTCACCTTACCGACCGCTTTTGACTGCTGCTGAGCTCCAGTTTTTTGTTGCTGACCGCTGCCTGAAAACGATGCTGTCAGTTTCAATTCTTTGCCAAAACGATTGTTTGTACGCTCTCCTATCTTGCGTATAAACGAGACAAAGTCTGAGTACTCAACATAACCTTTACTCAAAATGATATCCCCGCTTTATCCGCCCACTTTCGCTTTTGTGATTCTTCGGGCAATTTCTTCATCAGTAATATGATTGTTTCTTCATTGTCCAAACGTCAGTAATAACCCTCTCCCATGTTTTTTTAAAATTCTACCCGTATCTTCAAGTTTCCTTGCGAACTCTAGAAGCGAGTTTCCGTCAGCCTTTCTGAGATGCATATCTTGTAATCGTTTAATACAAGCATCAGTTATCATAAAATTCTGTCCAAAAATTTGCCTTAGAATTAACAATGCTTCAGCGTATTTTGAGCCAGATGGCAAAGTTGCACAACCTCGAATTGCTTCTCTAGCTTTTCCTGTACACTGCGCCATTAAATAAGTAAATCGCTGGGAATCATCCTTGACTTGTTTCTCTACAGTTTCGCGGAAATTTGTCTCAAAAGATGCAAAGTCTAGGGAGTCTCCACTGAATTTCATAGGCTCTATTCTAGGCAAAGACGGTCCTTGACGAATTGCATCAGCTATTTCGACCCAAACCTCTGTCGAACCGAAAACCTTTCCTTGATTTTCGACCTCCGCGGACGAATGTTCAACTTCCGCTTTAGAAAGCATGTTCTCTTTACAAATAACTGACTTCTCAGAAATATGCACCTTGGGATTAAATATAGGCATTTCCGGGTTCTGAAACGTCATAACATCCGGTTTAAACTTTATCATATCCGGTTCCTCAGACTTCATAACGTCAGGTTTAAATTTAATTGCATCCGGTTCCTCAGATTTCATAACATCCGGTTCAAACTTCATAACATCCGGTTTATACTTCATAACATCCGGTTTAAACTTCATAACATCCGGTTCATCGGACTTCATAACTTCCGGTCTAAACTTCATAACATCCGGTTCCTCGGACTTCAAAACATCCGATTTAAACTTCATAACATCCGGTTGATCGGACTTCATAACATCCGGTCTAAACTTCATAACATCCGGTTCCTCAGAAAACTCATTTTGATTACGAACCTCCGATTTCTCTACGCCCGAAACAATCGGCCGTCTATCAATTGATTTAGAGGTATCCTGTCGGCCTACCATCGGAGTTCGACTAGTACGAGAAACGGGCTTATCATCTAAATAAATGTAATGGTCTGACCTTATACTTCCTTGCGACGCATTTTCCTCAAACATCAAATCAACTTGTGCCTTACGTAGGGTAGATTCAGCTTCTAACCGTTCAAGGTTCCGTCCAAATTCAGCTTGTCTATCCCTTCGTCGCCCCTCTTCTTCCGCTTCTTCTAGTTCGAAAATGCGTTGCATCCTATGTTTCTCCTCTAGTTCCCGCAAATCAATTCTGGCCCTTTCCAGCCGCTTCCGTGCCTTACGAGAACTGCTACTTCTGGAAGAACTCTTTGAAGAACTCTGCTTTGTTGAACTCTTAGTAGCCCTTTCCGCTATTCCGGCACTTGATTTTTCCGCCGTACGACGCTCCAAGCGCTGCTCGATTGTCCATTTTTAATCCCTCTGGCTCTCATAGACTGAGTCCAACAACTCCCGTCTCTCATCGTCCTTTTCAAGATCCATGCACTTCTCGTGTGCAACCACGAACTTATGAAACGCTTCATTGTACTTATCGACCAGTTCTTCTATGGCTGTCCCATCTGAAGTTGCCGAGAACACCTCTTGTAATGCTTTAAATTTCTTCGACAAATCTCCCAAATGTCCAGCACGACTTCTTCTAAGTCTCTTTAAATTCTCCTCATCAATTGCATCCACTCCCGGGATAGGCTCTTCTTCTTCAACATTTCCAGGAGCTTCAGTATCTGTCCCGGCTTCCCCGGTAGACATAATGTCTTTGAATAATGTAGCGTCCAACTACTTTAAACCATAATCGCCGTGTAATGAATTCGTCTCTTTCTTTAATATAAACGTAACGTAACGTAACGATTCACTAGGACAAAAACATAAAATACTTTACAATAAAATTCCTTTGTATAAACTCAAACTGACACTATACTTACAAGACATTGGCAACTTCGACTTATGAACTACACTCTCCATGCTCAACATTCAACGGTTATCTTCTGCCCTATTACGTCTCTCAAGCAATTCAAATTTTCTTCAATACTTTCAACTTTGCATGAATTAAAATATTTTTGGATTTTTTACAATAGATAAAATAAACACTTGGCGGCTTAACAAAATATGCACTATGGGCCTTCATATTATTAGTGAGAACTCCTCTGGATGCACATACTGATACTTCTGAGTACAAATTACTATTACAGTATTTGCACTTGCCTACATTAGGCACAACAGGAAGACCACAGCAGCAGAAGTCTTCCTGAGTACATTGCTTAGGGATATACTGCTTCTTACATTTGTGGTACTTATCGGCAAAAGGATTTTGCTGTCTGAGCCAGATGAGGAACATGTGCTCATGACGGAACACCTTTTCCCATCTGTTTTTCACTAATGAAAATTCAGCGTAACTCGCTAGACGCTGGTGCTTTGATTCACGGCCCTGCATCGTATTGATGCCCAAGCCAACGCCTAGATCTTGCATGAGTTGTTTGGTGTGAAATGGTACACAGTGGCCCATAGTCCACACACCCAGAGACACTGAATGGAAAAGGGAAGCTGTGTTAAAGTACAGTTTGCATTCATTTTATAATTCAGCAAGATTTGCATCTGAAATGTTGGACACTCTACTAGACAATGAAACACTGTTTCTGAGGTGGAGACCCATCTTAGCAAGAGTGATAGGCACAACATTACTAGGGTGGTCAACATCATCATCTCCTATAGCAGCAATAACCAGGTGCATGAATCCTTGACAGAACTTGGTAGTTTGCTCTCCTGTAAACGGACGCTGAAAATTAGAAGATGTTCTCTTCTCCTTGAACCAACGTATAACCTTGTTATAAAGGTTCTTGCAGTGCACTTTAAAGCGAAGTGCTTTACGACTACTGGAGAGAACCATGTGAAATTCATGTGAAATGTGTGTGAAATGGTCATGTGAAATTAGACCGTATTTCACATGGTATTTCACATGTTAACCATGTGAAATGATGGTGTGAAATGGATGTGAACTGGGCTGATCCTTTTCACATCATAAAAACATGTGAAATTCATGTGAAATTTATGGGACTATATGGACTGCGTATATGTGAAATTGGTGTGAAATTGTTTGAAAGGATGTGAAATTCAGAGATTTGATGCAGACCTGCAGCTGCATTAACACGAGAACATCATCCTAAAAAAATACCTGTGCATGTACTGGAGCATTGTTGCTGTTTAATCATAGAAATTATTTAATAACAGCTCCACAGTCTAATGTTAAAAAGCATAAGATAGGAGAACAATAAAAGCGTACTCACACTGTAGAAGTTGAGAAAATATTATGTGAAATATTTTTTACTATATGTGAAAAAACAAATTACACTACAACGACTTTGCCACTTCTGGAAATTAAAACTTGTTTGCTATATATAAAATCACTGGTAAAGGCATAGTGTCATGATATGATGATCATTTCTTTTCAGAGTTTACATAACATAATAGGTATGCACCGGAAACGCGTGATATGTCAATTTCTCCGTTGGAGCTGTAAAAAGTGTCAAAATTTACAAACACGCTTTACAAACGGATGCAGAAGTTCATACCAACAATCATGCAGAACTTAGGAGTTATTAATCAGTTATGGCTCACATTTGTAAGGGCAATAATGTTCATCACAATTATTCAGAGGTGAGAGACAACATTTAACGATCACATTTTGAGGGCTTATGAAGACCTAAAGCTGATCGATTATAAAGCCGATTGATTGCCGGATCGCCGAGTTCAAAATAAAACCTACGTAGCGTGTACGTTTCTGCATCAACATACTCTCATTCCGATAAACCAGAACAAAAGGCTAAGTTTCTAGTTTAACAGTGCAATGACTATTTAGAATTACCCATAACTTATTTGCACAAAGGGCAATTCAAAGTGTAGGTTATAAACAAAGGTTAAATTAACTTTTGATTCACATTATTATAAACTAGACGCCGGCGCGCGGCTCGTGCGAGTACGAAAAGGCCGCTATCGATACACTTTAAATGAATCCCAATGAGGTGAAATAAACTATTCCAGTTTTCAACGAACTGACTTCTTCAAGTTAGTTGTTTCTTATTTAACAAGTACTTTACGTATTTATATACACGGCCGAAGTATAATAAGCGCTGAAGTGATAAGAATGCATCATGAACTCTGTGGACTCACCTCTCTATAACGGAAGCATTGCTTTGCTTTTCCTCGGTAGTACAATCAGGAAAACATAAGAAGAAATCGCGGACTAGACGATGATCACCTTTGTGTGTCAGGGCATGAAGTTTGCCAGAAATAATACTGTTATTTTGAGAAACTCCGATCCATGAACTGTGTGTAGGATGTTCGTTATTGAAATATGATCCTATGCTGAAATCGGCGCCCTTTTATACTAGCCAATTAGATGCGACATTGAATCGGCCCAGGTCCCGCTCGGACATTTCACTCAATCGAAAATTGTCAGCACGCAATATTCTATTTTTTGAAATAGCACGAACAAAAATGTATCGTTTCTGTGATGTATATAACAATTTTTCTTTACACTCAGGCGAAGTCCCTTATAGTTTTATTTAGCGATATTTTTCGATAGAAGATTTAACTACACCGTGGTTTTACTGCAGATAAAAACATTCAACAAATTTTTCATCAGCCAATGTTCTATTTAGGATCGAGGTAATTGAAATTTAGCTTTGAAAAATTTTTTTGAGGATTAATTCCAGAAGCAGTGGATGTTCAAGTTTGTCCTTTTTTCTAGAAAAAAATTCACAGTTATTTCACATGATGATAATCATTTCACATTAATTTCACAGCATGTGAAATAAGACTTCTCTTCAGAAAAATATTTCACATGCATTTCACATGATTCGCCATTTCACATCATCAGTTTCACATGCTTGATTTCACATGTTTTGTGTTTCACACTAAGTTCACATCATTTTTCACATGGTTCCTTCCAGTAGAGGTACTTCCTTAAAGGGTTAGTCTCAGGAAGCTGAAAAACTTACTTGATACTCTTAGCAATATTTGCCTTGGCCAAGAAGTGGTTCAAATACAGGTTATGCCAATGCCCCCAACAATTGTTCCCACAATGGAGACAGTCACATTTAGAATTTTGCACCACAGGCCCCAAATGGGTTCAAATTCATGCCGAGACTTGAGATCAGATAATTTATTTAGGACTTTTGTTCTAAGTCGGTCAGCCTCTTGGGGAGTCTTTGGTTTTGGTTGACCCCTTTTAAAGTCTTCAATCTTCCTTGCAGAGGCTAATCTAAACTCATAAGACCATGGATGCCACTTATGACTTGGGCCAACCCCTAATGTACATCCTCTAACCGTCAGTTCATGATTCCTGACATTTGCATAGGGGCATGGGTAGGTTGCTGCATTGTTAAGCTCTCCGGAATACTTACTTATCCACTTCATGTCTGATGGTAAGAGTTTGAATTCAAACTTTACATTTGTGTCTCTTATGGTGAAGGTCTGGGTCTCAATGACTTGTATATCACTTCTCAACAACTTCCCATAAGCTACCATTGATGGGTGATACTCAGAGCAATTTGCACCGCATAAAAGAAAATTGTCATCAGGACTAGCCACCCTCTCCTTTACATTTAGAAAGGACAGCAGCCAGGCAGACGCTTCATTTGATTTCCCAAAGGGAGGTACAATATGAAGAGAATTCGGCCACATGGTGGGATATGAAGACAACCTAGGATGATGGTTTGACAAGACAAACACGGAGCTAACGAAGCGATGGGGCAGCCATATTGGCGCCGCTGACCTGGTGCTTAACCAACCGCCCTAAACTGTTTCGCCCCCAAGCCAGCTCCCAAAGATCGGGGCTAGCGATCACTATTGCATCCTTGTTGAACCAGGTGATCAGTGCGGCAAGAATCGTTGCGAGAAACAAGTGATCACAAGACGCGACACTCGAGATAGCTGTCTACGTGAGTTTGGCCAGTGGATCACTGTTACACCTGGGATGAATTGTTGGCTTCACACTCCTGTGAGGACAAGTTCCGGCTTTTCATTAACACCATGAAGGACGCAATTGACGGATTTCTCCCCTTGAAGAGGTCGCTCCGATACTCTTCGGATAAGCCATGGATCACACCAAAGATCAAAAAGTGGATATCCAGGAGGCAGCGCTCTCTTGCTCGGTTCGGCAAGGACTCGCCAATGTTTAACATCTGGCGCAATAAAGTGTCACGTGCCATTGCCACTTGCAAGACGTCGTATTATAACAACAAAGTACGGAACCTCAAGGAAACTAATCCGAGTCGCTGGTGGAAAGAGATTAAAAACGTCTCTGGTCAGACTGGCGAGCAAGCGAAGTGGTACTCACAGCTGATCGGTGGCGAAATCGATTCTGTGGACACTCTGTGCCGAAAAATAAACGAGTTCTTCGTGGATTTGACGGCGTCATTTACCCCCCTGACACCAACGGACGTTGCCAGCATCGCGGTATCGGACATCCCCGCTGACCTTCTGGTCTCAGCGCACGAGGCCTTCGTCTCCCTAAAGTCTGCAAAAGTGAGAAAGTCACCTGGTCCCGATGGCATACCCAACAGAGTTCTTAAAACATTTGCTTTTGAGCTTGCACCTGCGGTGGCGGATCTATTCAACGCGTCCTTGAAAGATGGTTATCTTCCCTCGCTCCTGAAAAGCGCTGAGATACCCCCTCTGCCGAAGGTATCTCCTCCCCGCACCATCAACAATGACATCCGTCCCATCTCCTTGACTCCCCAGCTCACGAAGGTGATGGAGGGCTTCGTCCTTGTTAGAGCTTCCCCTTCCATTTTAAGTGACATCGACCCTAACCAATTCGCTGTTGCGGGGAAGTCTACGGCTCATGCCATCGTCTATTTACTCCATCTTGCTCTTGAAGCCTAGACAATGGCAACAATTGGGTGAGACTGTTCTTTGCGGATTTTCGCAAAGGATTTGATCTCATTGATCACAAAATCCTGTTAGCCACACTAACGTTCAACATCCATAGCTGCCTTATCAGATGGATTGCTGCGTTTTTGATGGGAAGAACCCAGCGGGTGAGGATCTCGTCTAATGCCTCGCAGTTTATGCCACTCAACGGTGGAATCCCTTAAGGAACACGCCTAGGCCCCTTGTTGTTCGCCGTAATGGTGAACGACCTCGTCAAGGGTTGGGGTCCAAGAGCCAAGTACGTGGACGATCTGACAGTACTTGAGGTCATCCCTAGGAACTCGCCGTCATACCTTAGTAACATCGTTGATGATATCCACTTTTTTGCTCAATCAAATAATATGCGCTTGAATCCCAAAAAATGTAAATGTATGGAAATTGATTTCTTACATTACAACTCCTATTGTTGCCCTGCCTTGTTTCTTGATGGCACAATTGTTGAGCGTGTAACCTCATTCAAATTTCTCGGTATAAACGTGTCTGAAGATCTGTCCTGGGTCCAAAGCAAACCGTCGGCTCTATGCCATCAGAATCCTAAAACGGTGTAAAGCGTCTGCGCATGATATTATAAGGGTTTATTGCTCGCTTCTCCGTCCACTCTTGGAGTACGCGTCGGTGGTTTTTGCAAACTTGCCACAATACCTATCTCTCGCTATAGAGAAGGTCCAAGAACGCGCTCTCGCAATCGTGTTCCCTGGTACTTCATACGCAGACGCGCTGTTGTTGGCGCACCTTGATCCACTTAGTGACAGACGCAAGGCGGCATGCGAGAAATTTATTAGTACAATCTCTAATGAGAACCCACTCTATAATATCGTTAAGGGTAGGCTTGCCTATTCCGGTTGTCAATACAACTTGAGAAACACTGTTAAGCACCTAAAGATATGTAACACAAACCGCTTAAGGGACTTTGTCACGCACAAATATGCTAGGGTCATGGACATTTAGTGTGAACTTTATTATTTCGTATTTATTCGTGCTTTATTATCAATGTATTACTATTGTATTTGCAGACCACCGCCTGCAATTATGTGCTTGCACTGCAAGAGGTGTAATTAAACTTATCTATCTATATAAGCAAAGTCTTAAAATAGGTTCTTATAGTTTCATGAATTCGTATGCCATAAAAAATAAATACTTGAGGAACACAGACAGAGTACTTACTGTAAGTATGAAAGAACCAAAATTTTTTTACTATAATGTGTGTTTCCAAAAAATATCCATAAGATTTTTACAAGAGTAATGAATATACAGCTGATCTAGTTTTCCATGTTTCAACAAGTATTAGGGATAAAAGCATTAGAATTGTCAAGCAAAACTTATCTTGCCTGAGGCTAAAGACAGAAATAATTTTCTAGAATAAAAAAGTCCAGGTGTACACTGCTTTTGGTAAATGTGGAACATCTAAAAAATCTTTCAAACCATCTCTTAGAAAAGTGTGTGCTGCATATTCTGGTAGTTGTGCAATATGGCTTCGGAGTTCTTGATAAAGAAGAGGGAATGGGCTTCATCACCATAGTGACTGCTGTAAAACTAAAAAAAAGTAATTTTGCACTGTGTCTGAAAGCTGAGGACAAAGCCAAATAGAATTATATAATTTTTTATAACCAGGAAATAAAAAGTGTGATTCAAGAATTTATTAATACCCTTCCCATGGAAGGGATTTGAGATAATGATCTTTCTGGGATTTCCAGTGAAAAATACAGTGAATGTACATGAGAAATAAGTCCACAGGGATTCACACATTTCAGCTCTGTAAATATCTGACGCCGCCCATCAAGTTTTACAGTCAACATTCTTGGGAACCGTTGAATATCATAGCCTTCAACTCAAGCTCATTGGTTTAGTGATTTGAATCAAGCAGTCGATGTGACTTTCTTAGAAACATTAAATACATTTTATTATACATATTATTATTTTATTGACCCTATTATCCTAGATCTGTTGACTATTCATCTTATGAGCTGAGGTATTTGTTTTTTCTTTTTTTTTTGATGTTCATTTTTGTAATTTCCTTTTTTGGTTTTGCTGACAAAGTTGCTGGTTCTACTGTGTTATGGTATGGTTTGCCTTTGTAGAACTATTCTCTCTCCAATATTAACTTCTTTTTTCTCCCATATCATTATGTAAATCTTGATCCCCCTTGTTCTCATATTTCTGGTATAATGGCCACTCTTTGGGATGAAATCTGCAGAATATCCACACTCCCTTCAAAAAGATCTGCATCCACCAACTGCATTAATACATTCTGCTACCTGGAGAAATATCAGATGTTTTAAATTGATGAGCAAAATTGTGAAGAAAGAAATACACTTCACTGGTTAACAGTTCCACTCTAATTTGTTTGCATAATAAGGAACCATTATCAAGGTGAGGAAATTCCATCCACCACAGTATTATGAACGTGTATGAATCCTGGGGACCTGGGTGTGAATTCAGGGCACACTAAGAGTGTGACTACCTACAATTGTATTAGAGAAGTTATATATTTAGCAAACTAATCCTTCCTGTACTACTCTGAGTACTTTAAAAGAAAAATGTAGATAATTATATAAGCAACAAGTGTAATAATATTTTTGATGGTTTGATATTTGCACGCATGCATGCAGACTACATTTCACTGTCTGTAAAATTTCTTCTCTAACATCTCCACGTCCTCTTTATAGTCACTTTCAACTTTCTGTTGGCCATTAGCATTACACACTTTTCTCTGACATCGTTATAGTCGTTGTTGACTTTCTCATGAACACCCCGGTGTTGAATCGCTTCTTTGTGGCGCGGCATTCTAACATTCTGACAAAACTCAACAACATTTATTTTAAACACTCATGCAGTACGCTTCCCTGCGTAACATGGCAGTCCGGCAGCAAAATCGGCAGTTTCCAGCCCTTGAATCATTGAATCTGGTGCGAATCAAAGCAAAATTCAAAACACTAAAAACATAGCATTTCGGTACATTCATCGAAGTCTTTCGTAAATACTCTTCTTTGTTTCTACAATATAGCATCTCGAAAATAAAACAAGGCTCAAAATAAGCGCTTGAGTTGATTTTGTAGGAATTTACGAAACAAGGGACAAAGAAATTCGTTTTCAAAAATAATTTGCCTGCGAACTGCCGCCATGTTTTGTACCACAGTGAAGATCTTGCCGAGGAGAAGGTATTTCCGTCATCCGATTTGCTGCCGAAAGCCAACGATCGCCATACGATGGCCCGAAAGAGCGGCGAAATCAGGGTTCGTAATTTAGTCACCACTCTCCCAAAACGAACGCGCGTCCAATATGGTGACTGACACGATCTAGGCGGGAAATCGAGGGGGTGGTACGTGACGTGCGTGTCCCGGTTTCACTGAACCCGCCCCTACGGCATAGGCTGGGAGGCGCGGCGGGCCGGTCGGCGCCCCCGAGCCGATTTCACTGGAAGTCCCCAGTCCCACAGTAAGAACTTTTAGGCTTCTTCTATGGTTTTCATGGACAGTTTGCACTGTTAATGATTCATCAAACAGTACAATATTAACGTGACAGATTGTGACTCTGACCTAGAAGTAGAATTTCCGATTAGTATTCTAGCGGTGGGGTTACAGATTTTTTTTTTATTTGCACATATTACACCTAGTGTCCTGTACCCAACTGTATGTGTAGAGTGAAAATTATTCATGATTGTTTGACGTTATAGTAGTTAGTAGTAATGTTTTTACCTGGATGGATGTTCCACCAAAATTAATCTTCATGACTTTGTTTTCTGTTGGCATCGTTTATGTATCAGTCAATTCCAGCGGTGACCAACCCCCCCCCCCCCCCCGCCCCGGGACTTCCCTGGGGTGGGGAATTTTGAAAATGTTGCTGGCCCGGGGTCGGGATTTGTTTTTCCCCGGGGGAGGGGGATGGGGAAGTTTGGTTTTCTCATAGTCAAGCACGTCGGGTTTTGCGGAACTTCAACACCAGTTATAATAACTATTGGCAGTTACAATGTCCCAGTTGCAGAAAATAACGCCACATAAAATATAATGCAGAGAATCGTATACACCACATTTGGGGAAGACACCTTTGCAAATTTCGCAAATTTCGCAGTTAACGTCTTCTATAGAGAAGAAACAGATTTCACAATTTCGTCTCAGTGGAAAATCATAAAAATGAATTGACGCTATAAACAGAGGTCCAATTTCGCAAAAAGTCAAGTAACATAACTGCGAAATAGTAATTGCTCTGCAATTAGAATAAAGGTAAATTTTGCATTGAGAGATTCCGGGGACAATTTGCAGCCAAATGGTTACAACCGCCTAGGAATATCTACCGATATTATACCTTAGTTTCAATTCTTTATTTATATTTTGTCTTACTTTCAATGATTTGAGAACTCGTTCAAAGACGAGAAAACTAAAGTACATTTAAAAAAGATTATAAATGCTCGGACAGTATAAATGGAGTTGAAGTTTTTGTTGTGAAGCTTTGTCATGCAGAGTCGATGGAATCTTACCGTCTTTTTCTCGTCCCAGGGGAGGGGCATTTGTCCGCTTTTTCTGTCTCCGCCGTGGGGTATTTTGAATTTTTGCTAGCCCGGGGGTGGGGAATTTTCAGTTTTATTTTTAGAAATGACAAAAATCCCGGGGGTTGCCCGGAGGGGGGGGGGGGGGGGGGCATGGGGGGGGGGCATGGTCACATACATACATACATATGACTTTATTTACCCACGAGATTCTTATCAGTCGCTACATGAATACAGTAGCATCTGATTTCTATAAGAACCGTGCCTAAATATATGTACATTACAATGATATATAATCAAATTATAAATGGATAGTATAATAAAATGGATAGTATAATAAAAGAAAATCAAGCTTGACTCGAGATACATTTTGTTACCGAGAGCAGTGTTTTGAACTCAGTCAGAGACCCAGCATGACGTAACCGCTGGAATTGACTGATACATTATGTATCAGTCAATTCCAGCGGTGACAATGCCCCTTGGTCATTTCTAAAATTAAAACTGAAAATTCCCCTCCCTGGGGCAGGAAAAGATGCAAAATACCCCACGGCGAAGACAACAAAAAATGGACAAATGCCCCTTCCCCAGGACAAGAAAAAGACAAAGATTCCATCGACACTGCATTACAAAGCTTCACAACAAAATATTTCCACTCAGAACTTGAACTCCATTTACTATCAACTGCAACGAGAGGAGAACAAATATCGCAGGAGTGGGACTGGGGTGAGTACAAATATCCCGCGATATTGTACACTTCAAAATCATTTTCACTAAGTTCGTCCATTCTCAATTCAAAACAGCGGAAAACAAATGTCGGATAATAAACAACTTATTAGACATTTATGTACAATATCCCTGAACCCTTTTTCTTGTCTTTGTATTTAAGTCTCGCCCGAAGACGGGCTCGACAAAATACTCCAGACTGAAAAAATATCAAGCGATATTGTACATCAGAGTGTCTAATAAAATATACTATATTCTGTCCAAGCATTTGTTATTCGTTTTTTAACTGTAATTTGGTTTGTTCTCGTCTCTGAACGAGTTCTCATTTCACTGAAAGCGAGACAAAATATAAATAAACAAGTGAAACAAATCTGTCAGTCTCAAATCGTAATTGAAATTCTTCTTTCATTCTCCCTCACCAGTTCGTCCGAATGAAAAACATTTTCCATTTCATTCTAGCCAAGACTAGAACACACAGAATCAAAGACAACAATGTTGTTAAACATTTGGCTGCTTGTTTCAGGATAAACAATGCACCGATTACGCTTTAATGTGCTAGTTATTACATGTAACACTAATATATAGATTTAGCCACTGGCTAAAAGCGGAGCTCCTGGTTATAAAATTTTCTATGTGAATAAAAGGGATTCCCATGTGTACATGGTTTATATGGTTGCTTTAGAGTCTTCACGAGATATTCATTTTTCAAGCATAGATGACGTCATCGATGACGTCATATCACGTGACCACTTCAATTCGATCATATGGTGGCCTAGACCACACTACCCAAGTTTGGTTCTTTTAGAGTTTTCCCTTCACGAGATATTATTTTTTCAAGCATAGATGACGTCATCGATGACGTCACATCACGTGACCACTTCATTTTGCTCATCTGGTGACCTAGACCACACTACCCAAGTTTGGTTGTTTTAGCGGAGCTCCTTAGCGGCCGAAGGCCGCAGAGCGGAGCACCATACCTAAGAAAAGAGCGTCCCAACGATGGCAAATGTAGCGCATGTATGATATCCACAGGGTACCCAAAGTATCACAGGCGGGAATGGGCGCAAAGGGATACGACTGAATTTTGAACGTCGAGCGCGCGTGTGTGCTTCCTGAAGCCTGACGTCACAGGCCTGATATCCACAGGGTACCCAAAGTATCACAGGCGGGAACGGGCGCAAAGGGATAAAGGGATACGACTGAATTTTGAACGTCGAGCGCGCGTGTGTGCTTCCTGAAGCCTGACGTCACAGGCGTGATATCCACAGGGTATCCAAAGTATCACAGGCGGGAACGGGCGCAAAGGGATACGACTGAATTTTGAACGTCGAGCGAGCGTGTGTGCTTCCTGAAGCACACACGCAACAACATGCGCCGCCGGTCGAGTGACGTTTTTTTTAGACGGGGGGAGGGGTGATTTGTCGGAGGAGGTTGCTCAATATTGGTGAATTATTCTCGAGCAATCTGCTTGAAAATATATCAAGAGTCTTTTGATCGAAACCATTCTTCCAAGCGACTGCAGAACTGTTCTACTGAAAAGTATGTTTACAAAAAGCCAGGGACTACGAGTGTCTGAAGGAATTTCCTGTTATCTGACAAGAAGGCTTAAACTTTTCAGCGCAAGTCCTGCTATGGGGGCCAGGGACTACGAGTGTCTGAAGAAATTTCCTGTTCTGACAAGAAGGCTTAAACTTTTTAGCGCAAATCCTGCTATTGCGGCAGAGATTGTTTATTCGCCCTTTCTTTCACAAAACAGTGGAATTTATAATGGTACAGAATTTTGTCGAAAGGTAAAAGTAACTGCGAGACGCTACATTTGTACATTACGGCAGTAGCGTGAGTCAAGAAGGTCATACTTTGAGAATTAATTTGTTTGGAGAGTCAATGGCGGCAAGTCGATCGTTAAAACAATTCGATTCGTGGATCAAAGTCACTGCTGGATAAGAGCACTGTTTATAGGGAGATGGCAGGACATTCACAAGTTCCGAACAGATTTACATTCAGGTTATTCCTACACGGGGGAAAAGCTACTCAGGATGAAGGTAAAATTCCTAAAATTCGCTGTTTCTTTTTTCGAGCATGTCGACTTTTCTTGAATCTGAGTGATAGGTCGCGAGCCTAGTAACAACTCAACGTGTTTAGCTTATATGCGACCCTAACTAAAGATCTCTAGAATTCTATTATTAGTCCTTTAAGAACGACTTAGTCGTGTTTTCTAACAACGAAGGCTAATTAAGCCTTCTCAGCTTTTTGCAAACGAGATATAAAAACACTCCCAAAATCGACACAAGGAAAATCTAAGGCAAAAGTGCTGCAACCGGAAACTGGTTAATGGTATTGGAGTCTTGGTGATCACCTTAGTACCTTGGACTTCCAAGCGGCAAGATATTGACTTATGGTACTGAAAAATTATTTTCTAGCAAAAAAATATGGTATTACAGTAAATTTAATTCTGTTGAATTGGCTCTAAACACTTGACTTTCAACATGCATGGACTGTGTAATTTACTACCAAATGGCAGTGCCAGTAGTAACAATAGGAAAATAAATGAATTAATGTATTTAGTATAGTACATGTTGTTTGCTAGAATTTCATTCACTATTTACAAAGTCATTGTGATTAGTAGAAGTATGCCCATTCCCTGTGGAAAACAAAATTATGTTATACACTGTACAAACAGGGTTTTATTTTCAGAAAATATATGTATATATTCCAGAAAATATATGTACCCCGGGGATGGCCAGCATTTGGAAATTCTGAATGGGAGGGGGGTTTTCAAGCTCAGAAATTCTGGATGCATGGGGAGGGAGGGCGGGGGGGGGGGGGGGGGATGGTCAAAACCTAGTGCCGCCTGTGATGGGGGTACATATATTTTCTGGAATTGCCCATGATGGGTTATCAGGCAGTGTATCCATGGGGATTGAAAATTTTGTATTTTTCCCTCTTGGTCTATATGGCATACTTTGTGTCTAAAAATTTTTGTGCCTTTGGACAATTCCAGAAAATATATGTACCCCGGGGATGGCCAGCATTTGGAAATTCTGAATGGGAGGGGGGTTTTCAAGCTCAGAATTCTGGCTGCATGGTTTTTTTTTTAAGCTGGAAGCTATTGTAGGTTAACCTCTCAGGAATTCTATATGCATGGGTGTGGGGGTAAGCCATTTTGGAAATTCTGGATGCATGGGGAGGGAGGGCAGGCGGGGGGGATGGTCAAAACCTAGTGCCGCCTGTGGTGGGGGTACATATATTTCTGGAATTGCCCATGATGGGTTATCAGGCAGTGTATCCATGGGGATTGAAAATTTTGTATTTTTCCCTCTTGGTCCATATGGCATACTTTGTGTCTAAAAATTTTTGTGCCTTTGGACAATTCCAGAAAATATATGTACCCAGGGGATGGCCAGCATTTGGAAATTCTGAATGGGAGGGGGCCGGTTTTCAAGCTCAGAATTCTGCCTGCATGTTTATTTTTGAAGCTGGAAGCTATTGTAGGTTAACCTCTCAGGAATTCTATATGCATGGGGGTGGCCGGGGTAAGCCATTTTGGAAATTCTGGATGCATGGGGAGGGAGGGCGGGGGGGGGGGGGGGGGGGGGGGGGGGGGGGGGGGGGGGGGGATGGTCAAAACCTAGTGCCGCCTGTGGTGGGGGTACATATATTTTCTGGAATTGCCCATGATGGGTTATCAGGCAGTGTATCCATGGGGATTGAAAATTTTGTATTTTTCCCTCTTGGTCCATATGGCATACTTTGTGTCTAAAAATTTTTGTGCCTTTGGACAATTCCAGAAAATAAATGTACCCCGGGGATGGCCAGCATTTGGAAATTCTGAATGGGAGGGGGGTTTTCAAGCTCGGAATTCTGCCTGCATGGGGGTTTTTGAAGCTGGAAGCTATTGTAGGTTAACCTCTCAGGAATTCTATATGCACGGGGGTGGGGGTAAGCCATTTTGGAAATTCTGGATGCATGGGGAGGGGGGGGGATGGGGATGGTCAAAACCTAGTGCTGCCCGTGGTGGGGGTACATATATTTTCTGGAATTGCCCATGATGGGTTATCAGGCAGTGTATAATCCATGGGGATTGAAAATTTTGTATTTTTCCCTCTTGGTCGTATAATGGTTTCAATTGTGCTTTTGATAAAGAATTATCCAACTTCACTATTGCTTGGCTTGGATCTATTGTTCAAACTAGCATCTAAATAACACAGTATAGAGCCCTTGATGGAAATCCGCTGACTCAATATGGTGTAGCCGGCCCATAGTGCAGTGACTACCCATGGAGGGGACTCAGAGCGATGGGCACAAAGAAGTACGTTACAGAATGTTGGAAAGGTTTCCATTTCTCTTTGATAATTTTTAACTTAAGAACACACATTGAGAATTACAAAGTTAATCAAAGTAGTAAAATCTTACATATTCCATGCTTTGCCAAATGGTATACTTCAATCTAAAATTTACCCCTATGTGTTTATCAGGCAAGCCCTAGACTTGCTCAAAGTCAACCTCTCATAGGATACAAGCAAGCAAAAATTTGAAGGACTTTGAGGAAGTCTAGGCATAACCCATGGGGATTGAAAAATGTGTCTTTTCATTGTCAGTGGTATATTGGTTTCCATTTGTGTTTGACATAATTTTCAATGCTTTAGATAACAATTTTACCGTCTTCACTATTGCTTGACTTGTATCTGTAGTACAAACTAGCATCTAAGGCTACATTCCATTTATATGGGGTGGGGGGAGGGGGGGGGGGGGTGGGCAGGTGAAATTCCTAGGGGATACACACATCTTTCCGACGAATGAGGAGGATGCAACTAACTTGTTCTAAGTTCTGTTACATTTCCAGTCATATTGTAAAATTGAAATGTCAACAATTTTTCTTGGGAAGAATGCCCCCGCAACCCCATTGAAGAATAATATAATTCCTACATGGTTAGAGCCTCCAATTGTAATCGGGTGACTCAAACAGGCCTGACAACTTAGTACCAACTGGGGGGGGGGGGGGGGGGGGGGGGGCTCAAAGCTGTAAGCTAGTTTAACCTCTCAGGCATTCTATGCATTCTATATGCATGGGGGTAACACATTCTGTATGCATGGGGGTAACACATTTTGGAAATACTGGATGCACGGGGGTCAACAACTAGTGTTGCCCATCCCCAGGGCACATATATTTTCTGGAAATACCCATTATTAATATCAGTGGGATTGGTGATTGGGAGCTCCGCTTTTAGGCAGTGCCTAAATCTATATATTAGAGTCTTCTCTTCACGAGATATTCATTTTTCAAGCATAGATGACGTCATCGATGACGTTACATCACGTGACCACTTCATTTCGCTCATCTGGTGACCAAGACCACACTACCCAAGTTTGGTTGTTTTAGAGTCTTCTCTTCACGAGATATTCATTTTTCAAGCATACATGACGTCATCTATGACGTCACATCACGTGACCACTTCATATTGCTCATCTGGTGACCTAGACCACACTACCCAAGTTTGGTTGTTTTAGAGTCTTCTCTTCACGAGATATTCATTTTTCAAGCATAGATGACGTCATCGATGACGTCACATCACGTGACCACTTCATTTCGCTCATCTGGTGACCAAGACCACACTACCCAAGTTTGGTTGTTTTAGAGTCTTCTCTTCACGAGATATTCATTTTTCAAGCATACATGACGTCATCTATGACGTCACATCACGTGACCACTTCATTTCGCTCATCTGGTGACCTAGACCACACTACCCAAGTTTAGTTGTTTTAGAGTCTTCTCTTCACGAGATATTCATTTTTCAAGCATAGATGACGTCATCGATGACGTCACATCACGTGACCACTTCATTTTGCTCATCTGGTGACCAAGACCACACTACCCAAGTTTGGTTGTTTAGAGTCTTCTCTTCACGAGATATTCATTTTTCAAGCATACATGACGTCATCTATGACGTCACATCACGTGACCACTTCATTTCGCTCATCTGGTGACCTAGACCACACTACCCAAGTTTGGTTGTTTTAGAGTCTTCTCTTCACGAGATATTCATTTTTCAAGCATAGATGACGTCATCGATGACGTCACATCACGTGACCGTGCTACAGCACCCCCCTTGTGGCATAGACAATATATCCCAAGTATGGCTGTCTTAGCATGTTCCCTTGAGGAGATATAATGTTTTCTTTGCATACCACAGGGTTCCCATGTGTACACGGACGACGGACGGCGGACGGACGGACGGCGGACACTATAGGTTTAATACCAGAAAAATAAAGAAAAAATCATATCTCCCGAAGGGAAGCTTCTCTAGAAGCCAAACTTGGACAAACTATCAAAGACCATCAGAGGAACTCTACACCAAAGTCACGTTCCCTCACGCCATCAATGACGTCATCAAAATGATCCAAAATGCCCGTGACGTTCAAAAATCAACTCGATGGTATACGTTTTTCCCTTAGGTATGGTGCTCCGCTTGCGCGGGCCTTCGGCCCGCGCTGGAGCTCCGCTATGAAACTCAAAATCGTTAAAAATCCATTACATTTCCATTAAAACCCCCTTACAAGGGTTTTAATGGCCATTACTTTTGCATTTTAAAAATTGATGGCATTTTAATAGGCATTAAAAATGCATTACAATTTTTGCGGGAAAGGTGCAAGTCATTAAAAAGAGGTTACTGAATAAAACAATAATAGTAACAACTTTTTAATGGCCATTATCAAAGGCATGTTGTAAAACATGGACTGGTAAAACATAGACTGGACTGAGAAAACATGGACTGAGAAAACATGGACTGGTAAAACATGGACTGAGAAAACATGGACTGAGAAAACATGGACTGAGAAAACATGGACTGAGAAAACATGGACTGAGAAAACATGGACTGGGAAAACATGGACTGGGAAAACATGGACTGGGAAAACATGGACCGAGAAAACATGGACTGAGAAAACATGGACTGGGAAAACATGGACTGGGAAAACATGGACTGGGAAAACATGGACTGAGAAAACATGGACTGAGAAAACATGGACTGAGAAAACATGGACTGAGAAAACATGGACTGAGAAAACTAGGGAAACTGGCGGGAAAAACCTAGTGTCCTCGTAGAATACACTTAATGATGCTAGATTCAGAAATTTTTGAAATTTCAAGCCAATCTGTGCTTAGGTATACAAGTTCTGAGTATACAAGTCGCCACACGTTTCGTTTACGAATTCGTTCGACGCATACGGGCATAATGAGCTACAATTGTAGTTCATTCAGTCTATTAGCTAACACACTAATCTTACAGAATCGCCCGTATTTTTTTAACAAAGGTCATAGCAAATTATTAGCCAAGTAGTTTAAATACACGCTGAATGTTGGTGTTATCACAAGACCGGGCCCGGCTGCAAGGGATTCACATGGTTTAACGCTGCTGCCTGCATGCTGCTAACACCATTTGAAATGGCCTGATTTATGTGTCAAAATGGTCAAAGCAACCGGCGTCATTATTTGAATACATGTAGATTGTACTTACTATTTTGACGGTTTCGGCTGCAAAGAATACAAATAGCAATGGACAGTAGTTTTGGCTCGACAACTAAATTTGATAGGCTTGCAGTCTTGAGTAAACCAACCACTTGGGCTCGATGTGACTGCTTTTGACCTTGAAACTTAATCGTCGTATCAAGTGTCAACCTCGGTGGTAAACAATAAAGTGAGTAACGCTCATGCAGTTTGCCAGCTATCAGATGTCCATCAAATTGAGACGGCTGACGGACTTAATTCACAATGCATGAGCGATTGCTGATATTTTAAAACACCAGAGTGCTGGTTTTATGAGCGTGCACCTGCTTTCTCACGGGCTTCATGTTTGAAAAATACTTTCCATACTACATCATTTCCTGTTTTATGTTTGTCAACGCTATTTCGATGACACCAGAGTGCTGGTTTTATGAGCGTGCGCCTGCTTTCTCACGGGCTTCATGTTTGGAAAATACTTTCCATACTACATCATTTCCTGTTTTATGTTTGTCAACGCTATTTCGATGACTTTGTATTGTTCAGAATTGTTGTAATCACTTTGCGATGGATTTCACTCTTTTTACCCATGTTTTGTCAGTCCATGTTTTGTCAGTCCATGTTTTGTCAGTCCATGTTTTCTCAGTCCATGTTTTCTCAGTCCATGTTTTCACAGTCCATGTTTTCCCAGTCCATGTTTTCTCAGTCCATGTTTTCTCAGTCCATGTTTTCTCAGTCCATGTTTTCTCAGTCCATGTTTTCTCAGTCCATGTTTTCCCAGTCCATGTTTTCTCAGTCCATGTTTTCTCAGTCCATGTTTTCTCAGTCCATGTTTTCTCAGTCCATGTTTTCTCAGTCCATGTTTTCTCAGTCCATGTTTTCTCAGTCCATGTTTTCTCAGTCCATGTTTTCTCAGTCCATGTTTCCCAGTCCATGTTTTCTCGGTCCATGTTTTCTCAGTCCATGTTTTCTCAGTCCAGTCCATGTTTTACAACATGCCATTATCAAACCCTTAGAAATGGCAAGGATAGTGTGTGCCATTAAAAAGTGGTTACTGAATCATATGATAAAAGTAACAACCTTTTCATAGCCATTATTAAGCCCTTAGAAATTACAAGGTTGTTAAAATCCCATTACTAAACTAAACAATTGTGGTGCAGGTAGTTTTCAAACATCAAAAGGACCCTGGCTTATCTACACATGGAATGGACCATTAGAACACTGATTAAGGGGAGGGGGTTGAGCGAATTACATATTTTTATGTCTGGATTAAGCCTAAAATTTATGTACTGATGAAAAAAAAAATTGCTTTGTAATGTAGCCATGAAAAAATAAAAGTTGAATCTTACTCTAGATATATTGAAAAGTAAGTGTCTTGAGTACATACTTGAACACAAAATTAAACCTTGCTTTTCATCTGTAGGGGAGGCTAAGTGATTCTGTAAGCCACAGCTTAGCTTTGAGTTCTTAAAATTCATGCAATTCTCAGAATGAAAAGGAAAAACTAGTTACTTTGAAACTTAATGGAACACCAAATAGACGGTTATACAGGAATCCTGGGCTGTTCAGAGATTGCGGGATTTTCTCAGGCATGTTAAGGCCTGACTTGAAAGGAGGTGGGGCTTATACGCGGATTCTTAAGGCAAAAAGCTGTTTTTGCTAATAACTACATTAGCAAAATAGCTACCGAAATGGAACTTGGTATGAGTAACACGTCCCCGGACCTTAACTGTTCCATGCGTTTAGTTGCTATGGAGACACAATTTTATAGTATCTGTAAGTACCGTTTAAAATTTACTTTCAATCAAAAACGGGGAAAACTTACTGCCAATTTTCCTACTTTTGACCCTAAATTCGTAATCTTCATGGAATTCTGCATTTCATAGCGTTTTTTAATCGTGTCCAGGGTCACGTGATCGTGAGAAATGTTGCCCTAGCAACCAAGTTTCTCTCCTATCTCCGCTAATTTTCAAGGTGGTCAGCCTTAAAAGACGCTCTATTGAAGGAATCAATGCAGTAAAGGAAAATACTATCGTATTTTCAGAATAGGATGAGGTTTTCTGTTCCCCATTTTAAGTTTTGTCCCCAAAATGGAAAAATATGGTACACGCCACTTTAATTTGGTTGTCATGGAAACATCAACTGTCAAAATTGTGCTGGTACTAGAATTAACACTGATGCAAAGTTTCATTGCTGTAGCTATTTTCGTATTAGAGATATTGGCAAAATTCTTTTCTGCCCGCGTATAAGCCCCAAGTCAGGCCTTAACACACCTGAGTTCTAGTCTCAGCCCCCATTGCTTAAGCAGCATTCAAACCTTGTCTCTTTCCCAATGTTAGCCCATGCCTAGGAATCCCAGGATTGAGTGCAAACATTATGAATTTAAAATGTGCCAGCCAATCAGAAAGCAGCTGCAAAGACTAAGCAAGCAGATGATAAGCTTTTTATGGGTCTCTAAAATACTATAAAATCTACTATAAAATCACAAGGAACAATAATATTGAAATTTTATATCATATTACAAGTAACGATGTCACATTTGGTGTGAGACTGACCCCTAAGGGATAGCAAACTGTTTGGTCACCCGTAAGAGACACCGCTGATACACATTGGCATATTTTATACCCTAAGGGATAGTACTACCATGCATTTTTTTACCCTGAATCTCAGTGCATCTCTTAGATTGATGTGATTAAAATCCAGTACATTATATAATTATTACAACATGGCACTAAGTGGAAATACAAAGGGGGTCATACATGGTTCCAATCATATCTATCTATCTATCTACTATTTTTCATGGTCCTTTGGAGTGGTAGGAGGACCCCCTGATCATTCCCTAAATTCTTGTCAAATAAAGAGATGAAAGTATCATTTAATTCCAGCACAGCGGTGACCATTAACCATCTTTGCTAGCCCCGGGGTGGGAATTGCCACCCCAATTTTTATATTATACATTGTACCGGTACTCACTATCTTGATTCTGATTGGCTGAGAGCATGTGCTTTACTTTTGGAATGGTCACCCTTGCAATTGACTGATAGGACAGGGTTCAAAATAATTTTACAAAATCTGCTTAAACGTGCTGGCTTTGTGGGCACTAGTACCAAAATAACCTGAATGACAAAAAATCGAAGCAGATAATATTCCAGTGCATTTGACAAGACGTGGTAATGCCTGGTGTGTTCGCTCAATAAAAATTGATCTCAAAAGACCAATTGATAAATCAATAAAAAAATCGAGAATAATTACTTGATTTTATTGAGTGTCGGCTAATTGATAATTTTCGATACTCACAAATTTCTCTCCAATCAACTTATCGATTATTATCGATTGTATTGAAATTTCACAATCGATGTACATTCAACATTCCGCATACCTAGTTATCTAAACTGCATTGCTGATAGATTACGGTATGAAATAATTACATCATGAATTATTGAGGCAAATACCACTCGTGTCCCTTCATAACCTCAACTCAAGTTTATTGTTGCCTGAAATTTGTGTTGGGGAGGGCTCCCACTAGGCCTATTCTTAATGTTGTGCCATATATGCAGTACAAAACAAGTTAATATGTTAACATCTGAGAATTGACATTAATTGATGAAATCTATATAACCAAAATTGCCTTGATCAAAAAATTGATAATCGATTACTCACAGGGATTTCCAAGGTTAAACTATTGGCCCAGAAGCCTGGAAAAACTGCTCCACCATGGATCTGCAAATCCACTCCATTTTCTTGAATACTTGGGGAACTGTTATAGGATACATTTTATTCGAAATCAATAAAGTGGACGGAAGATCTAATTGAAGCATTTTCGCAAGTGAAAAGATCAGGTTTCCAAAGGCGCCATTTTAAGTCTTCCACAGAAACCAAAAAATCTACAATTTCTTGCAGCCGAAAGCAACAAAGACATCCAAACCTATGCGATTCTCTCACAAATAACACCGTAATGTTCATGCAAAAGTCCTTTTTCCAAAAAGATTAGAGTGAACAATATATCCCATTCAAAATTTGTTTGCACATTGCATGAAGCCGCACGCCATTCTTATAAACAAACACCTTGGTTCACAAAGAACAGTCCTTTGACAGCCTTTTGGAGCCCGGTCTAAATCTATACTAAACACAGAGATGTTGCGAGGCACAAAGCTGCCATGTTCAAGTCTCCCACAGAAACTTAAAAGAACTTTGTTCATACAGCTGTAAGCACCATAGACATCCATAGTCCTACCAGACCAAAGTGGCTCTGTCATAGATTGCTTACAGTTATTTGCAGTGATAATTCTAATTCGAAAGCTTTTACCTGAAAATAATTTTCATTCATGTTAGAAAAAACGTACACCGCCACTTGCTTCCATTGAGTGTGCCCTAAATGGCAATGGCACCAGAAGCATCATATTCTATGTCCGCTGTGATTTTTTTTCTTTTTCCATTTGTTTTAAGAGAATAATATAAGTAAGATAAATTTCTCCCTTGCACTCCATGAATTTTCACGGGCATCAGCTAGCTTCTATCAATTTCTGATATAATTTGCTAATTTTATCAGATGGTATCATTTATACTGATGGTGGTATCATTTATACTGATGTGATACCAGAATTGGTTTTATCAGTCAATAATGTATCAGTCAATTCCAGCGGTGACCATCCCCCATTTTCCGCTAGTTACCTAGGATAGCACTATCCACATTTTCGGGAACAGAATTTATTCTCTGGATACCTTTATCCAATGGATAAGGCACATTTTTTACACTGTTAACCGCGGCCCCAGGAAAATTCGCTCAAACTTTCCTATCATAAACCCTGCAGTTTTACACGAAATCTACTGTACTGTGCCAAATGCAGGGTAACCTAATGGAGGAACGGTTAAAGCAAATGCTCTACACACGGAGAAAAAAAGTTGCCTCCTGCTTGCAGGGAAAAACTCACAACTTGGAGCTCTAGTTATGAAAGGCAGAACTTTTATTGAGCCTACAGGCAAAGTGCATTGCCGTTTTAATTCTCCGCAAAACCATACACCGTTTGAGTTGGCCTTCATCAATGTAAAAAAAAAGATTTGCATAATGTGTATGTGGAAAATGGGCTCCAAGCTCTCATTGGAGCTATTACATTGGAGCTATTACATTGAAGAAAGCTAAAGGCATGCAGTTTTGTAGTTTTGTGGGATTCGGCTTGGTGTTGTAAATTACAGTATGATCCATTAGAATATAAAATTGCTAACATTACAAATCTAAATAATAAATAATTTATTTGCAGAATCTTGTTAGAGACAGTGCAATGCCTGACGAGATATGGCAGAAGCCTCTGAAATGAGTGAAATTTCATTTGAAATGGGGTGTCTTTTCTTCTATGGTGAGTCTTTGTTACCTATAGACCCGGCGTAACAAATCGATAGAAATCGATCATCGAAAACTGATCGATAAATCGATATTTGTCGATCAGATTGACCGATCATTATCGATTAATATCGGCAATCGATAAAAATCGATAGTCACAGCCATCCTCGTCAGATCGATAAAAATCGATATCACTTGATATCGAAAGTATAGCATAACACTGTTCCAAAGATAAAAGTTATTTAAATTTATAGTCTCGACCAAGAACGCAGCAGACGAGCAGCAAACTATACCATGCTAGACAAAGATCCGAGAAGATTCTGGACTACCCATACCCTGGGGAGAGGCCGAAACTCTGCCCGCTAACGTTTGCGTTGTTTCTCGGGAAACTCAGATCTTTAATTCTTTGGACCTCTGGTTTCCAGGGTTCCGAAATTTCTTCTATTAGAGGCATCTTTTCAAAGAATATCGATACATTAATCAATCCTGTGCTTGTCGATACAAATTGATGAAAATCGATATAATTATTGAAAAATCGATAATCACAACAGAGCTAGCGATCAATTTTTATCGATTACCGATAAAATCAATCGATTAAAATCGATTAGTATCGACAAATATCGATTTTATTGGGGTATCGATTTATCGATTTGCTACGCCGGGCTATAGAATATACCGGTACATCACACTTGGGAAGTTATTGATGTTACTTCCTGTTTCCGGGAGTACTAGTACCTGCATTCATACCGTATACAGTGTTAGGAGAAACCCACTTGCATACTACCATGAATCCTACTATCATGTATTAGTAGAAACCCACTCGCATACTATCACAAATCCTGAAATCTGATTAGCTTTGCTAACTCTTTATCTGTCACATAATAGATAGTGAGTAGCGAAATTAACGCTGGCACAAAACTTTCTAAGATCATTCTTTTAGCAGCAACTCGAAGGTAGTATGCTAGTGGATTTCTACTAGAACAATAAGAGTACTCGTTCTCCTTTTCTATCAGTCAAATACTTGTATTCTGCTCTATGGCTTTGGGGATAAATGTACCTATACATTAATTATGATTATTAATACTAGTAGCAAGAATTTTGATTGAGCATTGCTGTTCAAACTCAATAAGGGACCGGTCATTTTTTATCGGGGGATCACTTCATTTTGGGAAGAGCGAAAGGGGGGAACTCTCAAAGCCTGAAGCCCTGAAAGGGGGGACCACAAGAAATTTTCTAGGTAGTTATTCACCAGCAACTTCTCTAACATTTGCATTTTTGTACTTCACTTCACTCAATACATAATAAAAAATTTGTATAAAGAATACTCAGTACCGCCTGCAAGCAGGCTAAATATAATCTAATTTAGTATAAACCAACTAATGGTCTATTACAAATCCTGCATTCTGATTGGATGAGCTACTAATGGTCTATTAGTGATAGACCGTACCTGGCAAAACCACCACCTTCCTTTGCAAGAAAACTTGATTTTTTCAACATAAAATAGTGGTATTCATTGCCAAAACCGACCAACTAGTTGGTTTATACTAAAACAATTAGACCTCTCGTCCTCATGTGCTATGATATCAATAGACCATTCGGCCTTCGGCCTCATGGTCTATTCATCATAGCACATTCGGCCTCGAGGTCTAATTGTTAAATAGACTTTTTCAAAAATGGTGGAAAGTTGCATGGAAACGAGGCTGGAAATATGAGCACACATTACCGCTGCCCAGGGAAGCCTTAGCTGGTGAATGGAGACCGAAAAAACCATTTAGTGTCTAGTGTTTTCTGATGTTCGTTTCTTATCTGTCCCTATTCACCAGCTAAGGCTTCACTAGGCAGCTGCAATGTATGCTCATATTTCCAGCCTCGTTTCCATACAGCTTTCCGCCATTTTTTGACAACTTGCGCAACAAAGACAATACCTTCGCACCGTTCACAGGAACAAGTGTATCTTGGCGAGGAAAAACAAACTCTACCAAAAATTGATAGGCCTGACGGGCAGTCACTAAGTTCTAAAGAAGAGTAAGCGTAAGTTCGACGTAACAGGCTTAGAAATTTGTCATTTGGGCCGTGTTTCGCACTAATTAATAATAATAATTTCATGAATAAAACCTACAGGATTTGTTTACTATACACACACAAAAAAAACGGAATGTTCATCTACACTTTCTCTGAGGCTTGATGAAATGTGTTTATCAGGCATTAATGTTCTTTCTTGGTCTATCAGGATGGTACTGTTCCTTGTCATTACAGAATACTGCTGCAGTGTGTTTGAGTTATATATTTTAACGGAAACAATATTTATGCCCACAATGTTTCAATCATACAGCAGTGTAGTTCTTCAATGCTTTTTTATAATAATTATTATTTCAGATTGATGCTACTGCTCCATCTCTCAGCTGAGAAACAATGTCAGTCAGAGGTAAAATTACGGCTACAAAAAAGATGGAATTATACGCAATTAGGGGCAACTGAAGACAAGGTAACAGAGGATCCAAGTTAGATACTGTAAAGATATTACAGTAAGTCATGATATAAACTGATATTACCTGGTCTGGATGTAAACTTATAGCGCAACTAGATTGGGTAAGAACCTTAATGCTTTGAGTAGTTCACAATAAATGATAAATGGTGACCCACAACTGTTGTCTAAAATTGTTATGATTGACACCCCCATCCCTCCCCCCCCCCCCCCCCAAATGCTCATTTTAAAGATATTAGAGAATCTGCCCACATCTGTATGTCAGATAACCATCTATAAATTACTCAACATCTTTTGGATTTTGCAACCTTTTCTTACCAATCAAAAGAACTGCAGCCAAGTGCAAAAAAATTCAATCATTTTTTCCAGCTGCATTTGTATTTGTTATCTGCATAGATCAATTCACATTTGTTTTCAATTCCATTTGGAGTAGATAATAGATAACCACTAGGCTTTGAACAATAGACCTCCTCCGCTTTTGTGTAATTTTTTCCCATTTCAGCATTCCCATGAGTATTCTCTCTTTGCTTGGAATGCTTCCATGTTCATTTCCTTTGGTGCAGAGCAGAAAAAAGGAGAGAATACTCATGGGAATGCCACGTGATCTGAAGTGGGAAAACATTGCACCCAAGCAGAGGAGGTCTATTGTGCTGTGTTTCACAACAATTTAGTACCCATTACTTTAAAAGTAAGGGTTTTGTAATAGCAATGTGATTTAAAGAAACCCTGCTTAAAATGCTATTAAATGCCCATTACTTACAAAGTAAGTGTTCTTTAATGAGGGTTTTGATTTTTAATAGGATTTTAAGGGTTTTTGAGCTCGTTAAAATGTTGTTACTTTGTAATTGCATTTTAAGTGTGAGTTCCCCTCAGCCACAAAGCCATTAAAATGCCATTACACACACACATACGTGGGTGGTTACAAAGTCATTACTTTCCAATTAGTGAAGGGTTTTCGACCCATTAATTTGTCAAAAATTCACAAGGTTTTAATGGTTTTCTAATTGCTTTTTTACGACTGTGTGTCCATTAAAATATCATTAATTTCAACCCATTAAAATGTCGTGATAAAAGAATTACTTTTTCATTAAAAAGTTGTTACTATTTTAAGGACTTTTTAATGACTTTTTATTTCATAGTGTAAGAGATTTGAGTAATTAAGGTTAACTAAGTAATTACATGCATTCCAGTAGTATGAGCGACAGGCAATATAACGGGTACATCTCCTTCATCGTCACTGAAACTTCAGCAATATTTCTAAACACGATCGCGATTTATTATTATTGAGCTAGTTGCCGACAGAGCGAAAGCTACATAACACCAATAAGTTTAGGGTTATTCCAAATGAAGTATACAGATTTTCCTATACAAAGTTTGTACTTGTTAATAATATATTTCAAATACACAATATTACAGAAGAAATCAATCCTTAGATACTCGTTCATCAATTTGAGCGTCTTCGTTAGACTTGCCCTTCTCTAAAGATGTTCATCTCGCCACCACATAATCTGCAAAAATAGCAATATAGATGCCTTAATGTTTAGCACTTCGTTTGAGAAAAATAATCCTGCTGAGGATAAAACAATGCGCAGTTGTAATGCGTAGATCTCTAGGGACGCACTTTCTGGCCGTACATTTATTTTCTTGATTACTGATGGTATTAATTAATCGTTCTTATTATTGGATGCAATAACAATTATTTCAAATATTAGCATTCAAAGAAAACTATGACCCTATTAAAAAGCCGCGTGTGATTGTGATTGTTGGCCTGAATAATTGATAATTGTTTACTATAATTGTGATAAATGCGTTAACTTCTTTCTCACGAGTTGATGCAGCTTTAAAACAAAAGTGATTTATATTATAAAACCCTTTGTGGTAAATTTGTTCTGATCTTGCCAAGCCAGTAACTGGAGAAGCACCTGAAATATATCAGTAAAAATAGAAGTGAGTTTTTTTAAAACAGGGTAATAACAGAGTCGCTCAAGTAATCATTTTTTTTACTGTAATGTCAATAGACTTGCTGAATATTAAATCAGCTTATTGTCCATCGACTCGCTTTATTGTCCATCGACTAAAGCATCGAATTTTCCTTTTACTAAACTATATTGTCCATCTGGTATCCATAAACTAACCTTTTTGTCCATCGACTAAGGCTTTGTTGTAAGCCCATTGTCCATCGACTGAGCTTCATTATCAATAAAGTAAGCTTATTGTCCATCGACTGAGCTTCATTATCAATAAAGTAAGATTATTGTCCATCGACTAAGCTTCATTATCCATAAACTAATTAGGTTATTGATGGTCAATCGACTGTCAGCTTCAATATACACAAACAAAGCTTAATATCCATCGACTCAGCTTTATTGTCCATTGAATAAACTAAATTGTACTTCAAGTAACTTAATTGTCCATCGACTTAAAACTTCATTACCCATCGACTAAGGTTATTAAACAGTGCTCATCAATCGACATCAATAGATAATTAACAATAATTACTAAATAGCTTATAATGTTAATCATCATGCATCTTTTGTGTTACACATCAAACAGCTAATATTCCAGTTTGGGTCAATAATATGCTTTTGTTCATGCGATCGTTGCCTTAGAATAGCGATATTCTTGTAGTACTAGAATATTGTTTCCATAACTAAAGGCCAAAAACTAACGGCCAAGCGGAACAAGTGACACTTTTTCTTCGATTATACATTACATTGAGTACAAAACAGTAGCCTACCCAAACGGAATTCCTAAAAAGGTTCCAAAATCTCGAATAAAAAAAAATTCGTTTGATGTTCTTCTTCTTCTTCTTCTTCTTCTTCCTTATGAGCCCACCTCCTTCTGTGCGGAAGATTCTTGTGGGCGTGTGCTGTGCTGTGCTGGTGTGAAAAATTAAAATTCGACGCGAGTGCAGGTGCAGATTAAAACAAAGGTACTATCGGTCAGTCGGTGGTGAGGAGGTGGGCCCAGAGCCGCCCCATAAAGGCATCAAGGCTGGGGGCCATCACCACTGTGTCCGGCAGAAAGTTCCAGTCACGCGTTGTCCTGGGGACGAATGAATATTTATGATAGTCCGTGCGTGAAGGTGGAATGAGAAGTGCCAGACAGTTAAAGTGGCGTGACTTGCGATGAAGGGGCTGGACGATGTTATTTCCTAGATCCACCAGGCCATTTTTTATCTTGTACATAATTATCAGTCGGTCGGCAAGCCTTCTTGTTTCCAGAGAGGGCCATCCCAGCTGGTCAATCATTTCAGAGACACTGTCCGTACGGCCGTATCGATTAAGTACGAATCTTGCCGCCCTACGTTGTACCGACTCGATGCGGTTGATGTTACACTTGGTATAGGGGTCCCAGACAGATGAGGCGTATTCGAGTGAGGGACGAACGAGTGCAGTGTAGGCCATTGTTTTGAGAGTAGGTGTTGATATTCTCAGATTTCTTCTAAGGAAGCCTAGTGTGCTGTTGGCCTTGTTTGTGACATTGTTAAAATGCTGGTTCCAGCTGAGGTTCGCTGATAGGGTCACTCCCAAGTACTTTGCGGAGTCGGCTGTCTGTAGTGTTGTGCCATTCATGGTGTAGTTGTGAATGATGGTACTCCTCTTGCGGGTGACCCTAAGCACCTCGCATTTTTTTGGGTGAAACTCCATTTTCCAGCGCGCTCCCCAGAGGGCCAGCTTGTCGAGGTCATGCTGTAGGGCCTCGCAGTCCCCGTCTCCTTGGATTGTCATATAGACGATAGTGTCGTCCGCAAAGAGCCTGGCACTCGAGACTAGTGAGTCCGGCAGGTCATTGATGTAGAATAAAAATAGGCTTGGTCCTAACACGGAACCTGGGGGACTCCAGAGAGCGCGTTGATCGTCTGAGACGATTCCGATTCTAGGACAACTTGCTGCGAGCGGCCAGTGAGGAAAGATTTTATCCATTGGTTCGTTTTACCAGTGACTCCGTAGTACCGGAGTTTGTCTATGAGATGGCTGTGACTGACTTTGTCAAACGCTTTACTAAAGTCCAGGATGACTACATCTGTTTGGGTCCCGTCGTGCATGGAGTTGACAAGGTCGTTTACGAACCCCAGCAGCTGTGTCACACATGATCTCAAGTCGCGAAAACCATGCTGGAAACGATACAAGATTCCGTGAGTATTAGCGTGCTGCATGACGGAACTAGCGATGATGTGCTCGAGCAATTTACAGCTGATACAGGTAAGCGAAATGGGTCTATAATTCGCCGGATCGGACTTAGCACCCTTCTTGAACACGGGGACAACGTTTGCATTTTTCCAGTCCTCAGGAATCTCACCACTTTCGTAGGACTTTTGGAATATAACGGTCAGAATTGAGGCGACAGGTTCCTGAAGGGTTTTCAGGACTACGGGCGCAATATCATCAGGTCCAGGTGCTTTGTGAGCTTTTAGGCCTTTTATGAGCTTCAGCACACCATTCCGTGTGATTGTGATGTTTTCCATATCTGGATAAGGCGACATCGGTAACCGCTGATCGGCAGCATTTTGCGCGTCATGGGTAAAGACTGAGTGAAATTGGTCATTCAGCAGGTTGGCCTTATCCTTGGGGTGAGAGAATGTGGTGTTGTCTTTCTTGAGCGAAGCTACGCCTATACTGTCCTTTCTTTGGTGTTTGATGAACGACCAGAAACGTTTCATTCCGCAATACTCATTTCGATCTTCCTCCAGCGGTGCGACAATGAACTCTATGTGTTGCCAGTATGCGGACCGGGAATCCCTCTGGATTTTAGCCTTGAGCTCCTTGATCTTCTTATCTAATTTATGTACAGTGGGTTGATTGCTCGAGGCTCTGGCTTCCTTGCGTTTTCTATTGGCACGGTCGCGTTGCTTGATTAACCTCTTAATACTGGGTGTAACCCATGGAAGATTGTTTTTCCCCTTACACGTTTTATGAGGGACATGCTTTTTGACACCATCATTGATTGCTTTTCTGAACATAAGCCAAAGTTCATTCACTGGCATAGAGGCCTTATTGCATTCTATTTTCTCAAGGGTGGTTTTCAGATCTTCTTCAAAACTATCCCACCGAGCTTTTCTGTATAAGGGGATGTCCCGTCTTTTCTGCGTGTATCGCATGGGTTGGAGATCCAGCTCGACAAGAGGACACTCGTGGTCAGAAATACCAGCAACCACCTTGGCTTGGCGGACCTTTGAGGGAACATTGGTTACCATAAGGTCAAGGGTATTTGGGCCTCTCGTAGGTTCTTCGATCAGTTGAGTAAGACCGGTGTCATCCAGTATTTCCCCAAATTGATAATGCAGAGTAGGATGGGGACAGTTGCTTTTCAGGGACTTTGTGCGCCATTCCCATCCAGGGAAGTTAAGGTCGCCCCAAGGAAGATCTCGTGACCAGGATTTATTCTTTTGAGAGATGTATCGAGTTCTAGCAGGCTCTGCTGATCGTCGACATGTCGCCTATAGTAGGATCCTATGTGGATAGTTTTGCGACCCTTGACTTGAAGTTTGCACCAAAGCAGTTCACAATTTGTTTCTAGCTCAGGCTCCCTAGTCAATACAAGGTCCTTTTTGGCTGCTATGAACACGCCACCATGTTGATCTCCAGACCTGTCTTTTCGTTCCACTTCATAAGTGTCGGTAGGGAAACACTCGTTGTTACTATATGGTGATTGCTAAGCCATGATTCAGTGCCAATAACAATGTCCGGATTATGTTGGTTAACAAGTTGGTGGAAAGTCTCACGCTTTGCTGGGAGGCTCTGACAGTTGACATTTAAGATGGAGAGCGAGTTATCATTTCTCGGTAGTCGACAGCCAGCAGGGGTAGCGATAGGCAAGGATGCATCAGTTGGTAAGAGAAATCCGGAGACATCGGGATGCGGGATACTGCTGTTGCTTAAATTGTGGAAACTGTTGTTGAGTCTCAAGCTAGTATCTGTTGAGTCGAAGAGAGAGCTAGCAAAGTTTGGCATTCCACAGCTTGTGCAGATCCAAACAGTTGATGCGTTTGCCAGACCCTCGTAGATTTCTGAGCTCATAGCGATGCATCGAGTATGAAACCAAATATCACACAAGTCGCACTGTATACCCTTCTGATTCGATTTTACTGCCTTTGAACAGCAACCACATGGGTATTTGATATTTGGTCCCGGGTTAAGTTCCACATTTCCAGTCAGTAATAGCAGAGACAGTAGGTTGAGACTTGAAGCCTGATCTCTATTCAAGATGGTCGATTTCCAAGATGGCTGCCTCAGACACGAACGATAGAGTGATTCGAGGCCGAGTTGTGAAGGCTCGCTTTCAGAAACGATTGTGCTTAGACCAAAGTCGAACCCCTTAGCATTGTATCTGCAGTATTTGGACCGCCCAGTCAGGATTGTAGCCGCCACGAGAAGTAAGAACGCAGGGCTGATAGAAAACATGGCCGCCATGATCGAATACCGCTGACCAATATGGCGCAACAGTCCAAATATAGGGACAACAAAATCTTCAAATGCTTGAAAAACAGGAATTATTAGTTGTCAATAAGAGCAATCTCTTGTATTGCTTTATAGTGCATTCGCTTGACGGCAACTCACTTCTCCCTTGGATCCATATTTAAAATTGAATTTTTGTCATACATGTACAACTTCATAACCCGATGCAGGCTAGAAATGACTTGTGTATTCCAAGATGGGAATTATAAAGTTTACTTTAAACAACATTTTAAAATAATTTTAAAAGATAGTATCTTGTCAGGAAAAGCATCATTTGATTTTAGTTAATTGATTTATAAATAATTGCAATTATTTCATCAATTCAGTCACTTGTAATTAATTTTTCGTAACGACATAATTCAACATTTGTACAGTGGTTTACAACCACAAGCACCATGCTTTTATGTAGACTTCTCATCTTCAACATATATATATCCAAATGTAATTATCATTATAATAGACGAAAAAACTCGATTGATTGACTTTTCCATTCTTCAAGACGAGCTGAGACGCTTAAGTAGCTGTAATAGATTGCTAAAAGTTCACGATAAGTGGAACAAAAGTTAGTTTCCTCTTGAGTGAATATTCTGTGAGTTAACTGGATAATTCATCTCCTTCAATTAATGCTCCACAAGCATTGCATTAAATAAACAATTAAACTGTACAACATAGATTAGAGCATTAGATCGCCATATGATAAATAATCATAGATTTAAAATCTTGAATCCAATTAGCACTGTGGCAACAGAAGTTTAGACATGATATTGGCTGGTCGTCCTAAAATTGGACTCACATATAGAATCATAAAACCAACGAAGCTTGTTAAAGAAATCTTCTAGACAATAACCATAATCCAAATAAAATACGCAATTAAAGCTCTTTGGGTCATTTTCATTGACCAAAGGCTTATTCATTAAATGTCACATGTTGTGGGCAAATGTCAAAATGGTGATAAAAAATATATTTCTTGTAATTTCCATATTAGAACTTAATCTTGAAGATGCTTCTTATCATGTACCTAATTGGCATTATCCAAATTCCACCAAATTCAGTGCACAAGTACTAGACACTCTTGTTAAAGCTATAGCAAAAATACCAGCGGGTGGAAGAACTAAGATCTTTCTTATATTTTCATATTAACTTGATCTAGGAAAGATGCTTCTTAAATGCTACAATGTACCTATTGACATTTTCGGAAATTCCACCAAATTCAGTAGCTGACAAGTACTAGGCTCTAAAATTATAGCAAAACTACAAGGGTGGAAGAACTCTCAATCTTCTTATAATTCCATATTACTGCGATTTTCATAATTCTGCACCGACCAACAAACCACGGTTTGGCTTCCGTCAATCAAACGAGTGAACAACTCTAGTTGATTTCACGGAGGCTTTGGTACATCTTGTGATCTCATAGGTGCTACCTAGGCTTGAAAACACAATTTTCACTGCAAAATGCAAACCAAACTCAGAAAACATGCGTGGACTTGACTTAAAAGGTTTGATTGACGGAAGCCAAAGCGCAGTTTGGCATTCGGAAATATCAAGTGACAGTTCGCAGAAATATGAAAATCGCAGTAAAACTAGATCTTGAACTATAATTCTTAATTTTGTGCTACTGGCACTAATTGACATTTACCGAAATGGCCACCAAATTCAGTACACAAGTACGTTAGACATCGCGATCTTCAGCACTACCCTGTTCATTCCCCGAGGTTTAAAGGAAAATAGTCTATTTTCGGAATATTTTCACGAGAATCTTAATATATATATAGCTTTGTGTATTCAGATACATAACATCTTTGTGTATTCAGATACATCGCGCTTTATACGCGTCGTCACAGTGACAACGCGTTCCAAACTATTTTGAGGTTTTCCAAAAATCAAAAAATAGAGGAAAACAGCACAATCGCTCGAAAGTTTTCATGATATTCCGAGTGAAATGGTCATTTACCCATGAACTGTTATTTTTTTCATAGCGATAAGGCAATATTGCTCTTAACATGACAAGTTGTAAAACAGGCACTTTGCTCGGTCAACATTTTTATGTCAAAATCTTTAGACTAAAATCCAATGATTTTCTCCGACATAAAAAATGGGTAAAAAATTTGGGTTGAAAATACAGCTGTTTCCTCGGACCATTGGTTTCGCTAGTAGAAATATTGAAAATCAATACAAGCTTTGAGGCTCCCAAATTCCCAACCATATCTAAGCCTGAAAGAAGGTAAGAATTTCCTACCAGTTTTATGGCCGTAAAAGGGTAGGAAATTCCTACCAGGTTGAAGCCCGTAAAAGGGTAGGAAGTTCCTACCAGTTTGATGCCCTCAAAAGGGTAGGAAATTCCTACCAATTTGAAGCCCGTAGAACAGTAGGAAATTCCTACCAAGTTGAAGCCCGTAAAAGGGTAAGAAATTCCTACCAATTTAAGCCCGTAAAAGTGTAGGAAATTCCTACCAATGTGAAGGCCGTAAAAGGGTAGGAAATTTCCTACCAGTTTGAAGTCCGTAAAAGGGTAGGAAATTCCTACCAATTTGAAGCCCGTAAAAGGGTAGGAAATTCCTACCAATTTGAAGCCCGTAAAAGGGTAGGAAATTCCTACCAGTTTGAAGCCCGAAAAGGGTAGGACATTTCTACCAGTTTGAAGTCCGTACAAGGGTAGGAAATTCCTACCAATTTGAAGCCCGTAAAAGGGTAGGAAATTCCTACCAATTTGAAGCCCGTAAAAGGGTAGGAAATTCCTACCAATTTGATGCCCGCAAAAGGGTAGGAAATTCCTACCAGTTTGAAGCCGTAAAAGGGTAGGAAATTCTTAGCAGTTTTAAGTCCGAAAAAGGGTCTCAAGACATTCCTACAAGTTTGAAGTCCGAAAAGCTGCATGCCAAAACAAGGTTATATTCATTGTAGATATATTTTTCTACATATATAATTGTGATGATTTGTGTTTTTCGAAGGTATTCTACATAAAATATCTATTGCCCTCCCCGGAATGAGCTCACCTAGGTTTGCTACCAGGGATAGGTTAAAAAAGACAGCAAAACTAAGAACGGCCAACGGAATAATCGATCCCAATGGTGTTTGTGAACACGAAACTAGCCCCTACTTGCATTAATGTTCTCTTGTCCTGGGAGATTGTTTTACACAGTTTTGATTACTCTCTCTTGTTAGGTATGCCATCCTCGACTATGTAGCTTCAACACACGCCACTCATACCATTTCCTGTTAAAAAGGAGTTACATATGGAAACAGCACCAATTAATTGAGGATTGCGAATGAATAGTTAACGGAAAGCAAACTGTTTTGGTCAGTGGAATATTTATTACTTTGTTTGCTTGAATTTCCGGAAGGCTCAAAAGCCGAAACGTATAAATTTATTAAATTATGGTTCTGTGAGGAATGTAGAGTCCCTCTACATCAGTCACCTATATATAATTATAACAATTCGGTTTATTCACATGACTTCAAAGTGAGATGTGTGCCACCTAGGCACCAGAGGCTCGATATATGATCAGTTCAGAATAACACGAACGTATATGATGATAAACCGGGATAAACCAAGCAAACTGATGCTTCCAAAGTCATATGACAAGATTCTGAATGACTGGTGACTACAAAGCGCGCGCCCAGGCTTGCAGCGGCGCGAGGAAATACCCAAACACAGATAAAACGTTTATGCCGAAGTAGGGACTCTTACCCAGAATAGTGCTCTTCGTCCTTGGATGCTTGATGGACGACATGGCTATTAGGTGCCGAAATTCGACTGCCGTGGCTCTCCACATCTCAATCTCCTTTCTGCTTTAAAACTACAGGCTTGCGATCGGCAGCGATTTCGTCCACCATAATCATTACTGGAGACTCAACAATAACGGTCGAAGGTAGTTGGTTGACTTGATCTACAACGATGCTGTACGTCTGTCAATTAACAATGATTGTTGACAGATGGGTCGAATGCAGTAAACAGATTGCTTAATTCCAGAGAAAAGTTTCTTATGCTATCAAACAGTGTTTCAGTGTGATGAGTATAATAGTTTTGAAAAATGGTATTTTCTGGCATATTTATTAAAAGGTTAATGCCTTGGTACCCTCGGCAGCATTCCGCGGCTACAGCTTTGTAAACAGAGGAATATCTCAAACGGAAATTACTTATGCCTGTGGTATTCTATTATTTCCCGGTAGCCAATTGCGTTGCAGCCCATACGTGAGGCGTCAATTTGAATTAACAGAGATGAAACGCAGCTCACAATCAGAGAGAGAGACTGTTGACTGTTGATCTTGTTGAAGCTCAAACAGTTGAAACATGAATACCTCGATACTTTTGTTCTGGTATGTCTGATGGAGTCAAGAGGATTTACAAGGCGGTGACCCTGCACCCGATTTTCCAGATCTTGAATTTTCGAACCGATCAAGACGAAGCGAACGGACTCAAAATTCCCCTTCAAACACCGAATCGATCGAAGAATCATTGGTAAGTTGCTTTGCTTTGCATTGTTCGACTGATTTTAGTATTGTTTCTGGTCTTCAACGCCCGCGCTTTGATGCGTGTGAATACTGTCATTATCATCGTACTGTTGAAGTAGCTAGTTTAGCTAGCAAAAGCTGTCGTGTGTCTGGTATTTCGCGTGGTTGTTTTGATCCACGCGAAATCAGTCAGTAAGGACGTAGTTGGTTTTGTCTCTATCATAGTTCTACAAAGGAGTTATTTTGTCTCTAATACTCGTTCTTTGTGTTGAGGACATAGAGGATTGTTGTATAATGCGTCGAAAAGAAAAAGTCCAAGCTTCCGCCCCCGAAACGGCGTTATTAATCAACTTTCAAAGCCTTGAAACCTTGAATATTCAAGTGTTGGACTTTTATATATATAAATGTATATTATTTTAAACTTTTTAACGCTGAATAATGTCGAAGACCGAAATCTCCGTAAATAATTGTTTGATAAGCTCCATCAGTTGTGCCGCGTCGTCACTTATACCATATTCCATTTCATAAATTTATATTTTATATGTTATATATTTCAGATATACTGGACTGCAAAGAACAGTGAGGGAAAGACAGACCCCGGTTGAGGTCTTGGAAAACTGGAGCTGTGTACTTGAGTGAAAGGGGGAATTCATAAAATAAAATGGAGGTACTTTTTCTCGCCACTCAACCCATTCCACTGCTCACTGCTGGAAAGCGAACGTATCAGGGTAATTGGACGCCTTAAGAATATGGCCCGAGAAAGTTTATCCGTGTTCTCTTCTGCCAAAGACGTGCATTATAAATGTCCTCTCGAATTGAATTAGGACATTAAACTTTTACATTCCACTCAAAATTGAGTAAATGTATAAGCAGTGACTGTCATAACACCATAAAACCATGGCTTATTAAGCGCTTAATTTTAATAAGGGCTGAGAAATATAATGTATGTAAGAACAAAGTGAATCATTATGTAAGATATCAAACACTGGATTTTTAGTGTATCTTCTTTTTACCGTTTTTACCACGAGTTTAGACATGATATCAATTTCTTGCCCTTTTTCCTGACTTGTTACGAGTAAGAACTTCCTAACCTTTTATCGGACACGTCTACCTGAAAGAAAACGTATCGTCATAAAGCGCACTTTTGGAACTCATCACAAAGCATTTATTAAACAAGCAAGAGTTGTTAAAGTCAATTTGCAGCAAAACAGCTAAAAACAACAAAATACGTTACCGCACTAGGAAAAAAATATTGCGCAATCCCGCATAATTTTGTATTTTTAGCGCATAAATTTGTATTTTTAACGCATAATATTAAAAAAATCGCGCATAATTTCAGAAAAAATCCCGCATCATACTACGGGCCCTGTTATCATATTTTTCTCTGTGTAAAATGAAGTGAGAAGACTTTTTGTGTATCCTGTCTTCTTATGTATCTTGGCAAAGACCCGCCCCCTTTTTCAAATTAAGGGCGCGCAACAAAGACACGTAAAATACTCTCTTTCTGTAAACTGTCGTCATCTAGCTCAATTAGGTGGCAGAGGGAATCACAAAAACTTTAACAGCTTTAACATTCTTGCCGAGAAAAATTGCCCAACCCCCCTCAAATATATGGTCTGTACCTTATTAAGACATTATTAAGTCATAGAAACAAAGAACTGTAAATTGTGTATTATGAATCCCTAAAACTTGTATCTGTCCAGATTTCATAGCTCACACAATAACAAAGCAATATTAACAGTTATACCTGAATATCTCAGTGACTCTGTCTTGTGGTGTTGAAGAAAAAGATGGCAAAACAAGAACAAGCATTGCCCTCCTTGATACAACAGCTTGACGACAGGCCTTTGTAAAAAAAAAAACAAGTTGTCTTTTCATCATCAAATAGGATTTATAACTCCTGCAGTTAAACTAATCCAATTTGAGTTACAAAGCAATGTACATTCCCAATTTGGTTTATGTGCACTCCCTTTACTGACTATTTTTCATGTTTACGGTACACTCTCTTTCAGCTGGCCATCATAATACAGTTTTGCACATTGGCCTATGGTAGAGAAATTCCTCAAATCAAGATCGTTTCTGACAGAAACAGGCTTGCTTTAGAGGATTAAGTTAGAGTTAATTACCGAGATTCGAGGCAATAACCCCAATACATCCCAAGGGCCGTAGGCCCGAGGGATGTATTGGGGTTATTGCCGAGAATCGAGGTAATTAACGGACTTAGTTTACAGTTGACAAGGTTTTCAGAAAACAGGGACAAATGAAATGCATTCTTCTCATTGAATTTAACAGTTTTGAAAAGGAGTACAGTTTACAATTGAAAAAGATAGCGGATTCCAATAGGAACTATTGTTAGTTATTTAGCTGCTTTCACAGAAGTGGGTTCCCCAGAGAAACTTATTGCAATTAATTTTTACCATGCACAATAAAGTTGTGATGCTGAAGAAAATGAATGACAACTTTTATTCAACTATGATTGACAAAGGTTTCCAAACACGAATTACGTCTTTTGTTTTCGTACAACAGCCAGTCCAATCAATCAAGCGGCCTTTTGTAAAAGCGCAACTCATTTAAGCGCTCACTTCTTCGACAAGTACTCAATACAAGAGTCGTTGATCCCGGAAAATGTCCGATTCTGGAAGCGAAAACGATTTATTTAGTGAAACAGACACCCAGTCTGCATCTTCTGCTAGCAAACAAAGCAATTCTGACAGTGAAAGGACAGACAACGAAGGAAGAGAGGAGAGCTCTGACGAAGATGGTCCAGTCATTGAGCCTTACTTGGAAGAGCCTTTAGCACCGCCAGGCCAGATAGAAGAGGAGGCAAACCAAACGGACCAGGATGGTCTTTCGCCTGATACACTAGCTCAAAGAGAAGATGGGACTATTGCTTTAGCAGAATGGTGAGGATTTGGTTAAAACAAGCTAAGTATAATATAACTTATAGCATTTTGTTGACCGTTCGTTCGTTTCGATACTCGGTAGGTGCAAATGTGAGCACTGCAGAACTGATAATCTGAATGGAGCGCTTGAATACCGTTGCTGCCGCGAAGTGGTTCATACCCAAGGCAAGATGATGTTCGACGGAAGCATCGAGACTTTAAAGTGCATTACGCAACACGAGGACTACAATGCTCTCACAAACAAGGCTGTCCTGGAAAACGTGGGGCCATTGTTGAAAACAAAGAATGGCCGAGCATACAGACGCAGAGCTGGAGTCTTACAGAATGAGTAAGTATAGATGGACTATCGTTTAATTTTCTCAAACCTTGATTTTGAAGGAATTGATGAAAATACGGTTAACGGCAAGCAAGAAAATTTCAGTCATTGATTTGACTCTACACTGCACGGCAGAGAAGTGAAAATCAGATTTCATACCTCCCTAATTGCTTTGTATACCTCCTAAAGTCATGGCACTTTTAGCTCTACTAGGTATTTGTAGATTTGATAACTTGTCAACTTTTTGATTGCTAATGATTACAGTCAGGCCAGTCGAACCGTGAACACCTATACATTTCTTTACCATTTTTTCTGTGGTTTTTGGAGACTTCAAAAATGAAAATGTATTTTAATAACTTTTGCCACTGTTTATAACACATAGTAATTGCATTTTCAACCAGTATCAGTGAGAATGACAAGCATAAACAGTAATATAAAATTTAACCAAGTGTTCACGGTTCGAGTGTCTTTACTATGAAGCGATCTGTTTCCCCCGATATATATTTTTTAGTAACCACGTGGAAACCCATTTGAGACTTAGGCTATAGTGCTCAGTAATTAATCCCTTTTCCACTTTGTTTTCCAGATACCTTAGAGCAGTAGCCTATAGATGGACCATACGATGGTTTTGTGGGTATATGGGGTGGGACAACACCCGTCCATTACCATCATGCATCTATGAAGACATTCGCACAAGGTACCAAACTAGACATCTGAGGCCAAGGGGTTATAGAGATGCACAATAGGAAACTCATCATTTCATTTGGACAGTTGTTCCTGGACATTTTGAACATTATCAGCATCCCGTGAACTTGTATATTTGAAGATGTAGACATGGATCAAATGGTCGTCAACAACATACAATATCACTATGGGTTTCATAAATCTGCAAATGGACAATTCCAGAAAATATATGTAGCCCAGGGACCGGCGGCATTCAGAAATTCTGAATGGTGGTGGGGGGTGGGTGTTCAAATTTGGAATTCGGCCTGCATGCAGGTTCTCAAAGCTGGAAGCTAGTTTAACCTCTCAGGAATTCTTTATGCATGGAGGGGGAATAAAGCCATTTTGGAAATTCTGGATGCATGGGGGATCAACAACTAGGGCAGCCTGTCCCTGGGGTACATATATATCCTGGAATTGTCCAATACTGCACAAATTAAATTTTTTTAACATAAGATCTAAGGAAACTGGGAGCTTTTGCAAAGAGACTTAAGTATCGGCAAATGTAGTCAGACTATGCTGATATTTACGGAGCCTGAGACAACTTCCGGTAATTGTTTTAGTATAATTACTGACTTTAGTATAATTCATGACTTTTAAGATTTCAGACAAAAAAAATTGCATTCTCATCCCTAATGCTTGTAAAATATGCTCATCGTCTTGGCCAATCAGCACATGCAGTCACTTGAGTAATTATATTTATTGGCAATAATCACAGAGCATGTGTTTTTGTTAGAATTGTACGTGTGAGAAATAAAACTTGTTGGATTTTTCTCAATCATAACAATGTTGGCAGGCTTATAGTCACTGGTAGGTGATTGTAGCAGTCACTGGTAGATGGTGATAGCAAGCTAAACAAAACCTGCATACAAGAATCTACATTTTTCCAACTTAACCCCATCAGGTCCTTATAGAAATGGTATTTGGTGGGATTTTAGGTTCTTAAATTTATAGGGCAATAATCAGCAACATGTCATGTATTCTCAATAATTAAATTGTGTAATTCAGTATTGGGAAAGACAAGATGGTTTTCATTTTTAGTAAATTATTTGAATCTTCCTGACTATTTTCTCCAGTATTTTCATCTGCACCTTCATTTTTGTAAAGTACAAACCTATTTAAGTTTTACATTACCGGTATACACAGGTTTTAACTGTAGTCACTTAGGTAATATTATGCTAACATGGGTTAGCTTTCCAGAGAAAATTTGATATTGCAAGAAATATTGTTTAAAGTGTGAATGTCAAACTTTGACCGCTATAAAGCTCTTTGGTTTAGTAAAATTGATTTACTATTTTAAGTTAATATGCATGCCATCCACCTCAGTCCAGGTTGCTGATTTGTACAGTAAGCAGTTTATTCAGCAATATTACTTTATTAAAAAAGACCACTTGTCTACATGCAAAAAAACTATCATATATACAGTTTCTGTCTTTCAAATACAGTGGTGCCAAATAAAAATAGCACAAAAAAGGAATCATCATTAGTGCTGTATTTACATCCAGGGCGTTCAGTTATTGCCTGTCCTGTAAAGAACCCAAATGCAGGCCATTCCATTTTTAATCTGCACAAAGCTCCAATAACAAAGCCCCAAAAGACGATATCCTCTCACTAGTTAATTTATGTGCATGTGGCTGCAAATATATAAAAATTGCAAAGGCACTAGTAATATGTCACACTATCTACTCCTTAGGTCTACAAGAGTTTCGTTTGTGACCACGCATAGGTTGCTTGCACGTTTTGCATCTACGTTGCCCTGTAACTCTAGCTGGTGCAGCTTCTGCCTCATCCGCAGCAATCTGCTGTTGCAAAGTGGCTTGCTCTTCAGCTGTGTGCAAAATTAGCAAACAAAATAGCATATGTGTTATTTAGATGATTGGACCACCTGGATATAGGTGTTATTTAAAATTGTGTCCATCCCTCACAGAAGGGGTTGGAAATTCTGCAGGGGTGGGGGAGTCAATTTAACTGATTTCTTCCATACAAATACTGTACTTTCCTTGAAAAGTTCAGAGGGATGGGCCACTTTTCAACACCCTTCCTTGAACTTGAACATGGGAGGGGGGGGGGATTTCTGGGGACAGAAATTTCTGGAACCACACCTTAAAGCATACAGTATCCAGTACAAAAAGCACAAAATATCCACAGTGAAAAAAACACTACATGAGTACTACGGAAAGCCTCAACTTGCCTGGCTCTTGCTATGCCAAATGTAAAACTAGTTGGCATTTCTTTGTAGGCAAGCAAAAGAACAGAAGTCAATAGTGGGAGGTTTAATAGCGAATGGAACCCAAGTACACAGCTTTTTAAAAAAGCCCAGATCGAGTAGTTGCTTACATATGTACCTGATGGATAAAGTGAAATAGCACTTCTTTGTTGGCGTTGTTCATATGCTTTGACTGCATCTTCTTTACTTGCTCTGTCAGGGAACTGACGATTGAGAGGTTCTGGTATATTTGGGGTGCTGCTCTGATACAAGGTCTTGATTTCCGAGTTGGAAAGGCCAAAAAGACTTGCTTTGATGCTGGAAACATATCCTGTCAAATTAGAGAACCATAACAGTTGTCAGGAGAATGACAATCAGAGCTTGCCAATGTACAGACAGACCTCTCTCACATTAATATTTTATAATAATATTTAGATATCAGGAACATTGAGTTGAAAGTTCAATACAGAACAAAACTGCAAAGTGTGGGACAAATTACTTGAAAACTGGCGGAGATATGAATTTTCAAAACTTAGTGAATCAGCCTTTTTTTAAAGAGAATTGTATGGCAAAAACATTAAAATTATGCATGTATGGTAGTCCATCAATACTTCACCAACATTCATTTTTTTCAAACATAAACAATTTGAAAAAGATTATATCTATTGATTTGTACTGGCACTACTGGAAATCAAACATATGACAAGCATATGAATCTTATATGACAAACATATGAAATTTCATATGTTATTCACACAGTATTCACATGTTATTCATATGTTTGCAATATGGTTGTCATATGTCTGGTACATTTTTTCAAACATATGAACGTGTCGTTTTCATATGTCAGGAACACAGTGCTACACATATGACAAACATATGACATACCAACACGAAAACATATGACTCTGAAAAACATATGACAAACATATGAAAGGACAATGGCAATGAACAGCATATGACAAATATATGAAATATATATGACAAACATATGAAATTGAGTACATGAAAATCTGAAGTTTTGATAACATATGATTGTGTCCTTTTTGTATGTTTTTCATATGTATGGATCATATTTGACTGCAATCCTACATATGAATAACATATGACAAATCAAGGCAACGAGCATATGACAAATATATGACATTTCAGCAAGGACATATATGGATGTCATATGTTTCAGCCCAACATATGACGGCCAACATGTGACAAACATATGAAAGTGTGTGATAATGGTTTTAAGTCCTTGATCTTACACCTTTACAAGAAAGCGACGTTCTTTCGGCATTAGACAGGGATAACTTATCATCATGTAGTGTGAAATAACGTATCTCAAGTCCGTATCTCTGCCTTGCTTACAAGCCGACTACTTTCATTTATATATAACATGCTACAAAACAGTTACTAGCCCTCTATATGCAATTTTACGCACTGCTTGAAATTTCCCACTTACACAACTCTCAAAGCCATTAATTACTTTTACGTTTCTTACTGACGAGCATGTAACATCGGCTATTTCCAAGCCTAGCCCCTGCTTAATCTCTTCATTTTATAGCTTAGACCGGAAGCGGGTGTTGATGAGCTGATATTTGTTAATTTACAGTCTTCTGTAAATAACACTGTAAACACAGAACAACTTTTCCCGAAATTTCGTAACAGGAATTAATTCAAAGAGAAACGATACAAACGACTAATTTTCTAGCTGTTTTAAACAATGAATCCCGAACAAAACTAAATCGGAGCGGCGCGTGTGATAAAAGAGTTAAATTACCCGAGTTATTATCCACCGAATCGGAAGATATTTTTTAATTGTCTCAGCTTTATGACATGACCGGCCTGATTCTTCTTGGAAAGACAAAGCACATGGCTTTATGCACACAGTTAACCTCATTTTACAGTTAGCGCTGCAAAAAAACTATCTTGTCTTCAACTTAGCTCTTAGAATAGATTTTAGTAACCCCAGGTTTAATTAAACTCAATCCTCTAAACGTTACGTGACTTCCGGCAAACTAAAACACACAAAGCCACCAAATTCCTCTATAAACGTTGTTGAATCGAACTGAAAAAGCTACACAAAGTTCGGTTTTCAGTTCACTTGAATACATTGGTGAAAGGGCGATCTAAATCTCATAATAGTAGGCTCTAATATCAGCTTTAGCTGTTTGGACACAGCACAAGTTGACGTGTTTGGCGTGTTTATAATTAAAATCTAAAATCCACAATGGCGCTCGCTTCTCCGCTTCTTGTTGAGGTCGAGAATTAGCCAGTTTAAGCAGGAATCGTTTAATCAAAATGTATACGAAATGCCAAAGTTTTACCTAATGCTTCAACATCATGCTTCGATTCTCAAAAGAAAATAGGGCTCTGGCTTAAAATCAGCCAATTCATGAAACCAATCACACAGTAAATGTTGCAATCACTTTCAACTCACCGCTTGATTGAAGTTAGGCTTTTCCCTGTAGTACTTTGAGAATACAGTACAGTAACGCTTGAACAAAGCGATGATCAGCATAGCGTAAAAGCGACAGGACATTTTCCATCCAGAATTGAGCAAGATCGGAGACACACTCCAAGCCATGTTGTAGCACTATACCGTTGCTTTATTTTAGCGGGTTCAGTACGAAAATTGCGAATTGGCCAATCAGAAGTGACCTCAGCTCGAACCAGGTTTCGCTCGGTCAAAGTGCAAGTGACGCCTGTAAGCAGCAGTTTATGCATTGATATTTGCATGCTACGCTGTGAATCCTTTTTACTTATATTTGCAATTGAAATTATCGACTTAGCACTTTTCTATTATTTGAGTTATCTCCAATTTCTCGAACTAAAGGAATTCGTTTGAAATTAGTCATATGTTCTCTTCAAAATGTGACAACAGTGATCTTCTGTGTTATACTTGGTTATGTGCATTTGCCTTTGGTTATAATGTACCAGCGTGTCATATTTTAAATTGCAAGTAGTTGAATGGCTATTGTGTCTTATGTGCCTTGGTGGAGTCAAATATCCTACTATCAGACCTCTGTCATATGTTTGCACTTGTATCTCTTTTTTACTTTTTGTCATATGTGTCTGACTGAGTCATATGTTGAGGTTGATATATGACATACCCTAGACCAGTTTTGTCATATGTTCGGCCGTGGTAACGAGTTCTCGAGTTCTGTCATAAAGAGATACATATGACACCCCAAAAGTGAAACATATGAATTGCATCTTTGTCATATGATTCAATTCCTGTCATATGTTGCCACAGGCTAGCGCTTTTTCTGTCATATATAAAAGGCTTGTTGTCATATACATGTCATATGTTCTCTTGGATTGTCATATATTCCCCAAGTCTAGAAGCCTGTTCCTCGAAAATCCTCCCGAACTCTCGATTTTGAAAACGTACGCCTGTCATATGTTTTTCTCATATGTCATATGTTTTTAATATATTTTTCACATGTTTGTCATAGGTTTGTCATATGTTTCTGTTCCAGTAGTGGGACTTTGCTTCCTACTAACAATAAGTAAGTTGTAACAATATAGTAAGTTGACGTTTGCAAGCATAAATTTATTTTAGGCCCGACTCAGGCTTGTGTTAGCCTGAGCACAGTGAGCACTGAGAAGGTCCTAAAACTTATTTATGGCAAAGAACTTTAACTACATTACTATTATTATAACTTTGGAGTGCATTGAGTGCAAAGACAATATATTATGGTGACCATCATCATGGTCGATTGACTCATGTGGGCTCAAATATATTAGAGCCCACCAAAATGTTCATAACAGCGCAGATAATACTCCACAATGCTCACCAAAGCTATTATAATAAGCCACATTAACATGTTTATAGTATATGGTTGTGTGGCCATACTAGCTGCAATAATCTACTGTAATGTTTTACCATATGTGGGTAGCACAGGAACTTCTCGCACAACCTCCTCTCCCAGCTTAAACTTTGGATAGGTCACCCTATAATATTTGGATCCATCTTTAGCAGTAGCAGTAGCACGCTGGATATTCTCATTGAAGTGCAGGCTAGCCAATACATGTCTACAAGTAAAACAGAACCAATTACAAAAGACTAACATTAAAATCAACATTCACTGTATTTAGAGAAGGGACAAAATGCAGTTATACTTATTACAGACACCTTTTTAGAACCAAATTTATTCTTTGGTCCTAACAAGATTCCATTTGTGTACAAAAGCAGAAAGCAGACCTGCCAACTCTAGCGGTTTCACTGTGAGACTCACGGTTTGAGGCATGACCTCCAGTCTCGCAGTTTGCCTTCAAAATCTCACAGTTTTTGAAAATGTTCTTTCATTCGAGAAAAATATGATTTGAGTCATGATTTGTGCAATTGAAATTGAAACTAGCTGTAAAAACAGGTAAACCGATTTGAATTATAAGAGCACAGAAGGCAACAGAAAAATATAATGAGGACTGCAAATAAATTGTAAGTCCTTTTTTTGGTTATTTGACATCTTTTTAAATACTCAGAAATTGTTTTATTGGATTGTACAGCCGTTTCGCTGATCTCCAGGTTTTGACCCCAATCTCCAGGGGTTGGCAGGTCTGAGAAAGGGTATTAAAAAAAATGCCTGGTGGTACACATCTAGTGTTACAGGTTACAAAATTTAAAAAGTAGGGTTTGTACATACCTACAGTATGATCCAAGCCAAGAGAAGCTAATCATCTTGGGGTGCCAATAGTTGAGGGTAGCATGAAAACCTTCCAGGCAACTAGTCTGAGCATCTGATGATAGTTTTCTTACATCACCAAGCAAAGTCTTGTCATGGAGTAGCTTCTTTAGCTTGTCATGTGCAGCAGTTCCTGTAAACAGTAAATGTACAAACTTAGAAGGTAGGAATAGGCAAAATGTTGGGATAATAAAATATCTACAACCATTTTTAATAATGGAAGTGACTACAATTTCTAGTGACTGAGAACACCTTAGTAACATGATCCTATAGAATCCATGTCCATATAGGAAGCTACTGCTACAGAGTGCATCAAGGATTTTTGGTACATGATGTTATTGCTGGCTTGCATGTGACATAATTGGCAGCCATGTTAGTGAACAGGAACAAAAGAAAGTTCATTTGTTGCCCTTTGTTCTGTACACCAACTTTTTACAATGTCTCTCTCTAAAGAAGAGTCCCCTAATAATCCAATTTCAAATTCTCTACTCCACCGCTGAATAGGCAATAACGGTGCATAAATTCAGTTGGGGAGGGGGGCTGTATTTATGCGCTGTTGATGGCAATTCAGCGGTAGAGCAGATAAGCTTTTTGCATCCTGAACTTACCACGTTTAATCCAGTCTCTTGGCTCAAGCTCACCATGGTTGCATTTTTTGTACAGTTCATCAGGATGGTTTTCGTGAATATTTGCCACATGTTGTACAAATGATTTCCATTTAGCAACAATGAGATTGCCAAATCCAGACTGTGTTGATGTGGCACACCAATACAAGTGCCTCTTTATTCCCCGGATCCATAAACTGATCTTGTCACAACCAGCCTCTTTACTTGCTTTTAACAACTTCTTTGTCACAGACTTGGCAACATGCCAGATGTCATAGAAGTGTACTGTGTCCTTCCAAGTTTCGCGAATCCACTTTGCGAAAAAAACAGCGCTTTGCCCCCTCCAGTTCAGTTTGCTGTGAGCCCCCTGTTTCATTTGCCTGCAAAAATAAAATGATCAAAAATCAAACACTAGAGTCTGTACTTTATCACTGCAATAAGGGAACAAATAAACATTAGTTGAAATAGCAATGTTGCTCAAAACTTGATGATATAAGTTTCAGTTGGCATGTCTATGGGATAAAAATATCCTATAGCTCTCCTGGTCACGCATTGATCACTAGTTTTACATAGAATTTCATGAGTGCAAAACAGCTGGGCACATCAATTTTAAAAAAGTGATGTTTGCAAACATACACTTTTTGTCAGTCTTTTATGATGCATTTAGTTGTGTACATGTCTAGTATTTCAGTTGGCATGTCTATGGGATGAAAATATCCACTAGCTCTCCTGGTCACAGTACATTGATCACTAGTTTAACATAGATTTCATGAGTGCAAAACAGCTAGGCACATCAATTTTAAAATAGTGTTGTTTGCAAACATACACTTTTTGTCAGTCTTTTATTATGCATTTAGTTGTGTACATATCTAGTATTTTGTGTAAATACAAACACAACTTGTCCAGGTGACATAGCATTGACAGACATGGGCTACATTACAACATTATTAAAGACAGACAGAAGGACCTATATTTTCAGTACAAGTTCCTGGGAGTGAGCCAATATTCAATTCAAAGACTCACCTGTACTATTTCAAAGTGCACAATCTTCATGATGCTTGTGCACAACAAAGAGTATGCACCATATTTTGCAGAATGGCCCATCGAGTCAAAGCGACCATCCCCACACCACACCACATCTTTCATGTTCTTCAGCTTGTCTGTAATTGATTGCCTATATTTATCCCAGTAGCGCAGAATAATAGGGAACATAAACTTCCTCTGGTGCAAGAAGTATGTTCGAGCACTGTACGTTACCAATCCCATGTGCCTGAACATCAACAAAACCCTGCTGATAGACAAGCCAGCCATGAGGACAGAGAAACTCAACAAGATATTTCCAGCAGGGAATCTTCCAAACACGTATGGCTGTGAGTTCCACTTGAAGCCTGGACATTTCTCACACTCCTGCTCTACGATGCCCATTGTACCATTTGTTTTCACCTTTACCTTTGGATTGGGCTCCTTGCAGTTAAAGCAAAACAAACTGAACAAGCTGAATAGCATACTATAAAAAACAATAAACTTGGGTTCGTCATGCACTGGCGTCTCTGGATCAACACTGGAAAATAAATTAAAATAATATTATTATAATAGTTGGGTTCTGAAGACGTTCTGATGTCCTGCTCAAAATTTAGAGCTAAGTTTTATGATTGTTCTTGCTTGGAAAATGACAAATGTCAGCTAAAGGCTTAATCACAGAAAAAGGCAAAGTATGCATGCAGTGCTCTACATCATTCACACTAACAACAAATGACTTGAGACAATTATTTGATGTAGCATTTTTCACTTTTTGTGCAAATTTTATGCTGCTAAGTCTCATTAAAGCAGTATAAATTATTAATGCAAACTCACTTCAAATTATTTTCTTTCTCCTCTTTGCCATCATCTTCACTTTGTGCTAAACTTTCCTCACTGCTTTCAGCTGATCCTTTCCATTCCTCCTCTTCAGGGCTACTACTTTCATCTACAAATTCCTCAGACCCTGTGGTCTCTGTACTGGACCAGACAAACTGTAAACTGTTTTCTGCTTCATTTAGACTCTCGCTACTGCCCTCACTGTCATCCTTGGTGTCTGTTTCAGACACCAAACACTAAAATTCAAAATGAAAAATTATTGAGAGTATGCCAAAAACATAGCAGATATTAACATGATCAGTCAATACACAATAAAAACATTTAATCATCATGGGATGCTGCAATATAGGGACAGTATCAACTGAAAAAGAATTTTTTTCTATTTTTGTTAAGTTGCCAGAATGGGATGTGCCACAATATTTTAACCACAATAAATTCCTGGACGATGCCTTTTAGCTTAACATTTTAGGGACAAGAATCAATTGCATTTCCATTGGGTACCATAATCAACGTAGATACAGAACAATGCAAAAAGACACACAAGTATAACTTCTAAACAGGGCATCTGGGGAAGTGCGGCAGTGCGATTCCGCACTTTTGCCCAAACATCGCACTTTTCCGCACTTTCACACTTTCTTCGCACTTTTCCGCACTTTTTAAGAAAATAACTAAAAATTGTGTGGAAAAATCCTTCTAAACACGGTAATTTCAAAGATTTGCAGGTCAATACCTAGTTTATTATGTTGATGCTGAAGTATTAAGCGCAAAAACCTTGAAAACTCCATTTTTCTTCCGATACAATCGCCACCGAATGCAAAAAATACCAGGCGTTCCACAGCAGACCGTTTGAGCATAAGTACGAGAAACCATCAATTGGATGGAAATACAAAACGTTTTTCGGTGACCCCGATTTTTATTTGCTAAATTGGTCAAGTATTTAGCGGAAACAAAATAGCAGGAGAACGAAAAACATTGGATGTTAGAAGTTCGTTTATTTGTACTTAAACGCCGTAAATATCCTATGAAACTGCCGGAGCCATTTACCCTAGATTAAGATGGTGATGACAAAGCACGAAGTTTACATTTTGGAGAACTTTATTGCAAGATAGAGCAGATTTCGTATGACTGTGAAAAATGCCGCGGTGCGGCGCGGTACTGTCGCGGTGGCGGTACGGAACCTGGCCTGCTGTAAATGGAATGAAATCGCCAATGAAATCGCGTAGTCGCGGTACGGTCGCGGCGCGGAATAGCTTTGTGGCGGTACTTTTCACAGTCATACGAAATCTGCTCTATTGTTATGAACAACGCATGCGGGAGTTGATTGTATGGAGAATTAGGCGCTCTTCGTGATTTTAGGGGTTCGAGTTTTAAAGACTGATGCCGCGCAAGCAAGCATGGTGAGCCCTTCTTTTTTTGCATTTTTACATTGTTCTTGACCTAAATTGATCATGCGAAGTTTAATAAGTTAGCTGTTACATCAGCTTCAACGAAATTACGTTAATAGAAAATCAACAGAAACGACTCGTTATGATCCCCCAAAAGCGCAAACCTTCAAATTAAAGAAAATAATTTACCGCACTTTACCGCATTTTTCACCGTTTTACCGCACTTTTTTCCAAAAAATCCCGCACTTTTCCGCACTTTTTTGCCGTTTTTTTACCGCACTTCCCCAGATGCCCTGGTCTAAACTCCAAGGTTCCTACCTCTCGCAAATCCTTTACTTCTGTTTTCAGTTCTTTGACTCGCTTTTTCAACCTCTTGTTTTTTTCCTCAAGCTGTAGCACTCCTGCTGGTAGGATTCCCTAGGTCTGATGTTTGACTGCCTTCTTCTGCGATTTTCGGTCTCTCCTACATCAGCATCTACTGGTAATTCAGCTCCATCTGCCTCATTGATAGCACCTGCATAATCCTTTTCACTGGTCTGTGAATCAGCAATCACTGCTGGACTAGTATTTGTCTCAGCTATGCCTATTACACCAGCACCCTGCACCACTGCATCCACACCAGCGCTAGCAATCTCCAGTATTCCCCCACCAGTACCTCCATCTGCAATCACAGGTGTTCCTGCACAACTATCGAGCATCTCCGCTACACCAATACAAGCATCAATCTTTAACAAATTGCTACCTGTACCAACATCTGCTGACTCTGTTACAACAGCCTCTGATTGATCACTAGCAACAACATAATCCTCCTCCAATAAGCAAAATCCTGTATCAACACTGCCTCCCCTCACGTGGCTACTAGCTACAACTGACCCTGCAGCACCTGCATTATCAGCAACAACACTGCCTCTTCCCACACTACTAGTAGTGACAACTAACCCAGTAGCACCAGCAACTACATTTGTTCCAACTACAACTCCAGGGACACTTGCTGCAATACTTCTTGCAACATTTCTGCTCTTACTCCGTCTTTTTTTCTTTCCAGGTGGAGAGAAGCCAAAGCATTCTGTTCGAACATTTCTTCGCATCTAAGAAACAAAAGAATATTTTTGTCAAATGTTGAGATAGGAAGAAAATTGGAAATCAAATCTTGCAATGTGCAATCTTTATTATTGTTATTTTTCAGGACAAACTTTACACACACACTGTCTGCAAATAGCTTAAGCTAATCAGGGCAGTGTGAAGACGGAAAAAAAGAAGTTTATATCAGAAAAGGAGATGGTTTCGAGAACATCAACACAACCATGATTGAAAAATGGACAAGAAGACCACAAATATAAGTTTATTGCAAGCTGCTCAATTTTGATGTGTGCTTGAATTCAGGTTGTACAAAATATGGCGTTCTACCCCAAAAAGCACTAAACCTAGAAATCTAAACTTAAGCTTACATTATAATAAGTGAAGGTGACTGGTAGCGTCTGAAGTTTTACGATGTTTTGTGTTTATGGCGGGTTTTTTTGACCGAATGAAAATATCATACATACATCGAAGGTTTATGGTTGTCATATTCCTTTCATATTTGCTATAAGCCTAATCCTACAACCAAAGAAGAAAGATCTAATCTATAGTAACCACATCGAATCCATTCAAAAGTAGAACGCGTTTATACACGAGCTGAAGCGGAAGGCGCTTCAGCAAAAAAGTCACACATAACTTAGCTTAGCTAGAATGCAGCCATAAACTATCCAATGCATTGATGCAAATCTGTACCTATAAGCAGAAAAGTATCTTTTCTCTTCGCTAGCCAGAAGTTTATATCAGAAAAGCGGATGGTTTCGAGAATAACATAAGTCAAAATCAAGCCAAAGCGGTGAAACCAAAGCGGCAAGCAGAGGACCTTCGACAAGTATCAAGCTTTTCTCACCTTTCTCTGTTCTCGAGCAGATAATTCTGATTCTGTAGGCGGCACCACGACGGTGTCCTCTGTAGGAATTGACCCTCGAATAAGGACTCTGCTTAGCTGGTGTCCCTCCGCAGTAAGTACTGGGTGAGTGAAGCAGTTTGGGCTAAAATGAGCCGAACAGAGCGCCACTGATTTGCCCTTCGCTGGTACTTGAAAGTACGGACGATGCCTCTGCACAAATTTGGTCCATTTTTGACGTAAACCTTGATCAGTTGGGAACTGATGCATGGTTATACCCGGAGAATAACTAGTATTTTGACATGACGTGTCATTAGGCGCTCCAGCAACACAATATCGGCCGCCGCGCTTCTTTTTTCTGCTAGAATCGTTCGAGCCTTCCACGCTTTCCTCCATTTCGCTTCGCACTACTTCGCACTTTGAAAACAAAATTACGTCACGTCACGTGGTCATGAAGCGAGCAACTCCTTATTTGGAAAGGCGCTCCGAGCGATAGGTCTAGCCACTTTTGGCGGCAATGTTGTGCATTTTCAAATCGCTCTAATATCAGAAGCATTTATCGCACAGCCCTCAAACTAGGCAAGCTGAAGGTTAAAAGGTTATAGATTTATTTTATTTAAAAACATTTCTCGTTTCATATGCACTTTAATGGCTTATTTATAACAAGAGATGATGATTTTATGGAAAATAGTAAGAAATGCAACATTACCCTTCATAGTTTTAAGATTACGCTCATTAAGTCTAGCTGAGACTTGTTCACGTTCATAGGTGGGTATTGGAGTGGATGAAAGCTGTGGTCGGAATTCTGGCGTGGCAGCTGCTGCTTTTGCTGATGACGATGGCGGCACTGCTGATTTTGCTGATGACGATGGCGGCACTGCTGATTTTGCTGATGACGATGGCGGCACTGCTGATTTTGCTGATGACGATGGCGGCACTGCTGATTTTGCTGATGACGATGGCGGCACTGCTGATTTTGCTGATGACGATGGCGGCACTGCTGATTTTGCTGATGACGATGGCGGCACTGCTGATTTTGCTGATGACGATGGCACTGCTGATTTTGTTGAAGATGATGGAACTGCTGATTTTGATGATCTTACTGAACATGATGCTGTGTTTGCAGACGACGTTGAAGGGGCAGATGTTTTTACAGATGATAAAGGGGTCGGTGATGGTGGTGGTTGCAGTGACTCTGTTTCTTCTTCTGATGATGATGGCACTGGTGATGGTGGTGATCCTGACATTGATGCAATAAAACAACATGTCAGAATGAATCAAACAAGGCAAATTATTAGAGCAGAATCCCTATTATCAAATTTCATTAATGACAGTCCCTCCAATCCATCCCCCCAAAAGGACAATGAAGTATTTGATTTATAGAAAAAACAAGTAAACTGACTACTCCCACGGCCTCCCTCGCCACTCTGGGATTTATTTCCAAACTTTATTGCGTGTGTTGCTGTGGGGATGTTTCTCCATTGAAAATACCATCATGGCTAAATTAAAATTATTGAAAAAAATCAGCAGCTATATGTTTCCTACTACTTTGATAAAAGATTCAGAATATAATTGGAAAACTTTAAAATTTACTTCTAGTTAAAAATATTATGTCATATATATTTTTTTCACAGCTCATCAACAGTTTCAGGCTAAAACACACAACTAGTCCGGTAAATTTAGCGTTTAACCTGTGAACATATGTGAAAAATACGTGTCCAAATTTTGTGAAAATCCGTTCGGGGGAAGTTGGTAAAAAATTGGGGTTTTCTGTTTGCACGAAGGAAAGCCCGTTGTTTTCGGTGGTACTTAGACAATGATACTTAGACAGGTGGTACTTAGACAATGAAAGCGAACAATTCGAAGGTAGGGCTATAGACTGTAGAGCCGTAACTCGGTGTGATATTGAACGAGATATCGAGCAATTTCTGTTTTACTGCATAATGTGATTGCATATATGTGAATTTTGTGTTTGTTTATAACCAATTCTGCAAAATAAGAACTAAATAATTCTGAATTTTGACAAATCCAATATGATACTTGTATTTGCCGCGTGGAGGTGCACTAAAGTTCGAATATTAAAGAAATAAAAGAAATAAACTGATCTTAGCCGTAACTCATCGCTCAGAAATTATTTCTTTCAACCGAAAAACCTTATTAAGTCTTCCCTGGTTTCATCTGTACAGTCTATAAACATTCTCCCAGTTTCTCTGTTTTCATTGTGTAAGTGCCGCCAAAACAAAAGGCGCCCTTGACGTCGCCGGTAAAACCAAAAATTTAACCAACTTCCCCTGGTCGGATTTCTACGAAATTTGGATATGTTTTTCCTACGTATGTTTTTTGACAACTAGTACCAAAAATTTCCCATGTTGCAATTTTTTCCAGGTTCGGGGTTTTTTCGGGCTAATTTGACCGGACTAAACGATTTTATAGGATTATTCAAAGCTTCAGGAGGCTAGATTCCGCTAAGAAAATAGCACGAAAAAAGCGATATCGCACGAGTCGCGCAGCGACGAGGGCGATATCGCCTTTTTGAGTGCTATTTTCGGCGGAATCTACCGACTGAACGCTTTGAATATACTTGAATCCTATGATATCTCGTCCTCAATTTACACAAAAAAGAGATATCATAGGATTCTAAATAGAATCCTATGATATCTCTTTTTTGTGTAAATTGAGGACGAGATATCACAGGATTCAAGTATATTCAAAGCGTTCAGTCGGTAGATTCCACCGAAAATAGCACTCAAAAAGACGATATCGCTTTTTCCGTGCTATTTTCTTAGCGGAATTGATAGAAGGTAGTTACGATAAAAGCAGGGGAAATGTATTTATCTCCATTTTTCGTATGACAGTTTTTCGCGCGCTTTGTGAAACGTGGGCAAACGCGCCTCCACAAAACACAAAACGCTCAAACTCTCGTGTGATCAACACAACAAGTTTTGGAAACAAAATCTCTCTGGTTCCTCCAAAATTTCGGGTATTTCTACCTGGGTATGCAAGGCAATGTCCAGATATTTACTTTACAAGATAATTTCAACGAGAAGCTGTTGGCTCGTTCGATGAAAGTTATGTTATCGATGAAAAGTTGTGTCAAATGTTAGAGGTGGAAAACACATGCAAAACGAAAAACACTACAGGAGCTGTGGTATTGACCAAGAAAAAAGGAGATAGAAAGCCGCAAGGGAACAAGAAATCAAACAAGTAAGCTTTAAAAGTTAAAACATTTTCGATCAATAAGATAAATTTACTAATTCAAAACATTTGAAACTTTTGTAGACTCGATCGCTTTTTTTCAAATTGGCTTCAGTCACTTCAGTGTGTCGACAATCTGCGCGACTCGAGCGATATCGGGTTTTCGCGTGAAATTGAGCGTGGAATTCCCTCGTCAGGCAATGGATTTACCTATAGAAATTATCAATTGATGGCAGTAGAACCGATGGGAGTAGAAAACCGACTCAGCTCTTATCTGCAAGTGTGCATAATACCTGTATCCAATGGTTTGAGGATGAAATACACCCTTCCTCTTTTGTATGTATCATTTATTTGATACCCACTAGGTACTCCCTTCTGTCCCTTGAAGGCTGTCCTGTAGCCATTATTCCCTCCTTGCTTGCACTTCAGGAATTGGATCCTACAATGTAACAAACATGAGATATAATGTTTTCATTCTATCTTCAATGATTACGGGATATTTTCTAGCAATATATTTTATAATGCATCACATTATTAGTATGCGAGCTTACCTTTGCAATCAGAGGTTAACTCCCTGCATAGAATATGATTTTATTTTTGTGTTATCTTGTGTTTTTTAGCTTAACAAAAGCCACTTTAAAATTTAGAACAAGTGGTCTTACGAGGACTGAAAACTACATACCAAACTACACGTGCGCGCGTGAATAGAGCAGATTTCGTATGACTGTGTGAAAAGTACCGTGACACGGCGCGGTACTGTCGCGGTGGCGGTACGGAACATGGCCTGCTGTAGATACCGAATGAAATCGCGTAGTCGCGGCGCGGTCACGGTCGCGGCGAGAGGCATAACTCTTACGCTGTTCAACTCTGTTCAGTGTTGATATGTAAATAAAGGAATTTGTTGTTGTTGTTGTTGACTTTTCACAGTCATACGAAATCTGTTCTATGGAATTTATCTTCTCGTGTTCAAGTTAGAGGCACGGAGATTCGTGTGTCTATAATGTACCCCTTCTCTGCGCTCACTCGTGAGATAAAGCCATGGAATGTTCTGTTTTTGAAATACCAAATCTACATTTTTTACGAAAATCTGAAAACTAGAAAGCTATTGTTATCATACTAACTATGGTGTTATCTTCACACTACGAAGAGTGAAGATAATCTCTCGAGTCGGGGGAATTGCACACCGTGAACATAATCTTAAAATGCATCTCGTTACATAACTCACCTTTCTTCTAATCGCTCAATGTTTCTCAGGGAAGGGAAATGCACTTTCAAGAGGGCTACGATTGACTCCCCATTATCATAAGTAAAGTACTTAAACTTTTTCAGCCTGTCTTCTGCCGTGATTTTTTTTGTCGCATTCCTCCGTGGGACGCTCCTGTTCGTCTCTATTCCCTGCAGCAGTACAAACTCCCCCTCTACTAACTTGTTATTAACTTTCGTCTTCTGTTCGATTTTCTTATTTTTTCCGCTCCATCTTGCTATTAGCCCTCTGGCTTCTGTGTTTCCATCAGACTCTTCGCTCTCTTCACCTTCTTCGCTATATAAACTCTCCACTTCGTCTGCCATCGTGTCACAAACCACATTGAAACTGGCGATAGTGTCGAGGCGAGGGCCAAATCTTGATTGACGGGCTGGGCGGTTTCTTCGGGTTATTTTGATTGACCGGAAACGTGAGGAATTTTTTGCGAAACAATAACGCGAATTTCTCACCAAGCCAAAAAAGCTCTTTGCAAATCATAAAGCACTTACTTAGACAATAGCGGGATTTCTCACTATATAGCATTTAAGTCCAAAAATCTATTGGTGGTTTTCACGTGACGTCATCAAAATGCTAACTTCTAAACTAAAACCTCTACGGAGATAGGCCTTCAGTGTTGATTAATATATAGATTTAGGCACTGCCTAAAAGCGGAACTCCAATGTTTATACCTCTTATTGTTATACATGCAATAATATTATAGCAAATTTCTGACAATAATTGCCCTATTTCACTATGACGTCATATCAAAACACTCTATTGTTTTTGCGCTATGAATCATAGTCGCCAGCGGGGACAGCAGCAGACTCGTACCCGTCGCTATAGTAGAAAAGTTGAGGAACGCAGGGAATTATGGGAAGGTCGCTATAGTAGAAAAGTCGAGGAACGCAGGGAATTATGGGAAGGATTAGCGCGGCGCGCAATGCATTGTGGGAAGATTTCGCAAGGCGCGCAATGGATTGTGGACCGGGCGCCCTTCCCACAATGCATTGCGCGCCGCGCCAATCCTTCCCATAATCCCCTGCGTCCCTCGACTTTTCTACTAGAGAGCAGCAAAACAGTTATTTGACGACTGATTTGACAACCTAGCGACGGGTACGAGTCTGGGACAGCAGCAGCATTTAGAAATGACCAAAACATGATGAAAAAATGCCATTCATGATGTTCGAATGGAACTTTTATTTGAACCAAGTTTCAGGTATCTTGCCCATGTAAACAAACCATGATGTCATAGTGAAATAGAGCAATTAATCGGACGTTATCTGGCTTCTGATGGTACTAATTAGAAAATGATTTCAGGGGGTGCATGGGGACCCCTCCTGGCGACTAGACTATAATGGACTATAATTGATAAGCCAGTTGGCTAAGGCAAGTAACTTTTCTGTGCTACTTGTCCTGATGGGACTAGTGATCAAAAAGTCAAGGTCGAGCACTCACCCATATCAATTGGGTGGGGGTGCTTGTTGGACAAATGGAATTTGAAGAGCTGTGTATTGTGGACATGTATTTTAACCCCAGAGATACATAACTTCCCATTACAGAATCCTAGAAATCTGGCAAAACCTAAACATCTGAACATTGTTTTTGCTTGAAAAGAGTTGCTTAATAATACTGAGTTTCCTAACTACCCCTAACAGAATCCTAGTCAGAAAAGTCAGAAAAAAAACCCTTAAAAATTTGTACTGTAGTATAAAAATCATAATCATAATCATGTGTTTCCAAAAATATCCATACCCCCTCTATGTAATTTCCAAAGAAAAATACAGTATTTGTAAGGAAAAGATCAAGTAAATTGACGGAATTTCCAATCCCTTTGTATAGGGGGGTATGGATAATCTGGAACCAGACATTTCCAGAAAATATCCCTCCACACAGAAGGTTGTTGAAAGGAGACCCCCTCCCCTCATCCCTCCAAAGAAAATAAATTGACTCCCCACCCTCACCCCTCTGGGATTTCCAATGCCCTTCCATCACCTATGGATCGAAAACGGGAGACAAAGCAGGTGTTAGAAAAAAAAAGAACTGAAATGGAAGAGCAATTTTATCCTACCCAACTATATGAACTCTTCCATACCATAGAAATCAAAACCAAAATCAATTTATGTCAAATGGCCCCCTTGGATGCATCACAAGAATAATGTTACTAAAATTAATAGAAAATATCCGAAAACATAGCAAAATTTTCTATGGGCGACCAAAACAGAACAAGAAGAACTACTTTGCAAAATCACTCCATCATGACAAGCCTTTGAACCCCCTCTTTGAACAAATAAGTGAAATTAAACAATCAAAAATAGGCAAAAATTAATGTATTTCTCTTTATTTATTGGAGTTTTGCCAAGTAAATCATTATTATTTCTTACAGTTCCGAATAAAAAATATATCTAAGTATATATCCTTGTAGCGGGATTTACTGGAACTCCAGTGAGCAATGGTTTAAATCCAGTTTTAAGCATTGTTCTGGTAGGGAGCATTCTTATTTATGCAAGGGGGTGGGCTGGCAAGATTTTTCATTCAGCCCAAAAAAAAAACTTGACCCCCCTCAAAGTATCAATAAAAACCTCAAAACCCCTTCAGGCATTTTTTATGATAATGATAGCCCCCTCCCCCCCTTTAGATCAGGAAGAAATGTTGGGACATCTAGATACCAAGTAGACAACAACCAGTATTTTTAAGACATTTCCTGATGCGTGCATAAACAGTTTGTTGTAATTACAGGTGTGTAACCTCTTGTATCCATATGTTAAATTAACATAACGTTGCTGCCACAAAATGTAGATGACCCCTCACAAGTGTTTTCATATCTTCTGGTGATCCCCTACTTGAATGTGCCAAATTTAACATGGGCCCCCTTAATAATTGCCAGCCCACCCCCTGGCATAAATAATGAATGCTTCCTTAAAGTAAAAGTAAATGAAAAACTACCAACAGAAAAATGAGCATAGCCCCCTCACCCACTATAAAGTGAGATCCTGCTTTGGAATAACATATCAAGATAGTTCCCTTGAAAAAGTGTCGACTTTCTCCAACTTCCTTATAAGGAAATATCTGTATACCATATTTGGAATTCCAGTAAGTTTTTTGATATTTCTATTGGCCTAGAAAACCTAAAACTCTAGACTAGAATTCAGATACACTTGAGAAAGGATGGTATGCACATTTTCCACTGTGTTTTTCACGGTCAAGAACCTGGAAACAAGGCAGACAAAAAGCACAAGAAGCTTGGTTCAATGTCTAAAAAGGAGGCATGTTTGAATCACAATACTGATTACTGTGCGACTACGTCAACCGGGCCATCCCGTAAAAAGTTTGTCATTTAGAGATTCAAACCATTTTAAGCAAATTTAATACCTGCAATACATCTGACGATGAGTAATTAAGTATTTTGAAGTTATTGCTGCCCATAATTTCCACAATTTTTAGAGAAAAGTGAATATTTCGATGTCTGAAATCTCAAGAAAGTGGAGATCCTTTGTTCTGTACTTGCTTTCTGATTGGCTAACTTCTTACAAAATGGCCCGCTTGACGTAGTCGCACAATAAGTACAAATTCATGGTCTAGTTGAAAGTATAAGTACAAATAATCACAAAGTATTTTGAAATTTTGCTTTTTTGCACATGGGATTTCATAATTATGCGAACAACAAAAAGGAAAGAGTTTGAGTACGCTATCCTTGTGATTTGATGAGTTGCATTCTTTCTTTTTTTGTTACAAGATTGTTACAAAAATACTTCTGGAAAGGTGGTCTGTTTTTGTTTATATGAACCAAGCCACAAGCAGGCTAGATATGACCTCTTAAATTCCAGGGGTTTTTTCACAGTGCTTAGTGAAAATGGAGTCTAGAGTTACAGGATGGGTTAGCTGATGCCCTGGAAAAAGTCTTGGCTACCTTCTTGCACCTTGTGTTGCAATTCATTTGTGAACCAGCCCTAGCATCAGCACCTGAGAACTGAAAAAAAATCAAAGTCAAACGGGACACCTACAGCTAAGTAACCTAGTCAGTAAAAGAAATTTACTGGCTTGGAGGGCTGGATCATCAAATTTTCATTTCATTTCATTTCATTTCATTTTATTTGCCACTATATAAATAAAGTATTTACAAAATGAGAGAACTAGATAGAAAAAGAGTGGCGAGGTGCCCTCTAAGAAACCGTGCAGGTTTTTACGAGAGAGGACACCTTAAAGTAACTTTAATGTCCTTGAAACAGCATTATTTAAAATTCCACAGAAAATTTAGAGTGTGGTGACAAATCTTAACCTAAGTCTGAATTCTAAGATTCCAGACCTCTAGCAAGAAAATCAGAAAATCATTCATTTCATGGAATCTCTAAGACCAGGGACGGCAAACCATGCAGGGACTTTAAAAATCTGGAGATTGTCTTGAAATGGCTAAATTTCCTGAAATATTCCCGGGAGAAATACAGTAAATGTATGGCAGTCATCTTGAATTTTTGCCGGGAAACGAAGCGAAAACTCTTGAGATGCCTGGCAAAACCGGGAGAGTTGACGTTCCTGTAAGACCCATGCAAGAAAAAAGAAAGATGATAGTATCTTTTGCATAATAGCATATTCCAGGTAGAAGTAAATAAGAAAATGTGCACAAGCATTCCTCCCTGCCCCTTCGGAGTCAGATTGGTTGTTTGGTTTTACCCTGGGGTAATGTGCAAAACGTCCATCAGGGGTAATCTGCTTGCGGGGAAAAAAGTCCTGACCCAAATGATTTTTTTTATTTGTCTGTAGGTAGGGTTAGAACTTTGTTTCTTTAGAATTAGCTTGTAGAAATGAGATCTACAAGCTAAATTGGAATAAAAAATGTAGAGTGAATAAAAGCGTCTTGGCCAACTGAAAGACAAACATGTTTCCACTGTTTTAAAGTATTTACTGTTGTAATAACATTTTTTTGTCAACAGAGTTCAGGCCGAGACATTTTCTTTATTTGAAGGCAGCTTATTAGGAAATGTGAGCAATTTTTCTCCCACGCTCCATAAATGCAAAGTTAGCTTGTAGCAAATGTCCAGGGGTTGGGGGGATTGTTTTTATTGCCAAGCCTGTTGTGCCTGGGAACTTTGTTATTCATGTGAGCAGAGAAAATCCCTTGCATTTTCTAGCAAACTGCCTAAGAAATAAAATGTCTTAGCCTGATCTCTGTTGACAAAAAATGACATTACCAGAGGATTAAAAGAGTGGAAAATGCTTTTGTCTTTCAGCTGGCTGTGATGCTGGCCACCAACTTTAAGCTGTATTATCATGATACAATGTTACAGTCAATCATTATTGATTTCTGTCTATGATTTCAAGCACCCCTTTTCAGCAAAAACGTTTTCACCAAAACACATGTAGTCTCATCCACAAAGCCAAGCTTCAAATATTGAGTTAATTAAGTCTAATTTCCAATAGTAAAATTAAAGACATGATTCCAATGTGTATTTACAATTATTATATGGCAACGATAGTACGCGCGCTCTGATTGGCTAACGAGCGGGCGTAACTCTCCGTAATGCCCACGGGCATATTATGGAAATTCTTAATGCCCGCTCGCAGTTCACGACTGACAAAAATTAATCTCCTTGAAATAACATAAATTCAAAAGGGACATTTTCAGCGCAATTCACAACAAGGAATACTTGACACAGTATAATACAAATCTAACTTGTGACGAGGAAAATCAAGGCCTGAATCTGTTTAGTACAAAAGGCAAAGCAGAGCCAAAAGTTACTCTAAGCTATAAATTCGAGTCTATCCGGAGAAAATGAGAAAAGGGAGAATAGCAGCAAAAGGTAAAAGCTACAAAAGGTCAAAATTTATTAGCATTTGAAGAAACTTGAGAGCTAAAAATAATAACAGAAAGCGAGTTCAAACTTTGTGCTTACCATAGCTGATAAGACTTAGTGAAGTCGTTGATTTATTTTTTCTCTCCATCTCCTCGATTAAATTCATTCTTACTTGACATTCGCTTTTGCACAAAACCCATTCCTGAATATATAGTCGGCTAAAATAACCATTGCATTGTTCTGTTATTATCAATCCTGTTCAATCCAGTTCTGGTTCCTTGTTGTAGATCTCAAATGAGTTTTCGAATAACACGTTTGCAGCTTTTACGAAACTAAAGTTGTTTTTCTTGAAAACTTTAAGTATATTGTCAAGTGAAGCATGTTCGCCTTCGTCCAATGTTCAGTAAGGATAGCTTGTGGCAAAGAACTTCTTCACGTTTAACTCTTCTTTCGGATTGATAAAAAGCCTTTTGCTAATGCAAAAGGAGCAATGTTTTCCCCACAATGGGACTAAATAAAACTTGAAGTTGTGGAGCTGACGTCGAAGACTTGCTTCCCGGTTGCTTGCCGTTTGGATCTTCTGTTCAACTCCCTCAAACGTTTCTCTTAAATGACTAAACAACATCATAAAATAGCTGTAAAAGAATCGATTCTGAAGTATTTGATATCCATAAGAGATTGATTACTTTTGAGCAGGTCTGGCGTGGTTCGCACACACGAGTTTGTTCTATCAGTTTGACTCAGAGAATGACAAACTCTGAATGAACTCGAGCGCGACGCGGGCGCGTGTCTGAGTTTTCGGCGGGAAAATGAACGAGACGACTTCCGGTTCGTAAAAATTTTGAAGAAAAAGTGCCATATAATAAACAACTTACTAACCTCGACCGTTCGGGCATTACGTGAAATATCAAACCTCGGTTTTGGCGTATCAACCTCGCTATCGCTCGGTCGATACGCCAAAACCTCAGTTTGATATTTCACGTAATGCCCTCACTCTCGGTTAGTAAGTTAAGTAGTTATTATCGTATTGCAAGTACAAGGGATATGAAGTATAGATAGAGTAGTTTAAATATGATTGATATCCTAGAGATTCATGTGTTGCATTTTCAATGGAGAACATGCGCCCTATAAGCAAAGAGATGAGCAAAGCACTCAACTTTGGAACTAACTTACTTGAAAACTTACCTGAATATCGTATCTTTTCTTCTTGAAGGAATCTTGATGCCAAAGCATTTCTGTCGTTAGAAACTTATTCAGCTCCAAGGATGACCTTGAGAAGCGAGTCGTACATTGTTCTTTCCATGTACACATATTGAGTTTTCTCCTAACAGTTCGAGCGACATGTTTTCTTTTCTTGAACAAGCCAACTGCAAAGGCTGGCTAAATTCCGTGAGAATTCCGTGTCTATGCCAATTAAATTTATTCCGTGCTTGAGCTGTAACAAAGCTGCAAATTATTTTCCTTGTTTTTGCAATCTAAAATGATTCATAGCTTGATTTTAAACCTCTTAACTTAATTTCTTTCTGGTATGATCCCGGCTGAATAAACCACTTTATCGATTACTCATCCTTCCCTGATCCCAGTCCATTCTGCCAGCAACCAAAGACAGGTAACCCAAAGGCTTCATGTATCTTTTCCGAACATGCCCGAAAGTTATTTCAAAGTTTTGTGGCCAATAACAATGATACAAGCTACAAGAAACTGCAGATGGCGGACGAAAACTTGACTTGCACAAGGGCCGCGGCGAAAAGTGAATATCGTAACCCATGGCAACAGACCGTGTACGCACTCAGAAATAAGCCGACGGTACACCAGCGGCTGTCCAACGGAAAATACAACCACTTGAATACAGCTCGATGGGTTACTTTTATTTTTTTTTTAATTTTATTTTTTTAAATTTTTTTTAAATTTTTTTTTTAAATTTTTTTTTCACACATTAGCCAATGGGGCTCCACAGGAGTTCCGCTATAACTCTACTGAATGTGAAGGAGTCGTCACACTCGGCACCTTCTGCCACGTAGTTCCGGAGATATCGCTGAAGCTATTTATGTCACGCAACACAAGTCAAGTATATTGAGCGTGCCGTATTTACTCAATTTGCTTAATTCTTACAATCTAGACAAATTAGAATGTTATTAATGTTCATATCCTACCATTCCGACAAGATTCTTGTTGATATGATCCATTAACCCTTTCCAGACTGGGCTTTTTTTGACCATCTGTGACTGGGGGGGGGGGGGGGGGGGGGGGGGGGGGGGCTAATTCGGCCCCCCTCTATATCTCTGGAACCACTGGGGCTATGATCATCAAACTTTCACACAATGACCATGAGCCTTAGACAAATCACCACACCTGTTTTTGTCACGTGGGAGCAAAATGTGACGTCACAATGACGTCATTCTCTATGTTTTATCAATTTTTAAGTAATTTTAATTAACTTCCAAAAACTTGGTAGATAATACTCTAAAAGCCAACTAATTAACATCAAGATAATGTAAATGTAATAATTTGTGACATTGACACATAAATTTATTAAAGTTGTGTCATAATGACGACTTTTGAAAATATTGTCCGCCATCTTGGATCCGCCATCTTGGATCCGCCATCTTGGATTTCATTTAATTTTCATTTGACTCTTCAGATAAATACTCAATGAGAAAAAAATGGTCAAAATGTACAAAATACTCATCAAAGAAGTGTTTGACATTCAAAAAGTTGAATTAAAAGGAAACTTGTGAATCCCAGAGCTAGTTTTAGACCATATGTTAAAATGAACAAAATCCCCCTACCCCTCCCCCCCAAAGATTTTGTGTCAAAAATTAATTAGCCTGTACATAAATTACTAAGGAGTACAAGCTCCGATAGTCATAAATTGGGCAATCTGTCCAACATTAAGCTTGAAATATGAAAAATTCACGTTTTTTCGAGTTTTGCAAAACATGCATGTCAAAAAGTGGTTGCCATGGAAACTGGGTCGTTGACACTGACATGTCATTGACACCAAAATGTCCCCAGATAAATTTTAGGAAAAGTCACGAAGTTTCACCATCATAGCTGCAGTGGTTTTAGAGTAATCAAGATTTTACTGGAGGGGGGGCTCGAAAAGCCCCCCCCCCAGTCTGGATAGGGTTAAATAGCCGTTTTGGAGAACTGGTAATTTGTCCGCCATGTTGGTGCTCATCTGCTTGGGCACCAACATGGCGGCTCCATACATTTTAAACTGTACAAAATGGCGGGGATTCATTTCCATATATTTTGCTCGGAAAACACTCAATAAGCCTCAGATTTACCAAGAAGACATAATGTTGTGTTCTCTTTGCAGTTCTGTTGAGTATACAGTATTTCAAAGTATATTTGGGGAGATAAATTTAGTCACGTTACAACTGAAAACCAAGTCGTTTCAGACGCTTATTACAGCCCGCCTTCGTCAGTACATAGCTCTTTTCTAAGAAAGGTCGACTTGTGGCAAGTCTTTTAGGAGATTGCATCAAATTGATTTTATGTTTCAGTTATAGTTTATTACAGTGAACACAAGTCGGTTTCCCGGTGCTAGTCACTCAACCAAAAATTAACGAAATCAGAACTTGGACTCTTTGTTAAATGTTATTTATTTTTAAATCTGACTTGCCGAGTCAAAAAAACTTTAAACGTCAGGATAGCCCAAAAACGCTTTTATTAAAACCAGGGACGTGTGAACTTATAGCTGAAAGTTATAACTTTAGTGTCGGCATTACTTAACTAGTGAATAAACTAAGTTAAGAATAAAGGAACTACTGACAATAAACCCATTGTTGCCCAAATCAGCAGCCTCTTAGATCATTCATATGTTAATAAGGCAACGTTTGAACACTCAAAGGCCGCTTGCGCTGAAGCAGATCATCTTTCGATGCTCTATACACTACTGGAAGGAACCATGTGAAATTCATGTGAAATGTGTGTGAAATGGTCATGTGAAATTAAACCGTATTTCACATGGTATTTCACATGTTAACCATGTCAAATGATGGTGTGAAATGGATGTGAACTGGGCTGATCCTTTTCACATCATAAAAACATGTGAAATTTCTGGGGCTAGATAGACTGGGTATATGTGAAATTGGTGTGAAATTGTTTGAAAGGATGTGAAATTCAGAGTTTGATCCCGACCTGCAGCAGGCAGCTGGAACACCTAGAACATCATTCTAGTTCTGTTTAATCATAAAAAATTATTTAATAACAGTTCCACAATCTAATGTTAAAATGCATAGCATAGGATAGGAGAACAATAAAACACACTGTAGAAGTTGAGAAAATTATAAGTATGTGAAATGTTTTTCCATGGGAAAAAAACAAATTACACTACAACGATTTTGCCACTTCTGGAAATTATACTTGTTTCCTATATAAAACCACTGGTAAAGGCATAGTGTCCATGATATGATGATAATTTCTTTAGAGTTTTACATAACATAATAGGTATGCACCGGAAACGTGATGTCAATTTCTCAGTTTGGAGCTGTGTGAAAAGTCTCAAAATTTATAAACACGCTTTACAAACTGATGCAGAAATTCATAGCAACAATCATGCAGAATGTAGGAGATATTAATCAGTTATGGCTCACATTCGTAAGGGCAATTGTTCAACACAATTATTCAGAGGTGAGAGACAACATTATGAAAAGACCTAATGCCGACATCGCCGGATTGGCGAGTTCAAAATATAACCTAACGTAGCGTGTTTCTGCATCAACAACATATTCTCATTCCGATTAACCAGAACAAAAGGCTAAGTTTCTAGTTTAACAGTGCAATGAATATTTAGAATCACCGGTAACTTATTTGCACAAAGGACACTTCAAAGTGTAAGTTATAAACAAAGGTTAAATTAACGTTCGATTCACATTATAACTATGGCGTTATATCCCCGCCAAAATTCTACTATGCTCTTCAACATTCATCTTTCAATCTATCATGCGTCTTTGTCCTGCAATATGCAATGTTTAAAATCCAACATATATAAGTTACAATGCAACATTTGAAGTCGCAGAATTCAATATCACATTCGCAATTGTCCAACATGCATGCTGAATGCCATGTTTGATTCGTCGTCGTGATATCCGATTTACTTTTCGGATAATCCAACATCCATCTTTCAAAGTTCGACACTTGGTAATACACTATCTTTCGTTTGTAATCTTTGAGGTTATTAATCCAACATTCAAGTTTCAAATTTGAACTTCACGCTTCGGTGAACTGACCTTGACAGGTATTCCGCTGAAATAACGCGGGCGCCATAAACAACCGGCAACCAATTTTCCAGTGTTTTCACGATGGCTGCAAGTACAAGAAATGAGTTTTATTTAGAGGCTTCAAGAACAGTTGAGCAGGCTCTTTCCGCTCTGCAGCAACAGAGTGATCCCCTTGAAGGAGAGGGTGTAGTGCTGAGGCTTGATTATTTAGTTCGAACACTCGTGAACCAGCAAGATCCTCGAACGGATGCCATAATTCGCGACCCTCAGCGAAGTTTGCAACCAGCTTATGACTGATGCTAGTAATTAGGGTAGATGCACACGATGATGTGGAGTTTCCTCCCCGCATGTATAATCAACGTCGTGGACGGCCAGCCTTCGAGATAAGAGAGCAGCAGTTGTCCTTCCTTTTAGAGGGGGGCTTCAACGTTCCCACGATTGCCCGGCTACTTTGTGTATCGGCACGGACGATAGAGAGAAGAATGTCTAAGTTCGGCCTTTCAGTATCAGGTGAGACAGTGGTGGATCCAGGATTTTGCTAATGAGGGGTTGGTTTATTCTTTTGACAATCTATCTATGCAGAGGTCTAGTTATCACAACAAAAATTAAATCCATTGTTTTGTTGCTCAAGGGGGGTTCCATGGAACCCTTCGAACCCCACCTGGATCCGCCACTTTTAGAATTTATTGTCAAATGAATTGTCTTTATTCATTCTTGCACCAAGATGGTCACGTGACCCCAACAGAAGATTCAGCATAAAATCTTTTGGGCCCACCTCAATAACTTTGTACCTATGGGCTAGTCTATTTATTTTCATTCTTTAGAAATATTGAAATAAATAAATGGCCTGGAGCAAAAGGCAGAGTGTTGAATTTTCATGATTTTACTCAGAATGAGCCTAGTCTCCCTCGCAGCCCGTTCTTTGTGTCGGCCACACAATGCTGAACATGGGGAGGGAAGCATTGCGGGACAGACACAAAGAATGGGCTGCGAGGGAGACTAAGAATGAGTCATGATATTGTATTGGATTTGATTCACATGACCCAGTTAGTGCAAGTGACCTATTTCACTGTAAAGGACAGTACACCATTTTCACAGGTATGCATGCTCAACAAGCTCGGCGTTTATATGACCAGTCAACAAAGGCATCTTGTGTTTTTTTTTTGTATAATTTTATTTGAAATTTTACCCTAACTTGCTGTGCACGCATACATGAGCAAATGGGCTTTTCCAGAAAATATATGTACCTAACCCATGGTAGGCATTTTTTAAATGCAAAAGCCCAATATTCTCATTGCATGAGGGCTATATAATCATTAAACTTAAACATTTTTATCAGGATGAAATTGATTTTGTTAGGGTTGTTAAATTTCATCTCCCACCTCTTATCCTTATCACACAGTGTGTTTGTATGGGGTCAGGCAGATTGGATTTTCTTCTTCCTAGGATAGGAACTACATGAGGGGGGAATACTCCCAGTCAACTAATGGGGATGCTCAGCCTAAAGAGGTCAACATATTGTGTGGTAAACACTAGCCATTGCAACTGCATATGCTAAAAAATAAACATCCATTTTTGACTGTGGATAGTTATTTCAGAATAAATGTTGAATTTAAACAATAACAATAACGATCCAGCAACTGGCAGAGTCTCTTGAAGAATTTAGATTTATTGCAATTATTTTGATAGGAACTTACAGCAACATTAGTGATGATGACCTAGACAGCAGAGTTAAAGAAGCACAACGCAGTCATCCTGGTTTAGGTTTGAGAATGCTAATGGGCTATCTACGTGGCCAAGGCTTGAGAATACAATGGGACAGAGTCCGTCAATCACAGCTGAGAACCGATCCATCTGGAGTACATCAGAGATGGCGGGAATCAATTCGCCGTCGTGTATATTCTGTTCCTGGCCCACTTGCCCTTTGGCATATTGATGGAAACCACAAGCTGATCAGGTTTGTCTCTTTTCATTCCAAGAACATGCATACAAAATCTAAATACTAAGGTATCAGTCAAAGAGTAAACAATGCAATTCCAAAAGAGAACAGAGAGTTTAGAGCATAATACATGTACATGTGAGGACTCTTTATTTTAAAAATTGGATATTTTTAGGATCAGCTAAACAATAATGCCAAATCAATCATTTTTGTGGTTTAAAGGTGGCGGATTGTTGTACATGGAGGAATTGATGGCTTCTCTAGAGTACCAGTGTATCTGCATGCTTCATTCAACAACAAGGCCTCTACTGTTTTGTCTCTATTTACCGGAGCTGTGGCAGAGTTTGGGTTGCCTTCTAGAGTTTGCTCAGACAAAGGCGGTGAAAACTTGATGTTGGATGGTACATGCTAAACCACCCACTACGAGGACCAGGGCGTGGCAGTATCATTGCAGGTACAAAACAATGAACTTCCTAGGAGGCTTGGATCCTTGTGGATTCACAGTATGTTGGTTGTTGGTGATCAGTTCAAATTGAAAAATGTATTGACAACCCACAACAAACAATAGTATTTAATTATTACAAGTAATGGATAAAATTATTTTCAATATCTATTCAACAAGAGCTACAAGTTGTAGTCAATAAGTTACTGCCATATCCTAATTGTAATAGATTTGTATTAAAATTACTTGTTTAGCCCATAGGGTTTGTTGAGATGTCCAGTAGGCAGGTGTCAATGACTTGTAGTAGCATAGATGCCAATTAACACGCAAAACGTTTTTAAATTTGTCCTTCATTTAGGAAGAAGCACCCATAACCAGAGGATCGAACGATTGTGGAGGGATGTGTTTTCTGGATGCCTCTGCCTTTTCTACCAGATTTTTCAGTTCCTTGAAAGTAATTACTTCCTTGATCCTAGCAATGAAATACACTTGTGGTCCCTCCATTATATTTACCTCCCAATGATTAAAAGCATTAAAAACCTGGAGGGATGCATGGATTCACCATCCACTGAGGACTGAAAGAAATAGGATTCCCATGCAGCTCTGGACAGGTGGGATCCACTGTACACAATTTGGGCAGAGATTGTTGCAAGCCCAGGAGCCAGTATCACAGGTAGAGTATGATGGGTCCTTCCAGTTACTTTTGAAACCACCCATCCCAGAATTCCAGTAACTTTGACACCTTTCCCCTCAAATCCCAGCTACTTTTACACAATCCACCTTGGAATACCAGTTGCTTCTGAGCCACTCACCCCTGCAATTCCACAACAGGGGAATACAGATCATAAAAAGGCTATGATACTGTCAATTTTCTGTGGCATATCGTGAATAATATGAATGAGAATATGCCAAAGTTATGGATGATTTCCATTTCTTTTAAATTTATTTCATGGCCATTGTTATTATGTTTACAGCAAATGGTTAAAAAATCATGATTACAGTATATATTTCCAATATTTTTTTTTTGATGGCAAAATAATCATGCTGGAGAATTATTTCAACATAACAATTAACGTGTTGACATTGCAATGCATGCAGGAACCCATTTCTTGGACAGAGAACCTCAAGATCTCCAACATTCATAGACCTCAATGAATATCAAATCTAAAATTAACTAGTCCTGTGAAGGGGATCTCAAGAATAGAGATCTTCTGTTCATTGACAATAATGGACTCCTGAGCTGAGGTTAGCTTGCTTGTCGATGTGAACTCATAAGACCCCTATAGTCTATAAAGAGTATTTAGCTAGAAACATCATGTTGAGTCAAAATATTTGTCCTAAAATATTTGTCATAAACATCACAGTATTGTGAACCTTACCCAAATAGTTGGCTCTACATTTAGACCGGACCTACTGGTAACACAGTTTACAAGATGTTTTTTTCTGCACCAGAAATGAAGTCATTGCTGTGCAAATTGAATTTTGGTATACTATGTGGCACTAGCTCCCATGCTGTTATTCATCTTTCCAGGAAGACATAGATCAATATGGCATAGACTGGGATGGACCAGTGAGATCAGATGACAATGCAGTTACTGTCCCTGATACTGAATGTCTACTGGATGCTAACAACTTGCTAATGTTGCAGCAATTGATTGACTGTAACATGGATGATGGAAACTATGGTATTGTACTGTTTAACACACCATAGCCGAAGTTACAAGACTGTCTCAACTTCAGGGGTCACGTGATCCTTGATTTGAACAAACAACAAAAACCAAGTCCATGTGCCATACAAATGAAAGCCAAACTATTTCACCAGAAATCTGCCAAAGGGTATACAATACATGCAAGTATTACCTAAATACAACAATTTAGCAAATTTGAATAGTAATTAAAATAGCTATTGTTTAAGTCTCAGATGTTTTAGGGACCATTCATAATGCATAAAGTATGAGTGGTTCAGACCCAAAGTATGCAAATTCCATTTGAGCCATCCCCTATTCTCACTTGGTCCCAACAGTGCTTATTGTAAGCTAACAACTCGTTAGCATACTTTGTCAGTTTGAGATATTGGGATGAAGATGGTGTCCCTGGAAGAGGGCTGCCATTATGGTTGCATTGTGTTCATCCCTAGAGGCCTGATGGGGCCGGAAGTCAGGTCTTTCGCCCACCCACCCTCGCTCGTTTTGCAGTTGCCATCTTGAGCTCTGTCAGGTCTCCTACCCATAACTTATATACAGCACAATGGGACCAAGTGAGAATATATTATAACTATTTGTAAATAAATTGAGTTTGTCTTTTATACATTCCAATAATCAATGATAGATCCTTTTGATTTTTCTTATTTCAATGTCTCAGAATCTGCTCTATTTCATCATACTTGCTTTGAACTGTAACTATATGAATTAAATATTTCAAGAGAATATAGAAATCCGCGATGATCATTTTGTCATTATTACACACACCACAACATTCAAAGTGTAAGGTTTGGGTAACGTTTCTGAGAGAGAGATTGTAGCAAAATGTCTGGATGTTTTTACTTAAGCTGTTTTCAGATAACAAACTGACTTACGCTGTCAACATTGCTTCTGTAAAACTTAGTAAAACTTAAGAGCCAATCAAATTCTTGCTCTTCCTGTTCCATTGCAGCTGGCTTCAAAGGGAAGATAGATAACTGCAATCGGCAAATTGCAATCGTCTAGTACGATTGGTCTGCAGCCAGGTTGACTGCAGAATAACCAAAGTGAAAAAGACAGACAAAAAAGTCTGCATGTTATCTAAAACTGTGTTTGTTTTCAGAAAAGTTAGTAATAGTTTAAAAAATTCTCCCAGAAAGGGGGAATCGTCCCCAATGACCCAGTGAACCTTTGCACTTCCTAGGCTGAATAACTCACTAACTGCCTTTAATGGCAATGATAACTAAAATTTCCCAAAGCCTTGTGAACCATTCTCTATTGAGCAAACACAGGACCGCTTGAAGCTCTCGTATGACTTGTGTACAAGAGGAAGAGAAATAGTGTTGAAGCACGTGTCTGCCTCCAGCATCGTTCTGTCCTCTGCTGGGTTGATCTGAAAAGCTATCTTAAGCTCATCATCCTCACAAAGGACTGAACCACCTGTCATAAACATCACAACACCTATAAAAATAAACAAATATCAAAATATTTAGAAGATGATGCCAACTAAAAGGACAAGATGATCATCACCATTCCAAATTACACAGTGCCATCACTCAAACCATCTGTGCCCATCACCCCATTGCCTAGTGAAGTCAACTGAATGTCTGTCATGATATGATTCCAGTTGACTTGATTTCTGTGGTGATATGATTCCACTTGACTGCACGTGGTAAAACAAGGTATGAATGGTTTGAGAACTAGCTAAAAAAAAACTTAATCACAGTTTTGAAAAGATGCAGCATGCAACAAAGAATAGTCTAGTTTCGAATTCTCTGCTCTACCACTGAATAGGCTTTGAGGGTGCATAAATTATTTCAAGTTGAAAACTTGTGAATAGTAACGAGTCTATTGTCTCATTCAAGCATCATCAGTTTCTTATTTGCAACTTTTCCTACTTCAATTTGATGTCTATTCAGCGTTAGAGCACAGAATTTGAAACTGGGCTACTTGACTATCAATGGATCTCTAGGTACCATCCTTAATAATTACTGTGTCTCATGGAAGAGGGTTTGAAAAGTGCACATTCCACTTTCAGAAATTCCAAATGGCAATGGAATTGCTCAAGAATTCTTGAAAAAAATTCCTATATTTACCTATTAGCCAGGTATATTCTTGGATAAATTGAAGAAACCACTCATGAGCCCTTGTTTTCTCCGCGGTGTCTAGCTTTTCCTTAGGATCTAGGATCATCTTCTTCATCAGGAAATCAGTATCAATGTTTATTTCTGATGGTGTTGGGAATAGGACTTTTCTGAGGCTTGGTTTTGACCGGGCAAGGCTGCCTAAACTTATGCAGTTCATTCCATCAATAATTGCATCGAGGGCTTTGGTCCTGGAGACAAGGACCTCGCCTACTACAATGCAGTGTATCCCCAATGGTTTATTAGCATCCGTCAGAGGCAAGTCTGAGAAGCCATGTCTCACCATTAGTTCTTCTAGCTTGTCTCTCTCCCTATCAGACAAATCTTTTGTACTGCCATTTGTCAACTGTAAACAAATATTGTACACTATCATGTCACGTGATAACATACGCACACTTGTTGTGTTGATTTTTTGAAGTTTGCCAGGCTTCATAACCAGTCTTCTCCATTATTGAAGACCTCTTAAATTGTTTTGGTAAAAAAAATTCTGTATTTACAGCCATTCTCAGTTACATGCAGTCGCCGGGAAAACAGCTTGCAAGCATAAACTCTTTTTTTGTCAAAGTTTCCATGGCAATGCACATGCTTTTGCCGCTCAGACAAGACAGAAAACAAGTTTTCGATGGCAAGCTTTTTTCCCGCCAACTGCGTGTAACTGAGAATGGCTGTAAAGCAACATGGTTACCTAGAAAACATGAAAATATTTATTGTCACAAAATAGAAAAATATTGCCTTGAATCAAAAGAGTTAACTTAAGGGAGCAGTACAGAAAATTTAATTAAAAATTAATTTTAACAACTCTGGATGTGATATAGTGAATCTCCTTCTTTTATCAAGCCTGTTTCAATATGACCAAAATGGAATTTGTGAAAAATTTGTTGCAGTAGCACACTCTCAGATGGCAAATTTAGTATGAAAAATGATTGAGGTAAACCGATTTCAGTCAAATGAGTCAGATCTCCTTATGCAAGTTGTAATTAAAATCTGTTAAAAGCTTTGCAATCCTACATTGACATGACTTCAAATTTTCACCATATCAAATTAGTATATATAATAGGACTCCATGCTGTCCAATTAAGAAAAAATTGGAAGATTCAGAGGAACTCCAAAATTGGACGAGGCCGCAGGCCGAGTCCAATTTGGAGTTCCGAGGAATCATCCATTTTTTTCTTAATTGGACAAGCATAGAGTCCTGTTATTTATTATTATATAACATCAATGTTCAAACCCAAGCTGTCCAATTTTAGCGTGAACTGTCCAATTAGAGCGCGCGCGATCCAATTAAAAAATAATTGGACGATTCAAGAAAATCGATCTGCCGGCACAATGGGATTTCGAGCTGGCTATATAATTATCTATATTATAACATTTTAAGGCTCCGAGCTGGAAAGCCTGTCCAGCTAACTACACCTCACCTTGGATGTGATACAAACCACATCCAAGGTGCTTTTAAATCAGTACCTCAAAACACTATAAGGGGCTATAAGTATTTTACTATAAGTAAATGGACTTTGCTTGAAGTAAATCTGTGGCAGCGGTTAAAAGATCATATTTAGGAAGTCAAAGATTCACTTAAAAACATTCACTTTCTTTGTAAAAGTTTTTTGGAAACATATCCAAATTGCATTCTAAAAGTTTAATCATGGTTTAATCATGCACCCAAATATCACCATGCAGTTTTCCTTGGACAAAAAAAAGCTGTTTTCAAGTGTGTGAGCCAAGAGAAAAACAACAAACTGATGTCGCTGTTTTGGGTTTTCAGTAACAATCGAAGTTAACAATCTGTTTTGCCATCCACTCGAACAACCTTCAAATACAGCATGAGTTAATTTATTCATGGATAATGAACTAGTTATTTATAATTGTCATAATTGGCGATGTTAAAATTTAGGTGTTTTAGGTGACCATGTCCTTTAAAATGAAAACCACTAACTGTGTAAGCCCACCATAATCTAATCACAATCTCATCATTAAAGCCATAGTATGATATACCTTTTCCTCAATGATTGTCTTCAGCTCAACATCTGGTAGATCCTTCACTTCTGCCAGCGGTTCAGAATCCCCAACTGAGCCAGTCATAAGGTATTTTGCGATGGCTGGGGCTAGTCCTGGAAGACCTGGACCACCATGCAATACACTGTGTGCAAGTAGCTTTCCAACCATGAGAAAACACCCACTTGTTATAGCAGTCATATTGCAAAGTGGTATATAATGCCCCCTTTCCCCAATGAACAATGAAAAACCTGCCAGGTTGTCAACCAAGAACAGGTTCTCAATGTTGATTTGGAAATATTCCCTTGAGGGACCACCAGCATCTGCTGCTAGTTCGCCAGTAAACTGAATATTAGGTGACTTCCGAATGTCAGTATTTGGATTCTTATAAATCCTCATAAGTTGTTGTAGTTTGGATGGATACATTCGGGTATATTGAATGTACTCTGTCCCACGCTTCTTTGTGATGTCTCGGAACCCTTCCATTATGTCCAAAGGGCTCTCGTCTTCTTTACTAGCGCTAGCACTGTGATCTAAAGAAAAGCAAAACCCAAATATTTTAGCATTTTCACTTGTGTTCAATCTGCATGGCAAGTACAAGCCCATCTTATGTATCCATGTTCTTGTTTCTCCGCTTCACTACATTCTTGTTACATTTTGCAGGCTACTTCTGGTAATACACTCATACAGTTTTTAGAAATAGAAATACTATAGACCACAACCATGTGCCAATTTGCTTACAGCAAGCCCAAAGTTTGGTAGCCAGTTATCTCGCGTACATAAGCTATTCACAGGATCAGCTTATAATATCTGATAATGGACTACTGCAATATTGTCTAAGTTATAGATACGTACAGGTGCCAGGCACCTCCCATGCCACACGCCACATACACACTTATGTTACAAATATCTACCATGGCAAGAGCCTGCAACAGTGAAAGTGTATTGATGGCACTTCCTACTCTTGTAGCAGGTAGGGTAGTCCTCATATTTTTATTATTATGGCTTTCATCAAATACTTCACTTTCATCACTTACCAAACACAGACTGATCTAAGTCACTGTCATCATCCAAGATAATATCAATTGCTTTTGTGAGGTCATTGTCAGCTGAAGTGAGTGCTTTGGTGAGCCTTTCATGTGTTACCATCTCTGCTGGAAACATTTTCTTTAAGGTATCCAGATTTTCACTTGCTGTGTCTATAATGAAACCATCACAAAACAAATTTTTATAATTACTAATGTCAGGCTAAAGAGGGAGCTAACACACTAGTCTGCAAGCTTTGAAAAAAGGCCCCTTTAGAGAAATATGTGGTCTACCTGTGTAGAGACTGGGACTAGCCCGGTCAAACCCCATTTGTAGTTGTTTTTAGCCGTTCATCATTCCGTTTGTTATGCTCAAATACTAAATCATCCATTAACAAGGAAATGGATGAACTCTTATCTACCTTTTTTCAGCATTCTCGTAAATTTAACAAAGAACAAATACAGTGTACAATCAAACAAAGAAAAAGAAAAAATACAAAGCCATTATTCTTATTTTTAACTCATGGATGTCTGAAGGACAGGAACAAGTTTTACTTAGGGGGCAAAAATGGCATTGTTAGCACGGCCAAAAGGATCTGGAAACTAGATTATGGCTGCGCCCACAATCTCTTACCACAGGAATCCCATCAAGACCTGTGATGACAAGCCATAGACTAGGCTAGCCAAAAGGCCACCAAGTGTTCTTACCACTGTATGCATTGCTACACGACCTCAAAATTCAAAGCTGCGATGGGCGATTGGCGATTTTTAGCTGTCAATCAAACCAAAACGCTGGATTCGGCTGCTTTACTGGATTGATATTGATTGCAAAATCAACCAAAATGGTTTTTAAGCTATCCTTTTGCTTCCCTTGCCTAGAATGTTTAACTCTCTGTTCAAGAAAATTGACATTAAAATTTTCTTGCGTAAAATCGCCAATCGCAACAGTGAATTTTGAAGGTCGCGTAGCAATGCATACAGTGGTAATATTGAATTCAAGATAATAATTTATGTACATCACTGATTATGAGTTTTAAGTGTTGATTGCTCACTTCCAAAAGTTTGCCATTGCGGTGCTTTGATTTTTTCTAAGTGTGATTCTTTCTAAAAAAAACTGTTTTCTTCAGGCCACTGAGATCATTTTTGATCAGATTTTTATTTTTTTAAAGGGTCATTGTCACAGTACTTACCTCCCTTCCCACTACCGGAACTACAGCTTGGCCTTTCATAAATCAGCTGCACATCAGCTGTACCTTTTCCATCTGTTAAAATAATTATTAAAATAATTATTGCCTTGCATACAATGAAATCCAATGCAGTAAGACATATCCCCTCCCCCCCCCCCCCCCCCCCCCCCCCCCCCCACACATGGAAAAGTGAAGTGACCCACCCTGCCTCTGTAATTTCCAAAGAAAAATACAGTAAAGGTATTTGTATGGTAAAATAAGGTAAATTGAGATCATTTCTGATCAGATTTTTATCACAGTACTTACCTCCCTTCCCACTACCGGAACTGCAGCTTGACCCTTCATAAGTCAGCTGCACATCAGCTGTAACTTTCTCATCTGTCAAAATAATTATCAAAAAATTATTGCCTTGCATACAATGACATCCAATGTTTGACATTGGTAGTAAAACATATCCCCCCCCCCCCCCCCCACACACACACATGCACAGAAAAGTGACCCAAGGCCTCAACTCTCTGTAATGTCCAAAGAAAAATACAGTACTTGTATTCGTATGGCAAAAATAAGGTAAATTGACCCCACCCTGTGATCAAGGTGTTGCACCCCCTTGCCCTCAACACAACTTTGACAAAATTAGGTTCTCTGACTGTGTTCCCTTCTTGAGCTTATTCTAATGTGGATGGTTGTCATAGTTATAGTTATCTGTAGTAGTGGGAAGTTATAGTTATAGCCAATCAGAAACGTTTGCCAACAAACACTAAGGAATTACAAGATAAGTACATACCATCTTCTGCATTGTTGACACCTGTTAAGAGTGTCTGGCTGTAGCTGAGGAGGAAAAGATGGAGTTTTTCAGGCTTTAAAAATTTGAGGACTTTCAGCTTTTTCAAGGAATTCGAGAAAATGTAATTACATTTCATTTGTAATGCAAAATGTGGATTATGAGTATCCAACGTTTCAAAGAAAATATGGAGAAATATTCCCATGATGTTTAATGACTTGTTAGGTAAAAAAATTCCATGACTTTTTGGCATTTCAACTTTCCAGGTTTCAAGGACCTGTGGGAACCCTGTTTTCAGGGTAAATTACTTGATTTGTTTGGCATAAATACAGCAATATCAAGAATTTTGAAGTCCTGGGATTGAAATAATATATACAACCAACAATCGTCCACACCCACTAGCTAAACACAATTTTCCACATGCATGAGAACCATGCAAAAGAATAACATTCTTACCAGGGCTGCTTTGGTTGGCTGCTATTTCCATCCATTTCAGCACACCTCTTAAAATAATAAACAATCAAAATAATAATAATATGAGAAATACTGCTCAAGAAAAAGGGCACTACCATTGGGGACTACTTTACATAAAAATTTACAGAGACTTGATATTAGTACAATAATCAAGCAAGAACTGTCAGTGATGGTGAGAAATAAGCTAGGGAAAATAATGCCTCACCTTTCTGTGGTCAATGATGTAGTGCATCCCAAATGATTCACTACATGTAATACATTTCACAGATGGACCATCATCCTACGTAAGAAAAAGGCAATAAGAAATGACAACAATCGAGGTAAGCACTGTCTAAGAACCTGTTTGGAACAAAGCTTCAACAACAGACTTCATTTGTTGGATAGAGTTTAGCTCATATATACTTATTCTGAACAGCTTTTACCCTAGTGCTTTGTCATTACCAATGTACTGGTAAATGTACACTGGGATTGGCAAGATTAACAATATATCCTAAATGCATGTATATGACCTCTTAGCATTACAGGACATAGTTGAGTATCAAACAACGTGCTACAATAAGACAACTTAGTCCGTAATTACCTCTGTTGAAGCTCCATGATTATCAAATTGCTCCTCCAGGACAATATCTCGCTGAAGAGGCATCAAGTAACACGGTGCCTGCTGCACGATGTCCTTTATACGGCGAGGTATGTAAGGAGGGGTGACAGGGTGGAAACCCTGATTTACACCACCCCTTTCATACAGCATCACCTCGTATCCCCCAGCAGCTTGAAGAGCAGGGTATGTCTCAATCACTTTTCTGTGAAAGTGTGCAGAATCACCCTCTTGATTGAAGGTGATTGAGGCTGGTCCAAGGCCATTGTTTGACAACAGAGCCCTTTCGCTCATTGACGATGGGGGTTTGCTCCTCCCTCTTTGTGCCAGACACACAAATTTGATTGTTGTAGAGGCCATCTTGTTGGCTCCACCAGTAAACTTTCTACCTTTTGGTTTAGGTGGTGCTAATAAATACTGTGCTGATGACTTGGGCCTGAATGTACAGTTAAACTCTGCCATTGCAGAACCCTGTCTGTTGGGCTCTCGTTGTGCACTAGAACCACCTGGTTCACTAGGACCACCTGGTTCACAAGAAACAAATAGGTTACAAATACCTAGTGCAGAGCTAGAGACTACTAGGGCCTATGACCTGTCACATAACCATGACTGTCTGATGTGCTACAATGTAACATATTCATTATCACCAAACTCCCCTACCAAGGTATGCTTGACAATAGCCATTTAGGATCTACAATACTATCACAAGCAAAGGATCCACAAAAATGATGAGATGATAGCAAGTCTGACATAGTACCAACTATTAGATCCAGATACAAAGAAATGCTTAAAGTCATAAATTCATATTTTTGTCATCTTTTAAACATGCAAAACATGAGCCCCTGTGTGCTTTACGGATATGCCAGATCTGTTAAGCATGACCAAGGATGTCTTGACACAAAATATCTGGATATTTTGAAGAATATCATTTTTGGGGTTGATATAATATATGGGTTTCTAGGGAGGCTGTCACGATATGCGCATGCTCCAGGAACGATCACTAAGCAAAACTATTTAGACCATCCTATCAGAAAACTATTGAAGAATATGTAAAATGTAAACATTTAGTCGGATGGATCGAGAAATGGTGACATTCAAACAGATTGTTGTGCTTTTCAGCTTTCGCTGGCCATCATTACAGGATGATACTTCTTTGTTTGGAGATGCGCAGAGCAGTTGCGTGAGAACCAACACTGCCTAGTGGAATTGTTTCATTTTAAACTTAGGTGAAAGCCTACTTACTCCAACCGTACCCTAAATTCAGCGGTTTCACTCATGATTAATATATTATATATTACACGAGTCTAGTGTGAGTCTGTTTTGAATCATTATGGAGGCTAGTTCTTAAATTTCAGATGCCAATACTTCAGATTCTGCCGTGGAAATCCTTGAAACTAAGAGTTTCATTGATTTTGGGTGACATTACAGTCAAATTTGTGAGATATTTAGAAACGAAATCAGGAATTCCCGGAAAGATATTTAGCCGATTTGTGTCACAGCCGGCCCCGGTTTATACAGGCTCTAGATTATCACAACTTACATTTTAGGACTCGAAATAATGACCGTAATCATCGCCAATCTTTGCGTTCGAATTGTTTTCTGTAAATATCAGTTGTGAGGAGAACAGATCGCTAGATATTTGGGTTTTCTGTAGGTAAATATGCCCTAAATATGTTGTCCAGGAAAAGATGGCGCCGCCTCGGGACCCGGACAGTCACATCGAAATTACGATTCACGTGTTCCCGTCTTCAACTTTGGCGTAGTTTATCTAATATACCTCAACTGGAACTTACATACTCACCTTCATTTGCTAGCAAAAGCAGCTGCTGTGCAACCCTCCTTAAAGTATCCCCTTGATTTCTTTGTGCCATCTCGCGGACATGCAACTCACAAACTCAAAGCACGAATGAAAGACGGCGGGAAAGAAGCACATGGTTTCGGATTTCAAACTGGTTTGACCGGTTGTTTATGGCGCCCGCGTTCAGCGGAATACCTGTCAAGGTCAGTTCACCGAAGCGTGAAGTTCAAATTTGAAACTTGAATGTTGGATTAATAACCTCAAAGATTACAAACGAAAGATAGTGTATTACCAAAAGTGTCGAACTTTGAAAGATGGATGTTGGATTATCCGAAAAGTAAATCGGATATCACGACGACGAATCAAACATGGCATTCAGCATGCATGTTGGACAATTGCGAATGTGATATTGAATTCTGCGACTTCAAATGTTGCATTGTAACTTATATGTGTTGGATTTTAAACATTGCATATTGCAGGACAAAGACGCATGATAGATTGAAAGATGAATGTTGAAGAGCATGGTAGAATTTTGGCGGGGATATAACGCCATAACGCCGCGGCCGCCGACGCGTGGCTCGTGCAAGTACGAAAGGACCGCGATCGATACACTTCAAATGAATACAAATGAGGTGAAATAAACTGCTTCAGTTTTCAACGAACTGACTTCTTCAAGTTAATAGCTTCTTATTTTATAAGTACTCTTCGTATTTATATACACGGCCGAAGTATAATAAGCGCTGAAGTGATAAGATTGCATCACGAACTTGTGGACTCACCTTTCTCTATACCGGAAGCATTGCCTCAGCTTTTCTTTGGTAGTACAATCAGGAAAACACAAGACGAAATCACGTATCTAGACGATGATCAACTTTGTGTGTCAGGGAATGAAGTTTGCCAGAAATATAGTACTGCCATTTTGAGAAACTTCGATGATGCTGTGTGTAGGATGTTCGTTATTGAAATACGATCCTAAAATGAATTCGGCGGCCTTTTATACTAGCCAATTAGATGCGAGATTGACCAGCCCAGGTCCCGCTCGGACATTTCACTCAATCGAAAATAGTCAGCACACAATATTCTATTTTTGAAATAGCACAAACAAAAAAGATTTAGCCTTTCTGTGATTTATCATTTCTGTGATTTATCATGGAGTTATTATGCACTCCATGGATTTATATAATACTTTTTCTTTACACTCATGCAAAGTCCCTTAGTTTTACTTAGCTATTGCAGCTAAACACATTCAACAAAGTTTTCATCAGACAATGTATTTAAGATCGAGGTAATTGAAATTTAGCAAAAAAAATGTTTTTTTTTAGGAATAATTCGAGAAGCAGTGAATGTTCAAGTTTTGTTCTTTTTTCTAGAAAAAAATTCACAGCAATTTCACATGATGATTATCATTTCACATTAATTTCACATAATGTGAAATAAGATTTCTCTTGAGAAAAATATTTCACATGCATTTCACATGATTCGCCATTTCACATCATCAGTTTCACATGATTGATTTCACATGTTTTGTGTTTCACAGTAAGTTCACATCATTTTTCACATGGTTCCTTCCAGTAGTGATACCAGTCGCAAAATCCACTCCGATCTTCTTAGTAAGCTGCGTATCTACTGATTCCAGAAATCTCGCAATGTCTGTTCAAGATATGTCTTTTGAGTTTAGTGTGATCGACAAGAACACCCCACGTGTGCTGGACTGCCCCTCTTGGTACGTAGAGCGCCATACTGTAATTCCTTTTAGCAGAAAGGCTAAAAGTCTTTTCTGTCTACCAGAGTCTCCAAGCTTCACTCGTTTACAAACAAAACACAGAATTTACTGATCGACGAGCGATATCGCGCTTCTTCGCTCCTCACGCCCTATCGCGGCGTCTTGGCTTAGTAGCGTGTCAGTAAACGAGTGAGCTGCTGTTCGAGCCACTGTTACCCAGAGTAGACCACTGCCCAAGTCACATTTGTTAACAGTTTGCTCCTATTTTGACTTGGAGTACGTGTCAGACGATAATTAGAGTATAAATTGGCTTTTATTAAGGATAGGAAAATGTCTATTTTCCTTAGGTCGAGTATTTAATTGTCAGTACTTCACGCCATTGGGCAATTCCAGAAAATAAAGGTACCCCCCCCCCCCCCCCCCCCCCCCACGGGCGGCATTTGGAAATTCCGAAAGCTCGGAATTCTGATTGCAAGGGGGGTTTTCGGAGCTGGATTTCTTGTCACAAGGGGGGGGGGGTCTGGTCTGACCCAACTTCTGAAGGAGTTCGCGTGTTTTTTTAGCTAAAATAGCGTTTTTCAGAAAGAAAATAACGTCATTTCACGCGCGAAAAAACAGTCTTCGCCGCCATTCGATTGATAGAGAATGCTTGCCAGTTCGTACTTGTCCCCTCTAAGACAGAATCTCCATAATTTTCTACTGATTTCGACTGTTAGTTCAATCACGCAGCAGGTTCAACTTTGTACAATCACACATTGAAATTAATATAAAGGATGTTGGCGATACGGGATAAGTTGAGCTTGCATGGACGCGCAACTTTCACCAAAACCCGCCGCAACTTTCCCTAACATATCTAATGAAATCCCGGAACAACACGGTATAGTTTAATAAACGTTTCTCAAAAATGGTACATGTAATATGCATGTTGAATAACATGTTCTTCTTTTACTCCTTTTTAGAGTTTCTATATGGGTTTTTGCCCCTATAATTCAAATCTTACAAAATAGTCAGTTAGCTACTAGTTAAACACGCTAAAAAAATAGAGCTCATATTCAGTAGATGTTGTGAATGCCGGTGGTATTTTTTCTTCAAAATCAAACTATCATGCTCTGTATTAATATTCTGAAACAAGATTATGCGCTTTTTGTGTTTTCTTTACTTTGCAAATTTAATAAATTCCCGCAACAGCCCCCGCAACTTTTGCCTTTTTCTCCGCACGTTTCCCTCTCGCAAATTTTTACTTTTTCTCGCAATAATAAACAAGGTGGTGTTTATTTGGATTCCGGAGGTGAGGGGGGGGGGGGGGGGGGGGGGGGGGGGGGGGGTTAAAAGTTGAAATTTCTGAAGGGGAGGGGGTTTAAGCTACCCGGAATTCTATATGCACGGGGGGGTAAACCATTTTGGAAATTCTGGATGCATGGGGGGGTCAAAAACTAGTGCCGCCCGTGGGGGGTACCTTTATTTTCTGGAATTGCCCATTTTCATGTGATATATATGAGCAGAGGTAGTACTTTTGCGAAGTTGATAAACGCAAGAAAACTGTATTACAATGCCGAAAGTAGACTCCGTTCGCGGGAACATTATAAGAAGAAAACTAAAATACTTGGAATGTTCCCTACCCTCCAGCTGTCAATATTTAGTATATAGTGGTTTCAATAAAGTTTGTCACCCCAAAGACTTAAGCCTACAAGCTGTCGGCGCCAAGCATTGTGGGTCATTCGTGCTTTGAATAACAAATGTTCTCCATCAGTCAAAAATGCCGCGCGCGATGAGCGAAGTCGACCTTAGACTTAGCGTTGTTTCCGAATTGGAGTGAGAGAATTGCACCGGCATCTAAAAAAGTGAATGCTTTTAAGAGCGAATGTCTGATAAAAATTTCAGCCAAAGCTCAGCAAAATTTGACACTCACGGTCACAACCCAAAATCTAATTTCCCTCAAAATTGTTTGGATGATACAATTACCATTCTGTGTTTATTTTGCTCAAAGAGTTCGCTTCTCAAAGAAATGAAATAAAGACACTTATAATAATTGTACTTCGTTCCAATCGAGTGCTCAATTGAAATTTTATTTCGGGCGCCTAGAAAGCTTTCTGAAGTATCACTACTAATTATTAAAAGCGCGTCTTTTGAATTTGTACGCGAGCGTTCCGATAATTTACTTTCATTATACCTTCGAAGGTGTAGGATGACTAGCAAAAAAGGACAGAATAGAAATATTTCTTTCTTTAGATATTTGTTCTACAGAATATTCCAGCGGAGTTTCAGTAGTTCGGTTCTCATGCAATCAGCTCACAAAATACCCCGTCAGTATTTGAGTTCCTTCTTGAAAAAGGAAAAGCGTGAAAAGTAAAATGGACAGCTTAATATTGTACGCAGTACTGTCTGAATAAAGTTATTGCGCCCTCCAATTTGAGATTTGAAGTGCACCATCTAAAAATCGCGCTGTTCCCAACACGCGCGTAAATCGAATTGAATTTTGATTAGCACGTGAGACAACAAATGACTCTTAAGGCTTGGCGCCGACAGCTTGAGGCTTTAGTCTTTTGGGTGACAAACTTTATTGAAACCACTATATACTATACACAGGGAGCTTACCTTTACAGTTTAAATCAAGAAAAATAATAAAAATATTTCCATTTTTCCGCTGAATAAAGCGAAAGGAAATCTATTTTCTTAGTGCCCTGTGTTCGGGTCTTTTCTGATTGGCTAATTATGCTTTGCCCAGACTCGCCCACTAGGGCCTCATTACCACGAAATGGCTTCCGTAAAAAAAAAAAACTTTTAACCATTTTTCGCGCAACTCATTTTGAGGATTTTGCAACTTGTGTAAAAGCCTAGTTGTTTGCGTGTCTGGTTTGGTCTGGCGCTATTGAAATGCTATAAGTACGAGAAGTGATAAAGTAATGGTATTTTCCCGCTATATCATAAAAGTATTAAAGCACACTTTTCTATGACTTTATCGGCGCAAATAGAGCGCGCGCTATTTTCATCTGCATATTAATTAGCGCATCGTGAAAGTTTATCGGAATCGCCCAATCAATCGGTGTTAGCTGCATACTGGCGTGCATGATGCTTTGCGGCCCCTATAGTTTAAATTTCCAGCGTCTTCTGTGTTCCGTTGTCAGTTATCGGCGTAAAGGGTGGTCAAGCCTGGTTTTTTGCTAAGCCTCCCAACCGACACCAGCTCCTATCTATAATGGAGGATTCTTTACCTGCTCCCGTCGCTCCTAATTCCAGCCGTGACTTGTCCTGCTGCTCTCCAGACGTTTACAGGTTGAGGTAACTATAGTCTTAGTTATTTCACGTTCAATATATTTGCGTTGTTAACTCGTTGTTAACTCGGCTAGTTGGCCTAGAAAAAATATGCCTTTTCTGGAATACCGCTCGTAGGCGAAGAACTATTTCTCTGGATTCCGCTAGTTGGCGAAGAATACATTTTGCTCTATTTTGAATACCGCTCGTAGGCGAAGATCTATATCTCATTGGATACCGCTAGTTGGCGATGAGTATATCATTTGTTATTTGGATACCGCTCGTAGGTGAAAATCTAGCTATCTCTGAATCGCGCATGTTAGCGAAGAGTATTTGGATGCATCTACGGATACCGCTCGTAGGCGAAGATCTATGTCTGAATTCCGCATGTTTGCGAAGAGTAATTTGGTACCGCTCGTAGGCGAAGGTCTATATATATCTCTGAATACCGCAATTGGCGAAGAATACAGTTCGGATATCTATGGATACCGCTCGGCGAAGGCACATTCCTGCTATATTATGCATACCGCTGGTTGGCGAAGAGTACACTACTGGCAAAAAGAAACGAGACAGAATTTCGCCGAATTTCGGACATTGTTTAGACGAATTTTCGCGCGAAAATTCGGCGAAAATTCGGTAGACCTTTTACTCGATTAACAGCGAATTTTCGCTTGGCGAAAATTCGCTTCCCGAATTTTCGGACGAAGACTTTGGAGAATAAATGTACGTTTTACAAAGCTCTTTAAATAAATTTTCCAAGTCGATGTTGACCACGCGACGCCACTACGCACTTTGGTAAATGAATATTTGATCTACGCACTTTCGTGACAATGTCAAGACATGGTAATGCAGCTCACAATCAAAAACTTTCTCTTGACTGTGGGCAAAAAGAAAAACACTACAGACAACACAAATGGAGAGCTGACATTTTTAGAAGAGAGAACTTGGTCTTTATACCGCGGAAATGTTTAAACGGCTTGGGAGAAAAAGCAAACAAACTCACATGAACACGAGGTCACGCACTCATCTCCGCAACGCCCGGAAAAGGTAGGGTTGACTTGAGTTTTAAAATCTTCCTTCTGATTCTTTGATATTATCTTTGCAAATGCTACTTTGGATTTCCCTTGCAGGAATTAGCAATTTTAAAACAATCATAACTAGTAGTTTGACGCGCTCCGTGTTGAATGTGGTTGCGTTTGTCGATCGAACAAGTGAAAGTCACGCTAATTACTAATTCAGAATGCAAAAATTTCTCACTTTCTTTTGTTTTCTTCTTTTGTCGCTCTTTCCTTCCTAGGGAACCTTTTGTTTATAACGACTACAAGTAATTTATATCAAGCTTACAAAACCTATAAAAATTCACGAGTGAATTCTTCTCGATTACTGTAGCAAACTAATTTTAAATTGCAGAGAAGTTGAGCGTCGTCTAGCCGATGTTTTTCCCAAGCTTAATTAATTAATTAAACTTTTCAAGACAAATAACTGTGTAATTATAATCTTCAATAAAAGTAGAAACACAAGACAGTAAAAAGGCATGTGTGTATTTAGCGGCCTAACATCGCGAGGACGTTGTGCGCTGGAGAAAACAAAGTGCCATCATAGCGCTGTACATTTTCTACACCTCTCTTACGGCTCGTGAAGTACCTTTCAAAACGAAAATTCGGTGAACGAAAATTCGGCAAGCGATAATTCGCTTCATAACCTTGACGAGCGCTCCGAAATATCGTTTCTTCAGGACAATAGGCCATCCGAAATTTCGCCGATATTTCGGCTGCTGCAAATTTTCGGCAATTTTCGCCAAACTTCGGCAAATTTAGCCGAAATTCGGCGAAATTCTGTCTCGTTTCTTTTTGCCAGTAGTGTATATTGACGCTACATTATGGATACTACTGACTGCTCGTAGGCGAAGATCTGTGTTTCTGGTTCCGCTAGTTAGCTAGCGATGCATTCATCCTATTTTGAAGCCGCTTGTAGGCTAAGTTTGTTTGCAGCGTTTTTCCTATGTGTACATTTCTACTGACACTTTACGTAGAGTGGAATAGAAAGAATAAAGTTATTGATTGATACGCTATCGTCTATGAGCTATACGCTCGTCATAATGCGTTTGTTTCACTGCATCACTTGTCTATTACTAGTTGTCATTTGAAATTATATCGCACTTAAGAAAAGTTTCCAGTTCATCGGCGAGGGCTCGGTTGTTTTATTGCTTCACACACTGTTGTTTATCTAGCTGTTTGATGTCTGCTCGTTAGCCTAGTAGTCTTTCGTACAGTTTTAACCCTATTACGTACATATTTCCAGCCTGTTTATTTTATTTCGTGGCTCTTTGAACATACTGGTCTTTGGTCTATAGAGTTGTTATCACAAGTCTCATCGAGGTCCGCCTTTGTCGTGTGTCAGAGCTGATATAGTTTTGAACACGTTCTTTTTTAAAGTGCAATATTCTGAAGTAGGTATATTTTGGAAGAAATACAAAATCACGAACGATTTCTTTACCAATCGATATGGTTTTGGTACGAAACAAACTTTTATTTCAGATACCGCAGATTTTTTTATTGAATTGGTAAAGCATAAGATAACAGTTAATATTTCATTGCCATCTACATATAAGTAATGATAAATTTAAAAATCCCGCTAGATTCTAAGATTTTGGGTTCAAATGATTTTACTCAGAGTTTACCAAATTAGTCGGTTGGAAATTTCCATCCACCAGATCACAGTCGGGTCGAGTTTGGAGGTTTTTGCTGAGATTTTACCAAATTAGTCGGTTGGAAATTTCCACCCAACAGATCACAGTCTGGTCGAGTTTAAAGGCTTTCGCAAATATTTTACCAAATTAGTCGGTTGGAAATTTCCATCCGCCAGATCACAGTCTGGTCGAGTTTGGAGGTTTTTGGTGAGATTTTACCAAATTAGTCGGTTGGAAATTTCCATCCGCCAGATCAGAGTCTGGTCGAGTTTGGAGGTTTTTGGTGAGATTTTACCAAATTAGTCGGTTGGAAATTTCCATCCGTCAGATCACAGTCTGGTCGAGTTTGGAGGTTTTTGGTGAGATTTTACCAAATTAGTCGGTTGGAAATTTCCATCCACCAGACCAAGGTCTGGTCGAGTTTTGAGGTTTTTGGACAGATTTTACCAAATTAGTCGGTTGGAAATTTCCATCCACCAGATCAAGGTCTGGTCGAGTTTTGAGGTTTTTGCTCAGATTTTACCAAATTAGTCGGTTGGAAATTTCCATCCACCAGACCAAGGTCTGGTCGAGTTTTGAGGTTTTTGCTCAGATTTTACCAAATTAGTCGGTTGGAAATTTCATCCGCCAAATCAAAGTCTGGTCGAGTTTGGAGGTTTTTGCTCAGATTTTACCAAATTAATCGGTTGGAAATTTCCATCCACCAGATCACAGTCTGGTCGAGTTTGGAGGTTTTTGCTCAGATTTTACCAAATTAATCGGTTGGAAATTTCCATCCACCAGATCAAGGTCTGGTCGAGATTGGAGGTTGTCGCAGAGATTTTACCAAATTAGTCGGTTGGAAATTTCCATCCGCCAGATCACAGTCTGGTCGAGTTTGGAGGTTATTGCTAAGATTTGACCAAATTAGTCGGTTGGAAATTTCCATCCACCAGATTACAGTCTGGTCGAGTTTACTGAGCAAGATATAATTCTTCTAAATTTATGATTTGGTTTACAATAAAATGTATGGCGGTAGCGCATCAATGCGCTACGAACCTCGTTTTGATGTTTTTGCCCATAAATTTCTTCGAAAAAATAGGCCAGAAAGTTAAGTATTGAAAAGTCATATTTCAGCCAGTAATTCTTCCCAAACTAATTACAGCTTTTCTTACACGGATGTACTGAATTGAATATTAGTGTACTAATAATTTTCTTTGTTTCTCTCATCATGCACTACAGTCTACAGCAGACAGTTGTGAGAGGTTTCACATGTAAATTATTATTCTTCATCAGGCCTGGTTCACACTTTCAATTAATATAACATTAGCAAAAGGTCACATGATCACGATGCTAGCAAGTAAAAATTAAATTGAAAATTAGGATAAATAAAATCTTTAGAAATAAAAATCCTTGTGACATGCCATTATGTCACCAGTGTGAACCAGTTCTAATAACACCTCCAGTCTCAAGGGTTTATAGTAACAATTACTGCAGTAACACATGTATAATCACTGCTGGTTTGTTTGCCTTTCGGAACAGTGTAAAGCAGCACAGGAAATGAACTGCTGTGTCATCTTATCACTTTCATAAATAGCCAGAAGATTCACTCTGGCATCTATCGCTGGATTCAGGGATGATGCCACTGCAAAAAAACAAAAACAAATTAATAATAATAAATAAGTAAATAATGAAAAATACAAAACGGATTGCTACATATCGGGTTGCTACATATATACATGGATGCCACTGGCCATAACTCCTAAATTTATGTTTTGCAATTAATTGAGTCCTAAAGTATGAGGTCACAAAGTGAAACAGTTTAGTCCACCAATAATGGCCAGGCACTTATTTTTGGGTAGGGGTGTGCCGCCAGGTCTCGAAAACCTGACCCTATCAGAGACCAAAAATCCTTGTTTTTTATACCCTGCTGTAGACTTACGGTCAAAATTGTGTTCCCTACCACAGACCTGAAGTTAGTCACCAGGGTGGTCCAATTGGTTGCTATCAAAGCGGTACTTTGTTAAGCATGAAAACGTTTTAGAATAATCTGTCTTTCCACTAATTGGGGCACACTTTGATCAAAATTTGTTTGCACTTGCATACCCATAGTGAAATACATACCCTATCAGAGAGCAAACAAGTGAAAAATGATACCCTACTGCGACCTCAGGAGCTCAAAAAACATAAAGGGTGGCGCATATGCATTCACCTTACATGAGGGAGTATCCCCGGGCAGTGTAGCTGACTCTTGGGTGTTTTCGAGGAAGCCTCTGCTGGCTCTCGGTTCCAGGGCACTTTGATTTTGATTTTGATTTTGATTTTGATTTTGTGTGCACCTGGCTAACCAATAATACAAGTCCAACTCAAACAAGCATCAGATGCAGAAAATTGAGCTGAATCGGTTGAAATGCAACCCAGATATATGGCCTCCTGAATACATTATTTTCTTCAAAATAATCACTGTAGTTCCATTCATAAAAGGTTTGTGTGATTTGTTAAAGAAAATTATGTATTGAAGGGGTCATATCTCGGTAGCCTTTAAGTTGAAGGTTATATCCTTTTTTAGAATATTATCTTATAATTGTACTTCTAGTTTAGGGGCACAATAATAATATTTTTTATTATTATATAGACGCGAGTGTTTTACTGGGAAATATGCCACTCGTAGATCTCATACGAAGCTACATCCGGGTCCTCAGTGACATATTTTCCATATCCTCACTAGTGAGGATATCGGTCAAAACAAAAGTGCTTGGAAATCAATTTGGAATATTTTTTCTGGTTTGTCTATAAATAAAAAGAAAATTACACGGTGGCTTGAAGATATGAGTTTTATTTTCTCGTGTCAAAAACAATATTTTACTCATTCGCTGCGCTCATTCGTAAAATATTGTTCTTGACACTCGAAAATAAAACTCATATCTTCGCGCCACCGTGTAATATCCTCTATTTATCTTATTTCTATTACTGTCATTATTGCAACCTTTGCAGGCTTCTAAGAAAAAGAAATTCAAATGATTCAGTATTTATCTATGGAAACAGCAGTTATAAATTTTGTATCCTACATTGTATTAGGGATTGCTAGCAGCCCCTTATTTTGGAATGTTTCAAGATAAATGTAAAATCATTTGCATACTAACTTGTAGCTATTGATTGTCTGTCAACAACATGGTACAGTATACTGTAAAACCATAGCACGCTACAAGCATAATGCTAAAGGGAGAAGGCCCACCATATGACGTCGTAACCAAAACATGCAAGTTACTCTGAGCCCCATTCAAATCAAGTTTTCATAATACTCGAAATTATGGATGTTTGCTCAAAAAGACTACTCCTCTATATTATTGAAATTCAAGAACGTCAAGGAAATGGTGCATTACCTTCCACTTTGCTATTGCCAAGCTGAAGAACTGTTCCTCTTGAGGGAACAAACAGGTCTATCAGGTGTTTGGTTAACACTGTTTCCCCTTCAGCAACCAACCAGTTGACTGATGCCACATTGAGACCACCAACAATCAGAACTGTTAGTATTTCGACGCCATCTGTTAATGCAGTATCCACTGTAGCAAAACAACAATCAAAATGTCATTTTCAGTTGGTCAAACATTTCAGATGTACATATATATTGCTGTTTCCCCGACAATGCTGGCTCTGTTGCCTAGTTTTTTCTCCATATATATTTGTTATTTCATGATATTAATTTCTTATTAGCATTCTGTGTTGAGCTTATCCTAGCTATTTGGAGTGAAATAAACCAAATACCAAGTACAACATATCTGGTAGGTTGTACCAAGTACAACATAACTGGTGTTAAACGTCTTTTAATAGTAAGCTGTACCTTTGGGTTCAGTATTACTCCAGGCCACATAAAGCTTGCTCGCTCTTCCAGATGGAGTGCATTCCTCTAACTCGGAGGAGGTGGTTGTCCTCAGCACTATGGCAAATCTGGAAAGTTTTGCCCTTGTATTTAAGCCACATACTTGTCTGATAGCAGCTTTGAGGTGATCTTTTGTCCAGCCCTAAATTGTAATTAAAAAGAGAAATAAATTAATAACTTTGAACTATAAGCAAGTAACAAACAAACAACAAAACCAAAATAAGTTATTTAATTATCATTTTTTTGCTGGGAATGTGACAACCTTCTTGTTGTACCATGCTTTTATGTTACTTGGCCTGTGAGCCTGAAGTGGGTCCAATTTTTTTTCTGTCCACTATGTAATGGGCACATACATGTACCAAAGAAACCATGATACTAGAGCGGTTTTCACGTGACTGTCGTGAAAACAATTGCAATTGAGCAATCACTAGCCAATCAGAATCGAGAGAAATCATGACTTGCTCCTAAATGGCTTTTCTCTCAGCCAATCACAAGCCGAACCAATTACTAAGTAATTATGCAATTGTATTTACTACAGAATTTGATTGGCTGTGAAAAAACGAGTAGCCAATGAGAACGCAAAGCAATCGCAATTACATAACAAGTGTTGACAGTCATGTGAAATCCGCTCTATCTCGCCTATAAAGCCACTTACAGTGTAACCTGGCTAGTCTTTTGACTATATTTTATATAAATAGAAGCATCTCAATAAAAATTTACAGATCACTTCTGTTGTGTCCGTATACAGTAGATGCCATTTTGCAGTGGAGTTTTGAAATGGCCATTTTCATGTGAAAGTCATAGTGCAAACTCCAAATGTGCTGATTTTCTTACTTGCTGCTGCTGTATAAGAACCAGATCAGCCCCATTGAATGGCACACCCCTCAGAAGGTCTTGACTGACTGATGGCCCTTCAGACGTCAGCCCACAGTACCATGATCCATTCTTGTCAAATCGATTGGAGTGGTCTTGAAATGTGAAATAAAAATAATAATATGATAATCACAACAATCATTATTTTCTAACAGGGCATCTGTAGTGGTACAGAAATATTCAGGCAGTTTTGCAAGTTCTGTATCTTTCAGAAGAGAAAGTGGTCCCATAGTTTAAGACTGTGAATGTGCAGTTTATCTATACTCCAGTGTATTTGCTCAATAAAATAATATTATAATAAGTTCAATTTATCACTTGTACCTGTTTCCATTGTGGCTGAAGCTTGGGCATGCACAGCTCTTTCCACAAAAGCCCGAAACTTCTCAGAAACTTCATCTTTTTTTGCATCTTTTCCCTTCTTGAGTGACCCAATAAACTGCACCAGCAACTCATCTGAGGTAAAATCTGGGAATCTTTAAGAGAGGATGTCATAAATGTTTCATAGTTCTCATAGTTAAACACTAATCACTGACAATATTGTTGTTTGCGCTGAAAACCATTACATTTCTGGATCAAAGGCAGAACTAAATTGACCATTTTCACAATTTTGTGGACACCGTGGCTGACTCATTTCTCAAACTATATAACCAGCTTGATTAATTTTTCTATTTTAGGTAAGCTTGAAGACATAGAGACAAACCATTGTTCTCATCCCATTATTGCTGTTTACAGCTGTTTATACGGTAGTATCAGAGGTATTAAAGAGTGAATTTCAGATGACGTTTGAAATCCAAATGCAAGGTAAATAACTTACTTTTGCAACAACGATACATTTAGTTGAACCCAAGAAAACAAGGTTTGATGTGTGCAGTGTTGCATTATATCTTTTCGTGCCCATTGTGTTTGACTGAACAGAGAACCAAAAAACTAACCAAGACTTAATGTATAAAATGCAACTGGTCTAATTTACAGCCCAGCTTATTTACTGTCCCCAAACTTTGTAGAAGATGGAATACAGAGAAACACACATATAAGGGACTGACGTATTTAATGTGCTTTGAAAACCTCTCCTCAAAACAAGTATTAAGTAATATAAGTGTGCACTGGGTGTTTAGATAACAAGAGACACCAACCTTTCTGTACATTCGTCCCATGATGCACATCCTGCCATTGAGACAAAATTGTCCCGTAGCTGCCTCAAACCTTTGATGCGGACTGCCCTTTGTGTCATTTCCGTGAACGAAATTTCCCTATTCACCAGGGCTTGATATAATTCGCGTAGCTCCTCCTGTGTCAGCTTGCGTACATGTTTAAACTTCGAAGCCTTCAAATCTGGACGCTGCATCGACCCAGACAGAAGTTTCCTAGCTTGAGACACACTTGCACATTGTCCTTTCGTCTCAAAGGCTTCGTATGCCTGAAACACCTTTTCAAGTACTGTTAAGGTCTCAGACTCGCAAGCACTTATGAGGAAAACAAATTCAAGTGACTCCTGTAAAAACAGAAAGCAAGAATGTGAATTGTTGTCCCAAAGACAGAACAAGGTGAGCATATGGTAGAGCAGCGCGATCTCAAAAACCCTAGTAAGGAACTCTTATGTAATTCTGCAAAGTTTTATCTGCATAAAATATTTGGTACCAAGATATAAACATTTAAATACCAATTTTATTTAAATGTACATGTATGGTACCACCATGTTCAGTGCACCAAGATGGCAGCCAAATGATCGACTGTTACAAAAGTTTACACAAACTACAAATTCACCCCAATTCAGCACATCTTATATAACAGTCTGGGCTTGCATGTGTAGATTGTCAAACTGATGAATTTGAAAAACTTCTGGCCTCCCAAACATTGTGACAAGTATTGCATTTTACTTGGTTTTAAGGCAAATAACACATGTTCATAAAATGTGGCATGGATACTTATTACACTAGGTAACTAGAAATGAAACAAGCACAAAGCTAAGGAAAGTTTTAAAAAGTTAGAAATTGTATGATTATGAGCATATGTCACATCTATAATCAGTCATTTGCCTCTTTTGACAATATACTAGAAACTATAAAATTTAATAAGTAAAGGTTTGCTGACCATAAAATTGAATAGTCCTTTTCATGGTTTCTTTGCCTATTGTGATTCAAATAAGAATCTTGACCTTAAAATGAGGCTGTGTTGACCAACTATAACAGCAGCTGTAAAATCTGTTATCAAACCATTAGAATTTGAGCTCCCACTTGATATAGCTGCTGTGTGCTTTGAATATTCTTTTAGTCGGAAATGAAAAGAAAAAATGGTCTTGATCCCAGAAAAGCATATATGCTGGAAGGAAAAACTGATGTTTAAACTGACAATTAACCAGATTAAGGGCATAATAATTTACCTTACTCTTGCATATTGCCTTGCAATATTCTTTCCACTCTTCTGTCTTCTGGCCGGCAAATTCACTGTGAAGAATTTTGTGGCAAAGTCTTACCTAAACACATTAAAGTGGGAGATTCAGCATACAAAAATTGTTCTGTTCACAACAACAACTTAACAATCTATGAAAAAAGATATTCAGACTCCTGCTTTGAATAGCAAGCTGGTCAATTGCTATGCAGGCTATATGCACTGAATTTACGGGTTGATAATTTAGCAATATTAATGAATTCAGCTTTCGTATGATGTGGATACTTATTTAGATCAAGGGGGTGTTATCCATAGGCTGAAGGTCGAGGTGTGGATAACACTCCCGAGATCTGAATAATTAGCCACATCATATGGAAGCTGAATTCATTAATTGTTTATTATTCAGTCAAACTTTGAATTGTTTTATTATTCATTCAACATGATCTCTTCGCTTTACTTCTTGTGCATTCTAGTTTGTGACGTCACATGTGCATTAATTTTTCAACTTATCCAATTTAAGTCGCTCACAAAAAACATCAAAAATTTGCTGGTGGCACCTGACCACTCAGAAGCAGGAAAATATGATGAATGAAAAATAATAAAGATTATACCAGAGACATACTGCATGTCCCTTATAAACTGCATACATTAGAATAATGAAAGCAATTTGCCTTTTGTGAATACATGTAATATTGGATATGGCAAAAAGAAACTTTTAAATTGGCCTAAAAGTGTTTTAGACATTATGCGTCATTAACATAACTTAAGTTCTCACAACAAAAGGAAACAAGGGAATTGTCTCTCCCATATTGAAAACCTTCTGGAATTTTAAATCTATCCAAATTTGTAAGCAGCTGGCCAATTTCATTTCATAAAACATTGCTTTTTTCGCACTTACCATATCTTGGTTGGTCATATTATGATGAACCTGATCCATTCTGTTGTGTGTTGATGCAAGTTCAAGCACCTCTTTCTTGGGCATTTCTAAGAAAGTATTTTATGATCAGGGATGGTGATATGATGGAAGATAACTTGACCGAATAGAGCAGATTTCAGATGACCATCGTGAAGTAAACGCAATTGTGCAATCACTAGCCAATCAGAAACAAGAGTAATTACAACTTACTGCTGAATGGTTTCCAGCCCAGCCAATCAGGAGCCGAACCAATTGGCTAGTAATTCCTTGCTTGTAATTAGTTCGCAATTTGATTGGTTGATAGAAATAAGCAGCCAATGAGAAAGCAAACCAATTGCAAACACGACGGTCATCTGAAATCCCCTCTAATAGTGATTTTAATTGCTCTTTTCATATCCTTCCAAATTCTCTTGCATTAAAACATTAATCATATCGAATATCGTGGAAGGAAGCGCAATACTGGATAGGAGTTGTCATACCATTCTAAAGTTCCTTTTCGCTATCTCTGTCGCCATTTTACCATGCACATAGGCATATACACAAATCAGAAAATCCTTGATTTAATCCGGTATCGATATCTTGCGAAAACCCGCCGTTAGCAAAACGAAAACACACCACCATTTTACCAAGCTTCGATTCCAGGCCCAAGAGGAAAACCGCTGACCATCTTCAATTCCCACCCGCACAGCTCACAAGAATCTCCTCACGGAAGGAGGTGGGCCCACCCGGAAGAAAAGAAGAAGTTTATGCGTCTTTCTTTACTCAGCGTGTAATCAGACCTACTTAACCGCAAGTTGGGCGCAAATTGGGTTCTCCTCATGTGTTTACCTGATTGTAGGGGGTAGCCTGTGTTTTTTTCAAGATGCCGGTCATTCTCGTACCCAGAGCTCCCCGGCTCGTCTGCAAACGGGGAGCTCTGGGTTCGAGAATGGATGGCGGTGTGTTTTTCGGTGTGTTTTGGTTTTGTTGATTCCCTGCTTTCTCTCTGCCAGCGAAATGCAGAGAAAAGAGGCCTCTGCTAGCAGGGAATTTTGTTGAACGGTGGATCTTCGCAATAACACCAAAAGATATCGATGATTCGATACCAGATTGATTCAAGGAAATTCGGATTACTGGATATGCCTATGTGCGTGGTAAAAAATAATAATAAAAAAGCAGATATGCTAACGTGCAGAAGTGTCGCAGATTTAAGGTAAGGGCATTATTTTAATTTTTTCCCCTGTCATTTCCATTTATCCAAGAATCCCCAACGATCTCATAGCCAATACCCTATATTGCCCTTTTTAAAAGCCGAGATTATTGGCAGTTTGTTGAACAACATAAATGCCTGGGGGAGGGGGGGGGGGGGGGGGGATCCACTGATTTTGGGGTAGGGGTGTGTCCAAAACCTACTAACCCTATCAGATACCAAAAATCATATATCAAATATCGTATAATAAATCAAATAATCAAATATCGTATGTATTACTCCTATGTATCAGTAATGATGGCTTGCAATAAATATATTATTATTGTTATGGCCTTACCGTAGTGGTCAAAATTGTATACCCTACCGCAGACCTGAAATGACCACAGAAATGATTCCTCTTTCACAGAATGCTTAGTCCCTTACACTTATGATCTGTTTACCTGTGAATAATACTGCCTCAGTATACTTATACTTGGCAGGGTTGTCTCTTTGGAGAGCCTGCATCGCTTCTCTTCTGTGGTTCCCTCCAATGACTTCAAGCTCATAGGAGTCTATAAGGTCTTGCTTGAAATTTTCGGCTTTTGCCAAACCTTTCACTACAACAAGCAATGGCTTTACACCAATGGAAACATCATTTTCCTCCATTTCCCTCATCAAGGATTTGACGAAAATGTCATCGATTGGTCTCAGGCTATAGTCCTCTCTTGGAGCCTTAAGGCTTGACACCAGAACCTGTTTTGGACCTGTACATCAATTAATAGATAAGTTTAGAAAGAAACAATTAAAAAGGTTGATTATTCAATAACCATTAGGTTAGGTTGTAGCATGGAGTTATTATAAGGGATGAATAAATCCATGGTTTTAGGTTGGGGGTATAGGTTGATTAATCTAAAGGGAAAGTGACATGCATTTTTGGGTTATTGAGTTAGCATACACGCAGTTCAATTCACAAGAAATAAGCCAAAAGGTTGGTGTTTCAGAAAATATCCATACCCCCACGGAAGGGTGTTGAAAAGTGACCCCCACCCCTCTGGAATGGGCAATTCCAGAAAATAAAGGTACCCTCCCCACGGGTGGCACTAGTTTTTGACCCCCCCATCCATCCAGAAATTCCAAAACGGTTTACCCCCCATGCATATAGAATTCCGGGCAGGTTAAAGAAATCCAGCTTCGAAACCCCCCCCCCCCCCCCCCCCACCCATGCAATCAGAATTCCGAGCTCTTACACCCCCCCCCCCCCCACCATCCATCCGAGCTCTTACACATCCCCCCCCCCTCCCCACCCATCCATCGGAATTTCCAAATGCCGCCCGTTGGGGGGGGGGGGGGGGGTACCTTTATTTTCTGGAATTGCCCAATTGTCCAAGGAAAAATACAGTATTTGTATGGAAATGATCAGGTAAATTGATACTTGCAACATGTATTAGAGCGGATTTCACATGACTGTCAAGACTTGTTATGTAATTGCGATTGCTTTGCGTTCTCATTGGCCAATTAAATTCTGTAGTAAAATCAATTATGTAATTACTTAGTAATTGGTTCGGCTTGCAATTGGTTGAGAAAAAATCCATTTAGGAGCAAGTCATGATTTCTCTCGATTCTGATTGACTAGTGATTGCTCATTGCAATTGTTTCACGACAGTCATGTGAAAACCGCTCTATAGAGCGGTTTTCACATGACTGTCCTTAAAACAATTGCAATTGAGGTTAATCACTAGCCAATCAGAAACGAGAAAAACTATAAAGTGCTCCTAAATGGCTTTTTTTTCAGACAGTTGAAAGCCAAACAAATTACTCAGTATAATTACACAATTGTATTTAATACAGAATTTGATTGGCTGAGAAAAATGAGTAGCCAACGAGAACACAAAGGAATCACACTTACATAACAAGTCTTGACAGTCACGTGAAATCCGCTCTATACTGGTGCTGAAGTGCAATGGTTGGACTTACATGGTGATATTGCATATGGCTCTAGTTTGGCATCCATGATGCAGTCATCATCTGCATTTGTCACATACTCGGTGGTTATTGATTGTAACTCCTCTTCAGGTGAATCAGTCAGTAGGCTGTTAGTAGATGTTGATGCTCCTGAGGATGATGTGGATGTATCAATGCATGCCCTCTTTGCGGGTGGTGCATTTAATCTTTGGTCACTATCGGGATGAGCAAAAGGGATGCCGAGTAGTGTGTTGACTAACTCTCCAAACTTTGTCATATCATTGATGGCTGTAAAGAGCTTTCTATTGATTTCATCTTTTGGAGTAAGGAATTGTAGGCTCAACAGCAGTATTTTATTGGAAGAATATTTTATCTGTGTAAATGAAGATAAGGTTGATTTAGTAATTTGTGTTGAATAATAGGTATAATTATGTCATGGTTTAGCTTTTAAGACTACTATATGGGCCATAGGATGCCTCTTTTCTGTTGCAAGGGAGGGCTTGGGTAATTTTGACATTTTTTTTCAAACAAATTACATTTATCTAACAATTATACCACCCATAAGTCAAATGAGGGACTTAAAAATATTGAATTCATTAGCTTGTTGCAATGAACACAAGTGAATTAGGTTGCGGCACTCTCCTGGATTTCTTGTCTTTTCTATTTATCTTGGGGGAAGAAACTTTTTAGAAAGCTGGATCAATTTGAATCGCGCGAAAAGCAACTGTATATAAAAATGTGATACGAAACGGCAAATTAGAGAATATTAATTTAGAACAGGTCAGTTTTTTTGCCAAATCAACGTAATTGGTGGAAGAAGTTACTTAAAACTTCTTAGTTCTAGAGAAAGAAAAATGGGACACCACTTCTCGATAATTGTTTGTATGATTTGATTGCGCACGAAGCGCGCATCCCACACCGTTTAATCAACTCCACCTTGCTAGCGAACAGAGGCTTTTCCACTGTATCTCTCTTTTACGTTGACCTAATTTATTCGCGATTCGGAGGTGCGCGTTGTTTTGAGCTGCGCGAAATACACATTCAGAGACGCTAATGACAGCTGATTAGCTGTATTCACACTAGAGACGAGTTTCCCGTCTGAGACGAGTTTCTCGACTTGAATATGGTTCCTTGTTCTTCTGTGATTACGCGAAAAAAAAAAAAATTTAAAGGAGAAAGTTTAGACAGATAACAAGCAAGTGTTTCCGAGTAGAATTGACATCAGACAGGAACTTTTTCTGACGAGAAACTCGTCTCAAGCGAGTTTTCCGTCTCTAGTGTGAATACGGCTAATGACTACGACATGATAGAGCGAATTTCACGTGACTGTAGTGAAACCAAACTTTTGGGTAGTTGTTAAACACAAGAAAACTTTGAAAGTAAAAGAAAATGCAGGGAGATAAAAGGTAGCCTCTGCTCGCAGGGAATGAAACAAATTGCATAGTGAGTAAGAAATGTTATACTCACGACAGTCATCTAAAATACGCTCTAAATAAAAGCTCTGCTTGGTAATTCAATACATGAGTTTTGCACGATATTTTTTCTGGGGTACTTGAAATCTTTTTCGTTAGAAAGTAACTTTGGAAGCTGGTTTTCATTGTTTTAACACTAGAAAAAATCTCTGTCTTATTTACTTTCTCCAAAAAGGCGTGATGACAGACTAATTGATCACTGAATGAAATCTAGCGTGGAGCTAAATGTCATATCTAACATTTAATAAAACACTGAAAACAATCGCAAGCCAGAAAAGGTTTCGGCTTAAACCTCGAACATGAGATATTCGTCGGAATTTGCAGCTAATCCGCCGGACCACTTTTGTGTGATATTCGACTGAACTCCCCCTTGAGCTGCCGCGCATGTAACAAAGGCGAATTCGCGCTGAAACAGAGCAGATTTCAGAGGACTGTCGTGAGTAAGTCGCAATTCCCGCAATTCCGTTGTAATTACTCCTATAGGTTTTAGTCGGAATTGGGGTAATTACTTTGCGATGATTTCACTACAGTCATATGAAATCCGCTCTAATAGTGATTCACTAACAACAAATGCCCCGAGATAACTTATCTCAAGGAACAGAGATTCCTTCACGTTGCCTTGCTACGCAAATAAATTTGAAAATACGCACTTCCGTTCAAAAGTTAGCACAATTCCTAGAGGTCGATGAACTAGTTTTTAAGAAAACTCGGATGCGATCAAGCGAGGGTTACAAACTCCAACCCATAGTTAGTAGAGTCTCCCTCTACTAACTATGTCCAATCAAATCAGCTCTACGGATAACTTAAGCTTAAGTAAGTCTTATATGGTTGTTTTTATCAGAGTTCCGCGTGCGACCAAGGAGAAATTAAAGCTTACTGATATTGTGAGAAACCTTTGCACTAAATTGAAGTACAGCACCACTTGGGCAAAGCACACATCTTACCTTTAATTTTTGTTTGGTCTCATTGGGCTTCATAGAGGAGACGAAGCCAGGATCACTCCCATCTAACGCCAACACAGTTCTGTCGCTAGAGCTATATAATACCCGGACTTTTCCTTCCTCGTTCTTATGGAAATGCCATTTCGACCTGTTTTCTGGCTTCTTCAGAGCTTTTTTTGATTTGGCTGGCATTTTGTCGCTCTATTTGTCAAATAAGATGAGTCTTCCTGCCAGTCGAAATCAACGAACTACGAAACCTCCTCCTGACTTCTGTAACGGCCCGCGTACCTTCAGCTCGTTGAAGTGAAGTTTTAAAATGGGACCACGCAGTCACGTGGAATATCTGGTATTGACTGCCGCTGATGATTGGCTAATTCCTATCTTTGAACCATTATGATTGGATCATTTGATTTTACTGGATTATAAGATAGCGGTTGTAAAAGAAAATTCACACTTCCCTCACCGACCACGCGCTATGACTAATCCTAGGGATTGTATACACGAGGCGTTCTTGTTTTCGTCCTCAAATACTACCGAAGAACCTTTAAATGAGTCAAGTATTGCAGAGGAGCCCCTAAATTCCTCGGATGTTGCAGAGGAGCCGTTGAATCTATCAAGTTTTGCAGAGGAGCCCCTAAATTCATCGGATGAGCCGTTTAATGTCTCAAGTATTTTAGACGAGCCCCTAAATTCCTCGGATATTGCAAAGGAGCCGTTGAATATGTCGAGTATGGCAGAGGAGCCTTTATATTTGCCAAGTATTCTCGAACAACCCTTCAATCGATCCAGTGACTGCGGGGAAGCTTATGGTTTCTGTCCGGCGCAAACAAGCACTCCGGCGAAACGAAGCCGATTGAGTTTCTCCTTTCAAGAAGCAGAAAGGCCGATAGCGTCACATGATTCCTGGAACGCTGAAGAGCCATTATGGCAAACAGATCTATGCTCATCATCGGCGGCAGAGGAACTGCTTGCATGTCCGATTGACGCTAATGAACATAATGAAGAACCAACAAGGGAACACGCGGTGCAGAATGAGAAGACAAACACCGAAGGTAATTGCCCTCCTTTCAATAAGAACTCGTATAAGAACGTGCAGAGAATTAGAAAGTTTTTCTTTCTTCACGGCGATCATCAAAATTACCAAAATGTGACTGAGTTTGGGTGGGAGGTTGAACATTTCTTTGATGTCACCAAAGTGACAGATCTTGTAGTTAACGGACTAGAACACAAGACACAGGATGTTGCGTTGTCAGATGGGTCTTCTTTTTCTCGGGGAAGTAAATTATTGGACTTGTCATTGAAAAGGAAACCTAACGCGAATCAAAGAAGCAATCTTATTGATCTTGCTATCAAAAACAACATTAGAGTGCTATCATGGAAAATGTTTCAGGATTTGATCAATCAGGCAAAAGCTGGCGGCCAGCTTAAGCCCAACACTCACAAAAGAACCAGAACAAATGCTATGGTAAATGTCAAACGACTGACACCGCCATTCATTAAAATAGAGGATCGGTCTGGCTGTTACGCTCCTATTTACAAAGAATTCAAGGCATGGCCGCAACTTCCTGTGCCGACTAATTTGACTTCTACTGGGAAATTGTCAAATCGCAAGAGAAACGTGGCCGCAATTGATCGCAGTATATTTTGTGAACATTGTCAGAAACTAGTCCCCAGAATTCTCCTGAAAAGCCATTGTAACGAAGAAAATCACAAGTCTGTTGTTAATCACCCAGATTACTGGAGTAACGTAGATACTTTGATGTCCAAACTCCCTTCCCTGTCTCAATTTGTTGATAAATGCAAGCAGAGGAGTGATGAGAAACAGCATTGAAAGCGAATAGTGAACTGAAATTCATGTTCATTTTCTTAAACTCTAGAATTTTAGATACCACTATATGCATTGCTACGCGACCTCAAAATTCAATGTTGCGATGGGCGATTGGCGATTTTTAGCCGTCAATCAAACCAAAACGTTGGATCCGGCTACATCAGTAGGTCGACATTGATTGCAAATCAACCAAAATGATTTAAGCTATCCATTGGTTTCCTTGACTCGAAGGTTTAACTTTCTGGTTCAAGAAAATTGACATTACAATTTTCTTGCGTAAAATCGCCAATCGCCCGACAGTGAATTTTGAGGTCGCGTAGCAATGCATACAGTGGCAAAGTGTTGCAGTTCCGTTTATTATATAATTATAAGCTTTCGGTAAATGTAAATGATGCCTAATGCTTGCACAAATTGCCAATGAGATCAATAATAAACCTTCTTCGTTGAATCTGAATACGCTGTATTATCAATACATACTTAAGAACTGCCTGTTTTCTTCCTCTGGGAAACGGCTAGCATTTCAAGCTTGCCATTCCTCTCTTCGAAAACTTTCGCGGGCCCGATTCGATAACGTGGTTGATATTTAGACCAATCACAGAGCTGGCCGTAGCACAAACAGAGCAAGCGCGTAAACGTGTACACGCTGACCTCTTTGAACTAAATACAATAGCTTGAACAAATACTTTTTCAGTCCATGGGAGTCCATGTAGTTAGTATCCTTTGAGCTTATCGAGTGAAATGCCTGCCATTTCAGCGACAGAAGTGGATGTAATAAAGACCAAGCACGCCAAAGACAAAAAGAGAGGAAGTTATGCAGCTGTGATGAAAACTGGTAAGTTAAGCTTAACTTGCTCATGTCCGTAAACATCTGAAATGAGGACCGAGGAATTCTTCACGGGTAGGAGCTTGAAGGTTGAAAGAATTCTTGGGGATGGCAGCAATTAGGACTAAATAATTCTTGGGGGCGAAGGCCTGAAAACACGTAAGACAGATTTTTTTAGAACTTCGAGCAATTTCGCCAGAAAGCGGCATAAAATCTTGTTACTCAAAATAAAAAAAAGGTTGTCGTTGCTTTGAATTTAGTCATGTGTGTTCGTGTTCGACGTGTAATAACTTATTTTATTTTTAAAAATTTCCACAGGAAGCTGAGAAAATAAATTTTAGTTTTTACAGATAGTCATTTTACAAATTAGGATAGAAATCATTGAGTAACAGTATTTTTGGCCAAATGTTGCTCAAAGTTGTAAAATAACTTGTCTTTAAATTCTTGGGGGTGACTGTAAACTCTCTTGGGGGTAACTGCTGAGAATTCGTTAAAATTTAAGAATTCTTCAGGGTGAGCACACAAACTAATAATTATTTGGGGTAATCGCATTTAGTAGGTCCTCACCCCAGAAGTTACAATTTTTTTATGGCTGCATAGCCCAATGAGTATCAAACTCTTCTGCGAATTCCCTGCTAGCAGAGGCCACCTCTATCTTGCTTGTTCTGTGTTTAGAAGTGGCCTCTGCACACAAGTGTAACAACATGGCGAGACCAGCCTCAGCCTGAAAATACCCTAAAAATACCAACAATTTTGATAGATTAAATTTTATTCTGGCCATTTATTTGATATACATCAAATGTTTCCTCTCAAGGTTTTCTTCGGCATATCTTATTTGCATGAGAACCCCCTAAAAATGGTTTTCTTACCATGCCTTTTTTTATTCGAACCCCTAAAAAATACCAGATCGCTGATTTCAACCCCTCAAAAATACAGCAGTCACCCCTAGCATTTGAATATAGGGAGTACCCCCAGCTTTAGGTTGCCTGTGTTTTGATTAACTTTCTTTTAACACAGCGCAAAAAGGCGTGTGTTCGGGCCCGCATACGATAGAAAACGGGTCGTAATACGTCACGTATTCAGGGATTTTCGACCGTTTTCAAGTCGTACAACGTGACGTATGCGGGGCGTTTGCAACTTGAATTCGCTCCGTTTGTCCATTTTCAAGCCTGCATACGGGACGAAAACGCAACGTTCGACAACAGAATACGCGAGCACACCCTTCGTTTTCAAGTGTTTGTCGGGCCGAATACGTGGAGTACGCCAAGTTCGACGCTCCTCATACTCCAGCACACCCTTCGTTTTCAAGTGTTTGTCGGGCCGAATACGTGGAGTACGCCAAGTTCGACGCTCCTTATACTCCAGCACACCCTTCGTTTTCAAGTGTTTGTCGGGCCGAATACGTGGAGTACGCCAATTTCGACGCTCCTCATACTCCAGTACACCCTTCGTTTTCAAGTGTTTATCGGGCCGAATAGGCCGCCGTTTCTTATTAATTTGCCATGCCTTTTTATCACGATATTCGACGTGTGCTCGCGACGAAAACCACTCTAAGGTGGCATGTTCTAACTATTCAGCCGCTTACGTCATCTATGAGAACCTTAAATGGCAGCATTATCACAACATGATTTAACACAAGCTTTTTTTAATGTCTATGCACACTTATGAACATATAATATCTACAAATACCTATTTACAGAATGATAAAATGCAACACTAATGAAATTATAATACATTTTTTCACACTAGTACCACGAGTTCCAACAATTTAAATTCAAGTTATTTTAAAATTGGCCAGCACATAGTATTGGCAATAGTGATGTTTTCTTCTGTCATACTCTCTAAAATGGCTGAAAAAACATGTCGTAAAAATATGAAAATTATGGACACTGAGGGAAATATTTAAAGATGAAATTCATCCTCGTCTTCACTATCAAATGGCCGATTATCGACCCTGCGCCTTTTTGGGCGACTTGGCTGCTCGTCCTCATTTTCCTTGTCACTATCTTCCAGTTGCTCAGCCTGTTCCAGTGATCTAAAGGCCCATGGAACTCGTTGTTGGGGGTAGCCCCTCAGGGAAAACACGTCTGATTCAACTCGCTGAACTTTAGCTCTCCCTGATAAACTTCTGTCGATTCGTTGCTGAATTCTCTTCAACAACCTGTTAGCCTTCTCCGTTCTCCATCTCGGTGATCTCACAACCCACTTCCCACAATCGTCTCCTTGCCCATCCTCTTCGTCGCTCATGTATTCCTGGGTTAGCCTAGCCATTGTCTCTTTCTCTTGGTTGATAGCATACTTCACCCTCGTATCATACAGCTGCAACAAGAAGGAATTGTGTTTTAGTACAAACAGTTTCTATCACGAATACTCTTCAAAAGTGGATCAACTCGGGAGTCTGTTCTTTTTTCGTTTTTTTATTATTTAAAGAGCCCGTGTCAGCCACTCCTTTGTTATTGTTTTCGTTCGATATTAGAAGACGAATTACGTGTAGAAATCTCTTAATCAACATCTGAAACAAAGTTTCAGATTGATTTACCAAATTCAATCAAGAACATTGCTCTATATATCTATAAATCAACCGATGGAAATGGATGCTTTCTGACATGTTATCACGCAATATTGATTAATAACATATAATAGTTATTAGAAAATGAAATCCAGTTTTCAATTCTACACATCCGTATTAGTAAAATTGCAAAGTTTCAAAAGAATTACTTGAAAACTGACTGAGATATGAATTTTCAAAACTTTGTATTCTGGCTTTATTCTTACAAAGAAATGTATGAGGAAATCCGTCATGCCGAGGCTGGACGAGCATTCATGCCCGTCCAGTCTCGTTTTGATGTTTCTTCCCATAGATTTCTTGTAAGAAAATAAGCCAAAATATGAAGTTTTGAAAATTCATGTCAGTCAGTATTCAAGCAAACTTCACCAAACTTTGCAATTTTACTAATATGGGCGTGTACTGGATTTCATTTTCTGATAACTATTACTATCAAAACAGGTAGAGTTTCAATCGTGCTGCTGAAATTTCGAACCCGAGGGTCTGTTTTGTATCACGTGATGACCAAAATTTAACATCTGATCAAGAGAAAATGATCATGTGACTAAGTACTGACTGTTTTATTGGCTGAAAGACATCAAGCCTAGGTCATGTGACAACTTTTTTGACGTCACGTGATAGAAATTTGCAACCCACAGGCTTGAAATTGAAACGGCTCGATTGAAACGCTACCTGTTTTGATAGTATATGTTATTAATCAATATTTTGTGATAACAGCCTATGTTTGCTATGTTGTCAAAATGGTGGCTGAAGCAGGTCCTTTAAGTTGTTCAGTCTCCCCCCAGTCTCATGGACAAATGCCATGCGACATTCTTCTAATGCCCAGAAGTTATTAAGAGTTTTTTGATACACTAATTACAGCCAAATGCAAAATTGTTGTTGTTTTGAGCTGGAAATTGTTTCAGATTGCAGGTTTTTTAGCTCCATATATCAGGTTTATGCCCTGTTTCATCTAGTGCCGTCAACTGGGTTTTCATCAAAACAGGGGTCAGGCGACTGCACTACACAAGATGAAAGAGGGCAATAACTTGATTGGTTTATCAGCCTTTAACCATTTACCATTCTGAAATGGTCTTCAACAAAGTCAATAATTATCACAAAAACTGTGTGAAAAATAACTACACAGGGAAAAGCATAAGGAACAATAAGGAAAAATCTCAAGCATAAGGAAAAATCCTAGACAGAATCACCCAAATTACTTTTAAAACATCTTACCCTTTTTCGTCTTGATCGGAGCCTGTTGTTGTGAGCTTGCTCTCCAGCTTTGTCTGCATTCTCTGGAAGTGCTGCCAGATATAGTTTCCGTTTGTTCTCATAGTAACGAGCTGCAGCTCCTATAAAAAAAATCATGAAAAAAGTAATAAATAGGTAAGGTTCAGGACTTAGAAAGGGGACCTAAGCAAAATCACAAAAAAGCTTGCAGCAAAATGTTTGTTAAAAGCAAGCACAAATATTCAACATTATATAAAGATTTCTGTCTGTTCTCAAGTCTAAACCAGACAAGCATTGCAGCACTTCAATAGAAACAACATGCATTTCCCTTAACAACATACCATATTTTGTTTCGAAACTCAGACTTTTTTTGCCAATAAGTTGTATCAAAAGTTGCAACCTGATTGCCTCAAAAGTTTACAAAATGACTATCCATGATACAATGATTTTACAATCATTTTACAACATAAAAGATTTCATAGAAGTTTCTTTCTACTTACGTTTAATGAATTTAATAGCATATCCCTTGTCTTGTGCAACAACTTCATCTTCTAGTAATTTCCTGACTGAAGCATTATGCCCTGAAAGAAGGCTACAAGAGAGCATTGTAAGTCAACAAAAGAAAACATCTTGGTTTAATCAAACAGGATCTGAGCAACACAGCATGTCCCAAATTGAAAGCTTCTTGTTTCTCTATTTTCCCAAGGTGTTAAACATTGGTTGAGAAAAAAAGTAATGCTTTGTTAGAAAATCTGTAGAGGATCAGTATACATGTGTAGGAATGTTGCCACCCCTAGTGCATAACTGTTTTGCACTTTTAATAGCAATTTATTATATAGACACGAGTGTTTTACTGGGAAATACACCACTCATAGATCTAATTATGAAGCTACATCCGGGACCTGAGTGATCTATTTTCCATATCCTCACTAGTGAGGATATCGTGAGGATATCGGTCAAAACAAAAATGTTCGAAAATCAATTTGGAATATTTTTTGTGGTTTGTCTATATAGTAAAAAAAATATTACACAGATTTAAGACAAAACTCATATTTTCAAGCCATCCACCGTGTAATATCCTCTATATATTCTGGGGTTGCAAACCATTCCTTTGGGAATTAATCTACAAAAGCGTGGCGGCCATGCTGGTGCCCTGAACAAAGGGTAATGAATCTTCTTTTGTTCTATACCACCAGCATGGCCCCCAGTGACGTCGCATGCAACCCAAGAATTGTATGAGTACCATGTACCTTTCTACAGGTCTATATTGCTTCTCTTCCTCCAAATTGTTATGTATGAGATGTACGTCAGCCTGTTCAAATAACCACAAACACATAATCAGAATAAACATTTACTTCACACACTCAAGAATCGCACTGGAAAATAGCTCCTTTTCGAGCTCAAGTCCTCAAAATCTGCTTTCAGGGAGATCGTCTTGAGTGTGAGACGTCACATCTTGAGTGTGTGACGTCATTTTACAACCGGTTGCACCAGCCGAATTCATTTAATTACCGGCATGCTTTTTCAAGATGGCGGGCAATCTCCAAATTCCTTATCGGGCTATTTTCCCCATTTAACTCAGATATGATCAAAAATGACTTTCACACATTATTACTAGATACTTCTTCTTTAATATTTCCACATCATATTTCCACAAAAGTTTCTGGTCGCTCTGGCACTTTAAGTGTTTTCACAAAATTTTTATTGAATTTTTATTTTCAAACATGATTGTTGTTATTTTTTTACCAAAACTGGCAGGCAAAGTTGCAAAAAGTGTCAGCTTTCACCAGCAGACGGTTGCTATTTTGAACCATGGAGATCTTATCATTAAAAATGCAATTACTATTTTCAGTTTTCATCTCTTACAGCACTCGCGATTTTTATGTACTCACAGAAATTTCGGGAGGTATCTTTCCATCTCCATCTTGATTTGGACTTGCTTCAAGGGTCTGTATCCTCTCATTTAAAGCTTGCTGTTCTTCTTTCAGGTCCTTTACGATTTCTATGAGTTCATTCTGTTGTCTGCCGACAAGTTCTAGGGCAGATTTTTGGTCATTCAACTGTGCACTCACAGCATTGAAAGCATCAAAGATTTTATTCAACTCTGCAGTTGAAACTGCAGTGACCTCTCTGCGTCGTGCTACTGGTGTACTAAGTGGTGGCGAAGGTGTTTGTCTTTGATTTGACTGCCTTCCATTTCGATAAAATGAAGGTGTTGATGCAGACATCTAAAACAATCAAAATAATAAATTTAGCATTACAATAACTCCATCACCTTTTGGAACCATTGGGGCTGATTAACCAATTCCTAAAAAAATACTTTTAGCTTGAGATCTTTTACAAGTGAAGTGATATCTTGATATTTGATATAAGAATTTATATTTTTGATTTTTGTCTCTTGAATAATTTCAGACACGCGAAAGCTGAAATAATTTAAGTTCTTGCAATTAGGTATGTATGAATAGGTTAAGACTTAAGAATGCATATGCAAATTCGTCAGATAGCCGAAATAAAACTCTCACTTCTTGGCCTTGCGCGTCTCTTTCCAATCGAATTCCAAGGATTGCAAGCTGATGATGCCGTTTCTATTAACTTAAGCATGTAGTGCAGATCCAGACTTTATCCTTCGTGAAACTAGCACAGTTTGGTACATAAAAATCATAAAATAACTCAAATTTGGACTTTGCCGAAACATGACCTTTGCGTCAGGGACGCGATGTTTGGACAGATTTCATCAAGCAACATAGCAAGATTACCTTACCTCTCTTCTATAAGCTTCACTTGTAATATTAAGCGTCGTTTTAACTGATTAATAACGGTCTGGATGCAAAAAGCTGTAGACTTCTTGAAGTTTTGTTGAGCGAGAAATAACACGACCTTTAGATACTACAAGATCTAGAAGGGAAACGACGCCAACTAGAACATAGCCTGGCTACCAAGCTTGCCGCCACAACGCTTTCGATTTTGATTGGTCAAATCTTCTTGGATTACGCTTCTTGATTGGTTGACAGACAAGGACAATCGCAAGGCATGACGGTTGTTAGTTCTCCCGCGATGCTCCCTGGGTAGAAAATGAAGACAAAATGGCGTCCAGCAGAAGAACATGTTCCGACTGTAAAAAAAACCTTAGCAAATCAGCATATTACAACCATTTACCGTGCAGCAAATCAACGAAAAACTTATCAGGTAGGGCTAACATTGCTTGAATCGTTATATAATTGCGAAAAATTCATATAACAGACCTTGTTAACTAATTTGATGGCGATGGTATCAAGCAAAAATGTGCGAAAATACCTTGTATTCAGTAATACCTTAGCTTTTATGGGCTTAGTAGCCAAAGTCTTCTCATGCTTTATCAATGCAAATTGTTTCACCCTGTCACGGCTGGTTGCAGAGTTTTAAAAGTACTGTAAATCTAGACAATATTTAGACATTAATGGTTCTCTTTAAACTTTGATTAAAATTCAAGATCTATCAGCATGTTCACTTGGTACATTTACAGATCTGAAATCCACCAAGAATCAAGATTATGTCCTCTGTGGTCATTGCAACAAACGTGTGTCAAGGAGAACATTCAATGAACATCGACACCTACAGCCCATAGCCAGCAACACAGATGTTGTACCCAATTATCCTGCTGCACCTCAATCAGAAGATGAAGCTGAAGTTGGAGATTATTTTGATGCTGAAGATGAGATCTATTTCAGTAATTCTGAGCCTGGGTCTGATGAAAACACCTCCAGTGTAAGTCCTGTGTTTTTAGGGTTGGATCACACATGAACGCAAGTGTAAATCAAATTGATGCAAGCGCAAGCCTAAAATTAACTTTTTTGGAGCTTCTTTTCAGATGTTTTACACTCGACACAAGCATAAGGAACACAGTGTCTTGAGTCCTTGCATCTGTGCTTGTATTCGTGTGTAAACCAGAAATAACTTGAACATGTGCAATAATTAATTTGCAAATTGAACATCTCTGATGCTTAGGATATTTAACAATTATTCCTCGAGCCCAAGTGGGCTCTGAATCAATAGCCCATGAGGCTGAAGGCCGACGTTTTAGTCAAATCACACTAGTAGGTCAATTTGTATAGCCAAAAATGTTTTTTTGTCTGGTCATTTGCCATTTTCTGGCTTTCAAATCCAACACTTTTCGCTAGGTCGCTTACCAAGTTTGAAAACAGTTCAGCCTGGTAAGAAATCAAAAATGTGAAAAATACCATTTCGCAATCCTATTCCATCTGCTCGATAACATGTAGAAATACTTCACATTTGCAGTTGAAAGGTTACTTAACAAACCTAGAGGATTATTTTGGTCATTTCTTATGAATTTGGCTGTATTTAAGCGACCTAAAATAACCCCCAAATTGTGACACTGCCCCTTTAACAATTAGTCACCGAAGGCGATGTAAATATTAGCGAATAATATTTGTCGATATTTGTGGAGCGTGAGTGACTTTTAAGATTTCTGACCAGCAGTAATTTTTTAAATTTCTCCTAAGAAACTGCACACCAATTCTTTCAATGTTACATTCACCTGTACGTAGATAAAATATGATGAACATCTCAAGCAATCAGCGCGTAGAATTATTTGAGTAATTATAGTAATAGCTAATATTCTCAGAGTATGAAAAAATGAACCGTATGACACATTGGTTTGGAATTTACAAAGGTAATCAGGGCAGCTGTGAAATAAGCAGTAAACACATGTCGCGAAGATGTCTAAACTCATTTTGGTGTTGTTGTTGTTTTGTTATAGGGTGAATCTCAAGATGAGGGAGAAGATGAGTTTGAGTATTGTCAGGACGAGGAGGAGGAACCAATGCACGATAACAGTCAGATTGTGCCGCCTGAATCCAAAGCTCTAGTATTGTTCCTTATGCTCTGGCAAACAATTTATAAAGTGTCTGATGCTGGTATCATTATGCTTCTCAAGTTTCTACGGCTGCTTATTTCAACACTTGGAAAAATAACAAAGATGGAATACTTGTCTGGATTTGCAGAGCATCTCCCAACAAGCATGTACATGGTAAAAACTTGGCTTGGCTTTGCAGATGATGACTTTGACAAATATGTTCCTTGTCCTAAGTGTCACACACTATATGACCTAAAGGATTGCACCATAAGAAAACCAAATGGGAGAGTAGTCTCTAAGAAATGTACGCATGTCAAGTATCCGAATCACCCTCACAGGAACAAGCGCAATGCATGTGGAACAGTCCTTATGAAAACCATGAGATCTAAAAATGGCTCCCTGTTTCTACATCCTAAAAGACTCTACTGCTATAAGAACATTGCTCATTCCATCAGAAATCTGATAACCAAGCCTGGGTTTCTTGATCAGTGTGAAACCTGGAGAAATGCATCACAAGATCAGGACTGCATGAGAGATGTATTTGATGGTCATGTATGGAAACAATTTAAAGATGATGATGGAAGTCCATACTTTTCCCTTCCAGGAAACTTAGGCTTAATGCTTAACGTTGATTGGTTTCAGCCCTATAAGCATACTTCTTACAGCTGTGGAGTTATGTATTTAGTGGTAATGAACCTTCCCAGACATGAACGTTTTAAAAGGGAAAATGTGATAATAGCTGGTATCATTCCTGGACCAAAAGAGCCAAAAGGGAACATAAACAGTTACCTACAACCCTTTGTGGATGATCTTAATGATCTTTGGGGAGGAGTTATAATTGAGGACAAGGGACTCCCCTCAGGCATGATAAAGATACGAGCTGCATTACTTGCTCTTTGTTGCGATGTCCCAGCCTCAAGGAAGTGTGGTGGGTTTGCTGGGCACTCGGCGAGACGAGGTAAGATACTCAGCCTATAGACTCTTTACCTAGGGCATAATGTCCCATTTCAAATCACGTGGCATTCGCATGAGCATTCTTTCCTTGTTTTTCTGCTACGCACTGAAGGATATATAAGTATATGAAAGCAATCCAAAACAAAGAAAGATTATTCAAATGAATGCCACGTGACCTGAAATGGGACAACATTACGCCCAAGGTAAAGTCTATTTTCTCTGTTTCCTGCTGAGAATTTCGGTCTGCAAACCCATTCAACAGAATATTGTACAAAAAAAACTTGTCTTCAGAGTCGCTTCCAGTCATGTCATACTAATAGAAATTATAAGTACATGTAATCTGATTTGCAATTTCTTAGATAATGCAATGCTATTTTTACAAAAATCCATTGAAATAAGCACACCCTATAATTAGGGAGCCCCTTTGACTGGCCCTAAACTTGTAATAACTATAATTTGTAGATTTGTGGTGATATATTTCACCATGTAGACATCTTACAGATTTTTTGCCTTGTCCAGACTTTCGGAAAATGGCATAATTGCTGTAGAAAAGTTATAATTTCTTTTTGCCTAAGTCATCACTCATTTTGATATTTTCCCTAATAATGTGCTATTGTTATTCTTATTTCCAAGGTTGTAGCAAGTGCAGTAAAGAATTTCCAAGTGAGAACTTTAATAGCAAACCAAACTTCTCAGGATTTGACAAAGAAAACTGGGAACCAAGGACAAATGCCCTCCACCGTGTACATGCAAACTCAGCAAGAAATGCCAATAGCCCAAGCCAACTGCGACATGTTATACGTCAGGCTGGTGCTCGGTATTCTGCACTATATCAGCTTCAGTATTATGATGCTGTTAGATTCCTTGTGATCGACCCAATGCATTGTCTGTTTCTGGGGATAGCCAAGAACATGCTCAAACTATGGAAAACCAATGGGTTGCTGCAGGAGAAGGATTTCAACATCCTCCAGAGAAGAGTTGATTCTGTTGTGCCTCCTCCTGAAGTTGGGCGTATACCAACAAAGATTTCCACAGGGTTTAGCGGATTCACTGCTGACCAATGGAAGAACTGGGTTTGCTACTACTCTCTATTTGCTCTAAAAGGGATTCTGCCTGCACAGCATTATGAGCTCTGGGTGCATTTTGTGTCTGCCTGTCGTCAGCTCTGCAGCAAAGGAATCTCTATTAACCACTGTTCCCAAGCAGAAGAACAACTAGTTAAATTCTGCAAAGGCTTTGAAAGGATGTATGGTCCAGAACTTTGCACTCCCAATATGCATTTAAGCTGTCACTTGGGTGATTGCATCAGAGATTATGGACCAGTGTATGGTTTTTGGTGTTTTTCGTTTGAGAGGTTTAATGGCATTATGGGATCATATCACAAGAATAACCACAATATTAGTAAGTATTCAAATCCGTGCCCAATTATTGATTTGTAACCTCATTTTGACCACAAGTTCACAAAATTGCTCGAACTTCTATGACAAGTCCTCTTAACCATTTCCCCTTTCAATGACACTAGTAGTTGCAGTGCTTGTAACTAACAAGGCCACCGACTAGAAATCTACAGATCCCTAGGGCTTTGTCGGTTTAGGTACCACCCTATTATCCTTTATCCCCTGGGCGGATCTAGGTGTGGGGTTTTGCTGGTGATAGATTAGTTATTTGAGCTCAGTACGGATGATAACCACTTTAACTTATTGCTGCAACCCCCCTGAAAAAATCCTGGATCCGCCACTGTTTATTGATAACTGATAACTTCAAATCCTCCAGAGATACTGTATACATGCAATGCAGGACGTCCTCAGTATTTTTAAGGGGGCACGTCACCATACCCCTAACACCATAAATTTCAGAAATAACAAGTACCAAGCATGGCGGCCAAAACGTTGGTGGTTCCAGTTGAACCCCCCCCCCCCCCCCCCATAGGGATGCAATGGTCATGGATTTTAAACTGCCACTTGACATGTATCATTCTATATTCATGGATAACGTAATACTAAACATTTGGTCTTTTTTAGGCGTGCAGCTAATGAGAAAGTTTCTAAGAGATGGACAACTGCGAACGATGGCATTCCCCGAACACTGCAAGGAACTGTTTGAAATGCTACCCACCCGCGAAGAGGGATCTCTAGCAGACACGCTCCATACAGATCTGGCAAGCGTCAGTCCAGTTCCTCCGGTCAAAAGAACTGCTCTAGATGGAGAGGAATGTGATGCCTTAACAGCCATGTACCGAGAAGCATGGCCTGATAAAGACGTGACTTGTCTAAGACTGTGCGACACTTACAAAAGAGTGCATTTGAATGGTGTAATATGCAGGTCGGCACGCACGGTGGGAGTCATAGTCAAATGTGCAAACGGAGAACTCAGGCCGGCAAAAGTTCGACGGTTCCTTAGACATGACGCCGTAATTAAGTTCTCAAATAGCAAGCGTAGAAAGGAAACAAGTAATGTAGCCGAGGTAGAATTCTTAGGTTACCATCCCGAAAGGCATTCACGATATCCAGCACCTCTTGAGGTCTGGTCTAAGGACACTGATGGCCGGGACTGCGTGTTTGTTTCACAAATTCAGGCGCAGTGTATTTTAGTTGAGTACAAAGTTAAGTTCAGCTACGGTAAAGAGACCGTCAATGTAATTATTCCACTGGTCGGACGATTTATTATGTAGGTGTAAGGAATGGTAGAGGAGTTGAAGTCACTCCGCAACACCAAAGGCTCAGACAACAAAATGTTACACTTTATATGTAGAAATCATTTTAGAAGAAAAATAATATGTACACGAATAAGACTAGACTTTTACTTTATTTGGAGTCAAACAGCCAACTCTAAATTTGCCATTTCAATAAAGGTGGAAAACTTTCCTCTCAGCGTATTAAAGCCAGCAGTGGCGAGTATGACAAATGTAGTATGCCATAGTCTGAGAAATGTCCCTTCTGTCTACATGTCCAATACCATTTTGACCATAAGGTCCATGGAATTAGCGATTTTTCATATATAAATATGTAAATAGTATGTGTAAATAGTACTTGTAACATGACTGTTCAGCAAATATTGCACAGAAAGAACACAATAAATCTTGTAAAGCTCTTATACGTCTGTTTAAATCTTTTACGAACTCTTTTCTTCCTTAAATCTTTGGATTCTCGATCAATTATTGAAAAAAAAAAGAGATAATATAGTAAACCAAGTGATCTATCTCAGCTAGCTTTCTCTTTTTTATTGCTATAATGTCATAGATTCAGCTTTTCATCTAGTTTTTCTCTTTTAAATGTTCTTTTTATTTAAAATATTTCTCTTCTTGCTTTCTCTTTTTCAGAAGTACTTAAATTTTTTCAACGTGCCCTGCCTTGACTTTGTCAGTTTCAGGGCATCCTGTGTAATAGTCTGGTTTTTGTTTTCTAAAATAAATTAATTGATTGGCTGGTTTTCATCCAGTGCCGTAGCACCTATAGAGGGCACAGGGATATTAAGGAGGAGGAGTAAAAAAGGGGAAAAGTGTTAACTGTGAATCCTTGGAATAGGCGAGGATGCGTTACTGCGCAGGAATCCTGCACTTGCGATCGGATATAGACTACGTTGACTACGATATAAAATACGCTTTTTTCACAAACAAGGTCCTCACAAATCTGGTGCATTCTCGCGCAAAGAATAAAAGGGATTAGGAACCCAAAGCACAATCAGTGTGTATATACGTAAAAGAGGTCTGTATACTTCCTCACATTTTGGTGCCTCGTAAAATGCACGTAAAAATGAACGGCTCTGTCATGTGAACATGTTTGAATAAACATACGATTAGAAACGGAAATATAAGCATGTTGTAAAAAAAACTAAAAATCGTATTGCGTGTATGGCCCCGGAAACTTCTGAATACGCGAAACGGGCCGTTGCAAACTCGAACACGTCGGTAGTATTTTGTACGAGGTGTGGTACGGGAATTTTCGACATGAACATCCTTGAACACGTGACGTGTCGTGCGCAATTTCAATACGCCAGAAATACGTGGCGTTGGGAATGCATTTTCAAGTCTTGAATATCCTCGAAAATGGCCTATTTTGTGCTGTGTAACTTAGTCAAAGAATCACAATGCTGCATGGAGAACTGCCTGAAATACATGGATATGGTTGAAATGGTCATGATTAGAAAGGAATTCCAAGAACAAAGCAAAATTAGACAGAGACAGACAGTGCTGAACTATCTGTGGTCGCATGCAAAGTTGAATGAAAGGTGATGTATTGTCAAATATGCTGTAGAAACATATGATATCTCTTTTTTTGTGGAAGTTGAGGGTGAGATACATACAATCAAGTATGTTCAAAGTCTTCAGTCAGGGGATTTTGCCTCAGGGTGTGACTTGTGTAATGCTTTATTTTTTTTGTTTTTTGTCATACTTTATTTTTTGCTTGAAGTTCCAGAAGGGGTGGGTGGGTCTCAAACCAATTGTGTGGTTCCAGAAATTATCTATAGCCTAGGATTGGAAACGCCGGGGGGAGGGTCAATTTACCTGATCTTTTCCATACAGATACTGTATTTTTCTTTTGAAATTATTCTGTATTTTTCTTTGGAAATTATACCATGAAATTATTCTGTATTTTTCTTTGGAAATTATACCAGAGGGGGTGGAGGGTCACTTTTCAACACCCTTCTGTGGAGGGGGTATGGTTATTTTTTATAACATGGGTCCTGACTGAGCTAGAACGCAAATGATCCAGGAAATCAAGATATAGAATAAACAAGCCAGCTAAGATAATACAAGAAAAAGTTAATTGTCCTGAGTGGGATTCGAACCTCACAGCTTCGGTATACTAGTCCAATGTGTTATTCGCTACACTACCAGGACCGACCACGCTGGAAACGCAGCCGAAATTTTTTGGAACCACACATGTTGCGTTGCAAGTTGCAGAAAAAGTAGATTTGATATCTAACTTTTGCAACATTGTGAGCAAAAGCGCTGCATGTGACATATCTCTGTATCTCGCAAGGCAATGTTTTCTTATTAACCAATCAGCGCATGCGATTTATGTTTTACTTGGCTAAGCTGCTGTAATTTATAATTTTATCGCAAGTGTTTTGAACGTTTGTTGCAATGTTTTATAATTTGTCGTCATTGCATTGCGAGTTGCAAGAAAAATTGCCATGTGTGACATGGCCTTAGTAGGCCACTTGCAAGACCTGGCCAATACCTTTAACAAATTATTGTTCTCGTCAAAATCAACTGTAAATACAAAGAGCCAGTTAATGTCCAGAAACAATTTCAGCATGAAATCTCTGACATGTAACAAACAGCAATGAGTTGAAATTTCAAGATTTTACTTGCGATATATTTGATTTGGGTCACATGACCCAGTTAATGCAAGTGGCAAATTATCTTATTCTCCCCTTTTTGCAGTTTTCCTGCTTTTGAAAAAATATTACTTTTTTGTTTTCAGTGACCTTCAATCCATTCCATACTTCCTTAGTGGGTATAAACTGTGTTGCGTGGCATACCAAGAGGTTCTAGGTATTTCAGAGGCAGCACTTCTTCAAACCTTTAGAGACTTTAGGGATGGTGTGCGCACCTTACAGACACCAAGAAGCCGAAATTTGACCCACAAAAGACTTCTGGCAGAGACGTGGATGGAATCCTACTTTAACATGGTAAATATTTAACAATTAGTCAAATGAAGGCAACATGATTATTGGGACTAATAATCACGGAGCAGCTGAGACGATAAATTTCTCTTGTATAATCTCTCAAGCTACGCATAAGTTTTTTCACAGGGAAAAATTACCTAGAAACATTAATGGTTTTGGTAGTGTTTTTCCATCAATTTTGTGAAACATATATTCCTGGGAAGACCACATTTTCCCATTAATGTTGTATACTCATTAATGGAAAAACGCTAACAAAACCACAAGACAAATAATTTGCCAAACCAATCAGTGTGCAGAATTTTTGTATGATCACTTCAGTTAAATTACACAATAAATTTACAGCTAACAGAAGATTTTACAGTTAATCACTAAATGAGAGTTCAGATCCTGGTGTAATGTATAGCACTGCATATTTACAGAGGCAAAGGACATAAGCTTATTTAACCATAATTTTCTATCAGCAAACACAAACATGGTATGCTTAAAGTAATATACCAACAGTAAACACAAAAATAGTTCAAATTTTATATCATATGGCGTTTTGCTTAATTGGAAAATGAAGATGATACTTAAATTGCCTTTTTCACACACTATCCTTATGATCTTTCAAAAAGGTTGGTGATAGGATGCCAGACACTGGTGCCTTGCATCTTCCAAGTTATCTGGACAACACCATAATGTATGGTTACTTGAAAGCAGACTTAACAGAGGATGGTGAAGATTGTATCCACTACAGCACCTTCTGTGCTCTGATGAAAGATGTCTTTTCACATGTCAAAATACCTCCGGTAATAAAATAATTTAGTATTATTGTATGATTACAAGGTTATGGTCATGCACGGATCCCAAAAAATATGACCTATTTATGGCGGCTTTTTGCGTGAAATGTCGCAAATACGAGAGTATTTTTTTTAGTTTTATTAATAATAATAATTTAAAAACATACCAAAAAGTTTACCTGTTTCTTTAAACAGATGTAAATAGGTCTGGATCAGCTACAGCTTTTTTGTAAACTAAAAGCTTTATTTTTCCTGGGTGGGGCCTTTCCCCATGTAGGGTTTTTTAATTAAGACAATTTGTTTAGAACTTGAGCAATTTTACCAGAAAGCGGCAAAAAATCTTGTTACTCGAAATAAAAAATTTGTTGCTTTGAATTTAGTCTCATTTCAAAAGTCTTTATGGTAGTGTTCATGTGTTATCGCGCTGGTAAAAAATTTCTAGAGGAAGCTCAGAAAATAGATTTAAGTTTTAACAGATAGACATATTTTTTGCACCTGAAATGGTGATGTCAATCACAGCCTATATAGATTCTATAGCATTTTTCCATTTTTGAATGCTTATTTCTGTGGCAGCGCGAACCCAGTCCTCTGCCTTTTGTGATATTTTGAAATGTGGACCACATATCTACAAATTAGGATAGAAATCATTAAGTAATCATTTTTGGCCAAACGTTGCTCGAAGGGTTAAAATAACCTGTCTTAATGGCATTGAGACTATAGGTGTTGTGCATTTTTATTTGTCATGCTGTATTGCACTAACAAGCTTTAGAAAATACATAGACTTACAGCATTACTCAATTTAAGCAATCAACAAACTCTCTGAATTGATTTCTGTCTACGAGCCCTTGAATTAGGAGATACATTTTTACCTGGAATTCAAACAGTACTCCTGAAAACTCCTGAAAATCATTTTTAAATGATATCAAAAATGGGCTGAGAAGAGTTAAAATTTATCCCTGAAAACTGCTGGAAAATTCTCCTTGAAATTCCTGGGTTTTATCCAGTTTCTGGACATACAGACCCGGGATAAGTAAAATCCCCCTTTGCGACAATGTCATGTTTGCTCCCAGTCAAATAAAATGTTTCATTTAATTTTTTGTTTGGGGGTAAATTATACTTAATAAATTAGAAACTGCAAAGTCTGGCTTTTAGAATAATCACACCCCACTCAATATGGTTTGTGGTTGTGACTGATATAAAATATGGGCCTTATCATGGACAAAAAGTCCTACATTTGGTAGTTAATGCCTAAAAGGCAGAAAAAAAACAGCAATATATGGAAACATTGGAAGCTATTAACTAGGAAAGTGAAGTGCTGAGATTAATGCCATCCAGTCTTTTTTGCCTGGGTGACCATATAACAAACAGCTGAGCAATTTGTTTATTTTGTTTTTAAAGGTAAATCGATTTACAGTATGTGATTATTGTACAATACTGGGAGAAGAGAAAAGAAAAGCAAGAGACAAGGAAGTGAGGGACTACTTAGATGAACTGTTTAATTTCCACAACGACTTACAAATGTAAGTTTCAAGGCTTCTCGGAAATGTTTGAAAATCTCCAGACATTTTTGATCATACATGTTTTATAACCAGCAACTTAACAAAATGGTGTAAATGATGAAGTGTTGCAATGTTTATCTAATTTTTATTGCACTTTCACCCAAAGTAAAAATCTACTTTTAACCATGCTCTCATGACTCACCCACACTAGGCGGGCGTCAAAAGATTTTTAAGCCTGTCATCTACTGAATGATTGCAAAAAAAATTGTATACAGTGTGCATTAGAACGTTTTACTGTAACAGGGGTTTTCTATGCTTAGGAGTTTTGCAAAATGCTAATGAGCTGTTTTGTCTGCTAAGCACGTCAGAGGTAAGTAATACAAATAATCCAACGAAAAACTTCTTCTAAAACTCTAGGAAAAATGTTTAGGCCTTTGTTTTTTGATTTTGGACTTCCTTCCTGTTTTAGTCAAACACGAGACAATCCCTGCTCTGCAAAGCGTGAAAACTGGAATCAATAATTGCTTACTTGCTTTACTTCCCGTTTTAGTCGAAAGTGAAAACTTTAAGATAAAAATTGTTGTCAAATTGCACTCAAAAAGTTGATCAACACAAAAAGTTCCTGCCTGCTAATTAGGATTCTGAACGCGCGGGTAGTTTTGAATTTGTTTTCAACAGAAGCAAATTTTCTTGGAAAGACAAGAGTGCTGATGATTTGTATGATTTTGCTTTAAATAAGCCATATGTTTAACCGAAACTCAGCACCTTGGTGGATTTTCTTCTAGGAAATTGTTCGCTGCTACCGGTAATAATTTAATCGTGTGTTTGTTTCTTGTAGGAAAGAAAGAAAAGTGTACTACAGGCACCGTGACAAGGCAAAGAGACACCCAAGTCATTATGCATGTTTAGCACAGGATGGTATGGACCAGGCCAAACTTCTTTTGCCACGCCTGATGTCCACTGCCCATGCATATGCTAATGCACGGCAACTAAGAACCCATCTGACTGGTGTGCTAAGCCATGGGAGGCAACCAAAGGGATACTTTGATCTGTTTCAGTTCCCCCATGATTCAAATCTGACAATAAATATTCTACTTTTGGAGATTAAAAGTATGGGTGAAAACCTACCAGAAGTTCTATACCTCCAGATGGACAATTGTTGGAGGGAAAATAAGAACCAGTTTGTTCTCCACTTTCTTGCAATTCTGGTGAAACTGGAAGTCTTTGCCAAGGTGGGTTAGTTTTTAAATGAAGCTGTTATCAATTATAAGTCATTAAAAAATGCTTTAAAGTTTCTTCTTTAGAACAAAAGGAACAAAATGGCAATTCTAGTTATAGTAATGTGAAATAATAAACTGCTCCGACCCATATAAAATTTGATTCAACTAGAATTTGGAATTCTCTCGACTTGGTGGAGAGATTCTAACTTGAGATGTTCCATTTCGATACCATAAGGAAAACACGGTTTAAGATGTAACTGTGGCAACTTTCTTAACTTTCCCCACCCTTCATATATTATAATCATAGGTCTCTTGTGTAAAGATCCGTTTATCATGTAATATATAGATTTAGCCACTGGCTAAAAGCGGAGCTCCTGGTTATAAAATTTTCTATGTGAATGAAAGGGATTCCCATGTGTACATGGTTTATATGGTTGCTTTACAGTCTTCACGAGATATTAATTTTTCAAGCATAGATGACGTCATCGATGACGTCATATCACGTGACCACTTCATTTCGTTCATATGGTGGCCTAGACTACACTACCCAAGTTTGGTTCTTTTAGAGTTTTCCCTTCACGAGATATTATTTTTTCAAGCATAGATGACGTCATCGATGACGTCACATCACGTGACCACTTCATTTTGCTCATCTGGTGACCTAGACCACACTACCCAAGTTTGGTTGTTCTAGAGTCTTCTCTTGACGAGATATTCATTTTTCAAGCATAGATGACGTCATCGGCGACGTCACATCACGTGACCACTTCATTTCGCTCATCTGGTGACCAAGACCACACTGCCCAAGTTTGGTTGTTTTAGAGTCTTCTCTTCACGAGATATTCATTTTTCAAGCATAGATGACGTCATCGATGACGTCATATCACGTGACCACTTCATTTCGATCATATGGTGGCCTAGACCAAACTACCCAAGTTTGGTTCTTTTAGAGTTTTCCCTTCACGAGATATTATTTTTTCAAGCATAGATGACGTCATCGATGACGTCACATCACGTGACCACTTCATTTTGCTCATCTGGTGACCTAGACCACACTACCCAAGTTTGGTTGTTCTAGAGTCTTCTCTTGACGAGATATTCATTTTTAAAGCATAGATGACGTCATCGATGACGTCACATCACGTGACCACCTCATTTCGCTCATCTGGTGACCTAGACCACACTACCCAAGTTTGGTTGTTTTAGAGTCTTCTCTTCACGAGATATTCATTTTTCAAGCATAGATGACGTCATCGATGACGTCACATCACGTGACCACTTCATTTCGCTCATCTGGTGACCAAGACTTGGTTGTTTTAGAGTCTTCTCTTCACGAGATATTCATTTTTCAAGCATAGATGACGTCATCGATGACGTCACATCACGTGACCGTGCTACAGCACCCCCCTTGTGGCATAGACAAAATATCCCAAGTATGGCTGTCTGAGCATGTTCCCTTGTGGAGATATAATTTCTTCTTTGCATACCACAGGGTTCCCATGTGTACACGGACGACGGACGGACGGCGGACGGACGGCGGACACTATAGGTTTAATACCAGAAAAATAAAGAAAAATCATATCTCCCGAAGGGAAGCTTCTCTAGAAGCCAAACTTGGACAAACTTTCAAAGACCATCAGAGGAACTCTACACCAAAGTCACGTTCCCTCACGCCATCAATGACGTCATCAAAATGATTCAAAAATGCCCGTGACGTTCAAAAATCAACTCGATGGTATACGTTTTTCCCTTAGGTATGGTGCTCCGCTTGCGCGGGCCTTCGGCCCGCGCTGGAGCTCCGCTATAAAGATATTATAATTATCATATCTAAGACAACTTTTAGGTTGTTTTCATACAACAAAAACAACATTTTATTTCTAAAGAAATATTTACAGAAAACTGAAACTAATTTGCTTTGTGTGTGGGGGGTTGGCATCCACACGCGATTGTCAATAAGTTTGACATCCAGGGTGGATTTTGTCAGAAATTCAAGTTAAAACATTTCGAGATATGTATCTGAGTTAGAGATCAGTTAGTATCACTGTCCTGAGTTAGCAATCAGGACAGTGATACTTTATGCCAATTTGTTTTTTTGAAAGCAATTATGGTAAATTTTGTTTAGTTTCCAATGCATGTATTTATTTTGGGTTACAAATTGTCACTAGCATTTTGATTGATTGATATTAATTTTCTGCCACAGATTAAGCTAAACTTTCTCATGGTTGGACACACGCATGAAGCAGTTGACCAGCTGTTTAACAAGTAAGTTCATGGATTAGTAGTATTCGAAACTATGTGTATTTGAAACGTCCCCCTAAACTACTGCAGGGAAACAGTACAATTGTGCTTTTAACAAAACTTTAAGCACTTGTTGGCGTTTTTAGTAATATGATATGATACAATAATCCTTGTTGTTAATTTACGAGGTAGCTGGCTAAGTTTTCAACACTTTTCAACACCTTCTCACTGGGGGAGGGGGGAGCTTAAATGGATATTTTCTGGAACCACACAATGTTTATTTCTATAAGGGTTTGTATAGGATTAAAAAAAAACATGAAATGCTGTTTAATAGCTATTTTGCTTGGTAGAGCCGATTATTATAACCAGAATGGATGTTCATGTTATGGTATCTGATTAGACTTTCAGTGCAACTGTCAAAACAAAACACAAGGAATCTTGAAGGTAATGTGGCCATGGAAAACTTTTTAAAAACTTTTTTGAAAAAGCAGATGGAAATGGAGTCACCGCCTTCTGGCTTCAATTAATCAAACTCTGGAGTCTTCTCGTCATTGCTCTTAGTGCATTTTGATTGGCCATAAGTGCCTAAGCAGTTCTAAAATTGCTTCCTGTCACGCCAGCAATGACTACGTGCTGGCCAATCAAAAAGCACAACGAGTAACAACGCAAAGACTTGGGAGTTTGATCAGCAGAAGCCAGAAGCTGTTGGCTGTTGGAAATCGTTAGCTAGAGTTCATAGAATTATTATGAAAATCGCAGTAAGAATCTAGAAAATACAAAATATTGCACCAATTAAAATACTTATATGAATTTCTGCTCCTTTTGCTTTCATAGACTAAGTTGCAAAACTTACAATATGTGATTCTGTGCTGTTTATGCAGATCTCCGGAATGGTTTGATATAAGTCTTTTTTGCAAACAACTATGATATAGCCTTTTTATAGCCAATTTTTAAAATAATTTGTTCATCATCAGGTATAGTGTTTATTATAAAATAATATTACAGTCAGGTTACAAACAACTGAAATGTCTGTGTGATATGAATGTGGTTTTAAAATTCATAATCTATAAGTTGAATTGATTTCCTACATAGTGCATGTTTCGTGCTCATGTATTTTGTATAGCGTGACTGTAATACTATAGAAATTAACTACACTTCAGTGAAAAAATACACTGAGATAGACTGTCTCTTCCATATGTATCGATTAAAAGTCTGGAAACCTTTTTTGAAAAACAGAGCTGATGAGAGCATTAGAGGAATGCTATACACCTACTCCAAAATCAGAATTAGTGGACCATGTGTATGACGTGAAGAAATGGATGGCTCCATTCTGTGAGGAGTTGCATAATGTCACCAACCCTCATGTCTTTAAGTTTGTGAAGGCTCCATCTGGCCGAGTAGTGGTTCAGTATAAGAACTGGGCAAGCGACAAAAATGAAAGTTGGAAACCTGACAGTCCAGATCCTGAGAAATGGTTAACATTACTCAAGGTATGTGTACTTGTCAGAAATAAAATGGCAGCTTCTCTAAAAGAGCACAAACCTGAGCATGAGATGCCCATGTTGAAAATGGTCAACAAGCTTCCATTTCTCACTAATGATATATCGTTTGGTAGATAATTAGGAAACAAGAAAGCTGACAAAATATTATACAAGTGGGTAACATCTCTGCTGTGTTGTAGGTAGCAAAGGGGCAGAGGGGGCATTTGCCCCCCAGCATTTTTTAGTGTCAACATGTGGGGGAAAAAAACCTGCTTGCCCCGCAGCAGCAAAAACAAAGGATAATCAAGACATGCCCCCCCCCCCCCCCCCCCCCTCCCCCCCCGGCCTTGGTCTGTTACTTGTTTTATGTCCGATTGACAAACAACAATATTGGAATCCAATTCTGCCTTTCAGGAGGATAGTGAAATTGACGTTTTGAACATACCAGATTATGTAAAGCCCAATACGGAGAAACTGGAGCTCCCGGTGCTCCGAAATGACATCAACAAGTTCTTTAGGGGTTCTCGAGTCTTTAGCCGTGAACATATAGAGAGCTGGGAAGAACTCTTGTCACCAGAAAATCCCAAATGGCATGAGAAAGAACAGGATGTCACTTGGATTCTCCAAGACATTTTGAAGAACAAGGAAAATCAGAGGGAGAGGGACAGGGAAGAAGAAGAGAGAAACGAAGGAGCAGGTATTGGCTTTCTTGGCAGGAGACCAGAGGGTGTACCTGAGGATGTTGATGAGATGGTTAGGGGCCAGGTTGCAACAGTGCGAGAGGTAACTTAATATTTTTGGCTCATCGCTTGTGTTAAGCATAACGTTACAGAAACCTTAGGACCACAGAGGATGCCGTTTCCCTTATATGAATAGGCAGGCGTACTATGATAATATGATGGCTTTTAGTTTTCCCTACCTATTTTTTATGACCTGGAAATCCATACTATTGGCATATCCCAGGGTACCCAACCTGGAATTCTGCCCTTCCTAAACAGAGGGTTCAGCGCAATACAATGATTATTTTTTAAGGTTTTTTCGTGGGTTGTCCATGCTTTTTTAAAACAATGCAGTGCAAAGAAGGGACGACACAAAACAATGATGGAGAACAATGCCATGCATAATTTTGTCAGAACATCTCATTTATTAGCACGAATGGTTTTTAGCCCTATAACCTGTTAATTAAATGGCCCATTAAATTTACTGCTGTTTTATTTCGTTGCAATGCCAATGTTGTTGGTGAAATTGATAATCGACAACTCTCATCTTTTTCCTTTCAGATTTATTGTGGTCCATACCGGAGGCACATTAATGTTCAACAGGTGGACAATTATGCCGATGTGATGCCTGGGAGCATTGTTGCCGTGAACTGCGAGTGCGAGGAAAAGTACAAGCCACCTCACCTGGCAGAAGTGAAGCACGTCCAGGACAATATTTTTATTGTCCAATGGCTAAAAGGGGGCTATAAAAAGAAACCTGTCACTTGGCGTGGGTATCCACCTACGCCAATCCCGAAACACAGCGTGATCTTCTTTAATATTAAATATGACAGCAATGGACATATGGACAAGCTAGATGCACAGTTCCTCAGAAGAAGATATAAGGAACTAAGAAAAAATAATGTGTAGGTTGGAAATTTCCAACTGCCAGATAACAGTCTGGTTGAGTTTGGAGGTTTTCGCACACATTTTTACCAAATTAGTTGGTTGGAAATTTCCATCCACCAGATAAGAGTCTGGTCAAGTTTGAAGGTTTTTGCTCGGATTTTACCAAATTAGTCGGTTGGAAATTTCCATCCGCCAGATCACAGTCTGGTCGAGTTTGGAGGTTATTGCTAAGATTTGACCAAATTAGTCGGTTGGAAATTTCCATCCGCCAGATCACAGTGTGGTCGAGTTTGGAGGTTTTTGGTGAGATTTTACCAAATTAGTCGGTTGGAAATTTCCATCCACCAGATCAAGGTCTGGTCAAGTTTGAAGGTTTTTGCAAAGATTTTACCAAATTAGTCGGTTGGAAATTTCCATCCACCAGATCAAGGTCTGGTCGAGTTTTGAGGTTTTTGCACAGATTTTACCAAATTAGTCGGTTGGAAATTTCCATCCGCCAGATCACAGTCTGGTCGAGTTTGGAGGTTTTTGCTCAGATTTTACCAAATTAATCGGTTGGAAATTTCCATCCGCCAGATCAAAGTCTGGTCGAGTTTGAAGGCTTTCGCAAATATATTACCAAATTAGTCGGTTGGAAATTTCCATCCACCAGATCACAGTTTGGTCGAGTTTGGACTGGTTTTTGCTCAGATTTTACCAAATTAGTAGGTTGGAAATTTCCATCCGCCAAATCAAAGTCTTGTCGAGTTTGGAGGTTATTGCTCAGATTTTACCAAATTAATCGGTTGGAAATTTCCATCCGCCAGATCAAAGTCTGGTCGAGTTTGAAGGCTTTCGCAAATATATTACCAAATTAGTCGGTTGGAAATTTCCATCCACCAGATCACAGTTTGGTCGAGTTTGGACTGGTTTTTGCTCAGATTTTACCAAATTAGTAGGTTGGAAATTTCCATCCGCCAAATCAAAGTCTTGTCGAGTTTGGAGGTTATTGCTCAGATTTTACCAAATTAATCGGTTGGAAATTTCCATCCGCCAGATCAAAGTCTGGTCGAGTTTGAAGGCTTTCGCAAAGATATTACCAAATTAGTCGGTTGGAAATTTCCATCCGCTGGGGATAGACAAGTAAAATTAAAATTGTGTTCTTGCTCGAATCTTGAATTCAACCCACCAGATTTGAGATGTTACAAATAATACGTTATATAGTCTTATGGGTGCCAATCAATACACCATCAGAACATAAGCACAACCTGTAACGTGTTATTTACCATCAACTTGTGCATTGATTTGCTGAACGTTTGTAAGTGCTGATACTGTTCCAACAGAAATGGAAAAAAAGTGGTCTTATAGGGTGATCCTCTGCTTCCAAAGCAGCATTGGCAATTTGCGATATGCTACTTACAGAAATAAGACCAAGTCTCAAAGATGCTCTTGTCATCTCTTTTTATCATGTTCATTACGAGTTTAACCATGGATAGAGTAGATAGTTTTAATTCTCATGTTTAACTATATATTTTTCTAAATATTTAGAACAAGGGAGGAAAAAACTCTCGAATTTTGCCAAAAACCATACTTCAGAATATCGCACATTAAAAAAGAACGTGTTTTTGTTAATTTTGCAGCTTTCAAATTTTCTGTATGATTATCCGGGTTCTGGGTTTGCCTCATATATTTCGTTCTGTGCTAACTTCGACAGCGTTTTCGCATTTTCAAATTACGCGCCACCTGTAGTCTTTAGTAGTTACAGTATATGTAAATGTTTGTATATATTTTGTATACCGCAAATATCCGTATCAATTTTCAGTTGCGGTTTATAGATGTAATGTCTGATCCCTTAGATACGGACTGCAATTTATGCATGTAGCTTGCAATTACGAGTGTTTTTAGATATATCATTCTGTGGTTAGTTCTCAAGTTCTATAAAGTGTAGTGACAGGACCTCGGTTTATATCGCTATTCACTGTATATCAACATTGCCTTTGTAATGCTATGAGTTGCAACCGTAGATTGAATAGCGCCCTTTGTTCTGTTAACCAATCGATCTCTCGTTGGCATATTAATAACAATAGATGACGTCAGCGTTAACAGCGCTATTGTCTTATCTAGTCAGTCTAGTCATGCGTTAAAGGGTCATTGTAGGTTTTTCGCACTTTAACAAGCGGTGTCATCCGTGGTCATTCTTCAAGCGTGCGCTGTCTTAGAAGTGTTGTGTGTGTCCAAACATAGTACTTTGTTAAGGGAAAGAAAGAAAGACATGTGATCTATACATGACGCACGCCACTCAAGGGTTAGCCGGAGGATTAACTAAAAGATAGTACTTAAATCTCGTTTCACCATGTGGGGATAGGGAACTGTGAAGATTATTATTTTACTCGTATAATTACAGCATACATATTCCTGTTCTGTCCTATCCACCATAGGGTCCGTAAAGGACAGTTAAGGCGCTATAGCAAGTTGAAAACACAGGAGGCACCCTTGTGCCATACTAAAAAACTCATGCTTAGGCCGATAAATTTGCTGCAGCTCGTATTAAATCCGCGCGCGCTCAGTGGTATTTACTGATCCCCAGGAGATGTTGGATCTTATTAGACCTTGTACTAACTAAATTGCCATAGAAGCTGCCGCCAACGTACCAGGTGGTCAACGTACCAGGTCCAGTTATGGTTATGGATTTTGGACTCGTAGTAAACTGCTTACCCAGAGCAGGTTCTTTTTGTTTAATAATAAACTGAAGTACTTTGCTTGAATTATTTGTCATTTCTTTCTTACTTTCCTCGACCATTGCTGGAATATACAAATATATTTATTATAAAAAATAAAAAAATAAAAAATAAAAAACACTTCGGATACAGCCACTACAGTGTGACACATTTTTCCTTTTCTCCCACCACGCGCCCTATGCTATCTCGTTTAGTTCTACACAGGGAGGATACATACAGCTAGGCTGTTAATGACGGTATCTTTGTGCTTTCTATCCACAATGGTGAAAAAAAGATTTCCCATACCACAGGGACCCCGCTGGTCGTTTAGAAAACATTTGTCAGGTTTATAGGTTCTATACTTTTTGTGTTCCCTTTATCCCTTCGTTGACCCTGGGGAGCCTGCTCTGTGTTCTATACCACCCTGTTCTTTGTGTTCAGGGCTGGGGTCAACGAAGGGTTGGGTTCCCTTTTAGTTATCGCATCGTTTTGTTTCTTTTTGTTAAGCAAGCGGTAATTTTGTTTTTCATCTCGCGCGTAACGGCTGCCGCAGAAATAAGAAAGACGCAACGGATACTCGTGTTTGTAGTATCACACAGGGAACCCAACCCTTCGTTGGCCCCTCCGATTAATTTCGTGACCCAAAATTCTTCAAGGCGGGAATGGTCACGGTAACTTACCAGTATGGGAGTCTCTTGCCTATTTGTTAACCGTCATGGTGTAGATCCTCACCGAATCATTCGCGACGGCGTCCGGGTAGGGCATTTCTTCGACCCATTTGAAGAAAAAATTCAAGTAGAAATTTTACTACGCCCCTTTACCGCCCATTGTTATAACTCTCTATCGTGCCTTTAATTATCGACTTTTATAACCGCTGGAGATATCTTGTTTTGGGGAGAGGTCGACAATGTTTTCCAACCATACTTAGCCTCTCACTTACTGTTTAGCCTTCGAGACCTCCTCAGTGGGTTTAAGCATGGCTCAAAACGCATTTGCCTGAAAAAATGGATTATATATCTCATGTTGCTATGGATCATCATTGGAATTGTTTAGTACAATAGTTTCAAGAAGAGCTATATTTTAACCTAGTTTGTTACCATGGAGGCGCTTATCACGTGACTCAGTGGCGGCTATCTTGGATTGTTTTATTTAGACCTCTTTAACTCGCACAGGAGAAGGTGAAATTTAAAGGTTGTCATCTATTTATAAAGGACAACTATCTTCAGGTAAAGCTAATTGGATAACTTGGAATTTCTTAAGAAAATGGAAAAATATATATATTTTGTCTTTCACATATATTGTTCTTTCACTTGCTTTTGTAATATATGATATTGTTGGAAAATGTATTTGTTAAGACAGATCTAGTTAGGTTACAGAAAGACTAGCGTACAAACTATTTGCTATTTATAATATTTATTATATGGCGGATTGCGAGTCACCGCTACCATGGCAACAAAACTTAATCAGAATTTCAAAATGTTTTTGTGAGCCAATTCACTAAAAACAGGCCAACGTTTTACAGCCATGATGCCACCGAGTCGTCTGCCACGACGAGAGGTTGTTGTTACCTTTGGACTAGAGATCTCCCTTTCAAGCTGGATCATCTGTGTGTCTTATTTGCCAAGATTCATACTTCTGGGTCAAAGGCGGCACTATGTGTTATTTAACCCTTCTTCCCAGATGTGCTTTGATTTTTAGTTGGATTACCTCTATTGTACATTTTAATACTTTGCCCTTCGGTTGGAAAGTGAGCACCTTCTTGTACCACAACCTTGTAAGCCGCTCTAACTCCGCTCTCGCAGTATATCGATGTCCGTCACGTGATACAATTACCTCCCCTACATCGCACTTTGGTTTTGCCCCGAGCCATCAGAATGCCGAAGCCGCGGCATATATCGTCTGTTATCGATCCTTATCGAAGCAGGGTATTTCATCACATTTGAGAAATACATCTCCTTCACTTCTGCAAGCTTTTTAGGGTTATATGCAGCTCTCTCGTCCCGCAGGATGAAACAGATGCTTTCATAGCCCTCAGAGAGAGCATTTTGTCATCCGCCATGGTATCCCTTCAAACACTTAATCGTCTCTTTCAGTTAAGCTTCCCATCTTGCAGATTGTATGTGCGACAGGTAGTCCAGGGCATCGCATATTCGTATCTAGAAAGTGTTGTCGTCTCTTTTGGCAAATCCGCGCGGGTTGCCTGTGGTGTTCAAATCGTGTCTCAGGTCCCTCGGCGGGGGGCAAAAACAAAATGGCGACCAAGAATATGATGTTTCTCCAGTATCTGCAAGTTTTGGTAAGATTTCCTGCTTTTTTCGCTAAGATATGAGGAAAAGTACTTACAGACCGTCCAAATAAGGTAAGGGGGAATTTCCTAATAAGGAAGCTTTGCAACGTCGGCAAAACAACAGTTTTTGGCGAAATGTTCTTGGTATGTATTCCACTAATCACAGGGGTAGGCCCCTCACGGAAATCCAGAACTAGCGCTTTCTCTATGACTGTCTCCATGACATGTCTAAGCGCCCTTGGGGCGGGGTTCCTCCTCAACACGCCCGGACATGAGATCCGATCCCGAGATAACCGGAAAGGCACTTCAGAGGATGTTAACTCTTTTTGAAGTCTCATGGAATGGGCACACACACCGATAACCGAACCTTAAAGCGGCGGTAGGAAATCTGGTTAACACTGGTTAACGACTTTGACTGTACGCTCTCGGAAAAGGCATGGAAATTGGTGGATCACATGGTTCTCACTAATAGTTACTACAGGCGTGTCCTTACCTTTGCACCAGTCTCTCAGGGAATTAAAGTCTTTTCTTAGCCTTTTCCTGTAATGGACTCAATTATATTATGTATATGTATTTCCGCCTTTAATCTTGGTTACACCCCCTGAAATCAAAAGGACCCCCTGCGTTTTATCCAAAAGGAGCACTTAGTTTTCCCGTAAAACTAGTTACCTCGTTAATGGTTGGCCTTTCTTCAGTGCGTTGCTTTTGACAGTTTCCTGGGGTGCTTCAGCGGAGTTTGTTGGCCTTTCGGTGTTTTCTAGGCCGCTTTTCACAGTTCCGTTTTCATAGATTGTTAGACTCAACCTGCGCGTCGCTGTACGACCTGCCTGTACCCTAATGACGCGGATGCTAATTCCAGCCAGTCACGTGGAACATCCCCATTCTCACAGCCGTCTGTGGCCGCACAAGTGATATAGACGAGGACGCCATACTTTTCATACTAGGTGGGTTCACACTAACGCTCGTAAGGAGGTCTTCAGTATGCTTCGGACTACTTTCAGTGTGAACGCCATGTTGGCTGCTCAAGTAAGATACTTTGAAGTTATGTTTACGCCGCGTCTTCAAAGCTACCGAAGTACGATCTAAGTATAACGCACAGTACCTTACCCTTTTCGAAAACTCAAAACCGTCACACACTTGCATTCGCCGTGCGATGTGATTGAAGGCTGTAGGTTGCATTTGCTTCGCTTTAGTCGCTTTGGCGATCTTTCGTCATGTTTCTTGCCGGCTTTGTCATTCAGCCGAGGCCTAAGTGTGAACCCACCCTACTTAACTGTTATATTGTAAAGCGCTTAGAACAGAAATGCATATACGTTATAGAAGTCCATATAGTATTATTATTATATTACCTACTATTCCAACAATTTACTAGTACTTCTGCGTGGTAAAGCAATAGCGACAACAGTCCGCTTTGGAGAAAACAGTTCATTCTTTCAATGATATTTGAGCTAAAGAGGCACCATAGAACCTTCTGTCTTGTTAAAGAGGAAATCTGAGTATTGGAAGAGAAGTCTTTTAAAGAGCTATCATCCAATCCTATCTTATCATTTTATCCCATGATCTTATGATCTTTTCTTTTCCACGTTTCCACTTTCTGTGGCTTTCGCATAGTCAGCAATGAATATTGCAAGGGCATGGGTAGGAGCGGACACATCCCATAACTTAGCTTACCATGATGCGGTAATAGGTATGCAGTGAAAATAAAATACTATTTTCATCTGCATATTAATTAGCGCATCGTGAAAGTTTATCGGAATCGCCCAATCAATCGGTGTTAGCTGCATACTGGCGTGCATGATGCTTTGCGGCCCCTATAGTTTAAATTTCCAGCGTCTTCTGTGTTCCGTTGTCAGTTATCGGCGTAACGGGTGGTCAAGCGTTTTTTTGCCCCACCCACCTCCCCTGGTGTCGGTTGGGGACACTACATGCTCCTCGCCCTCGCTGCATGCCTACTGCTGCCCATGGTAGTCGCGGACACATCCCATAACTTAGCTTACCATGATGCGGTAATAGGTATGCAGTGAAAATAAAATACTATGTTGGGAGAGATACGAGAACGTTGTAAAATCACGAGCCGCAGCTAATGCTTAAATATAGGTTGAAATTCTGGCAAAAAGCCATCAGTTCAAGTTTAAGTCGCTTTGCTTTCATATTTCGAGGATTGTAGGCGAGTTTTTCTATTTCGACTCCAAGAACACATAAGCCCATGGAGAAAGAAATGCAGACAAAAACAAGATGGCAGATAGACGTTTTTTTAGTGCTATCGAGCGACGAGGAACTGGAATGCGAATTAGCAATTTTTTTTCAAAGTAAAATAGTTAATGTCGAAGACAATTTTTTGACAGAAAAACACTAAACAATTATCGCTATTTTTTGGTTATAGTGGTGAGGTTATGTTACTGCCGCTGGTCCTAGAATGTGGTGACTCTATGTGTGCCGTTTGCGTTTCTGAGTCTTCAAAAAGCTGTTCGAAGTGCGGACCATGGCAAAACACGCACAGTGAACAGAGCTCTCCAAGAAATGGTGCAGCGGCTAGATTGTCGGTGCGACAATTGCACCTGGGAGGGAAGTGTGGAAAACCACTCTCGGCACATAAAGGAGTGCATGGGACGGCTTATGACCTGCCCGTTTGAAGGTTGTACTGCTAAGTTCACAAGAAGGCTTGTTGCTATGCATACCGGTGCGTGCAACCACAAGCCAGTGACGTGTAATGAATGCGGAGTTAAAGTCCCGAAGCAGTTATTAACTGCCCACCGCGAGAGGACGTGCGAGGCACGCTTGATACAATGCCCATTCTCGGACGAACACCGAATTGCCAAGTAAGTCAGCCATTATAGTAATAAAACTTATTTTACGAATCCTGTACTATAATTGGCTCTCTGCAAAAACCATAACAGATGCAACGAGAATATTATCAAACTTGGCTTTCGCTTCCGAAATGAAAACCAACATGGCGGCCAAACCTATTGGTTTGCAATATGACGTCATTATAGTGCATCAATCCTAGTGTCTGCAGTATGAACACGAACTGCGCGACAACAATATTTCGATTGGTATACTCTTAGACAATCAGAATCGAGACAGTGGCATGGCTGACTAAGAATTACTAGTCGTGAAATAAAATCACGGCTTTTTTGTATAAGGAAGCACGCAGTTGTGATTGCGGGCGAAAATATTACATAAATTAATTATAATGCAGTCAAATTAGAAAGCAGCCTTTCAGAAAAAAGAATTTTTATTATATAGCGAAAGCATTTGGAATGTTCTTTAATGTGAACTGACACTGCCCAGGAGAGGATACGCGTGAGAATATGGGCCGAAACCTTTCAAATCCCCCCCCCCCCCCCCTCACCTGCCTAAATCCGCACCTGCTGCCTAAAACTTGTTTTTACAGCAACGTCCGCCGGATTTTGAAATCGCCTGTTTAAGTACTTGACAGTATCAGCAAAATGTTCTTTTTAGAAAGCAGTTACTGAAAATGTCAAACGGATGTCCTACCTCTGTATATTTTGTCACAGACGGCTAATGCGCCAGCATATGCTAGACTGCAGTTCAAGAGCAGTGCAGTGTCGAGTTCCCGGGTGTTTGTACCTTGGGACTGCAGAGGATTTGCAGAGCCACGACAGAAGCGATGCTTCCCAACATTGTACTCTACTAAAGCAAGAGAATTCTATCCTTGCCAATGCTATTTTATTTACGGTAAGCAGTAAGGGTGCCTTCACTGCATGCATCACAAAAACGTACCTTTTATTTCGGAGATCTTTTGAACATCCCCCCCATATAATGAAAGTTCACTAAGGCCTGGTTTCCATATAGTCGTATCTGTCGCATCAGTCGACCGTGAAACAAAAGAATAATTCCCATTTCCATTGTTTCACGGTTGACTGATGCGACAGATACGACAGATAAGACTATATGGAACCCAGGCCTAAGCACAATAGAAACGTGGAATTGGCATGTTGAACTCAGACCTCGTCCACACTAGCGCGGTTTCGTTTGAATCCGTATACTTTTTGATACGGTTATGTCTTCCGTCCATACTAACACGCTGATCGTCTTCATCGAATCCGTATCAGTTTGAAAACGCTCTCGAAAGTGAATCAACCCGGGGGGGACTCCCTATATTCGAATGCTAGGGGTGACCGTCGTATTTTTTAGGGGTTGAAATCGGCGATCTGGTATTTTTTAGGGGTTCGAAAATAAAAAAAACGGTATAGTAAGAAAAATAGGTATTTTTTAGGGGGTAGTGTTTTGAAAGTCGAGAGGATACATTTGATGTATATTAAATAAACGGACAGAATAAAATTTAATCTGTCAAAATTGTTGGTATTTTTTAGGGTATTTTCAGACTGAGGGGTATTTTTTAGGGTGGAAATTTTTTCCGACAAGGTATTTTTTAGGGTCAAAATTCGAGTTTCCCGACGGTCACCCCTAGCATTTTAACCTTAGAGTCCTCCCCCCGGGTGAATCAAAACGAATCCGTATACATATCGTTTTAGTGTGGACGGTCGAATCGGATAAAAATGAAAACGATGACGTCAACTCTACCACTATTTCAGACTGCCCTTTACACGCAAATCAAATAAAAACTGTGTTCCTTGTTTGGAGCTAAATCCCCCGTCCATACTAACACGCTGCGAATCCGTATAAGTTTGAAAACGAATACATTTGAAGACGCGTTAGTGTGGACAATGCATCAGGTTTTGTCACAAACTCAGGCCTGGTTTGCATATCGCCTTATCTGTCGTATCTGTCTTCTGTCGCATCAGTCGACCGTGAAACAATTTGGGATTATTCTCTTGTTTCACGGTTGACTAATGCGACAGGTAAGACTATATGGAAACCAGGCTTTAGAGCCACAGCACACGACTCAGACGACTGATACGATTGTCAGATTGTGCAACTGGTACGACCAAAGATTCCCGCCATCCCATCGGGCGTATTCTTTCTATATGTCGCCTATGTTTTTGGAGTGTTTTTTAAGTATATTAACCCCCTCTCCTTAGCAGCCTCAAAAACCTGACAAACGTTACTTAATTTCTCCTTTAATAGACTAATCTGGAGGACTTCTGTACCAGATTCGAAAAAGTCACAATTGCTCAGTGGGCATATGAGTGGACTTTCAATCAGAACAGTGTCAACGGCAAGCAGCTCATCCTTAGCGAAGACATTAAAATGGGAGACAAAACGTGGCGGTTTTGTTTTGTTCGCGGTCGCGAAAAGTCGGCATTGATGCTTGAGCTTGTCAAGACGGCACCTGCATGCTTGGATCAGCATGCAGAGGTTAGGTAAGAAACTGAGTGATACATCAAGGCTATTGTGGCCAGCGTGTTGAAATGATGCCCTTGCAATATATAATTATGAATAACATAATGAGGTTTTAGTTTACCGCCCTGATAAAGTAGTGACAGTAAAATGCAACAAACTTGGGCTCCTATTCTGCCTATTACCCTTGAAAAAAGCACCATTATAATGCGTCAAGGAAAGTCGCGTACGATTCACAAATGAAAAGTTTGATCTTCATGAGTTGTCGCCTGGTACATCGTCTCTGGACGGCCCAAACGCCATTATCAGTATGCCATTAGATTGGCCCGGCCAGGTGTTTTGGGTATATTGGTATCACGGTCATTTTACTTTAATTAGGTATTTTGGCGTACTCGGTATTTAATGCTGTTCGAATTGTGGGTATTTTGGTATCTTAGAGAAAAATATTGGGTATTAGGCTGCATTCATTATGTATACTACAGGGGGGGGGGGGATTTTTTTTTACAATGCAAAATTTTCAGACCCCTCAAGGCACAACATATTTTTTACGAATCCCCCCTCTTGGTCAAAAGGAAAAAACATGCCCCCCCCTCCCCCAGACATTTTTTCAAGACATTTTTTCAATGAATATGTAGGGTCGCGTCAATAACATTTTTTCAAAAGATGCAGAACAAAGCTCAATCATAAAAATACAAAGCGTAAAAACGCAAATAAAAATCCTAGGTGGCTGTACTTTTGTGTGTAGTGACTTTGTCCTTTCTACCAAGTGATCTGGTGCGCTCCTCGATTGGAACCTTACTACATAGACTGAGTATCATTTATCGCAATTTTGACCACGAAGCTACAAGACTTAATCAAAAGTCACGAGGCGTTTTGTCTGGCAGACAATAGTCACTGAAGAGGACCTCGAGAAATTGTGGTAAAACAAGAAGGTCTTTTACGATTTTTTAAGTTTATAATTCTTTATGCGCGCGAAGGTTCTTTCAACAAAATACACGAGAATAGTAGTGCATGCAAGTGATATTTCTTCAGGAGGTTCAAACTCGGTGTTCAACGATTGAGCCTTCCGTCATTTACTATCAAACTGCGCAACTTGTCTTAAATATATATAATACCTCAACAAAAGTATGCATCCCCCTTCATGTTATGAAAAAAACTTGACATCCCCCCTTTTCCAGTTTCTAAATTTTGAGATCCCCCTCAAAATCCTTTCCCCTCCCCCTGTAATATACATAATGAATGCAGCCTTAGGGCCTGATTAGAGGGTTTTCATGTTCTAGACACACACAGTTATTAAATTTGTTTAATTTCATTGCTCCGCGTTATCTAGATTTGTGAAGGGGAATGAAACTGCCACAACAAGTCGCTGCTTCAGCGTTGGAGTGGCAAAAGGAGTCACACTTCACGATGCCAACTGTGGAATCGATGGGAAGTTTATAGTGTCAGTATTTGTACGAGAGTTTGATTTTTTCAAAAAAATCTAGGCGGCAGTATTTTTTTTTTGCACTTTTTATATTTTTCATTAGAACATAGCTACGATATTACGCTTGCTCTGGTGTATTTCACTGATAAAGCAATGGCTCTTTCAGTAAATTTCACTGATAAAGCAATGGCTCTTTTACGCTATAAACTATATATTATAGTATAGACGTATGGCCCAAGATGCTTGGATAAAAACACATAAACGGAGTGTAGTATTTGTTAGGTCTTGAACACAATTGTTTTTTTTCAGGGCTCTCATCTCAATGCTAGATTATTGTATTTTTTATTCTGTGTAAAACATTCATGAATAGTTAATAAAAAAATACATAGCAGCATTTTCATTTTCATTTTGTTGAATTTAACCTTCTCCGTTTTCACATTGATCGTTTAGAGGGACCGGTCATTGTTTATCGCTCAGGCGAGGGGGGAGTTCTCAAGATATGCTGAGATTTTGAGTAATGCACGTCAAAGTCATACATACACGCATGTGGTTTATTGCAACAACGGTAAAATCATCAGTTACACAGGTATTGTTACAAGTAAAAAAAAAGTACAAATAACAAACCTAACTCTTTTCCATGATTGCCGTGTGGGAAGCAGGTTTTACATAACACCCGCTCCAATTCCAAAATAACCGACCGAGTCGACAGACCTGGGGTCGCTGTAATGCAAGCTGTAAGTTGCAAGCTGGTGTTAGTTTTTTTACAGTCAAAAGACACGAAGCGTGCCCCCTAGAGTCGAATATTCAATTCATTATTTCATTATTTGTTTCATTATTCAATCCAAAAATGCATTTTTCAATTCAATATTAAAAATGTTAAATGCTCAAATTTTGACTTCTGAATAAGCAATTGTTCACCCAGACTAATAATTTAGATTAAAAAATATTGAATTAAAAATTGCATTTTTGGATTGAATAATGAAATCAAATGGAATAATGAATAAAATATTCAACTCTAGAGGGGCACGCGTGATGTCTTTTGACTGTAAATAGATGCGAGAAGAGAAGCTGCCATTCAAGCATGTTCTTTAGTGGGGAGACGCTGTCCGCCATGTTCTGATGTTTGGAGTTGCTTTACAAACAAAGCTAAATTTTCCGTGAATGAAGGCTTGAAACTTAGACCATTTCATTTAATGGGAGCTGTCCATTAAAGTTGAATCAGTTGATCCTCGAAAAAACATCAGGCATGAAAAATCAATAGATGCAAATTAACGTAAAATCTATTACAGGTATAGGAAATTCAAATAGTGCAAAAATTATGGACTAGTTATCACTAGTTTTAAGGGGATAAGACGACAAATAAACGGCTCCGGGGAAGAAACCAAGTCTTGCGTGGAAAGTCTTACGTGGAAAGTGCGGCGAGCCCAGAGCCCGAAAATGCTCCGATACATCTATTAACAAGAACAAACATGGATGGAATGATATGCCTCACGGCGCAAATATGCGCTTGCTACTGCTAATACTCTATTTTATTTTTTTCCTCGAGGGCACGGTATCGAATTCTGCATTCTGATTGGTTCTTAGAGCGCGCGCGGGGGCAATATTTTCCTATCTCTGCCGGCCTCGGTCAACATTTTCCAGCCCTCGGTCACAGTTTTTCCCTATACGGACCTCCCAGCCGGTAAATAACATATATTTATGTATATCTAGGAGAGGGAACGCGTGATAATGGTGTATAGGGCCAAGACTTTCCTGACTGCTTTGACAGTTACGAGACGTGGGTACCCTTGTGCTTTATATTAAAGCAAATTATGTTATTATGCAAAATATGTGATATACAGCGTTTTTGATGTAATATGGGTATTTTATTCGTATATTTCGCAACATCACGACGTGGGTACCCTATTGTTTTGAAGCTCAATTGTAAAATGCGCCGTAACTCCTAAACGCTTCCACTTCAAAAGTGCAAACAACCGGTTTTAGACTACCCTCGGGCTAAGCTTTCGAAATATAAGTGTTAGCAAAATTCCCCTATGGGGGGAGGGTTTCGACTCCTGGCCCACGGACTAGTAGGTTTGATTCTTTACGCTCGCAATGCGCGCCGCAAATGAAAATCATTATTATTCATGTACGTAAAGCGCGGTGCAATGACGAAGTTCTATGGATCAAGATCCAAGATCCACTCGGGGAATGTTGGTCGAACTGATAAAACCGACAAATTTTGATCAGTTCTCCCAAAATCACCCTCGTGTTTGTAAGAAACCAAAGAGCACGCGGAAATTACTTTTAAGGTGACTCCCACAAAACTAAACGCGTTTTTCAGAAATGTTTTAACTCGCTCGCGTCGCGTCAAAAATGGTCGGATATTTTTGAGCTCAGGATATGTTAAACCTCAACTATCGGTGCTGCTGGCTATTTGTTCGAATTTATTTTTAAGAGCCGCATTTATACTTATGCGAAAAATCTTATATTTTTAACAAAAGTCCCTCTTGTGCGAAAAATCTTCCCGCGTTTTTTCTGAAACTTCGGATTTTGGGTCATTCGGCCATCGACCTTCGTTTTTTTGTCATTCAAGTTTGATGAAAATTGTACGAGCGAAAATTGCAGTACAAGATAGAGCCAAAAAATGACCATGAAAGTGGAGTAATATCAATGTGCTTTTATTAGATTGCCAAATAAATCCGATTTATACGATTTACGAGCTCAGCAATCCACTTTACCTCCTGAGTTTAAATTGAAAATTTCATTGCCGTAGCTTTAAAGACAGTTTTGCGATTGCCATTTATTCGGGAGCAGATAAACGGTCAAAAATATATAGAATTAAAAATAAAACAAATTGCTTTATTTCTTGAATATACGCGCGAAATATAAAACACAAGTGCTTGCTCCATTTAGTTTAGGGAAGAGGGCAAAACAACGGTACTCGATAAGTATCCAGGGATGGTGTATTAGGTGGTGGGTACCGGGTACTACCTACCCCCATAAGTATCCAGTGATTATTATCTCGAAGCACAAATAAGGGATACCCAATTTTGTTGCAGAAATGTGTTGTTCTCTTCATATAGAGCACAATGGTAGGGTTGGTTTTCGCCATGATTCATCAATTATTTTACGAGATATCGGCAGTTGAAAATCCAATTTTTAGGAATACCTACCCCCAAAAACTGGACACTTATAAAGTACCGTTGTTTTGACCTCTTCCCTTAGACCCTTCTTGATAAGGTAGGCTAGCCAGTTTATCTCGATCGGCCCGAGTTTTAAAATGACAGACCAGATTCCAGAAGAGGTGATCAACTTACTACAAAAGAACCGTATAATGAGTCTGCCGGATTTCTTTTGGGTTCCTGTCCACGCGAGTGAACATGAAGTAATTTGCATGCATAGAGCAAAGATTCCAATGGGCTGGTACGATTCTCGCGTGCAAACTCATTGTTTTGCAAACAAACGATTCCTAAACAAAAGGCAACCGAGCAAAGCCCGACAGAGATCTCATTACAGTGTAGAGTTTTGAGCAAAATACGGAAAGCGTTCTAATGCTTGTCCTCCATCTCAAAACAAGAACCGTTCAATATAAACTAAATACAGTAAAAACCCGCATAAAAGAACAAGTGGTTTAAGAACACTCAGGCTGAAATTTGGTCAAAAAGGTACCTTATACGTAAGAACACATGCAGCCTGAAAAATGAAAATTGTTCTTGTATAAAAAAATTGCTGCCAGTTAGATTCGAGTACAGTAACCCATTGTGTGATAGAGTACCGAGGAGAAGACCATGCACACACCGAGTTCTACAGCAGGAATTCCAGGGTACATTTAGCAATTACTTTTTAGCGGAGCTCCTTAGCGGCCGAAGGCCGCAGAGCGGAGCACCATACCTAAGAAAAGAGCGTCCCAACGATGGCAAATGTAGCGCATGTATGATATCCACAGGGTACCCAAAGTATAACAGGCGGGAATGGGCGCAAAGGGATACGACTGAATTTTGAACGTCGAGCGCGCGTGTGTGCTTCCTGAAGCCTGACGTCACAGGCCTGATATCCACAGGGTACCCAAAGTATCACAGGCGGGAACGGGCGCAAAGGGATACGACTGAATTTTGAACGTCGAGCGCGCGTGTCGCGCGCGTGTGTGCTTCCTGAAGCCTGACGTCACAGGCGTGATATCCACAGGGTACCCAAAGTATCACAGGCGGGAACGGGCTCAAAGGGATACGACTGAATTTGAACGTCGAGCGAGCGTGTGTGCTTCCTGAAGCCTGACGTCACAGGCGTGACGTCACAACATGCGCCGCCGGTCGAGTGACGTTTTTTTTTTAGACGGGGGGAGGGGTGATTTGTCGGGGTGGCGCCGCCGGTCGAGTGACGGGGGGAGGGAGGGGTGAGTTGTCGTGGCCAGGGGGGGATAGGAGGTTGCTCAATATTGGTGAATATTCTCGAGCAATCTGCTTGAAAATATATCAAGAGTCTTTTGATCGAAACCATTCTTCCAAGCGACTGCAGAACTGTTCTACTGAAAAGTATGTTTACAAAAAGCCAGGGACTACGAGTGTCTGAAGGAATTTCCTGTTATCTGACAATAAGGCTTAAACTTTTCAGCGCAAATCCTGCTATGGGCCAACAGGGACTACGAGTGTCTGAAGAAATTTCCTGTTCTGACAAGAAGGCTTAAACTTTTTAGCGCAAATCCTGCTATTGCGGCAGAGATTGTTTATTCGCCTTTCTTTCACAAAACAGTGGAATTTATAATGGTACAGAATTTTGTCGAAAGGTAAAAGTAACTGCGAGACGCTACATTTGTACATTACGGCAGTAGCGTGAGTCAAGAAAGTCATACTTTGAGAATTAATTTGTTTGGAGAGTCAATGGCGGCAAGTCGTTAAAACAATTCGATTCGTGGATCAAAGTCACTGCTGGATAAGAGCACTGTTTATAGGGAGATGGCAGGACATTCACAAGTTCCGAACAGATTTACATTCAGGTTATTCCTACACGGGGGAAAAGCTACTCAGGATGAAGGTAAAATTCCTAAAATTCGCTGTTTCTTTTTTCGAGCATGTCGACTTTTCTTGAATCTGAGTGATAGGTCGCGAGCCTAGTAACAACTCAACGTGTTTAGCTTATATGCGACCCTAACTAAAGATCTCTAGAATTCTATTATTAGTCCTTTAAGAGCGACTTAGTCGTGTTTTCTAACAACGAAGGCTAATTAAGCCTTCTCAGCTTTTTGCAAACGAGATATAAAAACACTCCCAAAATCGACACAAGGAAAATCTAAGGCAAAAGTGCTTCTTGGTGATCACCTTAGTACCTTGGACTTCCAAGCGGCAAGATATTGACTTATGGTACTGAAAAATTATTTTCTAGCAAAAAAATATGGTATTACAGTAAATTTAATTCTGTTGAATTGGCTCTAAACACTTGACTTTCAACATGCATGGACTGTGTAATTTACTACCAAATGGCAGTGCCAGTAGTAACAATAGGATGAATTAATGTATTTAGTATATTTACATGTTGTTTGCTAGAATTTCATTCACTATTTACAAAGTCATTGTGATTAGTAGAAGTATGCCCATTCCCTGTGGAAAACAAAATTATGTTATACACTGTACAAACAGGGTTTTATTTAGATTAAAAATACCAATTGGTCATTGAGACAGTAAAATTTAACACCGAATTTTTCCATATGACATACTTTGTGTCTAAAATTTTTTGTACCTTTGGACAATTCCAGAAAATATATGTACCCCGGGGATGGCCAGCATTTGGAAATTCTGAATGGGAGGGGGGTTTTCAAGCTCAGAAATTCTGGATGCATGGGGAGGGAGGGCGGGGGGGAGGATGGTCAAAACCTAGTGCCGCCTGTGGTGGGGGTACATATATTTTCTGGAATTGCCCATGATGGGTTATCAGGCAGTGTATCCATGGGGATTGAAAATTTTGTATTTTTCCCTCTTGGTCTATATGGCATACTTTGTGCCTCAAAATTTTGTGCCTTTGGACAATTCCAGAAAATATATGTACCCCGGGGATGGCCAGCATTTGGAAATTCTGAATGGGAGGGGGGTTTCAAGCTCAGAATTCTGCCTGCATGGGTTTTTTTTTAAGCTGGAAGCTATTGTAGGTTAACCTCTCAGGAATTCTATATGCATGGGTGTGGGGGTAAGCCATTTTGGAAATTCTGGATGCATGGGGAGGGAGGGCGGGGGGATGGTCAAAACCTAGTGCCGCCTGTGGTGGGGGTACATATATTTTCTGGAATTGCCCATGATGGGTTATCAGGCAGTGTATCCATGGGGATTGAAAATTTTGTATTTTTCCCTCTTGGTCCATATGGCATACTTTGTGTCTAAAAATTTTTGTGCCTTTGGACAATTCCAGAAAATATATGTACCCGGGGATGGCCAGCATTTGGAAATTCTGAATGAGAGGGGGGTTTTCAAGCTCGGAATTCTGCCTGCATGGTTTTTTTTTAAGCTGGAGCTATTGTAGGTTAACCTCTCAGGAATTCTATATGCATGGAGGTGGGGGTAAGCCATTTTGGAAATTCTGGATGCATGGGGAGGGAGGGCGGGGGGGGGGGGGGGGGGGGGGATGGTCAAAACCTAGTGCCGCCTGTGGTGGGGGTACATATATTTTCTGGAATTGCCCATGATGGGTTATCAGGCAGTGTATCCATGGGGATTGAAAATTTTGTATTTTTCCCTCTTGGTCCATATGGCATACTTTGTGTCTAAAAATTTTTGTGCCTTTGCACAATTCCAGAAAATAAATGTACCCCGGGGATGGCCAGCATTTGGAAATTCTGAATGGGAGGGAGGTTTTCAAGCTCGGAATTCTGCCTGCATGTTTTTTTTTTTCAAGCTGGAAGCTATTGTAGGTTAACCTCTCAGGAATTCTATATGCATGGGGGTGGGGGTAAGCCATTTTGGAAATTCTGGATGCATGGGGAGGGAGGGCGGGGGGGGGGGGGGGGGGGGATGGTCAAAACCTAGTGCCGCCTGTGGTGGGGGTACATATATTTTCTGGAATTGCCCATGATGGGTTATCAGGCAGTGTATCCATGGGGATTGAAAATTTGTATTTTTCCCTCTTGGTCCATATGGCATACTTTGTGTCTAAAAATTTTTGTGCCTTTGCACAATTCCAGAAAATAAATGTACCCCGGGGATGGCCAGCATTTGGAAATTCTGAATGGGAGGGAGGTTTTCAAGCTCGGAATTCTGCCTGCATGGGGGTTTTTGAAGCTGGAAGCTATTGTAGGTTAACCTCTCAGGAATTCTATATGCATGGGGGTGGGGGTAAGCCATTTTGGAAATTCTGGATGCATGGGGAGGGGGGGGGGGGATGGTCAAAACCTAGTGCCGCCCGTGGTGGGGGTACATATATTTTCTGGAATTGCCCATGATGGGTTATCAGGCAGTGTATAATCCATGGGGATTGAAAATTTTGTATTTTTCCCTCTTGGTCGTATAATGGTTTCCATTGTGCTTTTGATAAAGAATTATCCAACTTCATTATTGCTTGGCTTGGATCTATTGTTCAAACTAGCATCTAAATAACACAGTATAGAGCCCCTTGATGGAGATCCGCTGACTCAATATGGTGTAGCCGGCCCATAGTGCAGTGACTACCCATGGAGGGGACTCAGAGCGATGGGCACAGAAAGAAGTACATTAGAGAATGTTGGAAAGGTTTCCATTTCTCTTTGATAATTTTTAACTTAAGAACACACATTGAGAATTACAAAGTTACTCAAAGTAGTAAAATCTTACATATTCCATGCTTTGCCAAATGGTATACTTCAGTCTAAAATTTACCCCTATGTGTTTATCAGGCAAACCCTAGACTTGCTCAAAGTCAACCTCTCATAGGATACAAGCAAGCAAAAATTTGAAGGACTTTGAGGAAGTCTAGGCATAACCCATGGGGATTGAAAAATGTGTCTTTTCATTGTCAGTGGTATATTGGTTTCCATTTGTGTTTGACATAATTTTCAATGCTTTAGATAACAATTTTACCGTCTTCACTATTGCTTGACTTGTATCTGTAGTACAAACTAGCATCTAAGGCTACATTCCATTTATATGGGGTGGGGGGGGGGAGGGGGGGGGGGGGTGGGCAGGTGAAATTCTTAGGGGATACACACATCTTTCCGACGAATGAGGAGGATGCAACTAACTTGTTCTAAGTTCTGTTACATTTCCAGTCATATTGTAAAATTGAAATGTCAACAATTTTTCTTGGGAAGAATGCCCCCACAACCCCATTGAAGAATAATATAATTCCTACATGGTTAGAGCCTCCAATTGTAATCGGGTGACTCAAACAGGCCTGACAACTTAGTACCAACTGGGGGGGGGGGGGGGGGGTTCAAAGCTGTAAGCTAGTTTAACCTCTCAGGCATTCTATGCATTCTATATGCATGGGGGTAACACATTCTGTATGCATGGGGGTAACACATTTTGGAAATACTGGATGCACGGGGGTCAACAACTAGTGTTGCCCATCCCCAGGGCACATATATTTTCTGGAAATACCCATTATTAATATCAGTGGGATTGGTGATTGGGAGCTCGGCTTTTAGGCAGTGCCTAAATCTATATATTAGACTTGACTAATTGTCGTTTCTAAACGACTGTCAATCACATTCTTTATTTGACTGTTAGTAGTGTATGCAGTATTTGATGTTAAGAAAAAACTTTAAGAACACCTTAAGAACATTTTCAGGCTGATTTTGCAGAAAGCACCCAATAAACAAGAACAAAATCAGCCTGATTCCCCAAAACACCTGTTCTTTTATGCGGGTTTTACTGTATCCTTCCTTGTCAAGAAGGGGCTAAACTCAATAGTACAAGCAACTGCGTTTATTTTTTTGCGCGCAAATACAACAAATGAAGGAATTTGTTTTGTTTTGATTTTTCTAGCTTTGTAGTTTTTTTAGCTGCTCCTGAATAAATAGTAATCGCGAATCTATCTATCTGTAAAGCTACGGCCATGAAATTCGAACTTAAACTCAGGAGGGGGAGTGGATTCCTGAGTTCGTAAATCGTGTAAATCGGATTTATATTAGCAGTCTAATACGTAAGAGCACATTGATATTACTCCACTTTCATGGTCATTTTTTGGCACTAATTTTCGCTCTTACAATTTTCATCAAACTTGAAACTCTAAACATCAAACACTAAGCCCACCACAGCCAGCCGCTAAACATTTTCTATCTACATCCAAAACAAAGGTCGAATGACCCAAAATCCGAAGTTTCAGAAAAACGCGCGAAGATTTTTCGCACAAGAGGGAATTTTGTAAAAATACCACTGTTAGAATATCGACATGAACAACAACAACCAAAGGTTGAGATTTATGTTAAACGCCGTGGAAAAATGGTGTTTTGCTGACGTTTCGAGCGTTAGCCCTTCGTCGGAGCAAAGAGAGAAAACAGAGGGAGTGGGGCTGTATATAAAGTAAATGTAGAGCCGTTGCTAGGCAACAGATAAACATTCGGAATGACTAAAGGTGATAATTGGTTAAGAATAACAAAGGATGCCATGGGCCATTGAAATCGCAAACTAGTGATAAAAGTAAAGAAAGAGGAAATATGATGAGATGTAGAAAACTAGATATAAGAGAAAATTTCATTGATGCCGTGGGGTGATCGGCAACCGAGTGAAAGAACAAGTCTATTCTCTTTGGAAGCGAAAATGATTAGACCCGTTGTGAAGAGAAACACCGCAAACAGTCATATGATCCCTAGTGTGACCGGGAAGATTGAAGTGTCGGGCCACTGGTTTGTTAGGGTCATTTTTGTTCACATCATTGCGATGCTGGCAAAAGCGCGTAGAAAGCATTTGACCGGTTTGTCCTATATAGATCATGCGGCAAAGGGAGCAAGTAATACAATATAAGACGTTGGCGGTGGTGCCGCTAGGGCCGAGGATCCGGATGGTGGAAACGACATGATCACACGTTGTGCATTTTCTAGTACACTTGAAAGTGCCGGGCTGTAGACCGCCAGGCCAACCTCGTCCCCAGGGTCTTCTCGGTCGTTTTTCAAAATGGCGGTTAGCTCAGAGAAGACCCTGGGGGAGGCTGAGTCGCATGACCGTTTCGAAACAAAGGGCAAACCTCATTCTCATGTCCTCAAACAATAGTCACGTGACTCAGCCTCCCCCAGGGTCTTCTGAGCTAACCGCCATTTTGAAAAACGACCGAGTAGACCCTGGGGACGAGGTTGCCGAAAGGCGTGAGAACGCCTCTAACAAGAGAATTGCGCAAGTTTCGGTCCCGCTTAAAACATCACTGTTAGAATATCGGCATCACTGTTACAATATCAGCCGATATTCTAACATCACTGTTAGAATATCGGTTCGCATAAGTAAGTGCGGTTCTTAAAAATAAATCCGAACAAATAGTTCGACGCGAGCGAGTTACAAATCTTCTGAAAAACGCGTTTAGTTTTGTCGGAGTCACCTTACGAATAATTGCGCACACTCGTGAAATACACTCGAAGATAAATTCAGTATCCCCGCGCGCCAATGTATTATTCTATTTATGCTTTCCTATCTATATGTTATTTGGTAGTGAGGGATGCCATCACTATTGAGCTTTGTTTGCGAGGCAAAATATGACAGACACCTTTATATGGGATAAATTTGGCTATATGAAAACATATAGCCTCTTTATTACCAAACTTACCTAAAAATTGTTACAAAATACAGAATTAATTTATGCCTCGCAAAGGTGAAGGCATTCAAACCGTAGGTAGCTTACAACACCTTCTTGAATAGTAATAAATTGTTCATGTTTCTACATAAGATAAAGTCCAGCTTATACAGTCTGATGCGGTGGTTCGGGGAGGAGGTGGATAAAACCTCTTCACTACACCTTAAGGAGACAAAAATGGCAGCCAAAACAAATGGCGAAGGCTTGATACGTCATCACGGCCCGTGATTCGTCATATTATATAAACATTTTGTCAAAAATGTGCAATTCGATTAATTTCGCTACAGTGGGCATTATCGTAATTTTTTCAAACGTGCGAATGACGATATTTCTCAGTGGCCGAATTCCTGATAAAACACTATAGTTTATGGGCGCGCGGAAATTATCGTGAAATTATATTGTGGAATTTATCTTCGAGTGTTGCGAACGAGTGAGATATCAAGACTTAACAAATTTCCAGAGGTTTTGAGTGGTGTGGACGCTTTACGTCATAATCGTGGTCGGTAGATGTCAACTTGTCGAGCAAACTGTAGCTGAGGGACGCCACTTTTAGCTGGAACGTCCATATCGTCAGATATTGTCTTTGTTGCGCGAGTTTGCATTCCTTATGCGCGCTTGTCCAAGCGCGCCGAGAAAAATGCAAATGATAATAAAAATTGGTGGAATAACTCCTTGCAAAATTTCTGGGTTTATTTAGCCAGCAATTTGATTTGCGAGAACAGTTCTTTTTTTCTCGAACATGCAGTCTTCATCCATATTACAGCCGATTGCGTTTGAGCGTTTTACTAAAACGTTTGAACGTTTGAAAGTTGCGTTGTGAGACAAAAGGTTGGACGTTTCCAAGGGCAACCGCCATGTGTATTTTTCACTGACCAATCAGAGAGGACAGAACTCTTTGGTTCGCCATAGAAACGTCTCGTTTCATCCTAGAAACGCAACTTTCAAACGTTCAAACATAACGTGCGAACTGTTAGGGTAAAACACTCAAACGCAATCGATTGTAAATAAGTAAAGTAGTAAGCGAGTTCAATCGAAGCTCAACTGAATCGTCACAAAAGCAGCAACAACGTGGAAATATATAATATATAGATTTAGCCACTGGCTAAAAGCGGAGCTCCCGGTTACATATTTTTATAAAAGGGTGCGTTTACCTATCTTGTTGGGCCTTTGCTAGGGAAAATTATAAGTCCTGCAAAAGATTAATAATGTGACTTGTCGCGACGTCACTTGCTACAGAAAACATTCGTGTTCTCCATTGCCATTCTTGCAAATTCAGATTTTTTTATGTTGCATTTCAAAGAGCTCCATACCCACATACTCCGGATGTTTTCTTGACTGTACCCAAGTTTGTTCGCATAGCGATGTTGCCTTCTCGAGATATAGACTTTTATAGATTTAATAACGTCATCGATGACGTCATGTCACGTGATCTTGGTAATGCATCCCCCTTGCCTCCAAAATAAGTTTACCCAAGTTTGGTCACCTAGCGATCTTGCCTTCCTGAGATATTCACTTTTCTAGTTTTGATGACGTCATGTCACGTGACCCTGTTTGTGCACCCACCTTGCCTCCAAAATAACTTTACCCAAGTTTGGTCACCTAGCGATGTTACCTTCTTGAGATATTGACATTTCTAGTTTTGATGACGTCATCGATGACGTCATGTCTCGTGACCTTGGTAGTGCACCCCCCTTGCGTCCGAGATAACTTTACACAAGTTTGGTCACCTAGCAATGTTGCGTTCTCGAGATATAGCCTTTTCTAATTTTGATGACGTCATCGGTGACGTCATGTCACGCCAGCTGATCTGGGAGAAATATTAGCCAATCAGAATCGAGGGAGTTGGAAAAACTGGGTTATCACCCTTGGTAACCTGGCCTGCAAGATGATGGGACTCAGAATTCGAAGGGGAGATCAGTTTTTCGCTTATTGAGTTTCTCTTTTTACTGTTTTCTGCCGTCTGAGCGACTTCATTTCGTATGCTGTGGATCTCGACAAGGCCTGAATGAGTCACAGGACTTTTGCGTGATGCCACGCTGCAAATTGCTGTTGTTGTCTTCAAAAAACAGTTCGAGATTGGATAGGTCGAGATTGGCAGGGAGAACTTCTGAGTGATTTTGTGTACAAAACAATGTGAAACCAGAAGAGCAAGGAGCTCTGGAAATGATCTTCGATGATCCGGGGAGACTTTGAGATTGTTATTGGTATCATGATCAGCCTCAAGGAGTGGTGCCGCAGTGCTTGAACCGTTATTTCTCAGTGCGTCCAGCCGAACTTCTGAGCCAAGGCTACGCCTTATACTTAGACTACTACAATGTAAGTTTTTTCCTTTAAAAAGAAATGTCTGTCTCGAAGAGCGGAATATTTCTTCGAATATGTTGTCTGTAGCAACCAGGGGTTAACTTTGGTTAGAGTCTGAATTCCCTGCGAGTAGAGGCTACTTTTTATCTTGCGCGTTTCTTTTTTACTTTTAATTTTCATGATTTCTTGTGTGTTTCAACTGCGCAAAAAGAAGCTACTTCAAAACACAAAACATAGAAGTGGCCTCTGCTAAGCAGGGAAGGGTCTGATCATTGTGACAGCCCAAGCAGTGGAATGTGAGTGCATTTTTGTTGTAAAAATATTCATCCAAATTTTCTATGTGATATAAATTATGGCCAATTTTCTAAGATGTTTTTTTTTCTGTTGCTATGATGACCGTGAACCAGCCCTTAGAAGTTGAAAAATACAGGGAACATACCTAAACAATAAAATTGGGATTTCCGTGGTTTATAATGTGATAAATGCAGGAGTGATGGTTTTTATCAACCATATTTCTTTCTAAAAAAATGACAAATGGGCATGCTCACTGCTGGAATTTTTTTTAATAAGGGTGAAGAATGAATACTACAGGAGGGCAACAAGTTTTTGTCACATGCTACTCTCTTGAAAGAAAGTTGATTATTATTATTATTTCTGTATTATTTCAATGTATGAAGATTTTTGGACAAGTAAGGGATGTACAGACCCCCAAAGTCCCCAATTAGCAAATTTGAAATCATTTGCACCTCCAAATAGTACATGGTACACTTCTTCTGGGCCACAGCCTCCCAGCTATGTCATCCTTACTGTGACTGCAAAAAGTCTTTTAATTTCAAGTTCTATGGAAGTGTCAGATTGATTCATATGAAATCCAAGAAGGCTATACTTACAGCCCCAAAGAACATGGCTAATTGCTAGCTGCTTGGCACAGCCTAAAACAAATTCTTGGCAGCCTTAGCTACAGTTTCATGGAATGCAGAGTCTGAGGGGCCTATAGGCATTTTGTCGAAAAGGAAAAGCATTTGCAGTTGTTCTTCCTGCTTTTCTGAGGATTATCAAAATCTAAATAATAGCAAAATAGCTTTCAAAATTCAACTACTTTTTGGGATTCAAATACCATAGACCAGGAAAATATGCAAACATTGCTCTCTTATTAATTACAAAGCCCTGTTAATTTTCCAGATCATCTGAGCTTTATTATTATTATTGTTATTATTTGCCTGATTTGTCTTGTTTTCATGTTATCAGGTAGATGGAACAAATCCTGAGACATCACTGCCATCCGTGCCCTGGGCGTCATGAATATTTAAAAACTCCACAGTTATAACAACCATTTGCTTCACATGGCATAGCAAAGCACAATAAAAATATTAATCAGGTTTCGGATATTTACTCAATATTCTTTTGCTTAGTAAATAGGTAAATGACAATGAAACCATTCCCGACACTGCTAGTGAAGCCATAATCAGCATTTATTTCAGGCTTAATATTGATTTGTATTTGTATCTGAAATAAAGTGTTTGTATGGTGACTGGTTTGTTTACTTTCTTTGATTGATTAGTGTCTCATTTACATGTAAACACAGTGACAGTACAAACATTGTACAGTGGTCATTATTATTTTTCTAATAATTGATTAGAAAGTGCTGCCTTTGTGTCTAATTTTGCTTTGTTCAGAGTTATGCACCTATCAATGTTTTGCCCCAGGGTGGGGGGGCAACCAGGGGGATTTGACTTAAGGCTCTCCGAGGGTTGTGATTTTGACATCTACAGCAGTCCCCAGGGTGGGAAATTTGACTCGATTGCCATCTTGGAAAGTCCTGGGAACTAGCTTTCCGCCATCTTGGAAAATACCCAAAAACCACCTGGAGGCAAGATTTCTGCGTTTTCCTCGGCCTTTTCTTGTGGAGAACGATGCAGAATGAAAGGTAAGAGCTTCTTGATGTTTGTATCTATGAACGCCTTTACACTGGTCTGGGATCCCCAGGGGCCGGAGTTTGATCCTTAATGGAGCTCCAAGGGTGGGGAAATTGACATTTCAAAAGCTAAAAATGTCAAGTTGCCCCCCCCCCCCCCCACCCTGGGGCAAAACATTGATAGGTGCATCTTGATTAGGCGTCTTCGCTGTGTGTTTTCCTTTTCTGGCTTTTAGAAACAAGTTTAACAGCAAGTTTAAAAAAAAAAGCGGATTATGTTTAAGATGTAGGTACAGAAGTGTGCCATCTTTGAGGGTTTGCTTGCTTGCTATATATAAAGACAAAGACCAACCAGATGCAGGATGAACGCCAATGTTTCAGACATTTATTCCTTCATTGTTCGTCGTACGTCATCCTCGCATCATACCTCCGAGGGATCTCGTACAGAAAACAGGGCTCTCGACAAGATATAGTACGCTGTTTTTATCAATTCCTTCTATGAAGAAGCCATTACCTCCTTACAAAGCTGTAAGCTCTATGTCAGGGCTTTTAGAGTTGGCATTTGTAAGCAGCAACTGGGAGTTATCGTAGTGTCGGCCGGGTATCGGATGCGGAACGAATGGGAGCCAGAAAATAAACCAGCCAAAAATCAACAAATCGCAAGTTAAAAGTTGGATTCTTCTTTCATTCATAAAACTCTGCTACTAAGTAAGCATTTTGAGTGATAACTAGGACAATCACTTTAGAAATGTGGACCTCCGAAGCCAGAGAAAAGGATGGGCTTTTTTCTCCCTTCGAAGTCCGCCATTATTTTCTTTGAGCATGAGAGCCTAATGGGTGATACCGCTGGCAAGTATCGCGGGCAAGGTGATAACCCAGTTTTTCCGTGACGTCATGTGACGTCACGATCTCAGATCAGCTGGCGTGACTTTGGTGGTGCACTCCCTTGCCTCCAAAATAACTTTACCAAAGTTTGGTCACCTAGCGATGTTGCCTTCTTGAGATATTGACTTTTCTACTTTTGATGACGTCATCGATGACGTCATGTCACGTGACCTTGCTGGTGCATCCACCTTACCTCCAAAATATTTTTACCCAAGTTTGGTCACCTAGCGATGTTGCCTTCTTGAGATATTGACTTTTCTAGTTTTGATGACGTCATCGATGACGTCATGTCACGTGACCTTGGTGGTGCAATCCCCTTGCCTCCAAAATAACTCTACCCAAGTTTGGTCACCTAGCGATGTTACCTTCTTGAGATATTGACTTTTCTAATTTCGATGACGTCATCGATGACGTCATGTCACGTGACCTTGGTGGTGCACCCCCCTTACCTCCAAAATAATTTTACCCAAGTTTGGTCACCTAGCGATGTTGCCTTCTTGAGATATTGACTTTTCTAGTTTTGATGACGTCATCGATGACGTCATGTCACGTGACCTTGGTAGTGCACCCCCCTTGCCTCCAGAATAACTTTACCCAAGTTTGGTCACCTATCGATGTTGCCTTCTTGAGATATTGATTTTTCTAGTTTCGATGACGTCATTCAGGACGAACGAACGCACAAACCGGAAGTCCATGACAGAATCGTTCGATGCATATACACTTTTGTCTGTTCCTTTTCTCCTGCATGTAGCTATGGGGCTCCGCACGCGGGCGCCTTCGGCGCCCGCGGGAGCTCCGCTATAAAATATAGTATGTACATTGCCGTAGATCGGTCCAATGTAGTCAAGCAGCTTTCTATAAACGTGTTTATGCTTTTTATTGGGTGGAGGGGAGGGGGTGCATTTCTATTCCATTACAACTCCTGGAAAATCTTGGATTTTTTGTCATTCAGAAGGCGTATGAACCGTGTATAATAATAGTCGAGGAAATGGTTTTCCTGCTAGTCAAATTACCAAAATATCGGCATAAAACACATTCCAGGGCTCGAAATAGCAGCCTGGCAAATGTCCAAATGACAGGCCTCATTGAATATTTGGCAGTTTAACGATAATGGGAAACCAAACGCTAACTAAAATGGCCAAAATAACTACTGCATATTGTCTCTGAATGACTGTTTGAACTATTCCCGATTTAGAAAGCATTCTTTTCTTACATCATCACTCAACTTTTTTTCATTTAAGTTCCATCTAGTTCATTTGGCATGTCAAAATATGAAATGGCAATATAAAATTTGTTGCAACAGCCAAAAAAGTCTTCACTGACAAATTGCTTGCTTATTTTCAGCGCTTCGGTGATTATATAATTTACCAATATTTTCAGACGCTAAAGATGTGGAAGAGAGACAAGAAGATGCAAATGCAAAACTGGAAGGAGCGGTGGACCTGCAGATATTCAGGGATTTTGTAGTCGATAACACTCTCGAATTTTACAAAGAGGACCCGACTGTAACGACGTCTAAACTAAACGTAGAGTTCAAACACGAAATGGCAGAAGACGCTGATGGCCTTACTCGGGAACTCTTTTCTAAATTCTGGGAGTCAATTATGCCACTGTTTTTCGAAGGCAGCAGGATGTTTCTACCACGTGTTGACCCTGACTGCACAGAGGAACTGTTCTTCCTTCTTGGAAGGATTGCAAGCCATGGGTTTGTTCTTTCGGGCTATTTCCCAGTTACCATTGCTCCAGCGCTGTTTATCAACGCATTCGATCCTTCAGGCATGCAAGAAAGAGATCTTGTATACAGTTTCCTGTTGTGTCTGACGGAAAGTGAACAGACCACCGTGAGGAAATGCTTGGAAGGCGGTAAAATTCAAGTGGATGACACATTACTAGACGTAATGTCAAGGTTCAAAGTCAGGGACCTCCCACGCGATACGGACGGGCTGAAGACCATCATCACCCGAGTCGCCAAGTGTGAGATCATGGCCAAGCCTGCTTTCATCATGTCAGCCTTCAAAGACGGAATGAACGACTCCAATCCCGACCTCTGGGGTGCGACAAAGGCACAAGACATCCGAGCATTGTATACTAAACTACAGCCAAGGTCAGAAACTATTTTGGAGCGCCTTCGACCAAGCCCAGATTGCGAGCCGCTTACAGAGGCCAGAGACAGGGTGTACGAGTTCCTTCGACGATGGGTGAGAGACACCAAAGACAAGAAGAAGCTGAAGCTTTCTTAAGATATGTCACTGGCTCAGATCTTCTACTCATCCCGACTATTGATGTGGCCTTCAACAGACTGAGCGGCATCCTTCGTCGGCCAATAGCCCATACCTGTGTTGGACGGATTGACTTATCAACCGAGTATCAGTCCTATGCTGCATTCTCATCTGAGTTTGAGACCGTTCTCAGCAATGAAGACTGCTATAGATTTACAGCACTGTAGCAACCACGCCACATTTGCTTTAGACAGTGTGTCTATGCTCCTTATCATAGGATGAGTTATTTTTTAAGGCTCTCCCAATCATGTTAGCTAAGAACATGGTATAGAAAGTTTACTATTGGCAGTCGCTGAGAGATTGGAGGTCAAACCTTTTTCAATGCTGCTGCTTGAAGTTATTTTATTCCCATGCGCGATAGATCTCCTGATGCACCTTAAGGAAAATCCTAAATGTGGTCAAAAACGTATCTCCCTCGCAACCCTTTCATGGGAAGGGAGGGGCGACCGGCAAACAGGCGGGCGTCTGGGAGACTACAGGAAAAGCCGCTCGTGACTTTTTGTCTGTTTGTTTGGCCTCCTACTTTCTTCTTTTTTACCAACCGCCACCTGTGATTCAACGGGCTACTGCCAGTTGTATAACGTAGAGCACCCCACTGCTGACTTTTCTGTCTCCCGTTCAAATTTATCTGTTTAATCAGTTGGCGACGTAATTGGATAGGCTGCTTTTTGGGGGCCACAGACACAACAACACTATATTACCACTATATTACGGGGTGTCACGAATCTCTATTTCCACTGAATAAGGTTCGTTCTCAATTCAGACGGTTTTCATAGATTTGAGTTGCGATCTATGTACACTCACCTTTTCGAATACTGTATTGTTATTTTTTTGTATTCATAGTGATCGACCCCTCCTTTCGATAATGTCGACACAAAGACACAGAGAAGCGTTTGGTCTCTATTCAAGATTGTACTGACTATTTAACAATTAGACTACGAGTTCGAGTTTTCTATGAGGCAATAGTTATTTAACGAGGCGCGTACCGCCGAGTTGACTTTGACTCATAGCTCATGGAAAACGAGAACGAGTAGTCTAATTGTTTTAGTAGAAATCCACTAGCATACTACCTTCGAGTTGTTGCTAAAACGTATTTTTTTCCCTGGTTTAGAAAGTTTAGCATACTACCTTCGAGTTGTTGCAGAAACGTATTTTTTCATGGTTTTAGTAAGTTTTGCGCTACCCTGGTTCCAGAGTCTAGAGCTGAGCTTGGCTGGTCACTAATTTCGATACGCACGCTCGAGACTCTGGAACCAGGGTAGTTTTGCGCTAGCGTTTTCGTTACCCACTATCGTTTTAGCAATTAGACCTGGAGCCCGAAAGGGCTACGGGCCAATAGCCTATATGAGGCCGCAGGCCTAAGGGCTATTGACCCGTGGTCCTTGAGGGCGAGAGGTCTAATGGTTTTAGTATCACCCAACTAGTTGAACAAAAAGTGAAAAATTGTGTTACAAAATCACCATGAACCTCAACAAAACAAGAAGCGGCCGCCATTGTTTTCATGTTCAAAATCGGCGCTATCGCTACTAGAGGTCTATTGATAATAGTCCCCTATTAGCGTAGCCAATCAGAATGCAGCATTGGCATTGTCCACTAGTTGGGTGATACTAATAATACGTGATATAGTAGATAGTGAGTAGCGGAGCCAATCAGATTGCAGAATTCGTGATAGTATGCGCGTGGGTTTCTACTAGGGTATTACTCAAATTTTTGTTGTTGTTATAGTCACTATACGATTCCTGTATATATGTGGAATATCTGCATTTTAGGATAAATGGTCCTCTACAGGTAGTTACGTCCTTAGCAATGACGGATTGGTCATTTATTACAAATAGGGAGGGGTGGGACAGCAGGTGAAATGTGGAGCAGCTTGTAAAACAAAACTCTAAATAGTGCTTTGAGGCATGCTTAATGTCATTCTTATAATAATCCACCCCTCCCATAATTTATGACCGATTCTTGGCGTACTTGTTTAGTTAGTAGCATGTTGACATTTGTGCACTTATTCGCGAGCTGATAACAATATAGTAATGTTAAATGTTAACAGCCGCCGGGTATGGACATCCCTTTGGCCTCCTCATGTCAAAAATGTGGCGGGGATAATATTCATTTTCCGGACATCTGGAACCCGAAAGCTAGGTTTTATAGTTTCATATTTGGTTCGTGGTACCACGAGCCCACAGTTATGCCGCATTTCTGGTGCAGCATGTTCCTTTCTCATTCTCAGACCAAAGAGAATACGTTTCATTTTAGAAAACAATGCTTTTGTGATGCAGGAGGCTTCTACGATTCCATTGTTGTCTCTAGCATTATATACAAAGAAAACAAAAACGGAAAACGTGATGAAGATTGCTTGTGCATCACAGGGGTAATGTTCTAGATTAGGTTTATATGCACGAGTTGATTGTGTGATACATCCAAATGAAGTGTGAACTCAATTTCAGCGCCCGACATATGGTAAATGCAAATAAACCATTTGAGTTATATTGTTACGTGTCTATATGCCCGGATTTCGAGGCTGCAGCCACCTTCCCTTACACTACTGGAAATCAAACATATGACAAGCATATGAATCTTATATGACAAACATATGAAATTTCATATGTTATTCACACAGTATTCACATGTTATTCATATGTTTGCAATATGGTTGTCATATGTCTGCTACATTTTTTCAAACATATGAACGTGTCGTTTTCATATGTCAGGAACACAGTGCTACACATATGACAAACATATGACATACCAACACGAAAACATATGACTCTGAAAAACATATGACAAACATATGAAAGGACAATGGCAATGAACAGCATATGACAAATATATGAAATATATATGACAAACATATGAAATTGAGTACATGAAAATCTGAAGTTTTGATAACATATGATTGTGTCCTTTTTGTATGTTTTTCATATGTATGGATCATATTTGACTGCAATCCTACATATGAATAACATATGACAAATCAAGGCAACGAGCATATGACAAATATATGACATTTCAGCAAGGACATATATGGATGTCATATGTTTCAGCCCAACATATGACGGCCAACATGTGACAAACATATGAAAGTGTGTGATAATGGTTTTAAGTCCTTGATCTTACACCTTTACAAGAAAGCGACGTTCTTTCGGCATTAGACAGGGATAACTTATCATCATGTAGTGTGAAATAACGTATCTCAAGTCCGTATCTCTGCCTTGCTTACAAGCCGACTACTTTCATTTATATATAACATGCTACAAAACAGTTACTAGCCCTCTATATGCAATTTTACGCACTGCTTGAAATTTCCCACTTACACAACTCTCAAAGCCATTAATTACTTTTACGTTCTTACTGACGAGCATGTAACATCGGCTATTTCCAAGCCTAGCCCCTGCTTAATCTCTTCATTTTATAGCTTAGACCGGAAGCGGGTGTTGATGAGCTGATATTTGTTAATTTACAGTCTTCTGTAAATAACACTGTAAACACAGAACAACTTTTCCCGAAATTCGTAACAGGAATTAATTCAAAGAGAAACGATACAAACGACTAATTTTCTAGCTGTTTTAAACAATGAATCCCGAACAAAACTAAATCGGAGCGGCGCGTGTGATAAAAGAGTTAAATTACCCGAGTTATTATCCACCGAATCGAAGATATTTTTTAATTGTCTCAGCTTTATGACATGACCGGCCTGATTCTTGTTGGAAAGACAAAGCACATGGCTTTATGCACACAGTTAACCTCATTTTACAGTTAGCGCTGCAAAAAAACTATCTTGTCTTCAACTTAGCTCTTAGAATAGATTTTAGTAACCCCAGGTTTAATTAAACTCAATCCTCTAAACGTTACGTGACTTCCGGCAAACTAAAACACACAAAGCCACCAAATTCCTATATAAACGTTGTTGAATCGAACTGAAAAAGCTACACAAAGTTCGGTTTTCAGTTCACTTGAATACATTGGTGAAAGGGCGATCTAAATCTCATAATAGTAGGCTCTAATATCAGCTTTAGCTGTTTGGACACAGCACAAGTTGACGTGTTTGGCGTGTTTATAATTAAAATCTAAAATCCACAATGGCGCTCGCTTCTCCGCTTCTTGTTGAGGTCGAGAATTAGCCAGTTTAAGCAGGAATCGTTTAATCAAAATGTATACGAAATGCCAAAGTTTTACCTAATGCTTCAACATCATGCTTCGATTCTCAAAAGAAAATAGGGCTCTGGCTTAAAATCAGCCAATTCATGAAACCAATCACACAGTAAATGTTGCAATCACTTTCAACTCACCGCTTGATTGAAGTTAGGCTTTTCCCTGTAGTACTTTGAGAATACAGTACAGTAACGCTTGAACAAAGCGATGATCAGCATAGCGTAAAAGCGACAGGACATTTTCCATCCAGAATTGAGCAAGATCGGAGACACACTCCAAGCCATGTTGTAGCACTATACCGTTGCTTATTTTAGCGGGTTCAGTACGAAAATTGCGAATTGGCCAATCAGAAGTGACCTCAGCTCGAACCAGGTTTCGCTCGGTCAAAGTGCAAGTGACGCCTGTAAGCAGCAGTTTATGCATTGTTATTATTCAGCACATCGATGCACTGCCCAAATATGGTCATTGGAACGCCAATAGCTGTCTTCTGTACATGACAGCTATCCTGCGATATCCGTCTCTGAGGAAAATGTGATGTTTTGAGCTCGTAAATATACACAAAAGTCACTTTTGGGGTTTTTTTTTGTGCTATCGATGTGCTGAATAATAAAACCATTATCCTGCTCGATTTGCAGAATATCGTCTGATTTTAGCCAACTCGGGACTTCGTCCCTCGTCGGCTAAGTATCAGACGATATTCTGCGCAATCTCGCAGGATAATGGTTAAATATTTGCATGCTACGCTGTGAATCCTTTTTACTTATATTTGCAATTGAAATTATCGACTTAGCACTTTTCTATTATTTGAGTTATCTCCAATTTCTCGAACTAAAGGAATTCGTTTGAAATTAGTCATATGTTCTCTTCAAAATGTGACAACAGTGATCTTCTGTGTTATACTTGGTTATGTGCATTTGCCTTTGGTTATAATGTACCAGCGTGTCATATTTTAAATTGCAAGTAGTTGAATGGCTATTGTGTCTTATGTGCCTTGGTGGAGTCAAATATCCTACTATCAGACCTCTGTCATATGTTTGCACTTGTATCTCTTTTTTACTTTTTGTCATATGTGTCTGACTGAGTCATATGTTGAGGTTGATATATGACATACCCTAGACCAGTTTTGTCATATGTTCGGCCGTGGTAACGAGTTCTCGAGTTCTGTCATAAAGAGATACATATGACACCCCAAAAGTGAAACATATGAATTGCATCTTTGTCATATGATTCAATTCCTGTCATATGTTGCCACAGGCTAGCGCTTTTTCTGTCATATATAAAGGCTTGTTGTCATATACATGTCATATGTTCTCTTGGATTGTCATATATTCCCCAAGTCTAGAAGCCTGTTCCTCGAAAATCCTCCCGAACTCTCGATTTTGAAAACGTACGCCTGTCATATGTTTTTCTCATATGTCATATGTTTTTAATATATTTTCACATGTTTGTCATAGGTTTGTCATATGTTTCTGTTCCAGTAGTGTTAATAACTGCACACAATGGAAAGATTAAAACAGTTTGTTCGAGTATAGCTATAAGGAGCGCACTTTCTGTTAATGAGAAAATGTAACCCGGCGCACAAAGGATGATGGTTGGCGGTTAGTAACCCTTGCCCCTTTCGCCCTCTCTCTTCTCATGAGGGCGAAAAGTGGCAAGGGTTACTCATTACCTGGGACGCGTTACTTTTAACCAGAGAGGTCAGACTGTAGTTCAGTTGAACTTGAACAAACACAACCAACGAGCGCGTGTCTAGTCTCGGGCCTAAAGGATGCCAAACACTAAGGAAAAAATGCCTAAAACACGTCACATACGCTGAAAAGAACTTCGATTTAGAGGTAGAGGTAAGGGGTAAGTAAGAAGTGAAGTAATCAAATTTTGCATATAATTTGCAAGCAAAATGAGCTAACAATACATGAATTACTTCTCGAATTCACAAATGGTAATTTGCAAGCAAAATGCGTCTATGATACATAAATTACTTCGCGAATAACCGAATTTGTCTTATCGCCCGTGCAGTGATCACATGAGATCATCACAAAATTCACGCGCACTTACAAGTCCATGATACGTATTGATTAGTATAATTGCTCAAGCGGTACTAAGAATTTCATCGCGCTGATTGGTCGAGAGGTTCGTTATGGACGACTAGTTAGCGCAGTGGTAGAACGCCGGGCTTTATATGTGCGGGAGGTTTGGAGGTCAAACCCCGTCAGCGTCTTTTCTAAATAATTGAGGAGAAAGGAGCTGCTTAAACATCTGCAAATGGTTAGACCTTCGCGTCTTCTCGGACAAGGACGTTAAACCGTAGGTCCCGTCTCTCACATACACTACAACACTATCGGAAGTTGCCCAACCTCTGTATCACAGAACACACTCATGTTTATACAACTGGTTTCTATAGGATGAGTTATCCAGAAATGAAAAGCGCTTCGAGCCGTGACTGCCGTGAGGACACTGCCTTATATAAGCACAGTATCCTAGTTTCACCGCATACCTATTACCCCGTCACACGGACTAAGATATGGGAGGTGATTGCGACTTCCAGGCAATAGGCATGCGATGAGCATGCAACTTGTTGCGAACTGTGTTGAGGGGACTGAGCGAATGCAATTTGGTAAATATGCATCGAACCATGATGCCTGAGATGCGCACACCTCATTGGTACCGATTTGGCGTAAATACCTCTTTCCGCATGCCGGGCTAATTACGTATGCGGGTGAAAATAGGAGGAGCACAATCTTGGAAAAACCCATACGTATGCGCGTGATTCGAAAGTGCGTCCATTTTGTTCCCTCCCGCCTGTTAGTAAGTCTGCCCTTGTGATCCTTGTGAGCATCCGGCAGGCATCTTCCGCAGTTCGCCAAGGAAATCTCCAAAAAGATATCATCGGGCACTTGGGGCACTGAAGAGAGTACGTTACCTAATTGACAAAGATACAGCCGAAAAAATATACAAAGCCCTAATCGTACCACACTTTGACTATTGTAGTCTAGTTTGGAATGGCCTGGGGGTACGTATGGCTGATAAACTACACCAAACTCCAAAATCGTGCAGCCAGGGTGGGGTCTTGTACTCTAGCTTTGAAGTAAGATCTAGGGACTTCCTTGATATGCTGGGCTGGGACAAGCTTTGCCTGCGCAGAACTAAACAGAAGGCAAAGCTGATGTTTAAAGTCTCACTGAACCTTGTCCCTAGCTATCTAGAAACACTTTCTATTGAACATAAAGCTTTAGTATATACTACACGGGAACCTCCATAGATCGCGCGTTTTGATTGGTTCGCTATCTCGGGATAATGCCACAATATTCCGAGATCGAAAGCATTATCCCGAGATTGAGAAGCCCGAGTGCAAGTGGTTCGGATATTTCATTACTTTCTAAAGGAACTATCTGATTCAAAATGCAACGGAAAAATCCTTCTCAATTAACTAATGTTGTCTCTTTAGTTTTTCAAGGTGAATCAGAGAGAGAATGTATTTCTTGAACTTCGAAAATGTGCTGTTCTTGTTTTTCAGTTCTTCGGAATCACAGAGATCGATGTCATTCGTTCACGGCACTTCTGAGAGACGAATTACATTCACAACAACATAAGTATTAATTAAGGCAATTTTGTCGAAAACATATCTACTTTGCCGAACATTTACATGTACCTGTAGGTTGGAAGGGACAGTAAATCGTAGAAGCCAGTCACGAAGTGCAGTTTGGGAGAGAATTTCAGTTAAGCTTACCGTCGACTTGTTGATTCGCTTGATCACGAGCCATCCGACATCAACGTATTTAAAGTGGTCTCTCTTTTTATGAACAAGGTCTTCCTTGTTCATATTGTTAATTTGTTTTAATTTTAACAATGTATTATCTACTTGTAATCAAATGAATGTTTTTACCGTGTCTAAATAAAACCAAACACAGGGAACCCAATCCTTCGGTGACCAGGATTCAGACTATGTCTGAAGAGACCATGCTTTCAGGCTTTCCCCCAGCCATCGAAGGAAAAGGTTTTAATTTTTTTAATGCCCCACGTAGAGGATATGAGCCCATGCTGTCAAGAAAACTAAAACCTAAAGTGTGGAATCTACACATAAATTATTACACCAGCAAATTGTAACGACACATACTCGTTTTATTGTTTTATCGTTTTTATGGTGACAGAACATCGATCAATGGCAGTTATACGTCACAGGACTGCAGAGCTGCCTAGTCGGTGGAGGGACGCGTCAAGGTTATGTATCAGTCAATTCCAGCGGTGACCATCCCCCCCCCGGACACCGTGGGGCATTTGCACACCAGTGCCTTCCCTGGGGTGGGGAATTTTGAAACTTTGCTGGCCCGGGGTCGGGAATTGTTTTCCCCGGGGGAGGGGGTGGGGAATTTTGGTTTTCTCATCTCAAGCGCGTCGGGTTTTGCGAACTACAACCCAGTTACAGAAAATAACGCCACATAAAATATAATGCAGAGCATGGCCCGTATACACCACGTTTGGAGACTGACACATTTGCACATTTCACAGTTAACGTCTTCTATAGAGAAGAAACAGATTTCGCAATTTCGTCTCAGTGGAAAAACATAAAAATGAATTGACACTATAAACAGAGTTCCAATTCCGCAAAAAGTCAATTAACATAACTGCGAAATAGTTGCTCTGCAAATAGAATAAAGGTAAATTTCGCATTGAGAGATGCAGCTAAATGGCTACAACCGCGAATGGCCTAGGAATGTCACTTCTTTATTTATATTTTGTCTCACTTTCAGTGAAATGAGAACTCGTTCAAAGACGAGAAAACTAAAGTACATAAAAAAAACGAATTGCAAATGCTCGGACAGTATAAATGGAGTTGAAGTTTTTGTTGTGAAGCTTTGTCACGCAGAGTTGCCGTCTTTTTCTCGTCCCGGGGGTGGGGCATTTTTCCGCTTTTTGTGTTCCCCGCCGTCGGGTATTCTGCATTTTTGCTAGCCCGGGGGCGGGGAATTTTCAGTTTTATTTTTAGAAATGACCAAATGCCCGGGGGGGGGGGGGGGGGGGGGGGGGTGCATGGTCACCGCTGGAATTGACTGATACATTAATTGCACATCTTCGTCCATTTCGTTTCAATCCTCACGTAAATATTCCATAACCCCTGCGCACCGCGTGCGGCATTATCCTTTAACAGTCCCTGTCTATAGAACATGACCTGTGCGTATTGCGTCAAACCCCTCTTTGTAAATCCATTGTATATAGTCCATGACACCTGTGCACAGCGTGACACTACCCCTTTACGACCCTTGCATACGGTGCATAACCTCCCGCACCATGTGCGACGCCATTCCTACAATCAGAGGTATCATGACACCTGCGAACCTGCGAAGCGTGCGACACCATCCCTTTAACATTCCATGGTACATGACCCCTACGCACCGCGTGCGACACCATTATTTTACACTAGAGGCATATCGACTTATTGACTAATGTATTTCAATGGAAACAAAATTCAACTTCGATTCATTCCTGACATTCCGATGCAATGTCAATACTCGATGAACAGTTTATGCACAGGTTTACCATGCTCAAGTAGTTTGTTTTGACTTGCAGCTCTCAGAATTTCGCTGTCATAATGTATCAGTCAATTCCAGCGGTGACCATGCCCCCCCGGGACACCGTGGGGCATTTGCACACCACTCGCTTCCCTGGGGTGGGGAATTTTGAAAATTTGCTTGCCCCGGGGTCGGGATTTTGTTTTTCTCCAGGGGAGGGGGGTGGGGAATTTTGGTTCTCTTTCACAATCATTTAGCGCGTTGAGTTTTGCGGAACTACAACACCAGTTCACTTCCCTAACCAGTTAATATAGATTTAGCCACTGGCTAAAAGCGGAGCTCCCGGTTACATGTTTCCGTGAGAATAAAACATGGTTGTCATGGGTACATTGTTTGTCACTGTGGACTGGCTGTGTGGAAGACTATAACCTACCCAATGGAATGATTCTAACAAAGCACAAACATACCATAAAGAGAAAAGCTTTTATTTGTCAATATATTCATAAAAGATTCAAGAAAATACCCATCATGGAATGAGCAGAGAAATTCAGAAAAGTTGGTTGTCAATTTTGGTATTTGTATTTTTCCGGCTTTGTATGTATTGGAAATTCCAATAGTAAGGGAAGGAATGGTAAGGAAGGGCCATCCCAATTCGTGAGCTTTTCAGGGGAGGGACCATTTCCATTACATTAATGGTCCTTTTAAGAGCTACCACTTATGAGTTACGGAATTGTTCTCGGAGGGCTTGGAACATAACATTACACAAAGGTGAGTGAAGAGTTGTACCTTTTCTAGTCGATCCCATGCACATTACATGGATGTTTCCCTAAAAGACGCATGAGAGGGCATTTTTTTAATTGTGTGGTCCCAGAAAATATCCATACCCCTCCCTCTCGAAAGGTTGGTAAAAATACAGTACTTGTATGGAAAAGATCAGGTAAATTGATCCCCATCCCTCCAGAATTTCCATGGGGAGGGGTATGGATATATTGTGGAACCACACTTTGCTGAAATTGCCAAAGAAAAAAAACTACCTACCCTATGTTCAAAACCCATCATGTATGATGTATGGTTAATTTAGTTAACACAATGATGTAACAAAAGATTTTAACAAGCTGGGGATTTATATGGTGCAAATGAGGAGTCTTCAGTTCATGGAAATCTAGAGCAAGTAATCTATTGTTTTAATGTTCACAAACCAGATGATATAACAATCATGGATACATTTTCTTTCAAAAACACAAGACAGAGTCATGAGCAGGCTATACTAATTTTTATGTATAATATCATCTTAGTACCTCAGCTATAATTGAATTGCAGCAGCATTGCATTCTCACTAGCTGGCATAGGCTAATTGTAGACAAAGTTGGTTGATGCATTTACATCCCCTTAAATAAAGCACTGCAAATGCATTAAACTGATTCTTGACAAGTATTTAGAAATCATAATACATAGACATAGATAGTCATTATTGTGACAGTACACCATAGGATGCATGTGCCATTATTACAATAAAGTATTAAAAAAGTGTAATAAATGTAAACTTGGAAAAGAAAGAGGAGACAAGGCGATGCCATTACATAATTGTATTCTAATTCATGGATGGCAGGGGGGAGGAGGGGGGAGGAGGGGGGGGGGGGGTAGCCCTTGCCCTTCCACTGTTTTCTGTAAAGTTTTCCATCTTATCTCTCATTGCCATACATAGTCTCTTATGAACTTCAAAGTCTGTTCTGCAGTCCATGTAAAACTATTTATATAATTTTTGGCCTGTCCAAGAGCCATTTCTGGCTGCTGCTTTGTCGCTGAAATTGAAAGAGAAAAGCAATAAGTATGATGAAGCTTAAAGACAAATCTTCTATTTTCCAGTCTTAAATATACCATGCATGGCTAATTGGATACTATACATGTACATTTTAGTGATGAATTCATGAAATCAAGAATGAATGAAATGATTTCTAATTGTTTAGTCTATGATTGACTAATTCCATCTCGTTCAGTTTCGAGAGTGGTTTTCCTAGACCCGTGAAGACATATAATATTCAACGTGTATTTGTCAAGACAGCACATTAGAGAACAAAGAAATTAGAGTGCATTAGTGCTAAGTATGCTATTTCACGGATTTATCAAAACCAGTTTACTGTATTTGGCACATCAGATATTAATATTAAGGAATGTTAAACAGTGGAGGCCAAGAGGTGTCCATGGAGAAGAAGAACCGGGATGCTTGACATGGTAAAGGATGCAAATTGCATCACCACTGAAGAGACAGGAAATTCCAGAGGGGTGGGGCAGGTCAATTACCTGATTTCTTCCATAGTACTGTATTTTCCTTTGGAAATATCAGATGGGTAGGGAGATCACTTTTTCAACACCTGCTCTGTGTGTGTGTGGGGGGGGGGAGGGGGGGGGTATTTTCTGGAAGCACACATTGAAAAAAGATTTGAAGCATTTCAATCTGTCATTTCAAGGGTAAAACAGTACTTGATGATTTGGTTGTTTTACATTTTTCCAAAGGTTATTTGTTTGACATCTTTTTGCCAAAAAATAATTACATGACCAGAACCTACATTCTAGATGCAATCACAAAAATCTTGGCAGTAATGTATGCTCAGTATAGATTGAGTTATATAATAATAAATAATAATTTATTGATTTATAGTGTGCTTTTTAACATATGATGATCAAAAGCGCATTACACGGTATCTAACTATTAATATAATCTTACTCACATATTATGTACAATTTAAAATATATATACAATAAAATATAGGGATACCTAATGGTAGATACAAAGATAATGAATAATATAAAATACATAAATTATTAAAAAGTTATATTTAATATATTGACATTCTGATAGCTCAAAATTGTTTTCTTTAAGATGTTAGGGCTTAATTTTTAAGCAGGAGCTGAAAAACTCTACTTAAAATTATACTTATGAGTTTGATAGGAATACAAGAAAATATTTGAGAGGTAATCTGGGATTCCTCCATTTTGGGTTTTGTACATCATCAATGCTAGCTGTTTGTCCCTCCTGGTCTCAAGATTAGATAGATAGATAGATAGATATTCTTTATTTATCCACGGTAAAAATTCATCAGCTCAATTATAATAATATAGAAATAATAAAATATAATACACTACCCTTATCTACGCTAGTTACCCTACCCACCCTACCCTCCCCGAGCTGCTTTCCATGAATGCCGTGCCCTATTTAATACATGATTTAAATTTCCTAAGAGACTCGGCTTGTCTTGTTTCGCTAGGAAGACTGTTCCATGTGATAGCACCGCTATAGCTGAAGCTGTTTTTATAATAATTGGTTCGCGGTAGTGGAACGTTGACTTTGTTGTCCGAGTCTCTTAGGGAATATATCGATTCTCGGGTCGTAAATTTGCTGGAAAGATAGCCAGGTGCCAGTCCATGCAAACATTTATAAACCATTGTTGCTCGCGCAATCTGTTGTTGGGAGCTTAGATTTTTCCATTCCAAATATTCAAAAAGTTCGCTAGCACTGGCATCATAGCTTGAGTGGGTCAAGACACGAGCTGCTCTATTTTGAAGCTTTTGTAGTTTATCATGGAGTGTAACACCACAGTTTCCCCAGACGACATTGCAGTAATCAAAGTGTGGCTGTACAAGCGCACGAAAAATATTATGCATAGTCGTCTGAGGAACAAGGTGCCTCACTCGTTTGATTGCCCCAATACCAGATGCAATTTTCTTGGTTAATTTATCTATATGTTCGCACCAATTGAGATTCTCATCGATAACCACTCCTAGTGATTTTGCTTTTGTCACTAGATCAATTTGCGCGCCATTTATCTCTGGCTGGGGAAGATTTGTAAACGTGCATAGCCTCTGCCTTGACCCAATCAACATAAACTCGGTTTTAGTCGCATTTAGAGTTAGTTTGTTTGCTATTAGCCAATTGTTGACATTTGCCAAGTCTTTGTTTAGGCATGATTGAATATTGTCGGCACAGGAACCCGCATACGTCAAATGAGTGTCGTCAGCATACATTCGTGGTTGACAATTATCCAAACAGTTTGGCAAGTCATTAATGTACAGTAAAAATAATAATGGCCCTAAAATTGTACCCTGTGGAACTCCACAGCTTAATAGGCAGGTTTGAGAGAGTGAGCCATTAATGGAACATTTTTGTGTGCGTTTGTCTAAATACGACTTGAACCAGTTATGGGCAATATCTTGTATGCCATAATTGTCTAGTTTTGATAGAAGGACATCGTGATTAACAGTATCGAACGCTTTTTCAAATCTAGGAAAACAACAGCGTTTACTTTTCCTTTGTCAATGTTATACGCCCAACTATCTGTGGCCTCAAGAAGAGCCGTGACGGTCGAATGGAGACTGCGAAAACCTGATTGGTATTTACAAATTATGTCATTTTCAATCAAATAGGCATATATTTGGTCATAAACTATCCTTTCAAAGACCTTGGCTATAACTGAGACCACTGATATTGGGCGATAATTGTTCATGTCATCACGATTTCCTTGCTTGAATAATGGTGTTACCCGGGCACTTTTCCAGTCGTCAGGGAATATACCGAGACTGAGAGACTGGTTGAATATATTACAGAGTGAAGTGCAAATAAGATCAGCGCACTCACGAATGAGTCTAGCTGATATCTTGTCAAGGCCAGTGGCCTTTGACTTATTTAGTTTGTTTAATAGTGAGAGAACATGATTTGAAGTGACTTGGCAGAACTGAAACCTTTTGTTTGTGCCAGTAAGAAAGTCTAAATGGCTATTTTTACTTTGCGCAGGGATATCACTCGCAAGTTTTGGGCCAATGGTGGCAAAGTGGTTATTGAATTCGTCTGCCAATTCAATTGGGTTGTTATTGACTGCCCATTCACTTTAAGTTCTTTCACAGACGTTCTACCAGATTTCCTGGAAGTTATTTCATTTATTGTCTGCCACGTTTTCTTTGAATCACCCTGGTACTTGTTTAAGGTGTTTTGATAATATAGTTGCTTGGCTAACTTAATTTCTTTGTTTACTTTGTTTCTTTGTGTTTTGAATTGTGCCCAATCATCTGGGTCTTTTGTTCTAATCGCCCTAATTTTCAAAATATCTCTATTATGCATAATATCCTTAGCTCTGACGTGATCCACGGAGAACTACGCGAACGGACACGCGAGGTTCTCAGTGGAGCATGTTTATTGACAATGGCAGAAAAAGTCTCCTTCCACGCGAGCCACATGCGGTCTGGGTCAGACCTAAGGTTATTTAGAGAATCCCAATTTTGGGTTTCAACGTCTCGACGAAAATTGTCGCGATTAAAATTTCGAAAATTTCTATAAGTTATGCTAGTATGACCCTTATCAAAGCCATTTATAGATAATTTTCTGTATGCGAAAACTATACTATGGTCACTGATGCCAATATGGCGGACACCAGAGCACACAATTTTATCCGGGCAGTTAGTGAAAATTAAATCAATCAAAGTTGCAGATTTTTCAGTAATTCTAGTAGGTTCCTTGATGAGTTGTTGGAGACCATACACATCAGTTATACTCGTTAAGTTACGTGTATCGTTGTCACCGGGAGCGTCCATATTACAGTTCAAATCTCCGAGTATAAAATACTCAGTATCCATGGAATCAAGTTTACTCAGTAGAGTTTCAAATGGTCTGAAAACTTCTACTAGGGAATTAGGTGGCCGATACCATGTCACAACGATAAACGGTTTTGCGCGGGGTTTACGAATTTCTATGCAGAGATTTTCTATATTTTCCATTTTAAGGTCTTCCCGCACAAGAAAATTAATGTGTTGCTTAACATAGAAGCAAATACCTCCACCCTTGTCAGTGGTTCTATCCCGTCTAACAATTTCGTAACCCGGGATCATTACAACTTCATTTTGTCTAGATTGTTTAGTTTTGTTTCATTGATTGCAAGAATGTCAATATCATTTCCAGCAAGATAGATATTTAGCTCATCTAGGTGGCTTTCTAAACCATTAATATTAAGTGAGGCTAATTTCAAGCCCCTCTCGGAGGCAAAGCTAAGGATTCATTTGATTTCAACATTGACATTCTGCTGGTTCATCGCAATTTTGATGTAAAGAACCCAGCAATTCCTTATCACCTCCCTCCTCAATGGGCACTGCATTCATAGAATAATCAGAAATTCAAGGCGAATCTAAACTCTTACAGAAATTATTGAAGAAACGTTTGTTACCTTCAAAGTTAAGATGGAGTCCACCTTTATTCAATCCCTTCTCATTAATGTTATTATGTTCAATAAGTTCCATTCATTTTGTCTGCAGTATCTCTTCAATAACTTGTTGACCTCCGTAACCTTGTCGTTGAACTGGTCTCGTCGTGTTACTAGAGATGAGATAACCACTTGAGCTTCGGATGACCCCTCCACTTGTCTACCAAGATCTACAATTCCATCTGCGACTTCTTGGGGCGAATTTGTTCTCAAATTATTTGTCCCTACGTGCAAGACTACCTCCTGTGGTTGTAGCTCTAGGTTTGGTTTGATGTAGTCCTTCATAGCCTTCGTTGTCGCTCCAGAAATAGCTCTTACTACCACACGATGCCCGACCTCCTGGCCGATTTTCCTGCCATGAAGATTTTGAACCATCGAGTCGCCGATAAGTAGAGTGGTAAATTTATCGGCAGAAGTTGTAGTCTCCGAAGGTTCTTTACTTTCTTTACTTGCTGCTTTGTGATTGCGAGTACTAATACTGTCAGGTTTTCTGTTGGCTTTCCTGTTGGCTCTTTTGTTTACCGATTGCCATGATTGGGATTCAGATTCAATGGGATCATTAGGCTTTGCAACGCGCCCATTATCCGTGACGGTAGGAGGCTTTGAAATGAGTCCTTGATCCGTGACGGTAGAAGAGATATTATTTGCATTTGAAATGTTCCTTGTACTTTGGTACAAATCTTTGCCCAAAAGCGACACAACAAGTTTGAGACTATCCCTCTCCTCCTTCAATTCAATAAATTTCTCCTCCATTTCCAACGCGCGATTCCGCATCAGTCTGTTCTGCTCACGCAACTCTTGCAGTTCTTGTTCGGAATCTCTGTTGTTGTTATAGACTGCGTCAGAATCTTGTCTGTTGTTATAGACCGCTTCTTTGAGGCTTACCAAGTCCTGCTTTATTTGTTCGGAAAATTCACGAAAGTGGTCATAGCTAAGGCAGCCTGAGTGGTGGTCGTCTACTAATTCATAAGCCTCTGATGTTGGGGCATGAGATCCGTTGCCTTTTAGATTTTGGCGGGAAACGCCATTGTTATTGTCACTCTCGTTTTCCAGAATATGAGACTTCAGTCTTTCGGCCAGAGCAGATTTTACTCCAGATGTCAATAGTTTTCTCTTCACTAATTCAGCTTTAAGATCGACCTTGTTCAGCGATTCCAGATCACGTCCTAGGGCTCTCTTGAGAATGACCGTTGGTTCTTCACGTGTCGAGAAAGGTTCTTGAGCACTGGAACTTTTTGTAGATTCCTCTGATATTACAATTACATCGGCCAAATTGCTAGTACTTGTTGATACTACATCCCCAAGATTCGATAGAGAAGCGGTTCTGCGTAGGCCAGATACTATTTTAGGTGACTTACAACGATTTGTTGCAGGAGCTACAGAAACACGTCTATCCGCCATGATTGTCTATCCGGATATGTCCCACTCCAGCTCATTAAGTAAATCTCTTGACCGTTTATCATAATTTGAGAAGGTCAAAACCCTGGCTGCCCTGTTTTGGAGTATCTGGAGGGTGTTTGCCATCCCTTTGCCACATGTCCCCCATACAGCACTACAGTAATGAAAATATGGCTGTATGAGGGAGTTAAAGTCCTGAATGGATGCAAATACAATGTTGTTGTTTCTGCATTCACTAAATTAACATGCTACCTATGCCAAAATGAATTTTTTTTATCCCAGTTGGGAAATTCACACATTCCCACTTGGATCTCAGATTTAAGCTTCGATCCAACCTGAGTTTTCATTTAGGTCAGATATAAACACCTTGGATATCTTAAATAGTCCAGTCTGGTATTATCTTCCCTTCAGGGTCATACTACCTCCCAAACAGTTGGGATAACACAGGGGAGGAAGAGCACCCTAAAAAGTGGGGGTGCCGAACAGGCAAAAAATGAAGTGTGGATGTAATTTCTATTTTCCATTTTCACCTCACATATATTTTGATGAAAATATGTCACAATGTAATCTTAACCCCTACTGAGCCTAATGTCACAACAGAAACAAAAACAACAAACAAAAAGGTTCTTCTGTTCCTTTTCTTTTTTATGTGTAAATACAAAAATATATAGTTTCAAAAAGCTCAGCCCGCACTGCCCCCGGGTCCACAGCTATTTAGGATTACAGTTTAGTGTTTATATTACCTGGGTACTAGTTTTATGTTACAGATGTACTGTACCAGTGTTATTATGATGCACAAAAAATAAGTGTTCAATAATAAAACTCAATTAGGGAAACCTTTGTTTTTTGGGCATAGAAACATTAATATGGAACAGAATAAAGTGTTTTGCCAAAAGCAAGGTGAATACAGTGGTGACCCGCCCCTTTATTGCAGGAAGGAAGTTCAGAGAAAAGAGATTAGTTCATCAATAAGTACACTGCCACTCTGACAGTCTACTATCCAACATGGGTGCAAATAACAATAGGATTACCGTAGTTTTGTAATTAAGTTAAGTTTTTGTTTTCTTGAGTTATAGATCAATTTCAGTTTTCTATTTCTTAGACATGTCAACTTGTGAAATGCAGAGAAGAGAGGCCTGTGGTAGCAGGAAAACAAAAACAAATGACATAATTTTCCCATCCTTACCGTGTTTTCTAGAAGGGGAAATCCAGAATGTCGAATTTTAGGCGAGGAAAACACGCATAACCCGCAGTTGTGAGAGGAAGTTGGCAGGTGTCAAAAATACTAGCTTGCCTTGAAGTCTTGTTTTTCTCTTCTAGTTTTCATTTTTGTGACATTCTTTCGCTTTCCAAAACATGTCACGACTCGGTCGTTCGGTCTTGGACTATTAATTAAATAAAGGTTTCTGTTCTGTTCTAAGTTAAGTCAAATCCTAAGTTACTCCTTTCCGATCCTGCCGATTCGCGAGTCGTCTCGGATTCAAACTATATCAAAATGCAATGGTCGATATACATAATGAACAGCGACGTTTACCTTTATTCCTGTGTGTAGAAACAACTTTAGTGTATCCTGCCTGAACTCCCATCTCCCTATAAAGAAATTACAAAGTGAGTTTAAACAACTCGCAATGGCCGCCATTAAACTTAAGATTTAGACTCGTTTCCCCTCACACTTTTATTTCTCCTACTTATCAAACCGTATCGACTAACACTTAACTACCGTTATGTGGAAATCAAAACAAAGTTTTATTCAATTAACCAAGTAAGTAATCTAGCAAAGCAGTATTTGGGTAGTTCATGACTTTCATGTGGTCCAGGCTAGCTTCGCTCTAGAACAACAATACGGCAACAGTCGACAACAATATTACAAAGTGAATAAAAACCCACCTTTTACGGTTCCTCCATGTAATTTTAGTCCCCAAAAAAGCCACTGTTCTATTATAAACGCCTCGTGTCCGCTAGACCACGACTGTAGTGTTTCATGTTTGTCACCCGTTTGTCATAAGTTGGCTGCTCGCCGAATCTCGCCTCTCGGCTTTTCTTGTTGTCAACGAGAAGAACTCTTTTGACTTCTACATACACTTGTTGCTCCGAAATTTGCGTAGTACGATTCTGTTGGTTCTCACAGCCGCTCCCAAGTGCAGTTTCGTCTTCTGCATTGGCCACGAATCGAAGTAACTCAATATTATAAATCTTTCTCGGTTTCTTTCTTGGTTTCCTGTAGTGTGACATCAGTATCGAGCGAGCAGCGCCCCCCTGACTACCTACCCCTCCCCCTGTCGCGTCGCTCGGCTCCATGTTGTGACGTCACCGGCGAGTGATCGACCACCCACCCCTCCCCAGTCATTCGGGTGTCACTCACTTGGCGGCGCCATGTTGTGACGTCATGCCAATCTGTGACGTCAGTCCTCACGACACGCACGGGAAAATGGCGGGAAATCTCGACGTCGAAAATTCACTCGCATCCCTTTGCGACCTGTGATGCTTTGGGTACCCTGTGGGAATTCATACATGCGCTATATTTGCGACCGTTTGGACGCTTTTTCCTTAGGTATGGTGCTCCGCTCTGCGGCCTTCGGCCGCAAAGGAGCTCCGCTATTAGATTAGGTAGAGTTATAGCGGAGCTCCTTTGAAGGCCGCAGAGCGGAGCACCATACCTAAGGAAAAAGCGTCCAAACGATCGCAAATAATAGCGCATGTATGAATTCCCACAGGGTACCCAAACAGCATCACAGGTTGCAAAGGGATGCGAGTGAATTTTCGACGTCGAGATTTCCCGCCATTTTCCCGTGCGTACCGTGAGGCCTGACGTCACAGATTGGCATGACGTCACATTATGGCGCCGCCAAGTGAGTGACACCCGAATGACTGGGGAGGGGTGGGTGGTCGATGCTTTGGTGATGATCGCGCGTTCGCGATCACTCGCCGGTGACGTCACAACATGGAGCCGAGCGACGCGACAGGGGGAGGGGTAGGTAGTCAGGGGGGCGCTGCTGGCTCGATACTGACGTCACACTACAGGAAACCAAGAAAGAAACCGAGAAAGATTTATAATATTGAGTTACTTCGATTCGTGGCCAATGCACAAGACGAAACTACACTTGGGAGCGACTGTGAGAACCAACTAGAATCGTACTGCGCAAATTTCGGAGCAAGAAGTGTATGTAGAAGTCAAAAGAGTTCTTGTTGACAACAAGAAAGCCGAGAGGCGACATTCGGCGAGCAGCCAACTATGACAAACATGAAACACTACAGTCGTGGTCTAGTGGACACGAGGCGTTTATAATAGAACAGTGGCTTTTTGGGGGACTAAAATTACATGGAGGAACCGTAAAAGGTGGGTTTTTATTCACTTTGTAATATTGTTGTCGACTGTCGCCGTCTTTGTTGTTTTAGAGCGAAGCTAGCCTGGGACCACATGAAAGTCATGAACTACCCAAATACTGCTTTGCTAGATTACTTACTTGGTTAATTGAATAAAACTTTATTTGATTTCCACGTAACGGTAGTTAAGTGTTAGTCGATACGGTTTGATAAGTAGGAGAAATAAAAGTGTGAGGGGAGACGAGTCTAAATCTTAAGTTAACGGCGGCCATTGCGAGTTGTTTACACTCACTTTGTAATTTCTTTATAGGGAGTTCAGGCAGGATACACTAAAGTTGTTTCTACACACAGGAATAAAGGTAAACGTCGCTGTTCATTGTGTATATCGAACATTGCATTTTGATAGTTTGAATCCGAGACGACTCGCGAATCGGCAGGATCGGAAAGGAGTAACTTAGGATTTGACTTAACTTAGAACAGAAAAAGTAAAAGTAAGTAAGTAAGTAAGTAAGACATTTACTAGGAGTAACTTAGGATTTGACTTAACTTAGAACACAACAGAAACCTTTATTTAATTAATAGTCCAAGACCGAACGACCGAGTCGTGTCATGTTTTGGAAAGCGAAGGAATGTCACAAAAATGAAAACTAGAAGAGAAAACCAAGACTTCAAGGCAAGCTAGTATTTTTGGCACCTGCCAACTTCCTCTCACAACTGCGGGTTATGCGTGTTTTCCTCGCCTAAAATTCGACATTCTGGATTTCCCCTCCTAGAAAAGACGGTAAGGATGGGAAAATTTTGTCATTTGTTTTTGTTTTCCTGCTACCATAGGCCTCTCTTCTCTGCATTTCACAAGTTGACATGTCTAAGAAATAGAAAACTGAAATTGAGTCTATAACTCAAGAAAACAAAAACTTAATTACAAAACTACGGTAATCCTATTGTTATTTGCACCCATGTTGGATTGTATACTGTCAGAGTGGCAGTGTACTTATTGATGAACTAATCTCTTTTCTCTGCTAACTTCCTGCTGTTTAGGGACCGGTCATTATTTATCGAGGGGGGAGGGGGGCGCTGGTGCAATAAAGGGGTGGGTCACCACTGTATTCACCTTGCTTTTGGCAAAACACTTTATTCTGTTCCATATTAATGTTTCTATGCCCAAAAAACAAAGGTTTCCCTAATTGAGTTTTATTATTGAACACTTATTTTTTGTGCATCATAATAACACTGGTACAATACATCTGTAACATAAAACTAGTACCCAGGTAATATAAACACTAAACTGTAATCCTAAATAGCTATGGACTTGGGGGCAGTGCGGGCTGAGCTTTTTGAAACTATATATTGTTTGTATTTACACGTAAAAAAGAAAAGGAACAGAAGAACATTTTTGTTTGTTGTTTTTGTTTCTGTTGTGACATTAGGCTCAGTAGGGGTTAAGATTACATTGTGACATATTTTTATCAAAATATATGTGAGGTGAAAACATGGAAAATAGAAATTACATGCACACTTCATTTTTTGCCTGTTCGGAACCCCCACTTTTTAGGGTGCTCTTCCGCCCCTTTATTATCCCAACTGTTTGGGAGGTAGTATGACCCTGAAGGGAAGATAATACCAGACTGGACTATTTAAGATACCCAAGGTGTTTATATCTGACCTAAATGAAAACTCAGGTTGGATCAAAGCTTAAATCTGAGATCCAAGTGGGAATGTGTGAATTTCCCAACTGGGATCAAAAAATTTCATTTTGGCATAGGTAGCATGTTAATTTAGTGAATGCAGAAACAACAACATTGTATTTGCATCCATTCAGGACTTTAACTCCCTCATACAGCCATATTTTCATTTAACTGTAGTGCTGTATGGGGGACATGTGGCAAAGGGATGGCAAACACCCTCCAGATACTCCAAAACAGGGCAGCCAGGGTTTTGACCTTCTCAAATTATGATAAACGGTCAAGGGATTTACTTAATGAGCTGGAGTGGGACAATCTTGAGACCAGGAGGGACAAACAGCTAGCATTGATGATGTACAAAACCCAAAATGGAGGAATCCCAGATTACCTCTCAAATATTTTCTTGTATTCCTATCAAACTCATAAGTATAATTTTAAGTAGACTGAGTTTTTCAGCTCCTGCTTAAAAATTAAGCCCTTGAACATCTTAAAGAAAACAATTTTGAGCTATCAGAGTTGTCAATATATTAAATATAACTTTTTAATAATTTATGTATTTTATATTATTCATTATCTTTGTATCTACCATTATCCCTATATTTTATTGTATATATATTTTAAATTGTACATAATATGTGTTAGATTATATTAATAGTTAGATACCGTGTAATGCGCTTTTGATCATTATATGTTAAAAAGCGCACTATAAATCAATAAATTATTATTTATTATTATATAACTCAATATATACTGAGCATACATTACTGCCAAGATTTTTGTGATTGCATCTAGAATTTAGGTTCTGGTCATGTAAATGGAAATATTTTTTGGCAAAAAGATGTCAAACAAATAACCTTTGGAAAAATGTAAACAACCAAATCATCAAGTACTGTTTTACCCTTGAAATGACAGACTGAAATGCTTCAAATCTTTTTTCAATGTGTGCTTCCAGAAGATCCCCCCCCCTCCCTCCCCTCCACACACACACACACAGAGCAGGTGTTGAAAAAGTGATCTCCCTACCCATCTGATATTTCCAAAGGAAAATACAGTACTTGTATGGAAGAAATCAGGTAATTGACCTGCCCCCACTCCTCTGGAATTTCCTGTCCCTTAGTTGGTGATGCAATTTGCATCCTTTACCATGTCAAGCATCCCGGTTCTTCTTCTCCATTGACACCTCTTGGCCTCCACTCTTTAACATTCCTTAATATTAATATCTGATGTGCCAAATACAGTAAACTGGTTTTGATAAATCCGTGAAATAGCATACTTAGCACTAATGCACTCTAATTTCTTTGTTCTCTAATGTGCTGTCTTGACTACTACACTTTGAATATTATATGTCTTCACGGGTCTAGGAAAACCACTCTGGAAACTGAACGAAATGGAATTAGTCAATCATAGACAAAACAATTAGAAATCATTTCATTCATTCTTGATTTCATGAATTCAGCACTAAAATGTACATGATTGTATAGTATCCAATTAGCCATGCATGGTATTATTTAATGCTGGAAAATAGAAGATTTGTCTTTAAGCTTCATCAGACTTATTGCTTTTCTCTTTCAATTTCAGCGACAAAGCAGCAGCCAGAAATGGCTCTTGGACAGGCCAAAAATTATATAAATAGTATTACATGGACTGCAGAACAGACTTTGAAGTTCATAAGAGACTATGTATGGCAATGGGAGATAAGAGGGAAAACTTTACAGAAAACAGTGGAAGGGCAAGGGCTACCCCCCCCCCCCCCCCCTCCCCCCTGTCATCCATGAATTAGCATACAATATGTAATGGCATCGCCTTGTCTCCTCTTTCTTTTCCAAGTTTACATTTATTACACTTTTTTAATACTTTATTGTAATAACGGCACATGCATCCCTTGGTGTACTGTCACAATAATGACTATCTATGTCTATGTATTATGATTTCTAAATACTTGTCAAGAATCAGTTTAATGCATTTGCAGTGCTTTGAGGATGTAAATGCATCAACCAACTTTGTCTACAATTAGCCTATGCCAGCTAGTGAGAATGCAATGCTGCTGCAATTCAATTATAGCTGAGGTACTAAGATGATATTATACATAAAAATTAGTATAGCCTGCTCATGACTCTGTCTTGTGTTTTTGAAAAGAAAATGTATCCATGATTGTTATATCATCTGGTTTGTGAACATTAAAACAATAGATTACTTGCTCTAGATTTCCATGAACTGAAGACTCCTCATTTGCACCATATAAATCTCCAGCTTGTTAAAATCTTTTGTTACATAATTGTGTTAACCAAATTAACCATACATCATACATGGTGGGTTTTGAACATAGGGTAGGTAGTTTTTTTTCTATGGGAATTTCAGCAAAGTGTGGTTCCACAATATATCCATACCCCTCCCCCATGGAAATTCTGGAGGGATTGGGATCAATTTACCTGATCTTTTCCATACAAGTACTGTATTTTTACCAACCTTTCGAGAGGGAGGGGTATGGATATTTTCTGGGACCACACAATTAAAAAAAAGGCCTCTCATGCGTCTTTTAGGGAAACATCCATGTAATGTGCATGGAATCGACTAGGAAAGGTACAACTCTTCACTCACCTTTGTGTAATGTTTTGTTCCAAGCCCTCCGAGAACAATTCCGCAACTCATAAAGTGGTAGCTCTTAAAAGGACAATTAATGTAATGGAAATGGTCCCTCCCCTGAAAAGCTCACGAATTGGGATGGCCCTTCCCTTACCATTCCTTCCCTTACCATTGGAATTTCCAATACATACAAAGCAGGATAAATACAGATACCAAAATTGACAACCAACTTTTCTGAATTTCTCTGCTCATTCCATGGTGGGTATTTTCTTGAATCTTTTATGAATATATTGACAAATAAAAGCTTTTCTCTTTATGGTATGTTTGTGCTTTGTTAGAATCATTCCATTGGGTAGGTTATACTCTTCCACACAGCCAGTCCACAGTGACAAACAATGTACCCATGACAACCATGTTTTATTCTCACGGAAACATGTAACCGGGAGCTCCGCTTTTAGCCAGTGGCTAAATCTATATATTAGTTTTATTAGTCCCTGATTGTATTAGCTAATTTTTTAAGGTGGCTAGCACGGCTCCTTGGGAGAGCACCTGTATATAGTGTGAAAGGATCCCCCGTGTTTAAATAAAGGCTTATTATTATTATTACTATTATTATTATTATTATTAATTTTGGCGGACTATTCTAACTAAACATCTGCATTCGTTGAAACACTTTATAAGCTCATACTAACTCAAAAATAATAGCTAAAATATTAGCTGGAAAAACTATTGGCATATGTTATGACAGTTTGAAACCTGTAGTCGTAGTTTACTTATAGCGGAGCTCCCGCGGGCGCCGAAGGCGCCTGCGAGCGGAGCCCCATAGCTACATGCAGGAGAAAAAGGAACAAAAAAAAGTGTATATGCATCCAACGATTCTGTCATGGACTTCCGGTTTGTGCGTTCGTTCGTTCGTTCGTCCGTCCGGAATGACGTCATCGAAACTAGAAAAATCAATATCTCGAGAAGGCAACATCGATAGGTCACCAAACTTGGGTAAAGTTATTCTGGAGGCAAGGGGGGTGCACTACCAAGGTCACGTGACATGACGTCATCGATGACGTCATCAAAACTAGAAAAGTCAATATCTCAAGAAGGCAACATCGCTAGGTGACCAAACTTGGGTAAAGTTATTTTGGAGGTAAGGGGGGTGCACCACCAAGGTCACGTGACATGACGTCATCGATGACGTCATCGAAACTAGAAAAGTCAATAACTCAAGAAGGTAACATCGCTAGGTGACCAAACTTGGGTATAATGGTATTTTGGAGGCAAGGGGAGTGCACCACCAAGGTCACGTACATGACGTCATCGATGACGTCATCAAAACTAGAAAAGTAAATATCTCAAGAAGGCAACATCGCTAGGTGACCAAACTTGGGTAAAATATTTTGGAAGTAAGGGGGATGCACCACCAAGGTCACGTGACATGACGTCATCGATGACGTCATCAAAAGTAGAAAAGTCAATATCTCAAGAATGCAACATCGCTAGGTGACCAAACTTTGGTAAAATTATTTTGGAGGCAAGGGGAGGGCACCACCAAGGTCACGTGACATGACGTCATCGATGAAGTCATTAAAACTAGAAAAGTCAATATCTCAAGAAGGCAACATCGCTAGGTGACCAAACTTGGGTAAAATAATTTTGGAGGCAAGGGGAGTTCACTTCCAAGGTCACGTGACATGACGTCATCGATGACGTCATCAAAACTAGAAAAGTCTATATCTCGAGAACGCAACCCAGCTGATCCGAGAAAAAGTATTAGCCAATCAGAATCGAGGGAATTTGAAAAACTGGATTATCACCCTTGGTAACCTGGCCTGCAAGATGGTGGGACTCAGAATTCGAAGGGGAGATCAGTTTTTCGCTTATTGAGTTTCTCTTTTTACTGTTTTCTGCCGTCTGAGCGACTTCATTTCGTATGCTGTGGATCTCGACAAGGCCTGAATGAGTCACAGGACTTTTGCGTGATGCCACGCTGCAAATTTCTGTTGTTGTCTTCAAAAAACAGCTCGAGAAATTGGATAGGTCGAGATTGGCAGGGAGAACTTTCGAGTGATTTTGTGTACAAAACAATGTGAAGCCAGAAGAGCAAGAAGCTCTGGAAATGTTCTTCGATGATTCGGGGAGACTTTGAGATTGTTATTGGTATCATGATCAGCCTCAAGGAGTGGTGCTGCAGTGCTTGAACCATTATTTCTCAGTGCGTCCAGCCGAACTTCTGAGCCAAGGCTACGCCTATTATACTTACTGACTACTACAATACAATGTAAGTTTTTCCTTTAAAAAGAACGTCTGTCTCGAAGAGCGGAATATTTCTTCGAATATGTTGTCTGTAGCAACCAGGGGTTAACTTTGGTTGGAGTCTGAATTCCCTGCGAGTAGAGGCTACTTTTTATCTTGCGCGTTTCTTTTTACTTTTAATTTTTATGATTTCTTGTGTGTTTCAACTGAGCAAAAGAAGCTACTTCAAAACACAAAACAAGATAGAAGTGTCCTCTGCTAAGCAGGGAAGGGTCTGATCATTGTGACAGCCCAGGCAGTGGAATATGAGTGCATTTTTGTTGTAAAAAAATTCATCCAAATTTTCTATGTGATATAAATCATGGTCAATTTTCTAAGATGTGTTTTTTTCTGTTGCTATGATGACCGTGAACCAGCCCTTAAAAGCTGAAAAATACAGGGAACATACTTAAGCAATAAAACGAGGATTTCCGTGGTTTATAATGTGATAAATGCAGGAGGGATGTTTTTTATGAACCATATTTCTTTCTAAAAAATGACAAATGGGCATGCTCACTACTGGAATTAACTGATACATTTAATAGAATAAGGGTGAAGAATGAATACTACAGGAGGGCAACAAGGTTTTGCACGTGCTACTCTCTTGAAAAAAAGTTGATTATTATTATTATTATTTCCAATGTATGAAGATTTTTGGACAAGTATAAGGGATGTACGGACCCCCAAAACCCCCAATTAGCAAATTTGAAATCATTTGCACCTCCAAATAGTACTTGGTACACTTCTAATGGGCCACAGCCTCCCAGCTATGCCATCCTTACTGTGACTGCAAAACGTCTCAATTTCAAGTTCTATGGAAGTGTCAGATTGATTCATATAAAATCCAAGAAGGCTATACTTACAGCCCCAAAGAACATGGCTAATTGCTGGCTGCTTGGCGCAGCCTAAAAAAAATAATACATTCTTGGTAGCCTTAGCTACAGTTTCACGGAATGCAGTGTGGGGCCTATAGGCATTTTTGGAAAAGGAAACACATTTGCAGTTCTTCCTGCTTTTTCTAAGGATTATCAAAAACTAAATAAAAGCAAAATAGCTTTCAAAATTCAACTAATTTTTGGGATTCAACTACCACAGACCAGGAAAATATGCAAAATTGCTCTGTTATTAATTACAAAGCCCTGTCAATTTTCCAGATCATCTGAGCTTTATAATTATTATTCTTATTTATTTGCCTGATTTGTCTTGTTCTCATGTTATCAGGTAGATGGAACAAATCCTGAGACATCGCTGCCATCCGTGCCCTGGGCTTCATGAATATTTAAAATCTCCACAGTTATAACAACCATAACACCATTTGCTTCACATGGCATAGCAAAGCACAATAAAAACAATCAGGTTTTGGATATTTACTCAATATTCTTTTGCTTTTGCTTTCTTTGATTGATTGATTAGTGTCTCATTTACATGTTGTAAACACAGTGACAGTTCAAACATTGTACAGGGGTCATTATTATTTTCCTAATAATTGATTAGAAAGTGCTACCTTCGTGTCTAATTTTGCTTTGTTCAGGGTTACAATCTTGATTAGGCCTCTTCGCTGTATGTTTTCCTTTTCTGGCTTTTAGAAACAAGTTTAACAGCCATATATATATATAAAGACAAAGACCAACCAGAAGCCAATTTTTCGGACATTCATTCCTTCATTGTTCGAACGTCATCCTCGCATCATACCTCCCAAGGAATCTCGTACAGAAAACAGGGCTCTCGACAAGATATAGTACGCTGTTTTTATCAATTCCTTCTATGAAGAAGCCATTACCTCCTTACCAAGTGTGTAAGCTCTATGTCAGGGCTTTTAGAGTTGGCATTTGTAAGCAGCAACTGGGAGTTATCGTAGTGTCGGCGGGTATCGGGTGCGGAACGAATGGGAGCCAGAAAATAAACCAGCCAAAAATCAACAAATCGCAAGTTAAAAGTTGGATTCTTCTTTCGTTCATAAAACTCTGCTACTAAGTAAGCATTTTGAGAGAAAACTAGGGCAATCACTTTAGAAATGTGGACCTCCGAAGCCAGAGAAAAGGATGGGCTTTTTTCTCCCTTTGAAGTCCGCCATTATTTTCCTTGAGCATGAGAGCCTAGTGGGTGATACCGCTGACAAGTATCGCGGGCAAGGTGATAACCCAGTTTTCCCGTGACGTCATGTGACGTCACGATCTCAGATCAGCTGGCATTGCTAGGTGACCAAACTTGTGTAAAGTTATTTTTGACGCAAGGGGGGTGCACTACCAAGGTCACGTGACATGATGTCATCGATGACGTCATCAAAACTAGAAATGTCAATATCTCAAGAAGGTAACATCGCTAGGTGACCAAACTTGGGTAAAGTTATTTTGGAGGCAAGGTGGGTGCACAAACAGGGTCACGTGACATGACGTCATCAAAACTAGAAAAGTGAATATCTCAGGAAGGCAACATCGCTAGGTGACCAAACTTGGGTAAACTTATTTTGGAGGCAAGGGGGGTGCACTACCAAGATCACGTGACATGACGTCATCGATGACGTTATTAAATCTAGAGAAGTCTATATCTCGAGAAGGCAACATCGCTAGGCGAACAAACTTGTCGAGAAAACATCCGGAGTATGTGGCTCTTTGAAATGCAACATAAAAAAAGGTGAATTTGCAAGTATGGCAATGGAGAACAAGAATGTTTTCTGTAGCAAGTGACGTCGCGACACGTCACATTATTAATCTTTTGCAGGACTTATAATTTTCCCTACCAACGGCCCAACAAGATAGGTAAACGCACCCTTTTATAAAAATATGTAACCGGGGGCTCCGCTTTTAGCCAGTGGCTAAATCTATATATTAGTTTACGTACTTTACTTTTACATGTTTCCACACGCGTGCGAGTGTTTTTTTTATCGGCAATCTGCATAGTTTCTGGCTAACCCAATAGATTTTTAGGAATTTCGATCCGCATTGTTTTCTGAATATCCAATCAAAAAGAAGGATTTTGATCCGCATTGTTTCTTAGGGAGCCAATAGAAAGGGATGGATTTCGATCCGATCTTACAGATAAAAAGGACGCACATCGCTAGTTGCTTTAGAGAAAAACTTTCAAATGGATTGGGACGCAGTTACTGCTTTAGCAAACGCACCAGTTCCGAATTTGATCGACTGGATGCAAACAGTGCGTCTGATAAGCCCCCCGACTTGTCGAGACTGCATGGTCGAGTTGCACTTGCGGCCGAGAGAAATCAACCACGTTGATGGTTTTCAATGGTGAGTAATGTGTCCCTCAACATTTTCCTACACGTATTTCGATTGCTGCGACATAGATCGAAAGTGTATACTTGATTTTGCTTTCAAAATGCGTTTATAACAGGCAGTGTTCTAGCTGTGGTAAGCGTCGCAGTCTCCGAGTTAACACTTTTGCTGCACGCTTTCCAAAAACCCCTCTAAGCGTCTTGGTCAAGCTGTTATACTTGTGGTCCATACGAGAAAAACAGACAATGGCAGCCCAAATGATATCCGTCTCACGCCAGCTTGTGTGTCACGTGTACACAGAAATTCGTCCGGTTTGTTCCCGCGATCTCGTGGAACGCCCTCTCGATCGTTTTGGTGGACGGGCTGTCTGCAAATGCGACGAGAGCAACTTCAAACACAAGAGAAAGGTATGTTATCTGAATTGTTTATGTAAAATTGTACTGGGGTATCACTTCGTTGGACATGCATGGAAGTAATTGTATTTGTTTGTTTGTTAATCACAGGCAAACCGAGGGCGCTTCCCTAGAAACACTTGCTGGGTATTTGGAGTCGTCACCACTCAGTACCAACCGTGAAGTGGAAATTACCAGGTTGTCCAACAAAGAAACAGAGAAGTACTCGGCGAGATCCTCCAGCGTGTACTACTGGTCGGAACCGAGCTTCATTCAGATGGTTGGGGAGGATACAGAGATGTAGTTCGCCACGTCCCGAATGTTTCGCGTCATCGTGTCGTGAACCACAACAGAAACTTCGTGGCTAGAAGAACCAGAGTGCACACACAAGAGATAGAATCAGCGTGGTCTGTGCTAAAGCAGAGGATAAGAGAGCAGAGAGGAATGATGGCTCATAAAATTCAAAGCTTTTTAGACGAGCAAATGTGGCGTGACTGGCGAGGACTAGATGATCCATTCCAGAACATCATCGAAACCATCGTTCGTTTCCATCCGAACCACCCTGTTTGAGAATACCTTCGACCTACTTGATGAAAAAAAAATATAAACGGCTCCCTAAGAAGCCATCCACATCAGCAAAAGTGAGGTGGTTTATGCTTCTTATAAAAACTCCATTATACATCATGATGACAATTATACATGCAAAATTCAAGGCACTGCAAACGTCTTGACAGAAAGGAACTATATACTTCTATTACATGAATCCATCATTATGCATTTTATAATTTCTAGCTATTGTGCGCTATTAGACCATGAGCACAAATTCAAAAGCCGCCGTGATGCCAACGTCAGATTTCGCAATTACGTTATTATTCTCTGTGAAACAATACAAGATTTATATCAAATGAAAGCCTAGATTGTGTAGTTTATGTTTTTGATACATATTTTTATGCGAACTCTAGAAGGGACAGCGAAAGCGCTAGAGATTTACTGACTCGCTCGGCTTGCTTGTTAGAAGTTTAACAAAGTCAAAAGCCGCCGTGATGCCAAAGTCAGACTTCGCAATTACGTTATTATTCTCGGTGAAACACGACAAGATTTATATCAAATGAAAGCCTAGATTGTTTAGTTTATGTTTTTGATACTTATTTTTATGCGAACTCTAAACGGGACAGCGAAAGCGCTAGAGATTTACTGACTCGCTCGGCTTGCTTGTTGGAAGTTTAACAAAGTCAAAAGCCGCCGTGATGCCAAAGTCAGACTTCGCAATTACGTTATTATTCTCGGTGAAACACGACAAGATTTATATCAAATGAAAGCCTAGATTGTTTAGTTTATGTTTTTGATACTTATTTTTATGCGAACTCCAAACGGGACAGCGAAAGCGCTAGAGATTTACTGACTCGCTCGGCTTGCTTGTAGCCGCCGTGATGCCAAAGTCAGATTTTGCAATTGCGTTATAAAAGCCTAGATTGTGTAGTTAATATCGGGGCGTAGCCAGCACTTATGAGAGGGGGGGTTCCAAAATCAAAAAATCAAAAAACTCCACATAGATCTCGGGGGAAAACTAGCGTTTGAAGAAATTTGTTTCTTTTTTATAACTTTTTACAAAACTTATCTCATACCTGCTATCCCTCACGGGATACTCCCGGTTTTGAGTCAAATCTCCCTGGAAATCAACTCGTTTCAGTCCTATTTCTGCTTTAAAACCTCAAGATTTTAAGCGAGGAACGTTTTTGGGGGTTGACGAGGACATTTTCCCCGATCTCACGGTTCTCACTTGTCCAAGGTATATAATCTCTACTCCTGCTCTATACGACACACAATAATGTATCAGACCATAGTTAGTAGACCCCTCTACTAACTATGATCAGACCGAAGTCCGGCCAAGTCACAAGTTGAACGAGCAACAATATTTTATGTTTTTACTACTGGCAGCTCGGTCTATTTTCAAGGTAGAATTAGCAGAGATGAAATATGTGTGAACTGAAAGAAAATACTATCGCCTAAAAGAACTCACGTAGCCTGGGTGGTTGTGTGTGAGGAGGGGGGGGGGGGGTGTGGTTTAACAAGAAAAGCGGACCAATATGGTACGAATTTTTGTTATAGCGAGAGACTGCTAGTCAAAATGCGCTAGAAAAAGCAAGTAATATATTAAACTGTTTATTTACTGAATACAATTGCGCCACCTTTTTGCCGCTTTTTGCCGCGTGGGAGAGGGAATGCATGCCGGACCCGGAATCAGGTCCCTGCCACGGACCTGGAAACTCTTACTAGAGAAATAAATGATGTTTCAAGCTCGTGCTTAATTAGCTGTCACAAAGTTAGTGAAAAATGTAAAGCCGAAATGAGTTTATTCCCTCTGACGTTTTCTTGTGACTAAAATTATATTATGGTACTCTAGAGGACCAACCTCGTTCCCATGGTCTTCTCAGTCGTTTGACCACGCATGACGAACGCATGACCACTGTTTGAAAACATGGGAACGAGGTTTGTCCTTTGTTTCGAGATGGTCATGCACCGTGCACCGCCATTTTGAAAACGACCGAGAAGACCCTGGGGACGAGGTTGCTAGAGGACTGGACCTAGAATGTTCCCCTGAAGCATGACGGGAAGGCTACATTCCGAAGGAGAGACTATATCCGTGCGAAGGACGTATACTGGAATTCATTCAACCCAATGTTTAACCATTATCCTGCGAGATTGCGCAGAATATCGTCTGATACTTAGCCGACGAGGGACGAAGTCCCGAGTTGGCTAAAATCAGACCATATTCTGCAAAATCGAGCAGGATAATGGTTTTATTATTCAGCACATCGATAGCACAAAAAAAACCGAAAAAATGACTTTTGTGTATTATTTACGAGCTCAAAACATCATATTTTCCTCAGAGACGGATATCGCAGGATAGCTGTCATGTACAGAAGACAGCTATTGGTGTTCCAATGACCATATTTGGGCAGTGCATCGATGTGCTGAATAATAATTTGCATTAGACGCATCTTTTGTGTTGTATTCGAAGAGGTAAGATGAACACGGAATATTCATTGTATTGTTATATATATTTTTAAAGCTAGCCACGCGTGAGGTGGAACTAAAAACAATGCTCTTTATTAGGTTCAACATCAACATCATTCAATCCAATGAAAAGGAATTTGCAATCTAATAAAACTCTTATTAGCCTAGCTTTTCAGTCAGTTTTAATAATTTATGCAACTGTTATTGAGACTGATGATCTACTAGGCCTACGGCGCAGTACGGGGGATGGGGGTAAACATTTAGAAGATATGGATTATAGGAGGACAAGAGTCCATCAATAGGAGCTTTCATCTAACCTATATAGTTGAGGTATCGTATTTCCTGGCCTAGTTATTTTAAATGCAAGATGCAAATTTACATTTTAGATTTGTTGCTCGTTCCCAAAGAGGTCTGCACACTGCCAAAACACAAGGAAATTCACTCTGATCGAAGCTCTCGTAAGCGACCACCTCGGGAACTGAAAATTGCGGTCGTTAACGGAGCTGGTCGCTTACGAGAACGGCTCTCGTAAGCGACCACCAAGCGGCTTCCTAATTGAACAATAGGTGTTGGTCGCTTACTAGAGCTCAGTACAATAAATCTAGAAAATATCATGTGATACTAATTCTTAAGATAGTTTGATTTATTTCCCGACTTAATTAAGAATAGATAACCGCAAATATGTACATACAAAATATGTAGAAAATTGCATTTCACTGGTGCAGTTTGTATCAGTTTAGATATTTATGAGGTGATGACTGATGTTTTATTGACAAAAAGTACTGTGGTCGCTTACGAGAGCTTGAAAACAATAGAAATCTCTGTTGGTGATTTGAAATTGTGGTCGCTAACGGAGCTGGTCTCATCAATAAGGCGGTCGCTTACGAGAGCTTGAAATAACAGAGTTCATGTGACATTTCAAACGGGGTTTCGGGAAATGGTCGTTATGGGAGCTGGTCGCTTACGAGAGCGGTCGCACAGAGAGCTTCGACTGTATATTCTTCTATTCTGTCCACCATGTTTACTCAATGGAGATCATTTTTTGAGATCTGGAAGCTGACTGGATGCTGTTTGGATAATTCATGACAAGTTTGTTCTAAAAATAGATAGGTCAGGAAAAATGCCGCCTCGTGGATCCAGCACCAAAGATAAAAGTTCCTATTGATGGGCTCCTGAGGGGGATAATTTTTTGTTGCCCTCAATCAAGACAGGGGGGTATTTGTTCCAGAGACTAAATGCCTTTAAATAATGTACCCTTTAAATAATGGACCCTTTCAGTCCTATAGCATTTTCCCTAATCTCCTTATTTTATGAGGGCAAACAGACACACCCCTGCCCATTTTTGCATATCAGTGCCGAGTTTCTGGTATTCCTGTTTTTTATTGAGAGGGAGGCTGGGGCTTTTTGTAGAGCTTTACCGCTGACCCATACGTTGCTTTCCAGTGGCGGGAAGCTATCGCACAGATTAGACATCTGATAACTTTGCTTAAAATTTAACCAAAATTCCACTTAGAAGAGGCCATAGGACATCATTAAGTCTACTATATGGACAATGCATTTGTGCTATGCTTCAAGTAAGAAGTATGGCTGAAGGGTTTCATTGACTTTTTCCACTGTTCTTCTGAGAGCTGTTGAAAAATATTGGTCAAAGAAACCCTGGCCCCTCTCTAGTGGAATCTTTTTGCCTGAGCACAGAGTTCTTAGGAATCTGTGTTTTAGACATAAAAAGCAAGCAACTGAGGATGCTTTTGCTTTTAATTGTTGCAGGGCAAAAATACTTATATAAAACTTTTGTCTAATCTGTCAATACAGGGGGAGAGCGCTGTGAAATGGCATTCGTTTACCACAGGTATCCCGAGCGATAGGGTTTTGCATTGTTTTACTGTGCAGTCGATTCAAAGTTCAAAGCACCATATTTTCCTTGAATGTAGACTTGGAGAGGTGAAACTTAATGTCAGAGCTAAGGATTAAAGGTTCTTTTAAATAATACCTGTAGCTTGTTGATTGCGTTTCATTTAGTCTTGAATTTTATGCGAAAAAATCCATCATCGTGTTCAGTCGAGCATGTGTTTTTGCATGTCAAAAATCGCGCGATGTTTTGTGAAATTATGTGTCTTTTTCTGTGTGAAATCCAAGCCTCTGATCCACACAGCTTTTCTGGACAGTAGCCAGATCACTCTTCTATGCAAACAATCAGAGATTGTTTTTATGCCAGATTACAAAAAATCTATGTAAGAGGGTTTTTTTTTTATCTTGGAATTCTGCTTGCATGGGGTTTTTCACTTCATCAGGGAGACCCAGGGAATTGTTCCTCTGCTCCCCGCTAGTGAGTGAAAACGTTAGAGGAAAAATCCCCTGGGTATCCGAGGATGGGATTTTCAATGCAGTATTTCTTTTCACAAGGGGCCGGGTCAGAAATGGTAGTCTGCATGTGGAATAATTTTTCTATGCTCCTTTTTACGGTGTATGTCAGCGAATACCAGATGAGGTGCGACCCACTGATGACCAAAATCTACCTTTATTTTAGGTTTACAGGTAGATATTCATGAGTTAAATGGTGTTTATTTCGAAAAATACGAAGGAATTTCAATAAAAGTTTTACCTATTCGTCTTTTATTACACTTGACTTCAAGCAATTCCATTTCAATGTCACTGCTTAAATAACCCCATTTCAGATGTATGTATATATCTGCATTATTCTGAGAGTCGAGACTTGGCTCAGAAGTCAACAAAGTGACAATTCACTGGAAATCACATTTTCCTTAACGTCCTTAGTAACAACAAATCACAACATAACATTGCGGTGATCGGGTCATCACCCAACATCCAATACTGTTACTCTGATACAACGTTCTACATGGTATATGTATCATGGCATATGTATCATGATATATGTATTATGAAATAACACTGTTTATCTGTTATCATTAATGTCAACACTTGACTGTTGGAATTAAATTAAAATTAAACTGAATGAATACAAAGCAAGAACCCACAATGGTGGGAAACTGAACAAAAGCCATATATAAACAACTCACTCATTAACATATATTACCATATCAATACACTAAGGTCCAGGCCCTTTCGTCCAAAAAGGAGACCATTTCTCTTTTCGTTACATATTCATTGCAATCATAGTTCACTACAAGAGAATTTCAAAACTTCAGTGAATAGTTTAATTCATTAATTATTTATCCTGCTGGTTGTGAGCTCTGATTGTGGTATATTTTCTCTGAATTAGGTTTTCTCATTTTATTCTTAAAAATTAAAAATTAAAATTCCCCCCTGCCCCAAGTTCCAATTTCCAAGAACATCAGGCGCAACTTGACGCAACTAGAATAAGGCATGCAGAAAGTCCATTCGGCATTGAAAAACACGAATTTGAGTGTCTAGAGTCAAGCTGCCAAGTGAGAAATTTTCCCTCGCCTCTGATTTGTTTTTCGCTTTGTTATGTTCGCAAATCAATCAATTTCCTGTAAATAGTCTAATGATAAATAAACTTGACTAATTGACAGAAGATTATCTCACGGGAAAACCTACGCTATAGTTCGAAAGCTGGGTTGTCATTACGCTACATAGTTGTGGGGAATGGATTGTGATTTGGCATATATTTTTGTATTGTACTGGTAAGCTCTCACCAGTGATGATCCCGGGCTGGTTTTTGATGTTCCCATGCATCCAGAATTTTCAAAATTGCTTAGCATATAGAATGTGCAATTCCAGAAAAAAAATCCATACCCCCACCACAGATGGAATTGGAAATTGGAGAAATTAATAGTTGTGTATCCTTTCGCTATCGCTCAGTGGTGATTTCAAGCGGATTGGAGCATTTCTTTCTTTATTTCTGCTGTTTTCGCTCCGGTGGTGGTCTCGAAGTTTCCAACCTTTGAGAGATATTATATAAAGGAGAGAGGGGTGAAATAAAAATCGCTAAAACCGGACTCAAAAATCAAATTTATCGGAAGTAGGTACAGGATAGCTGAATGTTATGCATCTTACAGGGATATGTGATGACTCAATTACAGTCGCTAGCGAAGCACATTTCATGAAAGAGATGTGGTTGGGAGAATTCGAGAGCAGATCAGTGGAAACACGACCCGCATGCGAGTGTTTGCACAAGCTCGAGAAGTTTTTGAAGCGGATGAGACTCTAAATTCTCCATGCAGAGAAGTATAAGTCCTATGGGAAAACGAAGGACACAAACCAGAAGAGGAGGAAATCTCTCCAGTGGGTGTGTTTTTGTTGGAAAAGATTCACCTTTGACTAAGTTCTAATTCAAGCGGGTTTTTTTTCAGCGAGGGACAAAGCCGCCATCGCGGCCATGTTGAAATATCCCACATAAACTAAAAAAGAACTCAGTTCCCTTAGCCGAAAGCATCATAGACATTCACACCTAAATGGTTTTATTACAGATTACTTACAATTGTGTGCAGGAATAATTCTAATTCGAGAGAGATTTGAGCTGAGAAAAATTTCATTCAAGTTTGAACAAAGTTACACCTGGCACTGCCTACAGAGCGCGCGCTAAGTCATGAATGATATTCTCTAAATATTCCTGTGATAAACTAATACCCCATTCACACCGGTGCTTAAACCAGTTTAAAGGTGGTTTAGTTAAACTGGTTTAAATCCTTATCTCCCGAGAGAAGACTGTTCCAAGGACAAAACTGAATAGACTGTACTGTACATGTTACTAAGTGATCATTTAGCTAGTAGGAGTTAGAAACAGTACGAAATTTGGAAAGATGTGAGGCGAAGAAAAAACATGTTTAACTAAACATGGTTTTGGTGTGAATGGGTTATAATAAATTTCTTATAACTGTTTAACTTAAACTTTTTTTCTCGTCCCTTACTGAGAAGCATACAAACAATTCCGAAATCAAATGGTTTTTCTGTAATAGGCTGCGTTTTCAATTGGGTTTTTAGACAGAATTCAGAACCGGACTGACTCATCATCAAGACACATGCATCATTTTCTCCACCAAAATCAGGGGACCAGTGCAAAACAAACAAACAACTAAAAATAGAGGTCATTAGTAATATAAATCAGCAGTTTAAGGAAGGGGGTTCTCATTAGTAATGAAAATCGGCAGTTTTAGGAAGGGGGAGTCAGGTTGATTCTTCTAGCGTCACGAAGTGACAGGCTTTTTTTTTTTATGTATTTCTAGTCCACACAATATGCAGTTTTAGTCAAATCACACTAGTGGTCAATATTGTCAATTCCAATGTTGCGATAAGAGCACTAGCACAGAAAATAATTTTTCCACCAGTTTCATAATTTGTAAACTGATATCAGTAATTGTTTGATTCTAGAGGAACAAGTATGAGGCATGACAATAACGCGTTCCAAACTAGTTTGAGGTTTTCCAAAACTCAAAAAAATGGAGTCAAGCCATCACACAACTCTAAATCTCGAAACTTATTCAGAGCAATAATATAAATCAACAACGGACCCTCCTATTTGTTGGCGCTATGTCGGTAAATCGTTCTAAATACATGACCATTATCCGATGTTGAAAAACACGCATTTTACACAGAACACAGCATTTTCATTAAACTCTTTATTGTGATATTAATTATTTCCTCTGACATCAAAATCAATCACAAAAACTGTGTTGTAAAAAAGTATTATTCTTCTGAACACGAAAATCTCTAGTATGAAACACTATACATATCAACTTTTCTTGTGTTTAAAAACTACTACGCGTTTAAGCCCGAAAAAATATGCTAGGAAATTCATAGCCATTTGAACCTCCAACAAATGGCTAGGAAATTCTTAGCCATTTGAACCTCGAACAAATGGCTAGGAAATTCTTAGCCATTTGAATCTCGAACAAATGGCTAGGAAATTCTTAGCCATTTGAATCTCGAACAAATGGCTAGGACAATCTTAGCCATTTAAACCGCGAACAAATGGCTAGGAAATTCTTAGCCATTTGAACCTCGAACAAATGGCTAGGAAATTCTTAGCCATTTGAACCTCGAACAAATGGCTAGGAAATTCTTAGCCATTTGAACCTCGAACAAATGGCTAGGAAATTCTTAGCCATTCGAACCTCTAAATAAGTGGCGTTAACTACAATAATCACCCGCATATAAGAACCTGGATTTTAACAACCTATTAGGCTAAGATGTTGCTTATAAACCACGTTTTCTGTATTTTTAGTTCAGATTAGCACTTGTTTTAAGCTAACATTCTAGGTTCTTATATGCGGGTGTTTGTGTTCTATAAAGAGTGAAAACAGTAATTTTGTGAAACAATTTAGTAGTTTCATTTACTGTTAATTTAGAAAGAAATGCAGATGACGATACGATGACTTGCCATCAATCGCATGTTCGTCTTCACTCTCTTTCGCGTTGCCAAAAATGTTCCGCGACGGCATTATTGTTAGTTAGTCATATTTTATTTGCACCATACGACATTTATTCCAAATTACTTTAGTAAGCACAGAACGGTGCATCGATAATGTTTATTAACCATTTGGTATGGCAGTGATTTTAATTGCCATGCTGTTAAAGTAAATACATCTTAAAAGTAGTGGCAGTAAGTGAGTGTGCTACCTAGAGAAAAGGCTAAACATCAATGACGCAGAATAGTATTCATTTTGCCAGACCCGGAAAAAGTAAGGTGGAAATTTCCACCGAGCATCGTCGGACAAATATAATGCTAAACGTCCTGATTTTGCCAGACCCCGAAAAGTAAGGTGGAAATTTCCACCGTGCATCGCCGGACAATCTAATGCTAAGTATTCATTTTGCCAGACCCCGAAAAAGTAAGGTGGAAATTTTCACCAAGCATCGTCGGACAAATCTAATGCTAAAAGTCCGGATTTTGCCAGAGCAATATAATGCTACTCGTAAAGCTAAAGCTTAGAGACTCCGAAAAGTGAGATGAAAGTTTCCAACCGTTAACAGCGCTGTAAAAATACCATCTTCAAAGTCTAGAAAGCTACTGTGTTGGAAACTCTAGCAGCCTTCCAAAATACAATGCTAAAGGTTTGCCTCATACTCTAAGAAAATATGAAATCCTTAAACTTAATGCATTAATTTTAATTTCAACTTGAGTTTGTAAAAACGTCTTCTCGGCATTCGTTATTAGTTATTTATAAATTCGAAGTTAAAATTGTCAATGGAACCCGCAGCGTCAAACCAGGCGTCAAAACACCGCCGGATGAGGCCACTAAAATGAAATCGCAACGTAACATTTCCAGTCAGTCATTTCGAACAACATACTAATATGTACCTAGTCTAGGTACATATTAGTATGTTGTTCGACGTGACTGACTGGAAATGTTACATTTCGATTTCATATTTCGAACTATAACGTGGCTTCTTATAATAATACACTGGCACATTCCTCGTGTAACTAGATGAACAATCGCGGAAATCTCAGACAAAGCACGGTCGCGATAGAAGTAGATAACCGCAAACAATTTCCTGTAGCGAAGATGTTCGTCACAACTATTGAGTGCATACATTTTTCTTACGTCCAGGTTTCCTACGCAAAGTTCTCTTATTAACCCAGAATGGTAAATAGCCGAGCCTATATTACTTATATTATAGACATCAGCGTTTACCTTATATTCCATATCACCCGAGTAGGAAGATGTCGCAATCATGTCTCCGAGAGGAAACTTTGAACTGGTTTTAAAAGCTTGAAGAGCATATTGTTATTCGTTTGTAAAATGTTCGCCCTTTCTTTGTATACGGCCCTCGGTTGGCTTTTCCTTTGCTTTTACGTGACATTGTAGCCATCGACGGCCATAACACTTATGTTCAAAATACAAAGGACAATGATCAGTCCGTTGCAAGAACATGCAGCACCCAGGTGTTGATGTTTATGAGTGGTCACGTGTAAGGTCTTGACCTATAATCCCGCGTTTTGATTGGTCATTAAATTTGCTTTCCTTTTTTGATTGGATAATTCGAAATTTAACTTTGAGTTGGTTTCAGCGCAGCATCCGCTAAACGGAAATAAACTTTATTGTTCGCTTTGCTTTGCAAACAGGCGGTGTGCGCGCTACGACCGCAAGGCATCATGGGAGCAGAATTTCAGTATTTCCGGATGAAAAACATGGCGGCTGTCCTCTTCAATAGGTGAGTTTCAAGTTCAGAATTTCTACTTTAAACAGTACATTTTCCCAAAAAATGTTTAGCAGCAAGAGAATCATCGTTTCTTCTCGCGAATCGTTTACAAAAATGAACATTTTTGGGCTTTAGAAAGAAAACACTTTTGATCGAACTCAAAGCTTGTAAGTGCCGTCATGACTAGCACGTTTTCGTACCTTTTTGCCTTTTTGCTTAGATAAGTTACAAATTTTGCATAACAACTTGCTCAGAGTTTATAATAGTCGTCTACAATGATAGCAATTCCGGGTTTTCGTATGGAACCTGATGGAACCACCCGGCAAGTTAGAGATTTGCTGTTTTCAAATATACGGCTTTCTGCAGGTTTAACACAACAAAGACACTGAAGACATGGCCGAGAAGAGACCCGCCACAGTAGAGGGGAATACTCCGGGTAAACCCAGAAGCAAGAGAAGTTCTGCCCGCACATCAAAATCGCAGAAATGTTTGTTCGCTAGTTCTAGCAGACCTGGCGAAGTGTACAATGCTGAGTGGAACCGAGAAGAGGATGCGGCCCTCACACAGTACGTGTGCCTCTACACTCCAGAGGCTCATAACCATCGATGGCCTAAAACCCATAGTATACCCTTCTGGGCTGAAGCCGCCAATGCTGTAAACCAGACCTGTAAAAGCAAGCGAACAGGTAAAATTCTGTTTTTATTTCGCCAAAGCAGCCTCCAAAAGTCGAAGTAAAGTTAAAATCGTATAGATTACTGAACTTAATAATAAAAGAATACATGAAATTCGTAAGAGAGGCTACTACTGGCTTCCTGAAATGAATTTTCAATAGCCAAACTAATAGAATGTTGCCATGTATTCAAGTTAAATGTTCCTTTGGTAGACTGGTAGACTTTTTACAGTTTAAAGTTGTATTAAAATACAGCCAGGAAATATTTTAAGTTATGAAAATATAAAAAAAAAACATAACCTGTCATAATATTTGTTTCCTTCGCAGGAGCATCATGTCGTTCAAGGGTTCTCAAGTACCTGAGTAAAGAGTATGAAACAACGGAGAAAGCAGAGGAAGCTTTCGGAATCAATTATATTCAAGACAAGTTCAGCATTCACAGCACCCCAGCAGCTAATGTAATGACACCTCCCCATGGATCAGAAGCTCTTGAGTGTAGCCTGTCTCCTATATTTCATTGTTCCCCCAAGAAACCTCAGAAGGACCAGGCAGTTGGTGATGTGATCAAGACGTTTCTATTTATGTTCCAATCCTCAATGACTGAGCGCATGAAAATACAAGTGCTACAGTATTTATTCAAGTTGTTAGTTGTTGACAATTACGGGATTGATTTTTTTAAATTTGTTAAGAGAGATTTCTTAGAAGTTAGCCTTAATGCCATGGAAACTCTATTCAACAACGCCAAGCACAACATAATTTATGGGCTGTGCAAATGTTTGGAAACAACCACCTCAAGTCAACCCAGGATGCCACTTACCCAGATGCCCTATGGTCTTATTGACTACAATATTCGTTTCTTTGCTACAAAGTATACCCAGAAGCTAGGGATAGAAGAGCACTATGTAGAGTGGTTGGAGTCAATGTTCTCCCATTTTGGTCACAAGTTCATGGCTCTATTTCGAGGGCCAGCATGGCAGTATGAAGTAGAAGAAAAAAGCAATGGAGTTGAAGTGGATTTCACTGGAGATGGTGAAGGGGTAAAAGTTGGTCAGGTTGAATGTGAAGGGAATGTGGATGGTTTCGTGGAAGGTGATTTGACTGGAGATGACCAAGGGGTAAATGTTGGGCAGGTTGAATGTGAAGGGAATGTGGATGATTTTGTGGAAGTGGATTTGACTGGAGATGATCAAGGGTTAAATTTTGGGCAGGGTGAAAGTGCAGGACAGGTTGATTTTGTGGCAGTGGATGTGCATGGAGATAAAGGTATAAATGTTGGACTATTGGAGAGAAGTGAATGGAATGTGATTGATGGGCATGGACTTATGGATATGGAATGTACAAATGGTGAACAGAATAAAAATGTAACCAGAGATGAGCAAGACAGCAGCTTGGGATCACTAGTGGAAGAGGCATTGTTTATAAGCAATATAAACCTGTCAGAGAGTTTTGATCCAGAGGAAACCCCAGCAGATACAGTCCAAGGTAAAAGTGATTGCAATAGGCCATGTTCGAATTACGCTCCAATGCCTACAAACAATAACCTCAAGTCGAGGCTTTCTTCTGAAATTACTGTAAATGTATTAGAACTCGATTTGAAGCTTTTGTCTTGTAAGCATTGGAGCGTAATCCGAACCTGGGATATTGTCTGTTAAATGAACAAGCTCTGATTTTCTATGAGGTGTCTTTTAATAGAATAGTACAGAAAAGATCAAAGCAGAACTTTAGTTTTTAAGGGCAGCCCATACAGTATTACATTGGTATCCAGAGGTATATTCCATGAAATAGGTCAAGATGATATGGGCTCTCAAAGCACAGCTATCTGTGTTGGTCTGTAATGCATTGACCACCTAATGATGCCATTCCATGGAATATCCATGGAGGACAGATAACAGTGATTCAAGGAGGAAAAAAACATGTGCACAGCCATACAGGGTTTTGGTGTCTAGGTGTGGAAATATATTGTAATATCTTACACTTGTTTCAAAAAACCCTGTTGGAATCTCTTAAAGGTTTTAGTTGTTTAATAGTAAATATATTTAAATTAATTGATCTTTATTTTACATACACAGGCCTCAGTCATACCTCTGATGATATACCAGTACATGTATCCCACCTGTGGAGTTATGCTCCAAAAAACATCGATGATGAGCTTTTGATGGGCAATCAAACACCTGAGGACATGGAGCAGTTCCATCAGATCACACCAAAGTCATCAAAAGCAAAAAAGCAAAACCCAGGAATATATGATCCCTTAAAGGTAAGCCATTGATCTAATATGTGTTCTTGAAGTTTTTGTATCATGGTATATTGAATATACACTAAATTTTAAATTGCAATTGTCATTTCAGAGCAAGACGAATATTGCTTCACTCAGCATACGACAAATCCAGAACCGGATAAGCAAGTCAGGATTTACTAGAACTGTTGATATCCAGGTAATATTTCATGCTATAAATAAAAGCCAGCTAGAGAGATGTTAGCCTGCTACAGGGAAGCGCTATGTTTATTATTATTTTCATTAAAACAAATGCTGCCATTTGAAGAGTTTTTTTACAATGCTCTACAGCAATTTACTGTTGGAATCAGAGGCTGGAGCACTCTTTATAAGCTTTTGGTCATAACATTCTTCATGCAACCTGATATTTTCTCTGCTTGAAATTGATCTGTGGACTGGTCTCTAGCCATGTATAATACTGTAGAGTAAATGTCACAAACATTGTATATATTTCATTGTTTTGTAGTTAGAGTCACTGAAGGAAGCTAAAGCCAGCAATCCAGGGGGAAGGTGGTGGATCAAGGCAGATGCCTGTGATGTCCGGAGAGGATTAAGGGAAAGTATGAGAGGGGAATGGTCAGGGGACGAGGACATGGGTACAGGCAATCTCCAAAAGCTGTACAAGGAGTATCAGGGGAGATGCAAAGCTGTCAATGACTCCACAAAGAATGTTTCTATCGCGGTCAAGAAAATGATATCTGAGCTGTCAAAAGATATTGAATTCTTAGGGGACGGCGAAGTAAAAGCAAGATTGTTGTATGAGAAAGCCCTTGATCAAACTCGGCCAGTTGAAGCCGTGCTTATGGAACTTTCCTGGGATTTGACTGGGTACCAGGAATTATTGAAGCAGGCTCGAAAGCTAGAAACTGCTCTTGAAAAAGTGTCTGAAATCAAAGAAAAGAATATAACAGCAAAGAAGATGGTCCCTCTAAAAGCAGACCTTTTGGGTTATCTGAAAGGATTATACTCAAAGAAGCGATGTGCAGCTAGTCACCTGTTAATTTTCATGATATCAGATGAGTTGCGAAATAGAAAACCATATGCTGTCCCTGTGCGATTCCTTGCTTACAAGTCAATCACTGATGCCAAGCTGAGGGAACTCGAATTGGAGCTGGAAAATACCATGAAGTCGTTGGGAATGGTTGTTGTGGGTAAGTATATGGTACTGTCAAATGAACATCATATCGCTCATCCCTTTTCTAAACAACAAAACCTGAAAAGTAACTAGATTTTTGGCTATACTTTGTCATTTCAGATCCCCATCACTTCCATCTGATTTCTTGCTTGCTCTCAAAATAACCAATCAGATTGATTGTTTTTTCATCATATGTGACATTCCAAACATATTTGACAAAAATATTGCAATTGAGCATAGCAACGTTTCCATCTTGCAAAATAATCCATTGCGCATCATGAAGTAAGTTAGCTGGTTGGTACTGGGATCAAACCATCTCCTCTGGAAATAAGGTGTTTATTCATGCCTTATTGTTAGACAACTGGCCCAATATTTCTAACAATACAGTAAAGTCAACTTAATGTTATCCAACAATGCATTCATTTGCTGTTGTCTATAAATTTATTGTATTTTTTCTTTCAACAGGTTTCTCTACAGATGGAGAGTTCAATTCTCTTCGAACAATGGGCAAGAAAAGGGCTGTGTCTGTCATAGAGATCTCCAAGAATGCTAGAAACAAGGCTAAAGCCACAAAGGCATCAACCATTAAAAACTACTTTGCCGTAGATGCTCATGGTATGTATTGAATGATGTGATGTGTAGGGTTTCATTGTCAATACAGTACATGCCAAACTAAGCTACACAAAATTTTGCTTGAGTAAACATGACGGAATGAAAAGTAAACATTTAATTGAACCCAAGTAACATTTACTAGTTATTGTATTTACTCATGTTCACTTGAATTTTGCTAGCAAAGTAAACCCTTGTGTAGTTTTGTCTGGTCTGTAGTGTACAGTTATGCCATCAGAGGACAACAGTTTTATCAACAAAGAATGCTGCAAATCCTAATAGTGGTGTCTAGAAAAAAAGTGCAAAGAGAGAAGTCATAAACACATGCCACACACATGGGGAGGAGGGGCATATTTTAGTGGTGGGGGTGCTCGTTGGGAACTTTTAATTCTACCCCTCAAAGGTACCAAACATCAGTTGATTTTGACCCCTAAAAGGTACCAGCAAAATGTATTTTCCCTCATAATTTTCTCGCATATTTTTTTACGAGGGAAAATATGTCTGAAATTAAGGCTACCAACAAGTGTGATTTGCTAGATTTCCTGGAACGGACCTCTAACAGGTACCTGTCTGGAAAAAATTACATGTTTTCAGATTTTACCCCCTAAAAGGTACCAGAGGCCTGATTTTAAACCCTGAAAGGTACAACGAGCACCCCGGCCCAAAAAAATATGGGAGTCCCTCCCCTGGATATTCAAGAGCTCACATACTGACCACTCTTTCTGAAACTACTGTAAATATACCAGCACATTCTCATTTACATATTCTGTTACAGGGAATCCTCGTGTTGCACATGAAGCAATTCCAGCAGAGGATGTTAAGTGGTTGAATGATTTTCAGAATGATAGAGCTGGGGAACCTATTCCACTGCAGACAGCTCTACTGGTAATGCGAAGACGACTCTTCCCCTTCCAGTATGACCCTTGCAACTGGATAGATGGCAGAGAGGAAACCTTAGCTGAGACATTGAAATCACTGATGGCTATTTACCTTTATCGACATGAGATAGCAAGATTGAAGATAGACCCTGTAAATCCAGCAGACTTCTCGGCTCAACTTTACCAACCTGAACTAGATGAGCTTACCAGTGAATATGTGCACCACAGGGAGGATCACAACCACCTCCTCAAGCGCATAACTAATTGTCTGAGGGAGGGAAGTCTTCATGGGGTAGACCTGCGTCACCTTAGAGATGCATTGCATAACAAAGATTCTGGACTTACCTATGAAGCCCTGACAGGAAAGAATAAGCAGTCAGTGCCCGACTGTGAACGTCTGTTCTCCCCTGGTGTGATCCAGTTTCTAGAGAAACAAGGGAATGCCTCCAGTGCCCATGTGATGAAACTGGTGCACAATTGGCATAAAGCTGTAGATGGGAGAGGACTTTCTGAAGCACAGAGGTCGGCTTACCTGCAGGAATTCAAAGCCTGGCTACTTGATGACTGGATGCCATGTCATAGTTGGAACCCAGACTACTCACTCATTGATGTTAACAGGTAATTTTTATCTTTCAAAGAGGATTGGAAATTCTGATGCACCCACAAAACCACGTTGTATTGTGTGATTACAGAAAAAATCCATACCCCTTACAAAATGATTTGGAAATTCAGGAGGGGACTGGAGGTGGAAGGTTGGGTGGTCAAATGCATTTCTCATACAATCACTGTATTTTAAATGGGGGTGAGGTATATCTCAAACCTTCCATGGGAGGGAAAAGGATAGTTTCTGGTATCACACATTACCATTTCCCTTTATATCAAGGGGGTAATATCATAGCATTTTTATGAAAGCAGACACAAAGCATTGCCCCTCACTCTTTGATTTTGTATTTGAGTCATTTTTGTAGTCTTTTGACTGCCTCAATGAGCAGTTTTCATTAGCTCTGGAGATGCATTTTTGACATTTTTTACTCTCTTGCTTTAGTTTTTCCTGTTTATTATTATTTACAGCTAAAACTGTCGCATCGTGACCCACATTTTCAAAAACAACAATTTATTTTTGGATTTTTTACTTAACGTTCTGTCATTCAAAATATCTGAGCCAATGAAACTCTGTTTCGTCTAGTGCAGTCAACTGGCTTCCCTCTAAACTTAAACCAGACAATGTTGCAACAGAAAGCCAGGCAACTGCACAAGTCGAAACAGGGCAATAATCTGATTGTCTCATAAGATATGACTGGCGAAACGATTTTAGCTGAAATTGTTATATTTACTGTTTAACAGGATAATCATACCGTTTTAGTTCAAAAGAACCCCTAAAAATACCGGGTTTTTTTTTCAGTGCACAGAAAACCACTAAAAAATAACATCTCAATGATTTAACTAATTCATTTTTTAATACATTTTTTAGGCCAATCAAGGGTATACGAGGGTTGACAAGAGAGGTAATTGTGGGACTGGTGGCAAACTTGGATAGCAGAGAGCTGCGACGCCAGGAATACATCTCCAGAGGCCTACCCCCTGAGCACCCAAGATCATCATCAACCGACGATGTAGAAGGCTTCATTGCCCTTCTACATGAAATGCTTGGTCCTATATTTGACCTGAAACAATTTTTTAGTGAGCTCCCTAAAATACTAAATGAATTTAAGAAGCGCATCAACCCTAATCTTCCATTTTTTTATTGGACCGGTGCCAAGGAGAGGTACAGAGACTCTGTAATGGTTAGTTTTAATGAACCATCTGGTCCAGGCATCACAGAGAGGCTCGACAGAATCCACATCTCCCGCAGAGGTGATCCTGGGGTATTTGTTGCTAACAGGGCATCACTACCTCAAAGAGGACAGCTGACAGTGCGTGCACAATTCCACCGTGCTCCGGTTGTGCTCCCCCCAAACCTTCCAGAGTGACATTATTCTGACAACTTTACATAAAGGACAACTGCTATATAGGCATTAGTTACAGTGAAACAACTCCAGCAGAAGCACCCTGGGGGTTTTCATGAAATCAGAAAGTCACTCTTAACTAGACTTATCGTAGGGTTTTTTTATAACTTGCATCAATTAACCCAGGCTGGTTGTTCTTTGGGCTGATATATTTCACAACTGCCACTTTAATGGGCATATCCTGCATAGCAAATGTCCCAGTGTAGTTTTTGGATCAGTTAAAAGCCCAAAAATACAAGAAATTTGACAATTTGGCTGTGCGAAAATGGACAGAAGGGGCCAAAATTTTACTTGCATGTTTGATTTTTGAAACACTTGCTACACAGGCTATGTTTGGCAATAAAGTGTCATAGTAATCAGCAAGCAAAATTCTGAATTATTCTATTACTCTGATGCTATTACTAGCTCTAACCACTACTTTGTCCCAGAGTCCTCTTTTTGTTAAATTTAAAGTCAGATAATACCCCATCAGCTTGACTTTTGTCTTTAAATTGATGGCTCTAACTGAGACTTTAAATACAGCATCATTCAAGCATGGATGAACAAATTTTGTCAGCTCTTTGGCAATGTATCCAACTTTGACATAGTTTTCATTATTTGATGTAATGTACACAGCGATAGCATTTGAGTCATGAATATTTTCTGGTTCTGCTTTCAGTCTTGCTAGGACAGGCCTATTGAAGTCGTAGAGACTGGCATAAGCTCTCCCTAATGCTGCTTGTCGTTCTGTTGAGTAGCAGGATCCTAGCACTTTAAATTTCAATGTGTGGATCCGGTAGCTGCTTTCTTCCTCGTCACTTTCTGATTCGTTTGAGGATTCTTCAACATCACTAATGACAGTAGTTGTTTCTATGTCCCACAAAACAGTGTAAATCTTGTTGTTCAGAGTTATAGAGCAGGATGATGTGCATGTTGCTCGACCCTTTGCCAGGTGCTTCTCTTTTGGTACTAAAGCAACAGATTCATTGCCACTTTCATCAAACAGCACTTTAACTTGCTTGAATTGCAAGGTCAGTACAGGGAATGAAGGGACAGTCCATTCATGTACTTTGGCATGATCAATCTCAACCACTTTGACATCAAGGTTACAGCTTGTGTCTGTATGAAAGCAAATATATAGAGGTTATTACACAGTGCCATGAAAATATGAGTTTTATTTTCGGGTGGCAAGAACAATCTTTATAAACAACACAATGAGTAAATATGCCACTCAGGGCCCAGATGATGTTTCATATGAGATGTAAAAATGACACAAGTGTTTTAAAAGAATTCTGTACATTTTAAATAGTAGGAAATTTTTTACATAAATGTTTTTTATATTCCCCTCATGAATAAAAGCACTTTTTACCTTGATTCATTTGCATCTGCACTTGTGGGTTATGGCAAATCGGCTGAGGAAGTTTCTGAAACAAAAACAAATACCAGTATCATGAAACAGCATCATTACAAAGACAGAGGGTGTACTTGCATGATTCCCAGAATGGATGGTACAACCATTTTGAAATTTCAGTATAAATCAATACTATGCAAAAATATTACTGTGTGATTCCAGAAATTTCCTATACCCCTCCCATGGAAGGAGTCATGACCCCACCCCTCTGGAATTTAAAGTTTAAAAAGTACAGTGATTGTATGAAAAATAAAAAGCATTTAACAGCCCTTCCTTCTGGAATTTCCAAATCACTTTTGTTGGGAAGGTATGGATTTTATCTGGAACCATTCTTCCTAGTGAGCATTATAATGATATGATTAAAAATTACCTGCAACTGTGTAAAATGACTGTATTTCTTGTTAGCTGTTGTGTCCACATTGCCGCTGGCTATGTCAAGTGCATACTCTTTCGTCAAAATGCTTTTATATTATATTATGGTCAAGGATAATTATTTTGGCAGTGGAAATCTGCATGTCATGGACACATTAAATAATTTCCAGCTCTGTAATTGCATCTGATGTGTTGTCTACATAAATATACTTCATGGGGATGTTTTTGAAAAGGATACTCTCCACACAAATGCTGTGTCTCAGAACTAGGGCCATTCGTCCAGGGTTTCAGAGCTTCTGTAGTCACAGTTGTTTTACTTTTTATGACAGTTTGGTGTTGAAAAACTGAGCTTGCAGTAAAAAACTTCTCATCATAGCCTGGCACCTTTTTTGACAGGTCTTTTAAAATGTCCTTGATGGGGCTACTTTTCAACATTGTGTATGCTCTGTATATCCCTATTCCCCTCACATTATCTAAAAAATCACACCCAGCCAGTATACACATGTTACAAAACTGGGTGCTATTTAGTTCCAGTCGTTCGAGTATTGTTTCCATGTGGAAATATTCTCCATTTCCAGACAACTTCATCTTCGTCAGAACCTAGAAATAGAAATAGAATAAACTAGTGAATAAGGCCTCCTGGAAATAGTGGCCTTTTGACACTTAAACTGGGTTTTTATCTGGACCATTTTTTTAGTGCTAACCTCGAGGCTTGTCATTGTATTTTCTAGAATGATATTTTATTGTAACAAATGATACTTTTTGTTACCTACCGCAGGACATCCATACGCTAGTAGGTCTGAATCTTCTGTTATGGCGAGTTCTGCCATGCCATTCTGTATTAAGAACGCTATCTGAGCATCGGCCTCGTACGGGGCAACAACATATTCTACGCCAAGAGATTTGCATACCTGTGGAAACGTAAAATATCCGTTTTAAGCTTACCGCGGTATAGTAGTGAGTCAGAACTACAGTAGAACTGCCAATGTCTACTAAAACAAAATGCTGTTCTCGATCTCGTATGACAAACGCAGGGCCAGGCGAATTATACTGCTTGTGTTTCTAAATCCAGCCAAACGTAGGGATGTGTACTAAGTGACTTCTCATTATTGTTCCATAAGTTCTTAGGTAGTAATATCTTTCCATACCTTGATGCATTTGACAATGTCGCCGTATTGTATGGAGACAGAGCGTGCAAGCTCTTTTCGTTTCTCTTCCGCTGATGCATCTCTTGCTTTTGCAGCATGAAGATCACGTACCCTACAGAGAAATAATTTAGAAAAGAAAAGGAATAAACAATAACATTTTAAATAACCTTAAAATGCAAGGCGAAAATCCTCTGCGTATCTTAGATCCCAGAGCAGGATGTTCAGTTTTAGAAAATTCTCTCACCTCTGACGATTAAGGTTCTCTTCCAGTTTTGCCGGCAGTGTCAGGCCGTCAAACACCAAAACCGGGATAACGCCAGCATTTAATAGCACCTTTATATGTTGGGTGATTTGTTCTTCAAGTCTGTAGGGGAAAAGCGCTTCCGTTTAAAAGGAATTCAGAGCATAAATTTCATCCATGAGCGAATCTTACCTCTGACGGTTGCCCGAGTATTTCATCGAGTTGTGTAATGCCTTATGCATCCAGCAAGAAGCGTCAACTGCAGCGATTTTCCCCTTAAATGTTGTAATGTTTCTCTCTTCATATAAATTTCTAGCTTTCAAGAAAGGAAATAAGCATTTGATTCCCATATTGAGACTTCGATTGCGGTTGGTTGATCACACGCGCCGAACAAGAGATGTTCACTCGAGCACGGCTGGCTGACAACTGAGCGTGATAAGCTTTACGACCATGATGCTTTGCGGTCGTAGCGCGCACACCGCCTGCTTTGCAAAGGAAGAGTCTTCGGATAAAGAGAAGTCTGCGCTGCTTTTGTATGGTTACAATCACCAGCCAAAGGCTGCTCCGGAAAATAACCGCTGGTACTACAAAATTCAAAATAATCAAGTTTGAAACGAAGAGTATGAAAGGTAAGCTTCAGTTTAATTACAAATATTAAGCACAGAAAATGTTCACTGGCTTTCTCATGTCCTTACTGGCTTTCTGTCCTTGCTAGACAGTACACAGCAAGATTAGGCAGAAATGACTGCTTGCTGTTATTGTTATGGAAAGTATTTAGCTTCCCTCACTCCTAAATAGCTAGTATTAGATGCTCGGTGCAAAAACAATGCGACAGGCAGCTATTTACTATCAGTTTCAACGGAATAAAAGACAAAGGGTAATAGTGTTACACGCAATAGAAAACAAACCGCTACTGAACAATTACAGATGCGCGATTTTGCCCGAGTTTTTGGCTCTGCTATAATTTATGTTCTTGGCTTACATGTTGTTTACCATTCTCAGGACTCATTATAACTCTCTTCACCGGCTCAAGCCGAAATCAGCCTGACTCAACGAACCACGAACATATTTCTTACCGCGAAAATCTGCTATTTGTTATTTTGCGATTCATCTAAACATATGAACGTCTTGATTGCATCGATAATCATCAGCGAATAATTGAGTTATAAAATATATTTTCTACTCTCTGACTCTGAACGCACATAATTCACAATGGTCGGTTGCTATGGCTTTACCTCCCGGAAGCATCTTGAAATTTATTTTGGCTCACAGAGAAGCAATTTCTATTACAAGTAAGGCTAAACATAATAAAATGTTATGTAGGCAATTTTTTCTACATAAAAATACAAATGTAAGGTTATTTTTAACGTTTTTTGATATCATGACGTCATAAGTGGCATCTATTTTTAGTAACAGCGCTAGAAATGTGTTAAACCATGTTCAAATGTTATAGATATTGTTTCCTGCATGAAGAGCATATATACAGTGAAAACCCCGTCTCAATCGGATAAAATGGTAAGAAGTTACAGCTAATCAATGAAATTCAAATTTCCCGCCAATTGACCATATATGGTCAAAGTTAGTGAGATTCAAACAGCCAGGCAATGAATGTATCGAAGCAGGGACCATGACGATGTTGTTTAAAATCAAAATTGTAGTTTTTTCAGTTTGGGACTATAGGGGTTACTCCTCGTGTTTGTCACATAATACGTCATTATGACGTCACAATACCGTATTGCGTGACAAAAGACACATCATAACCCTATAGTCCCAAACTTAAAAACTACAATTTTGATTTTATACAACATCGTCATGGTCCCTGCTTCGATACATTTATTGTCTGGCTGTTTGAATCCCACTAACTTTGACCATATATGGTCATTTGGCGGTAAATTTGAATTTCTTTGATTAGCTGTAACTTCACGCCATTTTATCCGAATGAGATATGGTTTATGCCAAAAAACACAACATTATGTACAGAAAACTAATATGCACTTTTTAATGTTGCCTCCGTGAATTTCCTTTTTGATGCCAAATTTGGGCATGCTTTATGACGTCACAATAGCGGTCACATGGGCTGAAATAGATACTTATGAATAGGTAATTTCTAAAACTACCTCTCTGCCAAGTTTCTTCACATTTGACATATTTTACTTCTGTCTATGGCCTAAAACACTCATCATTTTAACCTTCCGGGAGGAAAAGCCCTAGCAACCGACCATCGTGATTCTTGACAATTCATTATTTTCTGCTTTAGGTATCTACCAAAGCTCGTTGGATCTCCAGGAGAAGACAGTTATGTTAATGGAACTAAAAACATTGCGTTTTACGCAGTGACTAAATGACTGGTAACCGGTCAAGGTCTTCAGAATGCGTATAACAGACATTGAATAGAGAAAAAGAGTTACTCACTAATTGCCTCTCCATCACTCTCTCTCTCTCTCTCTCTCTCTACTTTTAGCATTGCATTTGACCAACAATGTATGATGGAAATTTCCACCTTACTTTTTCGGTGTCTGCCATATCCAGACTTTAAGCATAATATTTGTCCGACGATGCTTGATGAAAATTTCCACTTTACTTTTTCGGGGTCTGGCAAAATCAAGACTTTTAGCATAAGATTTGTCCGACGAGGTATGATGGAAATTTCCACCTACTTTTTCGGGGTCTGGCAAAATCAAGACTTTAAGCATAATATTTGTCCGACGATGCTTGATGAAAATTTCCACTTTACTTTTTCGGGGTCTGGCAAAATCAAGACTTTTAGCATAAGATTTGTCCGACGAGGTATGATGGAAATTTCCACCTTACTTTTTCGGGGTCTGGCAAAATCAAGACTTTTAGCATTAGATTTGTCCGACAATGCTTGGTGCAAATTTCCACCTTACATTTTCGGGGTCTGGCAAAATCAATAATTTTAGCATTAGATTTGTCCGACGATGCATGATGGAAATTTCCACCTTACGTTTCGGGGGTCTGGAAAGCATGTGCCCAGCGCTGTAAATTTCAAACATGGTGAATTTTCTTTGGTAGAGATGACTCACTTTATGTTTTTTTCTAACCAGAATAAGGACTTTAGGAAGGAAAATAACATTAGCCTTTACTTTTTGTCCAAACAATCTCTACTTCAGAATACCGCACAGATAGAAGAGTCTGTAAAACGCTGATCATTATTGTATTGGTCTATGTTACTAACTGTTTATACCTGTATACCTGTAAATAAAGTTTATACATTATTATTGACATTTAAAATCGTTTTCTAATTGATATAGAAGTATTTTTTGTGTAATAAGTTGTAGATATCAAGTGGCTCGCACGCGCGCATAGAAATTATGCGTTAGCCATTTCACAGCTTGAACTCCCAAAAATGGCTAGGAAATTCTTAGCCATTTGAACCTCTAAAAATGGCTAGTAATTTCCTAGCCATTTTAGAGGTTCAACTGAATGGCTAAGAATTTCCTAGCCATTTGCTAGAGGTTTAAATGGCTAAGAATTTCCTACCATTTTAGAGGTTCAACTGAATGGCTAAGAATTTCCTAGCCATTTGTTAGAGGTTCGAATGGCTAAGAATTTCCTAGCCTTTTCAAAGAGGTTCAAATGGCTAAGAATTTCCGAGCAAGTTTTGAAAGGCTGAAATGGTGAATTTAGGTTCAAATTGCGTAGAATTTCTGAAAAAAAGATAAGAAAAAATTTCATGAAAAGTTCTAATATCTTTAAATCTATGTTGAATTTTGAAGAACACCGCGAAATTGTTTTCACAGTCGGTGATAATCCATATGTCTCCTCGAAACTATTTTTTTTATGTAGAGAAACAAAAGAAATCCTACAAATCACCCCATTTTGGAAAACCTCAAACTAGTTTGGAACGCGTTCAATTTACCAAATACAGTAATTGAGATGTAAGTACACTGTACTTACAAGTGCACCTTAATAACCAAAACGCTAAGCACTATTATAATAAATATTTTAACTCTTTCAATTTCGATGACTTGACTCATGACAAATGGATGCGAGGGTTCATCTCTTGGTATTCCGCCGACATGACTCATGACAAATGGATGCGAGGGTTCATCTCTTGGTATTCCGCCGACATGACTCGTGACAAATGGATGCGAGGGTTCATCTCTTGGTATTCCGCCGACATGACTCGTGACAAATGGATGCGAGGGTTGATCTCTTGGTATTCCGCCGACATGACTCGTGACAAATGGATGCGAGGGTTCATCTCTTGGTATTCCGCCGACATGACTCGTGACAAATGGATGCGAGGGTTGATCTCTTGGTATTCCGCCGACATGACTCATGACAAATGGATGCGAGGGTTGATCTCTTGGTATTCCGCCGACATGACTCATGACAAATGGATGCGAGGGTTCATCTCTTGGTATTCCGCCGACATGACTCATGACAAATGGATGCGAGGGTTCATCTCTTGGTATTCCGCCAACATGACTCGTGACAAATGGATGCGAGGGTTCATCTCTTGGTATTCCGCAGACATGACTCATGACAAATGGATGCGAGGGTTCATCTCTTGGTATTCCGCAGACATGACTCGTGACAAATGGATGCGAGGGTTTATCTCTTGGTATTCCGCAGACATGACTCATGACAAATGGATGCGAGGGTTCATCTCTTGGTATTCCGCCGACATGACTCATGACAAATGGATGCGAGGGTTTATCTCTTGGTATTCCGCCGACATGACTCATGACAAATGGATGCGAGGGTTCATCTCTTGGTATTCCGCCGACATGACTCATGACAAATGGATGCGAGGGTTCATCTCTTGGTATTCCGCCGACATGACTCATGACAAATGGATGCGAGGGTTCATCTATTGGTATTCCGCCGACATGACTGATGACAAATGGATGCGAGGGTTCATCTCTTGGTATTCCGCCGACATGACTGATGACAAATGGATGCGAGGGTTCATCTCTTGGTATTCCGCCGACATGACTCGTGACAAATGGATGCGAGGGTTGATCTCTTGGTATTCCGCCGACATGACTCGTGACAAATGGATGCGAGGGTTGATCTCTTGGTATTCCGCCGACATGACTCGTGACAAATGGATGCGAGGGTTCATCTCTTGGTATTCCGCCGACATGACTCGTGACAAATGGATGCGAGGGTTTATCTCTTGGTATTCCGCCGACAATGGATGCGAGGGTTCATCTCTTGGTATTCCGCCGACATGACTCGTGACAAATGGATGTGAGAGTTCATCTCTTGGTTTTCCACTGAATTGACTCGTGGCAAATGAATGCGAGGGTTGATCTCTTGGTATTCCGCCGGCATGACTCATGACAAATGGATGCGAGGGTTCATCTCTTGGTATTCCACTGACATGACTCGTGACAAATGGATGTGAGAGTTCATCTCTTGCTATTCCAATGACTTGACTCATGACAAATGGATGCGAGGGTTCATCTCTTGGTATTCCACTGACTTGACTCGTGACAAATTGATGTGAGGGTTGATCTCTTTGTATTCCTGATTACCTGACTGCACTTCAAAAATTATAGCAATGACATAATCCTTATTACATTATATTCATTTAAAGATTAAACCATTTAATCAGCCTGGGAAGTAATACCCTACGTATGGACCTGAAGCATGAGCGATATTTTAGTTATGTCATCATTGTTTATGATGTCATAATTTAATATGCTATGGGCCAGGACATGGGTGATGCTTCCCAGGGCGTTGTCTCTTTTCTTTTTCAGATATGTTACAGGCATTTCAGAGAGAGTGCCTAAGTTGTTTTAAGGTGAGCGAGAGGATCTCTTGACGAGGCAGCTTTCGCATGTTTCATATTTATTACGATCTTCTGTTTGCTCACCCAACCGTTGTTGTACACAGGTTGTCTACTGAATATATTAACTGCTGATTGAGGCGAGAGGCTCATTTCTCAAAGAAAGAAAGCAATGAAGAACAGCTGGTTATAAACCTATACTTGTACAGGGACTATACGTTTGGAGATAATTATTGTAGTCGACAATAAAAGCCATGACAGTGTATATAAACCCTGTATTTGTATAGGAAACCATACAACTTCGAGCAGCTCGTGCAATTTTGATACTTTTTGAAAAACACTCGTGCAAATAAATTCCAAATTGAACGAGAAAAGTCGTATGATTTCCTTTAAATAATACCCATGTAAACATTTCTAGGAGTAATTCACAAATCTGCTTACAAATGAACAAGCCGCGCGCATTTTTCGGCGATTGAAATCTGGACCAAAACATAGTCCCACCCCCGGGTAAACAGTCCGACAAATGTGGTTTATTGGTGAAAATATCATGTCATCATCTTCATGCAATTATTAGAATAATTTGTTTGGAATAACAAATCTCATAGCATCAAAACCTCGACAAAGCTTTATTCTTAAAAAAAGACACGTTTTTCGCTGCTTCACGCTATTTTCTCTTATACTTCTATTTATTATACGACCTCATCTTACCATATGAGGTCAAAATTGAGTGCGGATATGGAGCCGTATTACACTGTCGAAATTGGTATTACACTGTTGAAATCCGGTTACGAACCGGTTTTACGCGCGCACTTGAATGGGTTCTCGATCATGCTCTAGTCAACTCACGTACGTTTTTCCAGTGAATATTGAAAAGAAATGAAAATATTTTTGTTCGTCGTATAATAAATAACTCATTACTGATGTTTTTTTCATCTAATACTGGCGGACATTTTACTCGTTGCTCTCAATTTTCCTCACCCAAAAACATCTAATAAGATATATGTCATGCTATTTGCAGCGGTGTGCCATTGTTAACTGTATGCCATCGTTGAAAAATATGTCTTAAATAGAAGATAATATAAAAGTTTACTTTGATGCTAGTTTGGTCTTGTCTTGTTTTGTTTTTCTGTCTCTCGACAATTTTTTTGTTTTGCCGAATCAAACCAACCTATATACACCTACTTCACCGGGGAGCACATCGATATATCAAAAGAGACTAGCGGACACTAGTTTTAGGACCAATATCCATACACGACATGAAAAGTTGCGTTTAAAGTTGCAGAAAAGGTGACTAAATCTAATGAAAACTACAAATTTCATCCGGTTTTATTGCGTTTTTCCTTGTAGAAAACGTTGGCTTTTCATCGAGTTTTCTTTAAAAGAAAACGTTGTAAAGTGCATCTTTACACGTATTTTCCTGTCAGAAAATGTTATGTAAAGATAGTGTTTGCACACGTTTCCCAGTTATAAAACCTTTCAAAACACCGCGTTTTGATCGGGTTTCCTTCTCAATAAATTTGAAAAAAGTCGGCATTTTTTTGGATTTTCATTTAGTTTTAAATCGCGTAAAGCTCATGTCTCACATGATTTTCTTTTCATAAATGCCTGAAAAATGTAATATTTTCCAACATTTCTATTACAACTTTTTGTTGTTCATGGGACTCATCCAACTTCATACCCCCCCCCCCCTCCCCAAATAAAACAATTATTTTGTAATTTCAAACTTTGTTTAATCATTTTTGAATAAAAACGTACAAACGCCTATGTATACATCTATTTCCTAGTAGCTTCTAGTGCATTTCTTTTCTAGAGTCTTATCACATAATATGTACAATTGGAAAGAAAAATACATGTCAGTGGGCTAATTTAAAGACTCTTGTGTCCTAACATGACTAGTCGGGCTTTATATGATCATGGATTACAGTAAAAACCCGCATAAAAGAACAGGTGTTTTGGAGAATCAGGCTGATTTTGTTCTTGTATATTGGGTGTTTTCTGCAAAATTAGCCTGAAAATGTTCTTAAGGTGTTCTTAAAGTTGTTTCTTAACATCAAATACTGCATACACTAGAAAGGTGACAGTCATTTAGTAACAACAATTAGTCAAGTCTAAAAAACAATTACTTAATTACCCTGGAATTCCTGGTGTAGAACTGTGTGTGCATGGTCTAGCACATCATATGATCTCCTGGGTACTCTACCACAAAGTGGGTTACTGTACTCGAATCTAACTGGCAGCAATTTTTTTATACAAGAACAATTTTCATTTTTCAGGCTGCATGTGTTCTTATGTATAAGGTACCTTTTTGACCAAATTTCAGCCTGAGTGTTCTTAAACCACATGTTCTTTTATGCGGGTTTTTACTGTACCTGACATTTTAACGATGGGTTTTTCGATAGCGCACAACGTTCATAGCCGACCAAACAGATAGAGCTTTCTATGTCCTCCTCTTCCGTTTCCTTCACGTTAATTATATTTAGCAAGTAGGGTTAGTTACGGGAACCGGACGTCGTGATTGATGGAGGCTTCTGTGCTGCGAACCTCTTTAGCGTCATACACTTGCCTTCGCTTGGAAGTATTGTTGCTAACTTTCTTAAGTGCCCTTAGCATGTTGCTGTAGCTTTTTACGAGCATGAACTCTTCATCCCTGTACACCCCAGTTTCTTCTTAGGACATAAGTCCAGCGTTAGTATAGACCGACCACTTCTGTTCTTCGGACCTAGTTTGTAGGTCGTCAACATTTCTACGCGCCTGCTTAGTTTCTGTGAAAGCAATACAGCATTGGATTAATTTTTCGCACGTTGCTGTTTTTATTTATGCACGCGCTAAAATAAATAATTAGTAATAATCACTCCAGTCACTTATTAACAATTAGTCGCCTCAGGCTCTGTGATTATTAGCGAATAGTCACGAAGACAAAATTGTTTTAGTACTCAAGCGATTCATGAGGGTTTTGTTATACTAAAAGCGCTGATTGGTCGAGAGGTTTGTTTTCTCTCGCTATAATCACCTACCGGTGACTATAACATTGATATGATATGGAGTGCACGAGATTTTTGTTTATATGATCGTGAAAAAATCCATCGAAAACATTTTTTTTAATCACATAGCGGATGTTGAGACCCTCTCGCTAACAAGGCCCTCGAGGAATCTCTTGACTGCCAAAAGTGTTCACCCTCTGAGTGCACGTAGTGCTTTGGTTACTCAAACGTGCTATCCCCCCCTCCTCTGGCTAACCGGACTCACTAAGGGGACGGACAAATAGAAAAGTGACGGCGGGCAGAGGTAAAACAAATTTCGAGCAAGCAAAATTCAAAGAAAAAAATATCCGGGTAACGTCATTCAAGGACTAGTCGACTAGGAGTCATGGCCGTTGTGATGTTCTACGAACAATTATTAGCTTAGTCTTACATTTGTTGACATTTATTTCATTTCCGGTACAATCAATTTCCGGTACAGTCAGGCCGCCGGACCACGTGACTACCTGCCCGGACTTGTTTAGCTCAGTTTTAGATTTTTGTCTAGAGAATTCAGAAGGCTCAACTGCAATGTATACAACTCGAGTTTAATAGTCATTTTAGTCACTCATTTCAGCCTGGAATAACGTGAGTAGTAGATTTCAGTGTTTCTTTTCTATATTATGCAAAGCTAGTGTGTAATATTTTTTATTTCTATTTCTTAGTTCTCACCTATTATGTACGGTAACACGCGAATAAAGTTGTTTGTATTTATTCGAGTGCATGATTGAGTTCGAGAGTCTTTGCTGAACGATCTCCGCTCCGGGAACGCGACAGTGAGAAGTTAACGCCGATTATTGGAAGGAAATACGGAAATCCCATCGGTCAAACGCCAGTCAAGTTGGTCTACACGCGTGAGTTATGGCCACCGAAGGTAAAACACATCTAGTTAGCTCGGCGGACGACACGAAGTCAGGAGGCACTCGTTCAAGCGAGCTAACCAGTTCAGGTCTCGAAAATCCAGTGCTTCCTCGGCGAGGAGGAATGCAGCCGCTAAGGCCGCCGTGGCTAAAAAGCAAGCCGAATTCGATAAGGTTTTGGCTGACAAAGAAAGAGAACGTAGAAAACTAGATCTAGACTCGCAAATGAAACGTGCAGACATAGATTACGAGATGGCAGTCTTGAACACTGGAAAATCTACCCATTTCCATAGTATGTAAGTTTCCTGTAAATTCCATTTCCATACTATGTAAATATATTACACACTATGTAAATGTATTTACAGAGTTTCTAGTGTGTAAATTTAATGTAAAATGTTCGAGCTTTCCCAGTTTGTGAATACCCTGTAAATGTTCATATAGGGGGCTGACCAAACTATGTAAATACTCTGTAAATGTTCATATAGGAGGCTGACCGAACTATGTAAATTCTCTGTAAATGTTCATATACAGGGCTGACCAAACTATGTAAATACTCTGTAAATGTTTCATATAGGTGGCTGACCGAACTATGTAAATACTCTGTAAATGTTCATATACAGGGCTGACCAAACTCTGTAAATGTTCATATAGGAGGCTGACCGAACTATTGCCGTGTTTAGACCTAGGTTGTTTACTGCAGTAAGCCGAGTTACTGACCTACCGGGGTTGAATTTGATGACCTTAGTTGGTCAGTAAAGTGTTTATACTCGCTAGCTTGACCTTAGTTCATCTGTCAACGGCCATGAGTTCGTAATTTACTTGTTGGCAGGAATCACTTTCACTGTCATTGACACGAATGAATAAGCACTGTTAATACTAGCTTTATCGCCACTGCCTACTTTTCTGGTGCTTTTTAAGAGAATCCAGAATTCCAGGTTTAAGCGATTGCTACTTCTGAGACTTCTGAATACTTATGTAAATAGTTCTGGAGATTTTAGTCATCACAATTGATAACATATGTCGCTTGCTGTAGACAGCAATGATCTTGAAAGGTCGATGGTTTCGACCGTCGCTGAATGTACTCTCCAAAGACTTTTTCCTTGACTGTTGCGAAACCGGCTTATATATTTTCAGCTACTCTGCTCACTAAATTCGAGTGTTTTTGCAGTTTATGCTGTGACACGTTGTGTTCAATCTGTCATCGTGACCCCAGTTAACTCAGTTACTGCCCTAAACCAAGCCATCTAGAAAAGTTAACGTTTACTCAACCTAGGTTGACTTTCCTTTGTCTTTGCCGGCATTTACTGAGGTCAGAAAAACTGTTTACACTTATCTAAAATTTACTGAGGTTAGTAAATCGGTTTACTGCAGTAAACATCCTAGGTCTAAACACGGCATATGTAAATACTCTGTAAATGTTCATATACAGGGCTGACCGAACTATGTAAATACTCTGTAAATGTTCCATATAGGAGGCTGACCGAACTATGTAAATACTCTGTAAATGTTGCCTCGGCGAAAGTTTTTAGTGCGGTCCGCCGATTCTATAGATAGAATGGTTACCTGGGTTACCTGTGTCAAACAAGTTCCGAGGGATTGGTACCCAGTCTCAACCAACATGGCCACCTCCATGCAACAGTCAACATCGCGAAGAAGAAACAATATATTAAAAAACATCACCGTAAAAGGTACAGTAAATACATTACATACCAATGTATTTAATCAGTAGTTTGAAAACGCAAATGTCTAGCGCTCAAATGGTTTTTCCAACGTTTGCGTTCGCATTCGCCTCCTGTAAGCTTACCTACCATTCACACAGAGCTAGAGCCGCCATTTTGTTTCAGAAAAATCTGAAAAGGCAGGAAAAGGCAAATAGCCAGCGAATCCTTTGCTCTTAAATAAGCGAAGTAGTAATATTTACTATGTTTTTCAACTTTTCTTTCAAATTTTGCGGCATTATGTTCTTTTTTTTTACTGAACAGCAGAACGTCTGTCCCAGCTGCTTGGTCTCGTTTCCATGCTAAGTGAATTAATATTAGAACATTTTAAGATGGTCGCCTTGTGAAAAAGGCCAATGAAGTGAAACATGCCAAAAGTACATGTATCGGCTCAAAATGTAGGAAATAAATTAGTATTTTGTCAACATTTTTTGTAACTCATTTCATGGTTATTATTGCTAAAAATGTTATGCAACAAGCCAAGGAAATTTATCTTCAAACAGGAAATCTGTTGAAAGCCTTACAATTTTGAATAACCTTTTTTTAATTTTTGTCTCCCAAGGTTACAAGAAAGGTTTGAGGAAGGGAAGAGCTGTGAGCGACTGAAGGTTGCCCAAATCTCTCAACTCATCAGCACTGGAAAAATCTACCTACTTCCATAGTATGTAATTTTCCTGGAAATACCCTGTAAATATACTGTAAATTTGATTTACAGAATAATTGTACTTTTACATAGTGTGAAAATACTTTGATATCCTGTAAATGTCCTGTAAATTCTGAGAGAAACCCTGGAAATATCCTGTAAATTCTTAGAGAAGCCCTGTAAATATCCTGTAATTTCTTAGAGAAGCCCTGTAAATATCCTGTAAATTCTTAGAGAAGTCCTGTAAATGTCCTGTAAATTCTGAGAGAAGCCCTGTAAATATCCTGTAAATTCTTAGAGAAGCCCTGTAAATGTCCTGTAAATTCTTAGAGAAGCCCTGTAAATATCCTGTAAATTCTTAGAGAAGCCCTGTAATGTCCTGTAAATTCTTAGAGAAGCCCTGTAAATATCCTGTAAATTCTTAGAGAAGCCCTGTAAATATCCTGTAAATTCTTAGAGAAGCCCTGTAAATATCCTGTAAATTCTTAGAGAAGCCACGTAAATATCCTGTAAATTATTAGAGAAACCCTGTAAATATCCTGTAAATTCTGAGAGAAGCCCTGTAAATATTCTGTAAATTCTTAGTGAAACCCTGTAAATATCCTGTAAATTCTGAGAGAAGCCCTGTAAATATCCTGTAAATTCTGAGAGAAGCCCTGTAAATATCCTGTAAATTCTGAGAGAAGCCATGTAAATATTCTGTAAATTCTGAGAGAAGCCCTGTAAATATCCTGTAAATTCTGAGAGAAGCCATGTAAATATTCTGTAAATTCTTAGTGAAGCCCTGTAAATATCCTGTAAATTCTTAGTAAAACCCTGTAAATATCCTGTAAATTCTTAGTAAAACCCTGTAAATATCCTGTAAATTCTTAGTAAAACCCTGTAAATATCCTGTAAATTCTGAGAGAAGCCCTGTAAATATCCTGTAAATTCTGGGAGAAGTCCTGTAAATTCTGAAAGAAATCCTGAAAATATCCTGTAAATTCTTAGAGAAGCCATGTAAATATCCAGTAAATCTTAAGAGAAGCCCTATATCCCTATATAGGGAAAATCCTGCAATTTCTTAGTATTAGTAAAATTCAATATTATCTGTATAAAAGTTCCTGTAATAATTATGTATTGCATAGTCAGCTGTAGATATTTATTTAATAAACCGATAAAGCAGATTGGTTTAAAACTACTACAAAATAATGTTCCATAAATTGATTTATTAACATTAATGCTATTGTTTTTTTTCCATATTTGATGTTATAATACATATTATACACACCAAGCCTGGTGTTTTTCACAAAAATAATAAATAATCTTCATTATTATATATAATAATCATATTTTTTATATGTACATTAAAATTCTATGGAAGACATGTTGACTTCAATTTGAGCTAAATTTTTAAAATAATCCCATCTGATAATAGATAATTTTTTTTGTATAATTCTGAGGTAAAAATCTTAAAAATAATATATGCTCATAGCTGTTAAGGAGGCTGCCTACATTTGTTTCTGCCCTTGAACACCAATTACGATATCAGGTTTTCTTTTTACAGGAACTCTTTGCAGCAAAATAATTTTGACAATTTGGAGCCTCAAAAAGTCCTATCGAATAACATTGGCTCAATGAATCACCTCCAAACTTGCTTGGATTACTGTCTGCTACTCAGGATTAGTGTAAGGGGTGTCATTTTAAACGTTTAGATTGACCAACACGTCTACTGGCCCCTAATATAAACAAGGGTGTGGTTATTACATTGTTATAGCAACTCCGATCACAACATAAATAAAGTTCAAACCATGTGAAAGCTCAGACCGGGACAAGTTTGTGTACTTGAGCAGCAGCCAAACAAAGTTTGGTGGTAGAGGGTAAAAAAACAAATTGTAGGCAGCCTCCTTAACATCTCTTAAAATAATTGCAAAAACAATACATCTTACAAAATTATGTACTTCAAAGAATCATCTATGGTAGAAAACTGCTGTCAGACCTAAATTTGTAAATAATCTCATCTGAAAGATAAATTCAAGCGAGGCCTGACACTGCTGTAGTAGATGTTAAATACCTCACAAGAGTCCTCTCGTGAGAGTGCTACGGTCGATCGCCCACAGTCTTTTCACACCCGCCGCTGTGCTTATTTTCATTTTTCCCTGATGATGCTGTAGATCAGCGAAAGCTTGGAGTTAACAATATTGAACGATATTTAACATCTACCACAACAGTGTCAGGCCTCACTTGAACTTATATTTCACTCAATCATACTGCTAAAGGAGCGGAGGGTCTAATTTGCAGGTTGCAGGTCAGGTGCAGGTTGCAGGTTGGATGCAGGTTGAGTCTAAAATGCAGGTCGGGTGATTTCTAGGTTTTTTTTAGATTTAGAGGAAATTTTTAGTCGAGAGACTATAATTATAACACTTTGTTTTGGCGAAGAGAGAGAGAAACCTTTATTTAAAATTAAAAATTTAAACACGAAGGTGATTGCTTTTATTCGTGAATTATTTAATAAAACCGTATTCCCTTTGTTCCTTCAAGCATTATCAATGCCAAGAATGGTTTAGGGACAATAGTGTGGGTAAACAATATTATTTGATTAGCTTTTCGACCTTGTTATTTGCTTTTATAAACGTTATAAACGCCGATTGAGCTTGATCGGGGGTCTTTCAACCAAGGACATGAGATTAAGTCTTGTCACTGAATAATAGAATAAAGTTTATACCTTATACTATCACATCACATCGGTATTAAAATGACAATACCACGGGGCTTACTCTCCCGGTTTTTCCGGGAGACTAAATATTGTTCACCTTGTTTCCTGAGCTTTTGTAATTGTTGTATGTTTACTGTGTTTATTTTTATGTATGATTACGCGACAGCCGACTTTTCGGCTCACTTTTTCCTTTGCGTATTATAATATAAGGTACTGTCTCTCGAGAGAACAAATTTCCTCTAAAATGTTAAATCTATTAAAAAAAAAACGTAAAAATCACCCGACCTGCATTTTAGACTCAACCTGCATCCAACCTGCACCTGACCTGCAACCTGCACCTGACCTGCAACCTGCGACCTGCAAATTAGACCCTCCGCTAAAGGACAACATCAAAAGAATCCAGAATCTCATCTGATAATCATCATCAAAGTCAAAGTGTTTCAATATTATTCTGGTGGAATAACGAGCACTATTATGATGTTTTCACACCACTTTCAGGTTGCTGTACAGCACCCCCTTTTCTGGATCGATCAGGACAATCTCGCCTTTCTCAAACAAGGTTTTGCCAAGCCTGTCGAGCAACTGATCTTTTTTGGCACCCCTTTCTACATGAAGGCCAATACTCTTTGCGCCCTCTCTCGCCTTTTGGATGGTAACCAAGCTCTTCTTTCTCATGCCCAGTTTAAATAGGGCCACCGTCAAAGCTTGGTCAGAGTTGAGCTACAAAACATAAGTATCAAATATTAGAAATGCTTGCATTCTCACACGTAGTCAGTGATAAGGTGATCAACTTCAGAGTCTTATCGTTGATCAATGTCATGGGCACTTGCATATGTCATTTAAAGGATGGTTGCACTTCAAAAACATCAAACACATGACTCCACTCACTAGTTTAAGTTCCAGTAGTTTTGCTGCATTGTTCATCCTGTTTTCATTACATGTTTTGACGTAGTCACTCTCATCTTCAACCTTAAACCAATGCGAGAATAATTCAATAATATTTTTAGCATGGGAAGATTGCAGTGCCATGATATCTTATGGAAATTTGACTTTTAGAGTGTAGACTGTTTTTCATGTTTACAACTGTCAGGAACGATTGGTGTTCTGTGGTTTCCCGACCATCCATGTCAATCCCAGTTTAATGAAAACGCATATCAGGAATTGACATCGGTGATTGTCTGGGATGGCATTTTGGTTTTTCTTATTTCACATTCCAGGTGATCGCCAACATCACTGATCATCTGTTGGGAACTAAATGGAATTTTTGGAAACAAACCATTGTAAATCACTCCTTACAGTAAAAAAACAGCCTTAATGGATGCACAGAGTAATACAATACAATTCTTTTCATTCAAGATTTCGGTAAATTATTTGAAAATGATCAAGTTTGTGAGTTTGTTGTTGTGCAAAAACGTTTTCACTCTTGAAAGGCATGCTTATGTGAGCAAAGTGGTGTGGTTCTAGTGATGCATTTCGATATGCATTTGCTGACTTGTGTTCTTTTCATTCAAGATTTCAGTAAATTATTTGAAAATGATCAAGTTTGTGAGTTTGTTGTTGTGCGAAAACGTTTTCACTCTTGAAAGGCATGCTTATGTGAGCAAAGTGGTGTGGACTCTCCTACATGTATGTACCACAGCAAATTGGCCAATGAGATCGTGAAACAACAGTTGTGATAACTATGTAAATTACCTGCTCAATTGCCTCTTCATCCTCTCTGTCCATTTCCTGCAAAACATATTATTATACATCAATTTGTGTGTGAAGTTTAAAGTCAGTGAGTAACTTTGTGAAAGCTTGTTTCTCACCTTTTCTTCCTGCAAAACAGGCAGTTCCATTGTCTCATCAGCTATAGTCTCCTGTAATGCATAAAATCAGTTCAATAGTCTCGCGACTCAAATACAGGGTCACACACAAATGCCTAGGTTTTTAGTTCATGCCTGACTTTTTCATTTAGGCATAAATTCTACGAAGGGCTTCTTGAACATATCTTAGAACTGTCACAATAAAAACCATTCTGGGTTCTTGGAAATAAAAACCATTCTGGGTTAAAAAAGTCGCAGAGCAGTACACAGTTGTTTCTGTGGGTGTTCTGTAGGTAACATTATTCTGACAGGATTTAACTTACTTTGACTGGAACCAAAGGCTGATTTCCTACATGACTGCTTTCCTACAAAATTAATGATACATCAAGAGCGGGACTCTAGGAAATTTTCACACCAGTGCCTCCCTCATAGGAGGAATATAAATTCCAGAGGTGGGTGGTCATTGTCGCCAGACTGTTTAATGTCAACTCTAAAAAATCTGACCATAGACCAAATCGGCTAACAGTGTTTACATCTTGTTGCCACTCAATTCATATCATGTTATCATTCCTTTGGGTGTTTGTTTGTTTGTTCTGTAAATACACTTGTGCACTCGGTTGACTGAAAAAAATGCCAATGGTTAACCACCCAAAGGAATCATCACATGATTTTTAATCAATTGGCAACAAGATGTAAACAGCATTAGCTTATTTGGTCTATCCAAAATGGTTAGGGGTTGTCAATTCACAAAACCCTTCCATGGGGTATGAAAATTTTCTGGAATCACACAATAAAATGCTTTATTGATAGGTACAGTAGTGCAATGGTATTTGTAGAGATCAAAGTAAAAACGAAATAACAAATTTACCTTTTCTTGACTGACTTTTCTGCGCTTTTGTTTGCCAGCATTGTTACATATTGATTTCTGAAATAGTAACAAAAATGTATCCTGATGACTCATAGAAAAGATCAAGATGGGGATGATCAGAATCCCAAGGTATTTGTTACAAAATCGACTCAAATCCCAATATCACCAGCCAGAAAAATGAAGATTAAAAATGATTTCAAGCTTTGAATAATACATTTAAAGTCATGAAATACCTTTTTGTTATGATGTGAGCTGGGCTTGCACAGCTGGGAATGGGATGTCCCAATTTTAGCACGCGCCCTACTAGACGTTAAGGACACCACTCCCTCACCCTTCACTTCATAGACACCATACAGTTCCTTCAGCTCTTTACAATTGGCGATTTCAGTGGCAAGGATAGAGTTGCGACCAGATTCTTCATGGGATGCTCTTCCACATTCTCTCAGTGCTCCAGAACCCTCCCACTAAAGGAAAACAACAAAGCAACGTTGCTCTAAACTTTTGAACTAAATAGTCAAATGGCTAGTAAATAGCCAGGATTCACTACACAATGGTACTTCTATTAAACCACCACCCTCGGGCCAAGCCAAGTGGCTGCTAAATAGAGGTATGGCCGCTTGATGGAGGCTGTATAAGAAAAGTCATGAAACTCACCAGGTAACCAAATAATGGCTTAATTCGCTATAGAAACTCTTATTAACTGTCACAACATTTTATGTCACCAAAATGGTACAGCTATGATTATTTAATAGCAGTTTGTGGCCGCTTAAAAGATGTAATAATATCATTTGGGACTAGAAAATAGTGGTTGTGGCTGCTTAATAGAGGTGGCTGCTTGATAGAGGTATTGAATACAGCACATGAATGACAACTATTTTGGGACTTTGAAAAATGGCAACTTAATAGAGGGTGGCAGCATAGATGTACATACCACTGTGTATTTTCTACTAGGCACTGGACCTACATAAAATACAGGGTCCATACGCTTTCTAGATGAAATGATTGCTTTATAGCAAGCATTTCTGTTGGTCAAGGTCAGACAAAAGCCTAAAAGGAGCAACATTCAACAAAACGTTGCTTGCATGTTTCTTGTTACTCTGAAAAAAAAAATGGGAAATGATAGCAACAAGCTGAAGCCATTTGAATTCTAACACCAGGATACTCAGAATCAAATTAACATTTTACCTTTCCATCATTCCTGAATTCTTCAACCTTTCGGTGAATGACTTTATTGAATGCATTCAAATAGAAATTTGCATTCTGAGCGTCAATGTTGGTTTTAGACAGCTCAATTATCTCTGTTTTTGTCAATTCCCTTTTGTTGTTAGGGCAGACAGAAGACTGGGAGGCAGAGGAGGCATCTTTGTTTATCTTTTCAGGTTCCTTCTCCTTTGTGGGCAAAGTTTCTTTATCCCCAGAAGCTTGAAAAGACAAACAATTTTTGCTAATAGCCTTGCATGGAATTCTTTACTTTGGTAAAAAACAATACTGGGTTCCAAAAAGTCTTTAAGGTTACTGAGAACTTTTTGCAGCATGTCCTGGAAAACAATCATACTCCTTATTTTAACCAAAACAATCCATGTCAACCTATGTATTGCTGGAAAGCTTATAATAGAATGTTTTTATTAAAATTTTATGAAATGTCAAGTCAAATGTTATAGCATTTTCACTCTCTAAAAAGTTTCATAACCTTTAAGGATTAAAAAGAATGTGTTACTTGGAAGTCATGGCCACATGACCATGGCACACCAAAATATTTAATCAATCCTTAAAAATATATTAATTAATAAGGTTGCCCACTTGTCCATTTTGGTACTGCATAAGCTTTCCGACAATGTACCGTAGGTTAACTTGTTTTTGCTAAACTAAAGACATGTATGATTGCTTTTCTGAGGACATGCAGCAAAAGTTCGCAGTAACCGTAATCAGGAAAAAATTGCAACATAGGAAATAATATTCGTGCAATATTACATTACTCAAAGAAAAAGAACTTGGAAAATGTTCTTACTACAGAACCATAGTCTATGTTATTAAGTACATGTATAGAGTTTCCAGTCCAAAAAGATCAGAGAATTCACAAAGGAAACACTCACAATAAGCCTGAGTGTATGAATTAGGCATTAGTTCTGACTATAAACAAGGTAGCTTCTTTTATAACCAAGATATTACACTTTAATTTAGTGAGACAAAATATGAAATAGGATAATATTTATGTATACCTGGCAGAAGTCCTCTTTTTATTTTCAAAATCACCCCCAAAGGTATTTTCGAAGCCACTTTCATGACATTCTCATCCAAGTCTGCCAACATCTCCAAGTCAGCCATTGTATCTAACTGTTCAGAAACAAATATTTTGTACCTGTAATGTGCAATTCCAGGGGGTGGAATAATGTGATTGACAAAGGGTGGGTATGTGCCACAGCAACCTCCCCCTTCTAAAAACGGTTTTCAGAAACAATACCATGTTTTATGATTTGTATCCAAATTGAGACACAATTCTATATAGTGAAAGTCCACAATAAGAATCTAAAAATAGATTTCAAGCGACTTCCAGTCATGAATCATGATGTCATGCATCACACAAGGCAAACACGGAAAAGGAAATTTTTCAGAGAGGATTGTTTGTGACAAATACAGTGAAAGAGCTAATCTTGACACATTGTTGACATACAAAACCATATTTCTTGTAAAATTTGATAGGCTTATTTATTATTGTGGTACAAATGAGAGTTTACAAAAGCTGGTTGCAGTTTTTTCCCAAACCTGCCAAGTTTTTGAAGCTGAAAACAAAACTGAACTCAAGTAAAATCAAATGGCAAAGTCGATAAATAGACAACTTCAACTAACAAGTGACGATTTATATTATTATTTGAGGCTTTTCAAGCACATCTCATAAGACTAGAAGTAGAAGTCATGTTTTGTGAATGCAGAATATGTTTCTAGCCCTAGCTCATTTAAAGGAAGGAGAAATGATTTATTTTTCAATCAAATGTTTTTGTCTATTACAACAAAATTTAGCATTGGAAACAGAATGTTCAAGCGGAAAATGAAGATATTGCATCCCGCTTTGATCTTATTTGAAAAATTAAGATAACAAGCACATAAAAAGGGAAGGTAATTCACATAAATTTGATTAGGTCTAAACTATATATTCAAACTGAGCTTCTGTGATGTGTAGTAGCTTCAAAAAGGCCACTGCAGAACAAACGTCAAAGAAATAGCAGTGACAGAAATAAGACATGAAAAATCAGGAGCAGCGCCCACGGCAGCAAGTTCAGTTGAAGGCGATATGTGCTCTCTTCGAGAATGGCCAACTTTTGGTATCTAAAAATAGATTCTTATTGTGGACTTTTATACGGATGGACATGAATATGCGCGATAGATTCTCTTATATCATTCTCTCTTGCTTAAAATCTTATGGCTTGCCCATTAGCTTGTAGATCTCATCTCTACAAGCTAAATTCATCTTGTGCAAGAAAAAAATTATAACCCTGTTCCAACTACACAATCAATATCTTCTACGTAAGAAGCAACTACAGTATGGGAGCATTTTGTTCTAGAAAGCATTTTGTAAACAACACCCTGGAAATCCTCCCTTCCCCCCCCCCCCCCCTAAGAGTAACATTCCATTATCCAAAATTGAGCAGTGGAAAATTAATTCTTACATGTAAAAAGTAGCTACAAACTTAGTTAACTTACCCCTTCCTTTACTACAAGCACTTCAATCATTTCCTCCTGAATGCCACATTTTTCCCAGAAATTACAAACCTGAGATGGTTTAAAAATTCGCTAAGTCAATAAGTTAATAAAGTCCCAGACTCAAAACAATATAAATCTTTATCTGGCAATGTTGAATTAAATTACAAGAGAAAGTCTCTCTGCTCTATCTTCAAATATCCATGAACTTTGTCCAAAGAGTTGGTCCCGAATATGGGAAGTCGGGAAGTTTGTTTGCCTTTGGCAGGAATCTCCGCCATGCTTGCCAAGCGAATTCGAAGAATAAGTTGCCAAAAATGTTCAGGAAATCAACTCGATAATAGCACAAATTCTAATCTAAACAAACATAAGTCTTACCTTCGTTTTTTCCATATTCAACAGCTGAGTTAGTCCGTGAAAACGGCAGAAATTAGCGAAGAAAACCACGAGAGTCCGTTGATGATGTGAATCCTTTTGAGAGTTAAAGCAAAAGGGCGCCAAAATCTTGCGCATGGCAAATAGCCACGCCGCAAGCAAAATGCTCGAGGGCTCAATTATCGGTCCTGTTGTCACACGTGTCTGAATAGAGTTTGAGTTTCTGGCTATTATTTCCACCCTTACTGTTCTAGATTTTGATAATTCTTCTGCATACACGCCAGGAAACAATCCTAGTTCTTCAGTGGTTTCACGAGAAGACGAATGCTGTGGCTCGATCGACCACGTGTCGCCGTTTATAAGCTTTTTAAAAAGGTAGAGTTCAAGTTCAATTGCTTTCACTCTTCTCTGACTCTGTTTTTTTTTTCAAAGAAAATCTCTAGTGCTTCTGATTTCTATTAAGGCAATGAGTTTGCGACTTCGTTTCTAAAATTCCCAGGGGGGATACTCGGGGTTGAAACTTCTGACAAGCTAGTTGATCACAAGATACTGCCTTTGGCTAGAAAATTGGGAGATTTTGCCTTTTGGGGATATAAAATTTATCATTGCTTGGGTATCATTTTTATATTTTTAGTGTCCACCCTGGTACATACAAAATCCCTCAAATCACACAAGAAAAACATTTGCTTCAGCTTGTAAAAACTTGTTGCCCTCGAAATTAACAAATATCAAATTCAAAGGTCGCAATTTTAATTCCCACAAGCTAACTTGCTAAATGTGAGCAGCATTTGCTGTCAGTAAGGAAACAAGTTGCTTGCATTTTCTAGCGAACTGTCTCTTATTTGTTTAAAAAAATTATTTCACATAAATAAAAAAGTGAGAAACGTGTTTGTCTTTCAGCTGGCCGCAACACTTTTATTCACTGTGCATTTTTCTGCTTTAACTAAAATCATGTGGCTTGCCCATAATAGCTTGTAGATCTCCTGTCTACAAAATACATTCATCTTGTGACTAAAAAAACAAATTTCTTACCCTGATTTTGCAACTTGTTTAGTCACAACAAGAGAGGTTTTAGTTTGGAATTGACGGCAAACATTAAGAGATATCTACAAATTTGCAACTAACATTTTTTTGTCACAAATTCTGGTCGCTTTTGCAACTGATATGGTTGCCATTTCAAGCCCTGCGATGTAAAGCGATACCATATCCCTCCCCTAGATTTGGTACATACAAATTTTGAAAATGTAATGTATCAGTCAATTCCAGCGGTGACCATCTCTCCCCCCCCCCCCCCCCCCCCCCCCCCCCCCGGGACACCGTGGCATTAGCACCATGGTCACCGCTGGAATTGACTGATACATAATGGTCTTATTAACTATTTCTTATGGTTTATTTGTTATCACTTTTTTTTGCATAGGACCCAGAATGTTTTCCTTGCTAGGAAATAGGAAAATTGTTGAAAAGTCAGAGTTCCTTGATAGGGGGCAGGGGGGATGCTACTGTTTTAATAGCCCTGTATAAGCCCCAGAGTTTCTAAATTAATTAACATTAATATTGCAGGCGATACCTTAAGGAGAGATGCACCATCATGCCAATGGTTCCTTGTCACTGTCCTTGCTGTAATGGTCAATTGAGAGACAGAAGAACAGTTCATTCTCACTTCCGAACATATACCAGATACAGTAATGATAGACATGAGCCATGCTCCACAAGTACAAGTTTATCAGCTGACTTTGGATCAACTGTTGTTCATGCTTCTGGCAGTTATGTTGAACAAGCAACAAATGCCTGCAGTATGGCATTAGATGCTGGAAATTTGTCAGACAATGGCAGTTTAGTAAGTGGAACTGATCAATCAGATAATGGACAAGAGTCAGATCATGATGACCCGGACAGTGATAGATCAGATGATCCAGATGATGCAGAGGGAATAAATGAGCAGATAAAAACATTTATTCTAAGGATAATCAAAAGCAAAGTGAAATATGGGTGGTCACAAGAAGAAACACTTGCTCAGCTAAGAAGCCTTTATGAGTTTACAAATGATCACAACATCCCTCATCAAACCTGGCAAGCTGTGCTAATGTTCCTAAAGGAGTTGGGTTACAAATCCCCCAGACATTACAAAATTTGTTGTGGTGCAGACCACGTAATACTAGTTGAAGATGAGCAATGCCCAATTTGTCAGAAAGATAAAAAAAGTTGTACTGACTATTTTGTATTGGGTCTCAACATGGAATCCATATTTCTCAGTGAAGACAACATCAAGAAGCATTTAGCTCACTGGAAGGATAAAGATGATTGGCTCAACAAGGATAACATAGATGTGCCATACAAGGAGCTTTGGCATGGAGCCAGATTTAGGGAGCTGTCATACTTCTGGGATGAGACAAAGGAGACAGCACTGCCTGCGAGGTGTCCAAACTGTGATCATGTTTTATCAATAAATGAAATGGATGCAGCTGCAGGTGATAATGATATAACTGCAAATGCAGTGCTGCACCTCTCCTGCTCAGAATGTGGACATGCTTTTGCACATACTGTTAAGTCCATGAGAGGAAGTCCCATTAACCAAGCATTTGTTTTTCATGAAGATGGCTTCAATGCCTTCTCCAAAAAATCAATAGGCATAGCGTCCATCCACATAAGCCACGCTTGTACACAGAAGGAGCTGCGCCTACAAGGGGACAATTTACATGTCTACAGCTTTGTTCCTACTTTCCTGATAAAAGAGGGCATCACACACAAAATGGATGCTTTTCTAAGGCCACTGATAGATGATATCATCACATTGTACATTGAAGGTGTGGATATCAACGTGAATGCCACTACAGAAGTAAATGACTATGCTGTAAATGAGGGGAAGCATAGAGTCAGAGCACTGCTTTTGCTTGGAACAGCAGACATGAAAGCACACCAAGAAATCATTCTGTATGCTGGAGGTAAAAGTTTTTTATAGTGGGATTTCAAGTAATATTATATCGGGGTCGCCAATGGCTACAGAATGTTGGGCTTGGCGACCACAATTTTAGAGCTAGTCACAAAACAGCACCCCATCTTTTTGAGCTCAGCTGAGATCCAGGTTTATGTGGTGACTAAAATATTGCTTTTTGGCGACTAAAAGTTTTTGAAATGGTTGCCAATGACACCTAGCGAAAAAGGTAAATGTTGGGCCCTGCGATACTGACAATCCAAGGCACCACACTTGGCGTATCAGGCGTATAATGCATCTAGTAAACAAGTGAAGCTTGGAGACTATGGTACCCAGTATATGCACTTGCACTAACTGGGTCATGATGTGACAAAAATCCAATACATCTGAGTAAAATCTTGAAAATTCAACTCGCTGCCATTTAATCCAGGTTAAAGCCTTTATGCTGAAACTTCAGTTTATGACTAATATCAATTGGTTCTTTGTATTTCTGGAATTGATTTGGACACAATGTCTCGTTGAGGTAGTATTGGTCATGTGATTCAGTTAGTGCAAGTGACCTCTTTGATCTGAAATCATACTTTGTAATCTCAAATGGACATCATTTCAGACTAAAATATGAGCCTCTGGCTTGTTATAATTGAGTAACTAGTTTCTACTTCATCTTGTTATCATGTGACAATTAGTTTTTATCATACCAGAATTAGGCAACATCAGTAAATTCAGCCTTAAAATATAAGTTTCTCACTCCAAAATAAGTTGTTCCACTTTCTTTATTTTTAGTTGCTTTTATTTCATCATGTATAATAAGCTCTTCTGTTTTGGCTTCAGGTGGCAAAGTTGGATGTAGGCGATGTTTGGTCAATGGGACATACATTCCTGCAAGGCGCCATTACTACTATGGCAACTTTGGCTACAGATATCGGAACCCAAGCAGGCCTCGTACTGCTGCTTACCAATTTCATCATGGTCAGCGCATTGAGGAAGCTGTTACCAATGTGCAGAGATTGGAAATTCAAAGAGAAACTGGAGTCTGTGGTACAAGCATTTTATTTGAGCTATACAAATTGTATGGCTTTGATCCTGTGTATGATATGGTCATAGACAGGATGCACAATAACTTTAATATGTTGAAGAAAGAATTTTTAGAAAAGATGTGGCCAGAGCTTGGAGATAATGAAGGACTGCCAGTCAATGAAAGGTCTCCTGACAATGGTGGTCTCTTGAACCGTGGTGATTTTAGTGAAGCATTAATAGCAGTAAAGTGGACAACAGAGGAGTGTCAGAAGGGGTGGCTAGACTGAAGACTCTTACAGACAAATTAGGTGGCTGGAAGTCTAATGAGTTTAAGAGGTAATGGCATGAGAACTGAATCTTGAGAGATGTTTCCTGAAGGGTTTTTTTGGCCTACCACCAACCACCATCCTTTGCATGCTAGCATTTTCTTGGCAATAACAGTAAATAGTCCTTATTTGATTGAAACGTTTTAATTGTGTCATTTTATGGCGTTTTCACCAGATACCGATATTTAACCTTTTTCATATAGTCGAATTATTTTCCATCCAAGTTGCGCTATTTCTTTAAAAAAGGTGCAGCATCAGCCATTCAAAACAAAAACACAAGCTTGCAAAGGGTGACAGTTGGCCTTTAATACAAGGAATCAGTAAACATTTAGCCTTAACAACTGAATCACATGTTGTCAAACCCTTTTTTAACAGATTCAGCAGTGTAGCAAGAGAAGTCCTGGCTGAAAAGATCCCCTCAAAAGCATTTGACTGTTTTATGATTCTGTGCAATGCAGTACAGATGCTTTACTCTGAGAAACTTCAAGAAAGTGGATGGAGAGATGACCACATCGATCGTGTTGAAAAGCTCTTATGGTGCCATGCAATCCGTGCTGAGGAATTGTATGGACTGTCTATATGTACTGAAAACCTTGAATATTCAGTGCACATTGCCACTGACATTAGACGTCACTCAAGTATGGATAACTACAGCTGCGAACTGTACGAACGTGCTATTTTGCGTCACAAGGCCCAGAAGCACAACAGCAAAGGACTGGAGAAGACGTTTGCAGTTAGAGAAAGTATACGCAACTTTCTTGAGGATTATGAACAGATTAATGGCTCAATCTCTGACTATGGTGCGGGGAAACAGTTATACCGATTTAATGTTGCTGATGCAGTTATTCCCTACTATCTAAATGAATCATCATTTGACTCTAGCAAACTGCTGCTGAAGAGCTTATCAGATAACCCACAGCCTCACATACAGCATGCAGTATCATTTGGTGTTGCCATGGGAAGAGTCAAAAGGAAGGTCTTCCCAGCATCTGTAACAAATGACTTGACGCGCTTCTTTAATCGCAAAGGTATAGATGTACGTATCCCCAGAGCTCTGTTGTGCGCAAAGAGTGTTGCCTTGGTAGATGATGTAGGGAATGTGGAGAAGTTTACAAAGGGGACTACCTGCAAAATCCTTTCTGATGACAACAGAACAGAATGGATAATGGAGATCTCTACTATCTTAATTGTAGGCCCAGCTGATGAAAAGTATTACACTTTTGTAAATGGTGCATACTACATACCAGATACTAGAAATAATGTCATCCACCAGTGGACCAAAACTGCTAAGTTAGTTTCACGTGATTATGTGATAGACAGTGTACAGCCTACAAACATGATCAAGAGAAAGGTGATGCTGTACCCTGAGCCATCAAATCTTCACAACCCTGATTTCTCATTATGCATTGATTTCAAGAATCCTGACCTGACAAGTAATGTAGATGTCCCTGTTTATCCAAAGGCATCGGAAACAATTAAAATTTTGGGACCTCGAAATCAGTTGTGGTATGGGAAGGTAGTTACAGTTGATGTAGCCTCAAGAAAAGCAACAGTCCAGTGGTATGACCATGCTGCCCGTCCTGGATTATGGGCTTTAACGCGCAATGAAGACACAGTACCATTCTTATCTATTGTTGGACTTAGTACAGCAGACAGAGTTGTCGGGGGATATAGAATCCGTTAAAGACATAAACTGAAGGAATGAACTGTTGGGCTGTTCAATTTTAGATCTGTTATCTCATATCATGCCTGAAATTTCCATAGGGGTTGTGTTTCACCAAGGAATTTCCTCAGGGTTCGTTGTTTTCCACCCTGTAATTTCCACAGTGGCTTTTTTTTACCCTAAAATTCCATTGTTTTGGAATTTCCACAGGGGTAGAGCATTTTTCAAACATTTGGATTCATTGATAGGGTAGACAGCTATTTTTGGAACAGACTAATACATACAGCTTGCAGTCCATTACAACCTCTTCACGCTGGCACCAACCACCCCCCAAAATGCGCTATTCCAAACTTTGACTCTACATAACTTTCCATCCCAAGAGACTATTTTGACCAAATTTGGTACATAGGATGACATCACAATGACAAATATGTTCCAATACTTTTGACGTCACTATGATGTTTTATGACGTCACCAGAGATTGCACAATCGTTTGATCATTTTTAAGAATTGGAATGTGCACTATTTCTGTAATGGCGATGATACACCTCAGCAAGAGATGTTGAAAACCGAAAACTGTTTGTTGATAGCATAAAAAACAGCTGAGCTCTAGTATTTCAAAGATTGACCCCCTCCCCTCCCCTAAATATTTTGTTATAGTAACAAATGTCTGGGAAAACAAACTCGCTGGTAATTTTTTTCGAGTATTTTGTCAATTGAACCGATTTCTGTTGTTAAGTGTCAAGCAAAATGGTATCTAAAATCGTATGATTTTAAAATTTTGAATTTCGTCCTTAGAGCAAAGATATAAAGCGTTTTTAGATCGTGACGTCATAATCTATGACGTCATGAGTTTACATTTTTGGATTTTAAACACGGAAAATAGATGACCGAGAATGGAAAATGATTGCAATTCTTGTGTAGTCAACTAGTTCAACCTATATACTAAGATATTTGTCTGTGCAATGACGATATCCTACAAAAATTAATTATTTTGTAATTTTTTTCAATTGGTAAGGTAGATCCAACCTTATGCAAATCATAAAAAAATCATAACTCAGCTAATATAAACCCAAAAAGCAAACGGTTTTCGATTTTCAGCTTCTCTAGTTACATTCTATCGTTGCCGCTACAAAAAACAAGCAGATTCGACATAACGAAAAATGGTCCAATAATTACGTCATCGCCAGTGACGTCACATACACCATGGTGACCACTCAATACGTGAAAAATGTTCGTCTTCATAATGTCATCCAATGTACGAAGTTTGGTAAAAATAGACACAAAGGGTAGAGAGTTATGTCGAGATTTGATTTTTGCCCATGTTTTGATGACTCATTTAGGGGGTGGTTGGTCCCAGCGTGCTTGAACTCCAGAGTAGGTACCACAGGTTGAAGCATAAAATTAGGTATTTAGGATGTTATGATGAACTCCAGATTATTACAGTCATACTTCATACTGTATTACAGTGTGCAGTGCCACCCACCAATGTGGATAGATGTAACTATTTTATTTTGAGAGCTGTTAATCTAATCTAGTGGTTCTATTTGATAGAAAAAAGTATAATAATCATATTAAACAAAATATTGACTCTTAATTTCAAATGAACAGTTATTCATGTGACTTTCAAAACCCATTGCAGTTAAACATTTAACAATGTCCTTATAGAAAGCTCTTAATGATGTCTTTTGCAGAATCGAGATACATCCTTCTGTTTTGGTTAAAGTGTGTGATATTTTGTCCAAGCTTCAATATAGCATCCTTATGAATTCCAAGTCTATCTAATTCCTTTAGAGTCTTCATACTAGTGCAGAACATGTACCCAAGGGAATAAGCATCAGACAGGTGATTTGGAGCTGCACCTTGACTAATTTCTGGAGCAACATGAGGGTATTTGTTCCTGTAATTATTCCTTTCATTCCAACTCATAGCCTTTTTACTGGAACATTCTGAAATATATAAAAAAACATTGCTCTAGTTTCGAATTCTCTGTTCTATCGCTGAATAGGCATCAACAACAGCACATCAATACAGTTGGGAGCCTCAGAGTTTGAAGTAGAAAAAGTTGTGGATATCAACAAGAAACTGGCACAGCTTGAATTTCCCATTTCGCGGTTAAAATCCCTGTATACACCAAAGAGAGGCTCAGATGGGCAATGTTCTCTGTGGGCACTTCCCTTTGCCAAAATACTGTAGCAAGTCGTTTCGATCTACCTGCCAGTAGTGGCGAAAATGTATTTCTCAACTTTTCTTCCCGCCATTTGAACAACGCGTGCTTGAACAAACAGTGCCCGCTTGAGCCTCGCTTTGGTGTAAAATACAGGCTTCCAAAGTGCTGCGTTGTTTTAACCGCGAAATGGGCTATTGAGATAATAGACAAACTTGACAACTTTTCAGACTTGATGGTATTCGTAAGTATTTAGACTTCAAACTGAGGCTCACATTGTACTGATAACTTAGATTAAGCACAACAGTTTTGAATATTAACTTGTTGGAAGCTTTACTATGGATAAATACATTATTGTTATTATGTGGAAAATTTGCTAGCTTCACTTCTAGCCATTCTTTCCCTCCCATCAATGTACAATGATTTCGAATTTACAAGATCAAAGGATACACTAACAAGAACATAATTTCCACATGTATCAAGAAAACTCTGGCAAATCTGGCATACCGCTATGTGTTTCCCCTCACATTTTAGCAACAAACTTCTTACCTTTAGAAGAACCAGTGAAAGAGGCCTTTCCAAAATCAATGACTACTGGTCGTTTCCTGTTATTTATGTCTTCAATCATAATGTTGTTGCTTTTAATGTCATTATGCAATATTCCCTGCTTATGTATATGAAGAATTGCACAGCAGGTCCCATGCATAATGTTCATACAAATCTCAACAGTTAAAGTTCTTGATTTTTGTTGCTCCCTCAAGAAACCATAATAGGTCTGAGGGGATCCCTTAGTTGTACACAGTTTAGTGAGTAATAATATTGGATACTCAGTAGTACACACTCCAATAAGCATAGCAACATTCTCGTGACTTGGAATCATTGTCATAATGTTGGCTTCCTTGTGCACACTTTTCTCTTGATGCTGCTTCATCACCTTAACTGCTACAGGTAACTTCTTGTATCTGCCAAAATAACATTTGCCAAATGTACCTTCACCAATAATATCTTTTTTGTGGTAAAAAAGATCTTCCAAGCAGATATTCATAGAAGGGATCTTGTATGGAATCAACTCCTTGAAAGTATTATTCCTGGAAGCTGTATCCTGACAGAGGAGTTGCCTTTCTTTCAATTTTGCTGCTGCCTTTATTTCATTGTCTTCATTGTCATACACAATCTGTGGTTCCGTTACCTCTCCATCTTTTTTGTCTTTAGTGCATATGTTCCCCTCTGGTTCCATGCCCTTGATATCCTGCATGTCTTGAACATGTAAAAGCTCTGGTTCAACATCCTTAGTAACACCGCCCATGGCAGTACATGGCAACTCAGCTTTTTTTATGCAGGTTTTTTTGTCACTTTTGTAAGTGGTCTGTATATCAATGTTCTTTTTCTGATTTCTCTCCTTAATACCATAATAGTACCAGCATGAATTTATTCTGCGGCGCTTTATGGTTGGAAAAGCAACTTTTACTGCACGACCAAATAACTGTTGTGATAACTGAAAGTTTGTGCCACTGATCTCACTGACACTGGAAAAATCTACCCATTTCCATAGTATGTAAGTTTCCTGTAAATTCCATTTCCATACTATGTAAATATATTTACACACTATGTAAATGTAATTTACAGAGTTTCTAGTGTGTAAATTTAATGTAAAATGTTCGAGCTTTCCCAGTTTGTGAATACCCTGTAAATGTTCATATAGGGGGCTGACCAAACTATGTAAATACTCTGTAAATGTTCATATAGGAGGCTGACCGAACTATGTAAATTCTCTGTAAATGTTCATATACAGGGCTGACCAAACTATGTAAATACTCTGTAAATGTTTCATATAGGTGGCTGACCGAACTATGTAAATACTCTGTAAATGTTCATATACAGGGCTGACCAAACTCTGTAAATGTTCATATAGGAGGCTGACCGAACTATTGCCGTGTTTAGACCTAGGTTGTTTACTGCAGTAAGCCGAGTTACTGACCTACCGGGGTTGAATTTGATGACCTTAGTTGGTCAGTAAAGTGTTTATACTCGCTAGCTTGACCTTAGTTCATCTGTCAACGGCCATGAGTTCGTAATTTACTTGTTGGCAGGAATCACTTTCACTGTCATTGACACGAATGAATAAGCACTGTTAATACTAGCTTTATCGCCACTGCCTACTTTTCTGGTGCTTTTTAAGAGATCCAGAATTCCAGGTTTAAGCGATTGCTACTTCTGAGACTTCTGAATACTTATGTAAATAGTTCTGGAGATTTTAGTCATCACAATTGATAACATATGTCGCTTGCTGTAGACAGCAATGATCTTGAAAGGTCGATGGTTTCGACCGTCGCTGAATGTACTCTCCAAAGACTTTTTCCTTGACTGTTGCGAAACCGGCTTATATATTTTCAGCTACTCTGCTCACTAAATTCGAGTGTTTTTGCAGTTTATGCTGTGACACGTTGTGTTCAATCTGTCATCGTGACCCCAGTTAACTCAGTTACTGCCCTAAACCAAGCCATCTAGAAAAGTTAACGTTTACTCAACCTAGGTTGACTTTCTTTGTCTTTGCCGGCATTTACTGAGGTCAGAAAAACTGTTTACACTTATCTAAAATTTACTGAGGTTAGTAAATCGGTTTACTGCAGTAAACATCCTAGGTCTAAACACGGCATATGTAAATACTCTGTAAATGTTCATATACAGGGCTGACCGAACTATGTAAATACTCTGTAAATGTTCCATATAGGAGGCTGACCGAACTATGTAAATACTCTGTAAATGTTGCCTCGGCGAAAGTTTTTAGTGCGGTCCGCCGATTCTATAGATAGAATGGTTACCTGGGTTACCTGTGTCAAACAAGTTCCGAGGGATTGGTACCCAGTCTCAACCAACATGGCCACCTCCATGCAACAGTCAACATCGCGAAGAAGAAACAATATATTAAAAAACATCACCGTAAAAAGGTACAGTAAATACATTACATACCAATGTATTTAATCAGTAGTTTGAAAACGCAAATGTCTAGCGCTCAAATGTTTTTCCAACGTTTGCGTTCGCATTCGCCTCCTGTAAGCTTACCTACCATTCACACAGAGCTAGAGCCGCCATTTTGTTTCAGAAAAATCTGAAAAGGCAGGAAAAGGCAAATAGCCAGCGAATCCTTTGCTCTTAAATAAGCGAAGTAGTAATATTTACTATGTTTTTCAACTTTTCTTTCAAATTTTGCGGCATTATGTTCTTTTTTTTACTGAACAGCAGAACGTCTGTCCCAGCTGCTTGGTCTCGTTTCCATGCTAAGTGAATTAATATTAGAACATTTTAAGATGGTCGCCTTGTGAAAAGGCCAATGAAGTGAAACATGCCAAAAGTACATGTATCGGCTCAAAATGTAGGAAATAAATTAGTATTTTGTCAACATTTTTTGTAACTCATTTCATGGTTATTATTGCTAAAAATGTTATGCAACAAGCCAAGGAAATTTATCTTCAAACAGGAAATCTGTTGAAAGCCTTACAATTTTGAATAACCTTTTTTTAATTTTTGTCTCCCAAGGTTACAAGAAAGGTTTGAGGAAGGGAAGAGCTGTGAGCGACTGAAGGTTGCCCAAATCTCTCAACTCATCAGTGAGATCAGTGGCACAAACTTTCAGTTATCACAACAGTTATTTGGTCGTGCAGTAAAAGTTGCTTTTCCAACCATAAAGCGCCGCAGAATAAATTCATGCTGGTACTATTATGGTATTAAGGAGAGAAATCAGAAAAAGAACATTGATATACAGACCACTTACAAAAGTGACAAAAAAACCTGCATAAAAAAAGCTGAGTTGCCATGTACTGCCATGGGCGGTGTTACTAAAGATGTTGAACCAGAGCTTTTACATGTTCAAGACATGCAGGATATCAAGGGCATGGAACCAGAGGGGAACATATGCACTAAAGACAAAAAAGATGGAGAGGTAACGGAACCACAGATTGTGTATGACAATGAAGACAATGAAATAAAGGCAGCAGCAAAATTGAAAGAAAGGCAACTCCTCTGTCAGGATACAGCTTCCAGGAATAATACTTTCAAGGAGTTGATTCCATACAAGATCCCTTCTATGAATATCTGCTTGGAAGATCTTTTTTACCACAAAAAAGATATTATTGGTGAAGGTACATTTGGCAAATGTTATTTTGGCAGATACAAGAAGTTACCTGTAGCAGTTAAGGTGATGAAGCAGCATCAAGAGAAAAGTGTGCACAAGGAAGCCAACATTATGACAATGATTCCAAGTCACGAGAATGTTGCTATGCTTATTGGAGTGTGTACTACTGAGTATCCAATATTATTACTCACTAAACTGTGTACAACTAAGGGATCCCCTCAGACCTATTATGGTTTCTTGAGGGAGCAACAAAAATCAAGAACTTTAACTGTTGAGATTTGTATGAACATTATGCATGGGACCTGCTGTGCAATTCTTCATATACATAAGCAGGGAATATTGCATAATGACATTAAAAGCAACAACATTATGATTGAAGACATAAATAACAGGAAACGACCAGTAGTCATTGATTTTGGAAAGGCCTCTTTCACTGGTTCTTCTAAAGGTAAGAAGTTTGTTGCTAAAATGTGAGGGGAAACACATAGCGGTATGCCAGATTTGCCAGAGTTTTCTTGATACATGTGGAAATTATGTTCTTGTTAGTGTATCCTTTGATCTTGTAAATTCGAAATCATTGTACATTGATGGGAGGGAAAGAATGGCTAGAAGTGAAGCTAGCAAATTTTCCACATAATAACAATAATGTATTTATCCATAGTAAAGCTTCCAACAAGTTAATATTCAAAACTGTTGTGCTTAATCTAAGTTATCAGTACAATGTGAGCCTCAGTTTGAAGTCTAAATACTTACGAATACCATCAAGTCTGAAAAGTTGTCAAGTTTGTCTATTATCTCAATAGCCCATTTCGCGGTTAAAACAACGCAGCACTTTGGAAGCCTGTATTTTACACCAAAGCGAGGCTCAAGCGGGCACTGTTTGTTCAAGCACGCGTTGTTCAAATGGCGGGAAGAAAAGTTGAGAAATACATTTTCGCCACTACTGGCAGGTAGATCGAAACGACTTGCTACAGTATTTTGGCAAAGGGAAGTGCCCACAGAGAACATTGCCCATCTGAGCCTCTCTTTGGTGTATACAGGGATTTTAACCGCGAAATGGGAAATTCAAGCTGTGCCAGTTTCTTGTTGATATCCACAACTTTTTCTACTTCAAACTCTGAGGCTCCCAACTGTATTGATGTGCTGTTGTTGATGCCTATTCAGCGATAGAACAGAGAATTCGAAACTAGAGCAATGTTTTTTTATATATTTCAGAATGTTCCAGTAAAAAGGCTATGAGTTGGAATGAAAGGAATAATTACAGGAACAAATACCCTCATGTTGCTCCAGAAATTAGTCAAGGTGCAGCTCCAAATCACCTGTCTGATGCTTATTCCCTTGGGTACATGTTCTGCACTAGTATGAAGACTCTAAAGGAATTAGATAGACTTGGAATTCATAAGGATGCTATATTGAAGCTTGGACAAAATATCACACACTTTAACCAAAACAGAAGGATGTATCTCGATTCTGCAAAAGACATCATTAAGAGCTTTCTATAAGGACATTGTTAAATGTTTAACTGCAATGGGTTTTGAAAGTCACATGAATAACTGTTCATTTGAAATTAAGAGTCAATATTTTGTTTAATATGATTATTATACTTTTTTCTATCAAATAGAACCACTAGATTAGATTAACAGCTCTCAAAATAAAATAGTTACATCTATCCACATTGGTGGGTGGCACTGCACACTGTAATACAGTATGAAGTATGACTGTAATAATCTGGAGTTCATCATAACATCCTAAATACCTAATTTTATGCTTCAACCTGTGGTACCTACTCTGGAGTTCAAGCACGCTGGGACCAACCACCCCCTAAATGAGTCATCAAAACATGGGCAAAAATCAAATCTCGACATAACTCTCTACCCTTTGTGTCTATTTTTACCAAACTTCGTACATTGGATGACATTATGAAGACGAACATTTTTCACGTATTGAGTGGTCACCATGGTGTATGTGACGTCACTGGCGATGACGTAATTATTGGACCATTTTTCGTTATGTCGAATCTGCTTGTTTTTTGTAGCGGCAACGATAGAATGTAACTAGAGAAGCTGAAAATCGAAAACCGTTTGCTTTTTGGGTTTATATTAGCTGAGTTATGATTTTTTTATGATTTGCATAAGGTTGGATCTACCTTACCAATTGAAAAAAATTACAAAATAATTAATTTTTGTAGGATATCGTCATTGCACAGACAAATATCTTAGTATATAGGTTGAACTAGTTGACTACACAAGAATTGCAATCATTTTCCATTCTCGGTCATCTATTTTCCGTGTTTAAAATCCAAAAATGTAAACTCATGACGTCATAGATTATGACGTCACAATCTAAAAACGCTTTATATCTTTGCTCTAAGGACGAAATTCAAAATTTTAAAATCATACGATTTTAGATACCATTTTGCTTGACACTTAACAACAGAAATCGGTTCAATTGACAAAATACTCGAAAAAAATTACCAGCGAGTTTGTTTTCCCAGACATTTGTTACTATAACAAAATATTTAGGGGAGGGGAGGGGGTCAATCTTTGAAATACTAGAGCTCAGCTGTTTTTTATGCTATCAACAAACAGTTTTCGGTTTTCAACATCTCTTGCTGAGGTGTATCATCGCCATTACAGAAATAGTGCACATTCCAATTCTTAAAAATGATCAAACGATTGTGCAATCTCTGGTGACGTCATAAAACATCATAGTGACGTCAAAAGTATTGGAACATATTTGTCATTGTGATGTCATCCTATGTACCAAATTTGGTCAAAATAGTCTCTTGGGATGGAAAGTTATGTAGAGTCAAAGTTTGGAATAGCGCATTTTGGGGGGTGGTTGGTGCCAGCGTGAAGAGGTTGTAATGGACTGCAAGCTGTATGTATTAGTCTGTTCCAAAAATAGCTGTCTACCCTATCAATGAATCCAAATGTTTGAAAAATGCTCTACCCCTGTGGAAATTCCAAAACAATGGAATTTTAGGGTAAAAAAAAGCCACTGTGGAAATTACAGGGTGGAAAACAACGAACCCTGAGGAAATTCCTTGGTGAAACACAACCCCTATGGAAATTTCAGGCATGATATGAGATAACAGATCTAAAATTGAACAGCCCAACAGTTCATTCCTTCAGTTTATGTCTTTAACGGATTCTATATCCCCCGACAACTCTGTCTGCTGTACTAAGTCCAACAATAGATAAGAATGGTACTGTGTCTTCATTGCGCGTTAAAGCCCATAATCCAGGACGGGCAGCATGGTCATACCACTGGACTGTTGCTTTTCTTGAGGCTACATCAACTGTAACTACCTTCCCATACCACAACTGATTTCGAGGTCCCAAAATTTTAATTGTTTCCGATGCCTTTGGATAAACAGGGACATCTACATTACTTGTCAGGTCAGGATTCTTGAAATCAATGCATAATGAGAAATCAGGGTTGTGAAGATTTGATGGCTCAGGGTACAGCATCACCTTTCTCTTGATCATGTTTGTAGGCTGTACACTGTCTATCACATAATCACGTGAAACTAACTTAGCAGTTTTGGTCCACTGGTGGATGACATTATTTCTAGTATCTGGTATGTAGTATGCACCATTTACAAAAGTGTAATACTTTTCATCAGCTGGGCCTACAATTAAGATAGTAGAGATCTCCATTATCCATTCTGTTCTGTTGTCATCAGAAAGGATTTTGCAGGTAGTCCCCTTTGTAAACTTCTCCACATTCCCTACATCATCTACCAAGGCAACACTCTTTGCGCACAACAGAGCTCTGGGGATACGTACATCTATACCTTTGCGATTAAAGAAGCGCGTCAAGTCATTTGTTACAGATGCTGGGAAGACCTTCCTTTTGACTCTTCCCATGGCAACACCAAATGATACTGCATGCTGTATGTGAGGCTGTGGGTTATCTGATAAGCTCTTCAGCAGCAGTTTGCTAGAGTCAAATGATGATTCATTTAGATAGTAGGGAATAACTGCATCAGCAACATTAAATCGGTATAACTGTTTCCCCGCACCATAGTCAGAGATTGAGCCATTAATCTGTTCATAATCCTCAAGAAAGTTGCGTATACTTTCTCTAACTGCAAACGTCTTCTCCAGTCCTTTGCTGTTGTGCTTCTGGGCCTTGTGACGCAAAATAGCACGTTCGTACAGTTCGCAGCTGTAGTTATCCATACTTGAGTGACGTCTAATGTCAGTGGCAATGTGCACTGAATATTCAAGGTTTTCAGTACATATAGACAGTCCATACAATTCCTCAGCACGGATTGCATGGCACCATAAGAGCTTTTCAACACGATCGATGTGGTCATCTCTCCATCCACTTTCTTGAAGTTTCTCAGAGTAAAGCATCTGTACTGCATTGCACAGAATCATAAAACAGTCAAATGCTTTTGAGGGGATCTTTTCAGCCAGGACTTCTCTTGCTACACTGCTGAATCTGTTAAAAAAGGGTTTGACAACATGTGATTCAGTTGTTAAGGCTAAATGTTTACTGATTCCTTGTATTAAAGGCCAACTGTCACCCTTTGCAAGCTTGTGTTTTTGTTTTGAATGGCTGATGCTGCACCTTTTTTAAAGAAATAGCGCAACTTGGATGGAAAATAATTCGACTATATGAAAAAGGTTAAATATCGGTATCTGGTGAAAACGCCATAAAATGACACAATTAAAACGTTTCAATCAAATAAGGACTATTTACTGTTATTGCCAAGAAAATGCTAGCATGCAAAGGATGGTGGTTGGTGGTAGGCCAAAAAAACCCTTCAGGAAACATCTCTCAAGATTCAGTTCTCATGCCATTACCTCTTAAACTCATTAGACTTCCAGCCACCTAATTTGTCTGTAAGAGTCTTCAGTCTAGCCACCCCCTTCTGACACTCCTCTGTTGTCCACTTTACTGCTATTAATGCTTCACTAAAATCACCACGGTTCAAGAGACCACCATTGTCAGGAGACCTTTCATTGACTGGCAGTCCTTCATTATCTCCAAGCTCTGGCCACATCTTTTCTAAAAATTCTTTCTTCAACATATTAAAGTTATTGTGCATCCTGTCTATGACCATATCATACACAGGATCAAAGCCATACAATTTGTATAGCTCAAATAAAATGCTTGTACCACAGACTCCAGTTTCTCTTTGAATTTCCAATCTCTGCACATTGGTAACAGCTTCCTCAATGCGCTGACCATGATGAAATTGGTAAGCAGCAGTACGAGGCCTGCTTGGGTTCCGATATCTGTAGCCAAAGTTGCCATAGTAGTAATGGCGCCTTGCAGGAATGTATGTCCCATTGACCAAACATCGCCTACATCCAACTTTGCCACCTGAAGCCAAAACAGAAGAGCTTATTATACATGATGAAATAAAAGCAACTAAAAATAAAGAAAGTGGAACAACTTATTTTGGAGTGAGAAACTTATATTTTAAGGCTGAATTTACTGATGTTGCCTAATTCTGGTATGATAAAAACTAATTGTCACATGATAACAAGATGAAGTAGAAACTAGTTACTCAATTATAACAAGCCAGAGGCTCATATTTTAGTCTGAAATGATGTCCATTTGAGATTACAAAGTATGATTTCAGATCAAAGAGGTCACTTGCACTAACTGAATCACATGACCAATACTACCTCAACGAGACATTGTGTCCAAATCAATTCCAGAAATACAAAGAACCAATTGATATTAGTCATAAACTGAAGTTTCAGCATAAAGGCTTTAACCTGGATTAAATGGCAGCGAGTTGAATTTTCAAGATTTTACTCAGATGTATTGGATTTTTGTCACATCATGACCCAGTTAGTGCAAGTGCATATACTGGGTACCATAGTCTCCAAGCTTCACTTGTTTACTAGATGCATTATACGCCTGATACGCCAAGTGTGGTGCCTTGGATTGTCAGTATCGCAGGGCCCAACATTTACCTTTTTCGCTAGGTGTCATTGGCAACCATTTCAAAAACTTTTAGTCGCCAAAAAGCAATATTTTAGTCACCACATAAACCTGGATCTCAGCTGAGCTCAAAAAGATGGGGTGCTGTTTTGTGACTAGCTCTAAAATTGTGGTCGCCAAGCCCAACATTCTGTAGCCATTGGCGACCCCGATATAATATTACTTGAAATCCCACTATAAAAAAACTTTTACCTCCAGCATACAGAATGATTTCTTGGTGTGCTTTCATGTCTGCTGTTCCAAGCAAAAGCAGTGCTCTGACTCTATGCTTCCCCTCATTTACAGCATAGTCATTTACTTCTGTAGTGGCATTCACGTTGATATCCACACCTTCAATGTACAATGTGATGATATCATCTATCAGTGGCCTTAGAAAAGCATCCATTTTGTGTGTGATGCCCTCTTTTATCAGGAAAGTAGGAACAAAGCTGTAGACATGTAAATTGTCCCCTTGTAGGCGCAGCTCCTTCTGTGTACAAGCGTGGCTTATGTGGATGGACGCTATGCCTATTGATTTTTTGGAGAAGGCATTGAAGCCATCTTCATGAAAAACAAATGCTTGGTTAATGGGACTTCCTCTCATGGACTTAACAGTATGTGCAAAAGCATGTCCACATTCTGAGCAGGAGAGGTGCAGCACTGCATTTGCAGTTATATCATTATCACCTGCAGCTGCATCCATTTCATTTATTGATAAAACATGATCACAGTTTGGACACCTCGCAGGCAGTGCTGTCTCCTTTGTCTCATCCCAGAAGTATGACAGCTCCCTAAATCTGGCTCCATGCCAAAGCTCCTTGTATGGCACATCTATGTTATCCTTGTTGAGCCAATCATCTTTATCCTTCCAGTGAGCTAAATGCTTCTTGATGTTGTCTTCACTGAGAAATATGGATTCCATGTTGAGACCCAATACAAAATAGTCAGTACAACTTTTTTTATCTTTCTGACAAATTGGGCATTGCTCATCTTCAACTAGTATTACGTGGTCTGCACCACAACAAATTTTGTAATGTCTGGGGGATTTGTAACCCAACTCCTTTAGGAACATTAGCACAGCTTGCCAGGTTTGATGAGGGATGTTGTGATCATTTGTAAACTCATAAAGGCTTCTTAGCTGAGCAAGTGTTTCTTCTTGTGACCACCCATATTTCACTTTGCTTTTGATTATCCTTAGAATAAATGTTTTTATCTGCTCATTTATTCCCTCTGCATCATCTGGATCATCTGATCTATCACTGTCCGGGTCATCATGATCTGACTCTTGTCCATTATCTGATTGATCAGTTCCACTTACTAAACTGCCATTGTCTGACAAATTTCCAGCATCTAATGCCATACTGCAGGCATTTGTTGCTTGTTCAACATAACTGCCAGAAGCATGAACAACAGTTGATCCAAAGTCAGCTGATAAACTTGTACTTGTGGAGCATGGCTCATGTCTATCATTACTGTATCTGGTATATGTTCGGAAGTGAGAATGAACTGTTCTTCTGTCTCTCAATTGACCATTACAGCAAGGACAGTGACAAGGAACCATTGGCATGATGGTGCATCTCTCCTTAAGGTATCGCCTGCAATATTAATGTTAATTAATTTAGAAACTCTGGGGCTTATACAGGGCTATTAAAACAGTAGCATCCCCCCTGCCCCCTATCAAGGAACTCTGACTTTTCAACAATTTTCCTATTTCCTAGCAAGGAAAACATTCTGGGTCCTATGCAAAAAAAAGTGATAACAAATAAACCATAAGAAATAGTTAATAAGACCATTATGTATCAGTCAATTCCAGCGGTGACCATGGTGCTAATGCCACGGTGTCCCGGGGGGGGGGGGGGGGGGGGGGAGAGATGGTCACCGCTGGAATTGACTGATACATTACATTTTCAAAATTTGTATGTACCAAATCTAGGGGAGGGATATGGTATCGCTTTACATCGCAGGGCTTGAAATGGCAACCATATCAGTTGCAAAAGCGACCAGAATTTGTGACAAAAAAATGTTAGTTGCAAATTTGTAGATATCTCTTAATGTTTGCCGTCAATTCCAAACTAAAACCTCTCTTGTTGTGACTAAACAAGTTGCAAAATCAGGGTAAGAAATTTGTTTTTTTAGTCACAAGATGAATGTATTTTGTAGACAGGAGATCTACAAGCTATTATGGGCAAGCCACATGATTTTAGTTAAAGCAGAAAAATGCACAGTGAATAAAAGTGTTGCGGCCAGCTGAAAGACAAACACGTTTCTCACTTTTTTATTTATGTGAAATAATTTTTTTAAACAAATAAGAGACAGTTCGCTAGAAAATGCAAGCAACTTGTTTCCTTACTGACAGCAAATGCTGCTCACATTTAGCAAGTTAGCTTGTGGGAATTAAAATTGCGACCTTTGAATTTGATATTTGTTAATTTCGAGGGCAACAAGTTTTTACAAGCTGAAGCAAATGTTTTTCTTGTGTGATTTGAGGGATTTTGTATGTACCAGGGTGGACACTAAAAATATAAAAATGATACCCAAGCAATGATAAATTTTATATCCCCAAAAGGCAAAATCTCCCAATTTTCTAGCCAAAGGCAGTATCTTGTGATCAACTAGCTTGTCAGAAGTTTCAACCCCGAGTATCCCCCCTGGGAATTTTAGAAACGAAGTCGCAAACTCATTGCCTTAATAGAAATCAGAAGCACTAGAGATTTTCTTTGAAAAAAAAAACAGAGTCAGAGAAGAGTGAAAGCAATTGAACTTGAACTCTACCTTTTTTAAAAAGCTTATAAACGGCGACACGTGGTCGATCGAGCCACAGCATTCGTCTTCTCGTGAAACCACTGAAGAACTAGGATTGTTTCCTGGCGTGTATGCAGAAGAATTATCAAAATCTAGAACAGTAAGGGTGGAAATAATAGCCAGAAACTCAAACTCTATTCAGACACGTGTGACAACAGGACCGATAATTGAGCCCTCGAGCATTTTGCTTGCGGCGTGGCTATTTGCCATGCGCAAGATTTTGGCGCCCTTTTGCTTTAACTCTCAAAAGGATTCACATCATCAACGGACTCTCGTGGTTTTCTTCGCTAATTTCTGCCGTTTTCACGGACTAACTCAGCTGTTGAATATGGAAAAAACGAAGGTAAGACTTATGTTTGTTTAGATTAGAATTTGTGCTATTATCGAGTTGATTTCCTGAACATTTTTGGCAACTTATTCTTCGAATTCGCTTGGCAAGCATGGCGGAGATTCCTGCCAAAGGCAAACAAACTTCCCGACTTCCCATATTCGGGACCAACTCTTTGGACAAAGTTCATGGATATTTGAAGATAGAGCAGAGAGACTTTCTCTTGTAATTTAATTCAACATTGCCAGATAAAGATTTATATTGTTTTGAGTCTGGGACTTTATTAACTTATTGACTTAGCGAATTTTTAAACCATCTCAGGTTTGTAATTTCTGGGAAAAATGTGGCATTCAGGAGGAAATGATTGAAGTGCTTGTAGTAAAGGAAGGGGTAAGTTAACTAAGTTTGTAGCTACTTTTTACATGTAAGAATTAATTTTCCACTGCTCAATTTTGGATAATGGAATGTTACTCTTAGGGGGGGGGGGGGGGGGAAGGGAGGATTTCCAGGGTGTTGTTTACAAAATGCTTTCTAGAACAAAATGCTCCCATACTGTAGTTGCTTCTTACGTAGAAGATATTGATTGTGTAGTTGGAACAGGGTTATAATTTTTTTCTTGCACAAGATGAATTTAGCTTGTAGAGATGAGATCTACAAGCTAATGGGCAAGCCATAAGATTTTAAGCAAGAGAGAATGATATAAGAGAATCTATCGCGCATATTCATGTCCATCCGTATAAAAGTCCACAATAAGAATCTATTTTTAGATACCAAAAGTTGGCCATTCTCGAAGAGAGCACATATCGCCTTCAACTGAACTTGCTGCCGTGGGCGCTGCTCCTGATTTTCATGTCTTATTTCTGTCACTGCTATTTCTTTGACGTTTGTTCTGCAGTGGCCTTTTTGAAGCTACTACACATCACAGAAGCTCAGTTTGAATATATAGTTTAGACCTAATCAAATTTATGTGAATTACCTTCCCTTTTTATGTGCTTGTTATCTTAATTTTTCAAATAAGATCAAAGCGGGATGCAATATCTTCATTTTCCGCTTGAACATTCTGTTTCCAATGCTAAATTTTGTTGTAATAGACAAAAACATTTGATTGAAAAATAAATCATTTCTCCTTCCTTTAAATGAGCTAGGGCTAGAAACATATTCTGCATTCACAAAACATGACTTCTACTTCTAGTCTTATGAGATGTGCTTGAAAAGCCTCAAATAATAATATAAATCGTCACTTGTTAGTTGAAGTTGTCTATTTATCGACTTTGCCATTTGATTTTACTTGAGTTCAGTTTTGTTTTCAGCTTCAAAAACTTGGCAGGTTTGGGAAAAACTGCAACCAGCTTTTGTAAACTCTCATTTGTACCACAATAATAAATAAGCCTATCAAATTTTACAAGAAATATGGTTTTGTATGTCAACAATGTGTCAAGATTAGCTCTTTCACTGTATTTGTCACAAACAATCCTCTCTGAAAAATTTCCTTTTCCGTGTTTGCCTTGTGTGATGCATGACATCATGATTCATGACTGGAAGTCGCTTGAAATCTATTTTTAGATTCTTATTGTGGACTTTCACTATATAGAATTGTGTCTCAATTTGGATACAAATCATAAAACATGGTATTGTTTCTGAAAACCGTTTTTAGAAGGGGGAGGTTGCTGTGGCACATACCCACCCTTTGTCAATCACATTATTCCACCCCCCTGGAATTGCACATTACAGGTACAAAATATTTGTTTCTGAACAGTTAGATACAATGGCTGACTTGGAGATGTTGGCAGACTTGGATGAGAATGTCATGAAAGTGGCTTCGAAAATACCTTTGGGGGTGATTTTGAAAATAAAAAGAGGACTTCTGCCAGGTATACATAAATATTATCCTATTTCATATTTTGTCTCACTAAATTAAAGTGTAATATCTTGGTTATAAAAGAAGCTACCTTGTTTATAGTCAGAACTAATGCCTAATTCATACACTCAGGCTTATTGTGAGTGTTTCCTTTGTGAATTCTCTGATCTTTTTGGACTGGAAACTCTATACATGTACTTAATAACATAGACTATGGTTCTGTAGTAAGAACATTTTCCAAGTTCTTTTTCTTTGAGTAATGTAATATTGCACGAATATTATTTCCTATGTTGCAATTTTTTCCTGATTACGGTTACTGCGAACTTTTGCTGCATGTCCTCAGAAAAGCAATCATACATGTCTTTAGTTTAGCAAAAACAAGTTAACCTACGGTACATTGTCGGAAAGCTTATGCAGTACCAAAATGGACAAGTGGGCAACCTTATTAATTAATATATTTTTAAGGATTGATTAAATATTTTGGTGTGCCATGGTCATGTGGCCATGACTTCCAAGTAACACATTCTTTTTAATCCTTAAAGGTTATGAAACTTTTTAGAGAGTGAAAATGCTATAACATTTGACTTGACATTTCATAAAATTTTAATAAAAACATTCTATTATAAGCTTTCCAGCAATACATAGGTTGACATGGATTGTTTTGGTTAAAATAAGGAGTATGATTGTTTTCCAGGACATGCTGCAAAAAGTTCTCAGTAACCTTAAAGACTTTTTGGAACCCAGTATTGTTTTTTACCAAAGTAAAGAATTCCATGCAAGGCTATTAGCAAAAATTGTTTGTCTTTTCAAGCTTCTGGGGATAAAGAAACTTTGCCCACAAAGGAGAAGGAACCTGAAAAGATAAACAAAGATGCCTCCTCTGCCTCCCAGTCTTCTGTCTGCCCTAACAACAAAAGGGAATTGACAAAAACAGAGATAATTGAGCTGTCTAAAACCAACATTGACGCTCAGAATGCAAATTTCTATTTGAATGCATTCAATAAAGTCATTCACCGAAAGGTTGAAGAATTCAGGAATGATGGAAAGGTAAAATGTTAATTTGATTCTGAGTATCCTGGTGTTAGAATTCAAATGGCTTCAGCTTGTTGCTATCATTTCCCATTTTTTTTTCAGAGTAACAAGAAACATGCAAGCAACGTTTTGTTGAATGTTGCTCCTTTTAGGCTTTTGTCTGACCTTGACCAACAGAAATGCTTGCTATAAAGCAATCATTTCATCTAGAAAGCGTATGGACCCTGTATTTTTATGTAGGTCCAGTGCCTAGTAGAAAATACACAGTGGTATGTACATCTATGCTGCCACCCTCTATTAAGTTGCCATTTTTCAAAGTCCCAAAATAGTTGTCATTCATGTGCTGTATTCAATACCTCTATCAAGCAGCCACCTCTATTAAGCAGCCACAACCACTATTTTCTAGTCCCAAATGATATTATTACATCTTTTAAGCGGCCACAAACTGCTATTAAATAATCATAGCTGTACCATTTTGGTGACATAAAATGTTGTGACAGTTAATAAGAGTTTCTATAGCGAATTAAGCCATTATTTGGTTACCTGGTGAGTTTCATGACTTTTCTTATACAGCCTCCATCAAGCGGCCATACCTCTATTTAGCAGCCACTTGGCTTGGCCCGAGGGTGGTGGTTTAATAGAAGTACCATTGTGTAGTGAATCCTGGCTATTTACTAGCCATTTGACTATTTAGTTCAAAAGTTTAGAGCAACGTTGCTTTGTTGTTTTCCTTTAGTGGGAGGGTTCTGGAGCACTGAGAGAATGTGGAAGAGCATCCCATGAAGAATCTGGTCGCAACTCTATCCTTGCCACTGAAATCGCCAATTGTAAAGAGCTGAAGGAACTGTATGGTGTCTATGAAGTGAAGGGTGAGGGAGTGGTGTCCTTAACGTCTAGTAGGGCGCGTGCTAAAATTGGGACATCCCATTCCCAGCTGTGCAAGCCCAGCTCACATCATAACAAAAAGGTATTTCATGACTTTAAATGTATTATTCAAAGCTTGAAATCATTTTTAATCTTCATTTTTCTGGCTGGTGATATTGGGATTTGAGTCGATTTTGTAACAAATACCTTGGGATTCTGATCATCCCCATCTTGATCTTTTCTATGAGTCATCAGGATACATTTTTGTTACTATTTCAGAAATCAATATGTAACAATGCTGGCAAACAAAAGCGCAGAAAAGTCAGTCAAGAAAAGGTAAATTTGTTATTTCGTTTTTACTTTGATCTCTACAAATACCATTGCACTACTGTACCTATCAATAAAGCATTTTATTGTGTGATTCCAGAAAATTTTCATACCCCATGGAAGGGTTTTGTGAATTGACAACCCCTAACCATTTGGGATAGACCAAATAAGCTAATGCTGTTTACATCTTGTTGCCAATTGATTAAAAATCATGTGATGATTCCTTTGGGTGGTTAACCATTGGCATTTTTTTCAGTCAACCGAGTGCACAAGTGTATTTACAGAACAAACAAACAAACACCCAAAGGAATGATAACATGATATGAATTGAGTGGCAACAAGATGTAAACACTGTTAGCCGATTTGGTCTATGGTCAGATTTTTTAGAGTTGACATTAAACAGTCTGGCGACAATGACCACCCACCTCTGGAATTTATATTCCTCCTATGAGGGAGGCACTGGTGTGAAAATTTCCTAGAGTCCCGCTCTTGATGTATCATTAATTTTGTAGGAAAGCAGTCATGTAGGAAATCAGCCTTTGGTTCCAGTCAAAGTAAGTTAAATCCTGTCAGAATAATGTTACCTACAGAACACCCACAGAAACAACTGTGTACTGCTCTGCGACTTTTTTAACCCAGAATGGTTTTTATTTCCAAGAACCCAGAATGGTTTTTATTGTGACAGTTCTAAGATATGTTCAAGAAGCCCTTCGTAGAATTTATGCCTAAATGAAAAAGTCAGGCATGAACTAAAAACCTAGGCATTTGTGTGTGACCCTGTATTTGAGTCGCGAGACTATTGAACTGATTTTATGCATTACAGGAGACTATAGCTGATGAGACAATGGAACTGCCTGTTTTGCAGGAAGAAAAGGTGAGAAACAAGCTTTCACAAAGTTACTCACTGACTTTAAACTTCACACACAAATTGATGTATAATAATATGTTTTGCAGGAAATGGACAGAGAGGATGAAGAGGCAATTGAGCAGGTAATTTACATAGTTATCACAACTGTTGTTTCACGATCTCATTGGCCAATTTGCTGTGGTACATACATGTAGGAGAGTCCACACCACTTTGCTCACATAAGCATGCCTTTCAAGAGTGAAAACGTTTTCGCACAACAACAAACTCACAAACTTGATCATTTTCAAATAATTTACTGAAATCTTGAATGAAAAGAACACAAGTCAGCAAATGCATATCGAAATGCATCACTAGAACCACACCACTTTGCTCACATAAGCATGCCTTTCAAGAGTGAAAACGTTTTTGCACAACAACAAACTCACAAACTTGATCATTTTCAAATAATTTACCGAAATCTTGAATGAAAAGAATTGTATTGTATTACTCTGTGCATCCATTAAGGCTGTTTTTTTACTGTAAGGAGTGATTTACAATGGTTTGTTTCCAAAAATTCCATTTAGTTCCCAACAGATGATCAGTGATGTTGGCGATCACCTGGAATGTGAAATAAGAAAAACCAAAATGCCATCCCAGACAATCACCGATGTCAATTCCTGATATGCGTTTTCATTAAACTGGGATTGACATGGATGGTCGGGAAACCACAGAACACCAATCGTTCCTGACAGTTGTAAACATGAAAAACAGTCTACACTCTAAAAGTCAAATTTCCATAAGATATCATGGCACTGCAATCTTCCCATGCTAAAAATATTATTGAATTATTCTCGCATTGGTTTAAGGTTGAAGATGAGAGTGACTACGTCAAAACATGTAATGAAAACAGGATGAACAATGCAGCAAAACTACTGGAACTTAAACTAGTGAGTGGAGTCATGTGTTTGATGTTTTTGAAGTGCAACCATCCTTTAAATGACATATGCAAGTGCCCATGACATTGATCAACGATAAGACTCTGAAGTTGATCACCTTATCACTGACTACGTGTGAGAATGCAAGCATTTCTAATATTTGATACTTATGTTTTGTAGCTCAACTCTGACCAAGCTTTGACGGTGGCCCTATTTAAACTGGGCATGAGAAAGAAGAGCTTGGTTACCATCCAAAAGGCGAGAGAGGGCGCAAAGAGTATTGGCCTTCATGTAGAAAGGGGTGCCAAAAAAGATCAGTTGCTCGACAGGCTTGGCAAAACCTTGTTTGAGAAAGGCGAGATTGTCCTGATCGATCCAGAAAAGGGGGTGCTGTACAGCAACCTGAAAGTGGTGTGAAAACATCATAATAGTGCTCGTTATTCCACCAGAATAATATTGAAACACTTTGACTTTGATGATGATTTATCAGATGAGATTCTGGATTCTTTTGATGTTGTCCTTTAGCGGAGGGTCTAATTTGCAGGTCGCAGGTTGCAGGTCAGGTGCAGGTTGCAGGTCAGGTGCAGGTTGGATGCAGGTTGAGTCTAAAATGCAGGTCGGGTGATTTTTACGTTTTTTTTTAATAGATTTAACATTTTAGAGGAAATTTGTTCTCTCGAGAGACAGTACCTTATATTATAATACGCAAAGGAAAAAGTGAGCCGAAAAGTCGGCTGTCGCGTAATCATACATAAAATAAACACAGTAAACATACAACAATTACAAAAGCTCAGGAAACAAGGTGAACAATATTTAGTCTCCCGGAAAAACCGGGAGAGTAAGCCCGTGGTATTGTCATTTTAATACCGATGTGATGTGATAGTATAAGGTATAAACTTTATTCTATTATTCAGTGACAAGACTTAATCTCATGTCCTTGGATGAAAGACCCCCGATCAAGCTCAATCGGCGTTTATAACGTTTATAAAAGCAAATAACAAGGTCGAAAAGCTAATCAAATAATATTGTTTACCCACACTATTGTCCCTAAACCATTCTTGGCATTGATTAATGCTTGAAGGAACAAAGGGAATACGGTTTTATTAAATAATTCACGAATAAAAGCAATCACCTTCGTGTTTAAATTTTTAATTTTAAATAAAGGTTTCTCTCTCTCTTCGCCAAAACAAAGTGTTATAATTATAGTCTCTCGACTAAAAATTTCCTCTAAATCTAAAAAAAACCTAGAAATCACCCGACCTGCATTTTAGACTCAACCTGCATCCAACCTGCAACCTGCACCTGACCTGCAACCTGCAAATTAGACCCTCCGCTCCTTTAGCAGTATGATTGAGTGAAATATAAGTTCAAGTGAGGCCTGACACTGTTGTGGTAGATGTTAAATATCGTTCAATATTGTTAACTCCAAGCTTTCGCTGATCTACAGCATCATCAGGGAAAAATGAAAATAAGCACAGCGGCGGGTGTGAAAAGACTGTGGGCGATCGACCGTAGCACTCTCACGAGAGGACTCTTGTGAGGTATTTAACATCTACTACAGCAGTGTCAGGCCTCGCTTGAATTTATCTTTCAGATGAGATTATTTACAAATTTAGGTCTGACAGCAGTTTTCTACCATAGATGATTCTTTGAAGTACATAATTTTGTAAGATGTATTGTTTTTGCAATTATTTTAAGAGATGTTAGGAGGCTGCCTACAATTTGTTTTTTTACCCTCTACCACCAAACTTTGTTTGGCTGCTGCTCAAGTACACAAACTTGTCCCGGTCTGAGCTTTCACATGGTTTGAACTTTATTTATGTTGTGATCGGAGTTGCTATAACAATGTAATAACCACACCCTTGTTTATTATTAGGGGCCAGTAGACGTGTTGGTCAATCTAAACGTTTAAAATGACACCCCTTACACTAATCCTTGAGTAGCAGACAGTAATCCAAGCAAGTTTGGAGGTGATTCATTGAGCCAATGTTATTCGATAGGACTTTTGAGGCTCCAAATTGTCAAAATTATTTTGCTGCAAAGAGTTCCTGTAAAAAGAAAACCTGATATCGTAATTGGTGTTCAAGGGCAGAAACAAATGTAGGCAGCCTCCTTAACAGCTATGAGCATATATTATTTTTAAGATTTTTACCTCAGAATTATACAAAAAAAATTATCTATTATCAGATGGGATTATTTTAAAAATTTAGCTCAAATTGAAGTCAACATGTCTTCCATAGAATTTTAATGTACATATAAAAAATATGATTATTATATATAATAATGAAGATTATTTATTATTTTGTGAAAAACACCAGGCTTGGTGTGTATAATATGTATTATAACATCAAATATGGAAAAAAAACAATAGCATTAATGTTAATAAATCAATTTATGGAACATTATTTTGTAGTAGTTTTTAAACCAATCTGCTTTATCGGTTTATTAAATAAATATCTACAGCTGACTATGCAATACATAATTATTACAGGAACTTTTATACAGATAATATTGAATTTTACTAATACTAAGAAATTGCAGGATTTTCCCTATATAGGGATATAGGGCTTCTCTTAAGATTTACTGGATATTTACATGGCTTCTCTAAGAATTTACAGGATATTTTCAGGATTTCTTTCAGAATTTACAGGACTTCTCCCAGAATTTACAGGATATTTACAGGGCTTCTCTCAGAATTTACAGGATATTTACAGGGTTTTACTAAGAATTTACAGGATATTTACAGGGTTTTACTAAGAATTTACAGGATATTTACAGGGTTTTACTAAGAATTTACAGGATATTTACAGGGCTTCACTAAGAATTTACAGAATATTTACATGGCTTCTCTCAGAATTTACAGGATATTTACAGGGCTTCTCTCAGAATTTACAGAATATTTACATGGCTTCTCTCAGAATTTACAGGATATTTACAGGGCTTCTCTCAGAATTTACAGGATATTTACAGGGCTTCTCTCAGAATTTACAGGATATTTACAGGGTTTCACTAAGAATTTACAGAATATTTACAGGGCTTCTCTCAGAATTTACAGGATATTTACAGGGTTCTCTAATAATTTACAGGATATTTACGTGGCTTCTCTAAGAATTTACAGGATATTTACAGGGCTTCTCTAAGAATTTACAGGATATTTACAGGGCTTCTCTAAGAATTTACAGGATATTTACAGGGCTTCTCTAAGAATTTACAGGACATTTACAGGGCTTCTCTAAGAATTTACAGGATATTTACAGGGCTTCTCTAAGAATTTACAGGACATTTACAGGGCTTCTCTAAGAATTTACAGGATATTTACAGGGCTTCTCTCAGAATTTACAGGACATTTACAGGACTTCTCTAAGAATTTACAGGATATTTACAGGGCTTCTCTAAGAAATTACAGGATATTTACAGGGCTTCTCTAAGAATTTACAGGATATTTCCAGGGTTTCTCTCAGAATTTACAGGACATTTACAGGATATCAAAGTATTTTCACACTATGTAAAAGTACAATTATTCTGTAAATCAAATTTACAGTATATTTACAGGGTATTTCCAGGAAAATTACATACTATGGAAGTAGGTAGATTTTTCCAGTGGAAAGCGGAGAAAACTAATGCTATGGCTAGTGCAGAGTTAACTGCAATCGAGGAAGTTATCCGTGAAGAAGCTGAGGAAGTCAGGGAACAAAGTATAGAACACTTAGGAGCAGAAATGAGTACATCTGACCGCACGGATGCGTGGGTCAAGGAACACTCTCCCGTATGTTTGCGCACGTGTTGCCTGATATACCCAATCCCGAACAAATGTCCCCATTCAATAACCCCTTCTATGAGGAAGACACACAGCCCTCCCGTTGCGCCCCTACTCCGGCGCGCACTCTTCACACCCAAGGGGGAGGTCATGATCAAAATATCGCTGTGGTCCCCCCTGAAAGCGTTAAATTAAACTTCGCCTCGCCATCGCAAGAACTCGCTGGTACCCAGTCCACCCAGGGACACGCCCCGAGACAAGTAACAAAGACTGTACCGCAGATATTCACTTATGTCGAGTCCCCTTTCACAACTCACGAGACCCAGACCCCGTCATGTAAAGACCCAGGAATAACAAGGGCCTACCCCGGCGTCCAGGCCAGTCGTTTTTAATTAGCAAAGGCGAAACTAAAATGGTTGGGAACCACGCCCCCACATGGGAGAAAGGGACCGAGCCCCAGAGCTCCTCCAACATTCCTTTAGCGCCCTGGAACGCGCAAACGCCCTTTTGCAATCACGCCCAGCACGAAATTTACGTCCCTAGATACCATTCCCCTCCAGGGAACCCCGCGTTTTCCGTACCGGACCCGGAAAGAGTGAACGGCCGGTCGGCGCAACAGCCCTCCCCGCAATGTCTCATGGGTACGAGTTGGTCACCCACCATCCCGACAGGGGTCCCCCAAGTCGTAAGCTCGACACCCAAGGATCAGTTGCTGACCGCGCACCTCGAATCATTTAATCTAACCAACCAGCAATTAGTGTCAAACCTCGCGAAACAAAGTCTCCCAAAATGTCACCCGGATGTCTTTAAAGGCGATGTTGCTATATTCCATTCGTGGAAGCGCTCTTTTGAGGCAATGATTAAAGACGCAGACATTACAGCGGAGCAAGAACTAAATTATCTCAGGACTTACACAAGCGGCGACGCCCAAGAATTAGTAGACAATTTTCGTAAGAGACAACAAAGTGATCCTGCTAAAACGCTTAAGGAATTATGGGCAGAACTGGAGAAACGCTTTGGCAACTCGGCGGCGCTAACGCAAACATTGATCACACGCTTATGCGAAGCTGCTAAATTTGGGGATAAGGATAACACGAAGCTAAGAAAGTTTGCAGATCTTTGCGCGGACATAGACTGTCAGGTTGCGCAGCTACCAGGGTTGGCTTGTCTCAACTATTCTATCGCGATACGCCCCGTGGTAGAAAAGCTCCCAGCTTATCTTAGAAACAAATGGGAAAAGACGATCGTGGACTATGCGGACAAACACCAGGACGCGTACCCTACGTTCCATGAATTTACGCGGATGCACTACTGGGAGCGAAACATATGAAAACCATATGAAAAACATATGAAAAATATATGATTTTTCATATGCAATTCATATATATATCATATGTTTTTAATATGTTTATCATATATTTGTCATATGAAGTTGACAAAGCCACAAACATATGAACGTGTCGTTTTCATATGTTTCCTTTAACTGCAAAACTTTTGAAAAACATATGAATCATATGACACCATTAACTGAAAAACATATGAAAAACATATGAATCATATGACACCATGTAACTGAAAAGCATATGAAAAACATATGAATTATATGACACCATGTAACTGAAAAACATATGAAAAACATATGACAAAATCGCACATATGGAAAACATATGACTCAAGCAGCACTGCTTTTGACATATGACAAACATATGAAATCGCTTCCTTGCATACATATGACAATGATATGACATATGAAACATATGACAGGGATGTCAGTTCGGCTAAAACATATGACAAACATATGAAATTTAGAAAGATTAAAAATTATACACCTTGGTAACATATGAACGTGTCCTTTTAATATGTTTTTCATATGCTGAAAAAAGACACGAAAAACTTAAAATGACAATTCAACATATGACTACAAGGCAAATGCGAACAAAAACATATGAAAAACATATGAACACCACATTTATCAACAACATATGATTCCAAGAAGGGAGATGTGACAAACATATGACAAAAGTCATGAATATAGTATAAAGCATATGACAAACTTGAAGACACTATTGCCACAAACATATGACTACAGGTCAAGATCACGGAGTTTATAGTGTAATAAACATATGACTTGGTAGCATAAATTGTGTCACATGTAAGTCAATATTGTAGAAAACATATGAAAAACATATGAATATCACATGACTGGCCATTTTCATGTAGAAGTTAAAACGGAGCTAAATATATATGCAACAAAGTCACATTTTGGGTACGACAAACAGGGTTACATATAATTAACTGATTGTGCCATGAAATCCATTGTTGCTTACCTTTGCAGAAAATGGGATCACTTTCGAGAATGCCTCCTGCAGGCGTTTAAAACATCTGCGCTTAATTTTGTACTACTACACGTACACAAAGCAGCAGTGTTTCGCCTTCAGGATTTTATACCTGGTAAAATACATGCTGCAAGTGCTTTGAGTGGCTTAAAACACTAGGCCATTATTCAACAGGCTCCTGATCAAAATGACTATGAAATGACTGATCAAACGAGATGCAAAAGAGGATTTACAGCTCATTAAGAGTTTTCAGAGGATGTCAACTTGGAGGAGGATAACACAGGTTTCGTCCAATCGCAAAGAAGCAGAACGCTTCTTCTTTCGGAGGGTAGGCGGTGGGATATTTGAATTGTGTGAACATGTCTGCAGGAAATTCGCTCAATTTATGAACTAGATTATCAACGATATTAGGGATAAACGTACAACATCGTTTGTGATCTACAGCATTTCAAAAAAGGTAGAGTACTCTCGAGCTGAAGGATTAAGAAGAAAGATATTGTTTTCGATTGAAGTATGTTTTTGCCAATTTTTTGTTGCTGTGAGCTATAAAAGCAGCTCATAATTTGTATACATGAAGTGAAGTTTGCTACAAGCCAAAATATGAAAAGCAATATATTTGTGAACCTCGACAAGGAAGACGAATATGTAAATAAGGTGGCATAAAGCCACCTTAAACGTTTCATGTCCGTTTACATACTATTTGTTTCTATTGCATCCCCACTATTTCACCACAGAAAGATATTTATTGTTACCACTGTATGCATTGCTACGTGACCTTCAAAATTCACTGTTGCGATTGGCGATTCTCAGCAAAGGAACTGTAACGTTAATTTTCTTGAACCAGAAAGTTAAAATTCGAGCCAAGTAAGACAGAGGAAAGCTTAAAACCATTTTGGTTGATATGGCAATCAATTTTGAGCCACTGAAATGGCCGAATCCAGCGTTTTGGTTTGATTGACGGCTAAAAATCACCAATCTCCCATCGACATATTGAATTTTGAGGTCGCGTAGCAATGCATATAGTGGTAATGATTCAGAAAAATAATAAAATTTGTCAATGAATTAAATTCTTTATCAAATGGTTGAATCGCAATTTACACATTATTCTCAGTAATTGCTAAAATAATACATCCTTTTTTCAAACAATTTGAATTATTCTTATTGGTACTTAACAAGCCAAAGATAATGCAAAATGGAATATATCTCTGATATAAGCATTTATTGTTAATGATTCAGAAAAATAATAAAATTTGTCAAAGAATTAAATTCTCTATCAAATGATTGAATCGCAATTTACACATTATTCTCAGTAATTGCTAAAATAATACATCCTTATTTTAAACAATTTGAATTATTCTTATTGGTACTTAACAAATGGAGAATTTCATAGTCATTTTGGTAGATCAATAAATAAATATAACTATCAGTACATTAACAATTAATTATGAATATCGAAATGTATAGAAAGAATTTGATATTTGATAAAACAATATCTATATTAACAATTAGATAATAAATTTGATTAATTTTTTTATAATAGATCAATTCTTTCGCTGCTGCCTCGTAAAAATATATCTGCTAACAGTATGTACCCTTAGATTTTGATAAAACAATAACTGATAACATATATAAAAATTGTAAAATATATGATAATAAGGGCATTTTAAATTTTGATTTGAATTTGCTAATAGGCAGATTCGCTTGATGATTGAAATATTTGCACTATTAATGTCATTTACAAAACCTGGTCATCTGCACAACACCGGTACATGTAGCTTGATTTCACTTCTGTCTCGCGGCTATCATTTTCAAATCAACTGGGTTATAACAAATAACACTGAGATATTTCGTATAGGGTTATTTTAGATTATTTACATCTACATGTAGAGAAATGAGTTACCCATGCATGATGAACAAGTTTTGTAAACGACAAACCACAAATAAGCATCGTTTTCATCAATTTAACACTGAACAGAACTTAGCTGATGAACTTAGCTTTCCTGGAACGTTTTGTTCCCTGTGGCAAGGCTGTGGCAATGAATTGTTTTTTCGGTTGATAGTCCATGGGAACATACAAGTACTTAGGGTCCTTTGTCTGAAACGAGAAACAACAGAAATACACAACATACCTCATGATTTCTATCACCGAAGAATTGTGAATGATAGCTTTAAAGGGAATAATCATACAACCATTAGAAGTCGGTAGATGCAAATCAAACTTTTCAGTGAGGAGCTTCTGAATGACATGCCCCTGAAATATGTCTTGTAACTGCCTGTGAAACAGTTTACACGAAAATACTGTGAACGTATCTTACCTCTATTCTGATCTTTGACGCTTTCCATGTGAAAATGTCATCCTCCTTAATGGGTAAAAGATACCAAGATGTAAAATCTTTCTTTGGACAACATTTGGTCATTATATATCAGTACCTTCACTTTTGCAATTGTAGAAAATGATTTTAGGTGAATGCGGGGGTAGGGTGTAAAAAAAATCAAGGAAATGAAAAAGTAACACACTCATAGATTGCACAGTTTGTCTTAATCACTACACCTAACAGATTGATTAATATGGAAACTGAGGTTGCTATCTGCATTTTGCTCTACGTTTTGCATTTGTCTGATTTTCGACAGCCAAATAATTGTGATAAAACTGAAAAATCAGACGTTTTGGTGCAATGGTTAAAACATGATGCAGACAGGCAGCATTATTAATTGTTACATTCATTAAGCAACAACAATAATGCAGGACATTGTAAACAAAATATATGTATCTCACCTCAACTATTTTGAGATCTGCTGCCCCAGTTTTGCTGATTAAAGGGAGAGGAATCTCATCCAGCTGGTCTGCCTCGGGCAACAGCTTTAACAGACGGAAATCGGCATACATCTCTGGTAAACAAATGTACCAGTATGTAAATATTATGCTATGTATTTTAAGCACTTTGGAGGTGAACACTGTAAACCTCTCGCGGTAGCTTTCTACATCTACTGAGATTGTACGCTCAGGTTCTTTTCTTCTCTTCTCTTGACATATTTTTTGGGCTCATTAGTCTTTGTCAAGAGAAGACAAGAAAAGAACCTGGATGTACAATCCCAAAAGACATGGAAAAGACTACCGCAACAGGTTTACAGTCTTCTGAGAAATCCACGTTAGCCAAAAGAGAAGACAAGAAAAGAACCTGGATGTACAATCCCAAAAGACATGGAAAAGACTACCGCAACAGGTTTACAGTCTTCTGAGAAATCCACGTTAGCCAAGATAATAACGTTTCCAAACACTTTCTGAAGAGTGAAGCCTACTCTTTTTCGAAAGAAACCAGATCCATAGTAGAACCCCCTTGACTGATTGAGTAGTGCCTGCTTAAGGTAAGTGGAAAAGTTAAAGGGGTCCTTTGGAAAAATGGTTGTCATTTCGTCAGCTTCAATCATTTTAAGTTTTTGAAGAGTAGAAAACAAAAATAATATTTTAAATAACTATTAATAACTAATTAATAAAATAAATGATGTCTGTAAGTTCTAGTCCGTCAAAATGAAATAGAACCACTCAGTTTCGTATCAAAATGAATGACACTAAGGTGGACTCTAAATGTTGTATTCAATATTTAATATTTAGGATTTTATTGCCTTTTGAATTAGATAGTAACAGAAAAAGCGCGGACTGAAAAAAAAATTGGAACAAAGAAACATTTTGAAAATCGCTGTCACACTTTTGTAGCCCTACTTTGGATTACTCAAGATGATACAAAACTGGGTGCTTCTATATAATTCTGACGGACTGGAACTTAGCCAAATGAGAAAATCGGTTTTTGACAAATAGTTATTTATTAATTATTCATTAACAGTTATCCAAAGTATTTGTTTTCTACTCGTCAAAAGCTTAAAATATAAAATATGTGCTTGGTTTAAAAGCAGACGAAATGACAACAATTTTGCCAAACGACCCCTTGAACCTTTCCCCATAATACCGTCGATTTCATCTAAGCGAAAACACTTGAAAAGAAAAACGCCACTAATTAGGGGCGGTACTTCAAAGTTTTGACTAAAATTAGACAGTTTGGCGCTTCAAACTTTGGCGTTTGGCGCATCACACTTTGACATTTGCCAGGTTAAAAGCTTCAAGTGATTCAAACTTCGGTTTATAATTACGTCCAAAAGCATTTCTAGGAATTATCATGTTTTCCCCGCCGAATCTGGCTCAAATTCTAACGGTTTGGTAAATTTACCGTAATGTTTACATGCCAAAACCACAAAGTTGGCGTGGCAAACGTCAAAGTTTCACGTGCAAAAACTTTGAGAACCGCCCCTAATTAGTGGCGGATTTGTTTTCAAGTGTTTTCGCTTAGATGAAATCGACGGTATAACTTACAGAACATCAGAAGAACTGAGTTAGAATAGTGACACTTGCATTGATAAGAAGGTAGATTGTTGGCTAAGTTCTTGTACCAAGTTCCTTGTTAGTAGCCCATTGTCAAAATTGATTAGATTGGTTCTACTGTTGCAAATTAGAGTTGTCAAATTCCTTCTGCTAAACTAGCGTATCAATAAACTTACCATCAGAATGATAGTTTTCGAATGCTGCCCTTGCAAGGGGTTTATTGTTTCTGGTAACAATGACAATATCTCTGTAAATCAGGAAAAAACAAATACAAATAATAACTACCTGTATGCCACAGCAAATAATTAACAATTATCGTGCAAAAGACTTTCAGACCTGGGATATTTATGAAAGTCAAGAACAATTATCTGGCCCAGGGACCAATGCAGGGCAAACTGCAAACGAAAACTAGTAATTACAAAATAGTACTTACCCGGGATTTGCCTTGTCTGAGGCATCATCAAATAAACAAGTATCATGGGATGGCACAGCACTGCAACAACAAAAAACAGTATCAGTTATTTTAGTTTATCATCACACCAATGAGCACACTTCATAAGATATAGTATTGGGAAATTCCAGAAAATAAAGGTACCCCCCCCCCCCCCCCCCCCCACGGGCGGCATTTGGAAATTCCGAAGGGATGGGGGGTTTAAGAGCTCGGAATTCTGGTTGCAAGGGGGGGTTTTCGGAGCTTGATTTCTTGTCACAAGGGGGGGGGGGGGTCTGAAGATGCCCAACTTCTGAAAGAGTTCGCGTGTTTTTCAGTCTGCTAAAATAGCGTTTTTCAGAAAGAAAATAACGTCATTTCACGCGCGGAAAAACAGTCTTCGCCGCCATTCGATAGATAGAGAATGCTTGCCAGTTCGTACTTGTCCCTTCTATGACAGAATCTCCATAATTTTCTACTGATTTCGACTGTTCGTTCAATCACGCAGCAGGTTCAACTTTGTACAATTACACATTGAAATTAATATAAAGGATGTTGGCGATACGGGATAAGTTGAGCTTGCATGGACGCGCAACTTTCACCAAAACCCGCCGCAACTTTCCCTAACATATCTAATGAAATCCCGGAACAACACGGTATAGTTTAATAAACGTTTCTCAAAAATGGTACATGTAATATGCATGTTGAATAATATGTTTTTCTTTTACTCCTTTTTAGAGTTTCTATATGGGTTGTTCCTAAGCCTCAAATATTCGAAGATCCGCAAAAAGTAACAACTAGGCTTTCCAAGCTTGGTCTAGCTCATTCTTATGTGTTGTCCTATTGGTTATATTTGGAAAAATGTTTTAGAAAGCGATTTGAAAATGTGTGTTGCAAGTAAATAACTTCCACACTTCATTTGAAATGTCTATTCCCCCATTTCACGATCGAATGGCGAAAGCCTCAAGTTTTTCCGTGATAATATCATCCGATTCTTTGCCCCTACAATTCAAATCTTACAAAATAGCCAGTTAGCTACTAGTTAACACGCTAAAGATGTAGAGCTCATATTCAGTGGATGTTGTGAATGCCGGTGGTATTTTTTTCTTCAAAATCAAACTATCATGCTCTGTATTAATATTCTGAAACAAGATTATGCCCTTTTTTTTGTTTTCGTTACTTTGCAAATTTAATAAATTCCCGCAACAACCCCCGCAACTTTTGCCTTTTTCTCCGCAACGTTTCCCTCTCGCAAATTTTTACTTTTTCTCGCAATAATAAACAAGGTGGTGATTATTTAGATTCCGTAGGGAAGGGGGGGTAAAAGTTGAAATTTCTGAAGGGGAGGGGGGTTTAACCTACCCGGAATTCTATATGCACGGGGGGGTAAACCATTTTGGAAATTCTGGATGCATGGGGGGGTCAAAAACTAGTGCCGCCCGTGGGGGGGTACCTTTATTTTCTGGAATTGCCCATTTACCCAGAATTCGACTTGTCTGAGGCATCAATTGCTACCGTATGGGATGGCACAACACTGCAATAAGGTACAGAATAGCATCAAGCATGTGCCAAAAATTGTTTGATTTCATGATTTTTTTTAGGGGGGGGGGGGGGGACGCCTACACTCTAGAACATGGTTTCAAAACAAATTGGTACCTCTTTGCCTTCATAGCTGTGATGTGTCTTTTGGCTTTAGGTTTGCTGCAATGTTGAACAAGCAGTAAAATATTAAAAAGACAAAGGTATGTTTTTTCAGACCTGGTATATTTATGAAAGTCAAGAACATTCTATTATCTGGCCTAGGGATCAATGTAGAGAAAAAAAACTGCAAACGATCACTAGTAATTACAAAATAGTACTTACCCAGAATTTGCCTTGGCTAAGACATCATCAATCAAACAAGTATCATGGGATGGCACATCACTGCAACAAGATAAAAAGAGGATGGCGCGATAACTGCACTATATAGGATTACTGATATTTAGATTTAGATAATATCATTATATTAGAGTCTATTAGATGTATAGTAGATTCTATCTTACCTTGTCCTCCCTTCCTATGTGGACCCCTCGATATCGTGATATTATCAGATATTATCTTATTAGAATCTATTAGATATCTATTTAGGTATCCTCTCTTCCTATGCTGGACCCCACGATATTGCGATATTATCAGATATTATCATCTTAGATTCTAATAGATGTCTAACTAGATTACCTCCCTCCTATGCTGGACCCCAAGATATTGAGATATTATCAGATATTATCATCTTAGATTCTAGTAGATATCTAACTAGATTACCTCCCTTCCTGTGCTTGACCCCACGATATTGTGATATTATCAGATATTATCATCTTAGATTCTAATAGATATCTAACTAGATTACCTCCCTCCTATGCTGGACCCCAAGATATTGAGATATTATCAGATATTATCATCTTAGATTCTAGTAGATATCTAACTAGATTACCTCCCTCCTATGCTGGACCCCAAGATATTGAGATATTATCAGATATTATCATCTTAGATTCTAGTAGATATCTAACTAGATTACCTCCCTTCCTATGCTGGACCCCAAGATATTGAGATATTATCAGATATTATCATCTTAGATTCTAGTAGATATCTAACTAGATTACCTCCCTTCCTATGCTGGACCCCACGATATTGCGATATTATCAGATATTATCATCTTAGAATCTATTAGATATCTATTTAGGTATCCTCTCTTCCTATGCTGGACCCCACGATATTGCGATATTATCAGATATTATCATCTTAGAATCTATTAGATATCTATTTAGGTATCCTCTCTTCCTATGCTGGACCCCACGATATTGCGATATTATCAGATATTATCATCTTAGATTCTAATAGATGTCTAACTAGATTACCTCCCTTCCTATGCTGTACCTCACGATATTGCGATATTATCAGATATTATCATCTTAGATTCTAATAGACATCTAACTAGATTACCTCCCTTCCTATGCTGGACCCCACGATATTGCGATATTATCAGATATTATCATCTTAGATTCAAATAGACGTCTAACTAGATTACCTCCCTTCCTATGCTGGACCCCACGATATTGCGATATTATCAGATATTATCATCTTAGATTCTAATAGATGTCTAACTAGATTACCTCCCTCCTATGCTGGACCCCAAGATATTGAGATATTATCAGATATTATCATCTTAGAATCTATTAGATATCTATTTAGGTATCCTCTCTTCCTCTGCTGGACCCCACGATATTGCGATATTATCAGATATTATCATCTTAGATTCTAATAGACATCTAACTAGATTACCTCCCTTCCTATGCTGGACCCCACGATATTGCGATATTATCAAATATTATCACCTTAGATTCTAATAGATATCTAGCTAGATTACCTCCCTTCCTGTGCTGGACCCCACGATATTGTGATATTATCAGATATTATCTTATTAGAATCTATTAGATATCTATTTAGATACCCTCCTTTCCTACGCTGAACCCCACGATATTGCGATATTATCTGATATTATGTTATTAGAATCTACTAGATATCTATTTAGATAACCTCCCTTCTCTATATGGATGCCAAGATATTGTCATATTAACAGATGTTATTTTAACAACAATTATAGAACGAAGCAATGTGGAAATGTGGGACCTATGGAAATAAAACCTTTGTAGAACAAAGCAATGTGGAAATGAGGGCCCTATTAAATTAAACATTGTAAATCGAAGCAATGTTAATGAGTGACCAATTGGGAATAAAGCATTTGTAGAACGAAGCAATCTGGAAATGAGGGACCAATTGGGAAGAAAGCATTTTGTAGAACGAAGCAATGTGGAAATGAGGGACCAAGTGGGAATAAAGCATTTGTAGAACGAAGCAATGTGGAAGTGAGGGACCCATGGGAATTAAACATTTGTAGAACGAAGCAATGTGGAAGTGAGGAACCCATGGGAATTAAACATTTGTAGAACGAAGCAATGTGGAAGTGAGGGACCCATGGGAATTAAACATTTGTAGAACGAAGCAATGTGGAAGTGAGGGACCCATGGGAATTAAACATTTGTAGAACGAAGCAATGTGGAAGTGAGGGACCCATGGGAATTAAACATTTGTAGAACGAAGCAATGTGGGCATGAGGGACCAATTGGGAATAAAGCATTTGTAGAACGAAGCAATGTGGAAGTGAGGAACGAAGCAGCAATGAAGCAGCAATGTGGCAAGTAGTTTTTTTTATATGTCTTTGCTGGTGGATCACGTGACCAAAGTTAAGTTATTTATATATTCATAACATCGATGCACCGCCCAAATATGGTAAACTCCAATGTTTGTCTTCTGCATATGACATATTTAGCCTGTTCTGTCATATATCTGTCATTTGTGGGAAACTCGTAAAAAGTTTGCAATAGTATATCTTTTCTTCGGTTCTCGTCGACTAAATCTCAGACGATGTTATTCTCAATTTCGCAGTGATAATGGTGTTGGATATCTACTAATTTCAGGAACCAATCACTGGAACGCGCGAAAAACGGGCCTCTCGCCTGATTCTACCTATTGTTTATTCTGGATACCACAAATCAATCTATAGGTACACTAAATTCGATGACATTTGATTGTAATCTGACTTATGTACAGCCATTCTTGAAAGCACGATATATGGGTCTTTTTAATACTTCACATTGACAAGTCAAATTTTCTCCCAAATACTGTGCCTTCAAGAAATGCTGTAAAGCAGCGAGTTTTCACTCAACGTAGTTAAAAACTTAGTGTAGTGATCAACGAATGATAGTCATTGATCAATCTGTATAACCCGTTGCTAGGCGCTGTATCTATGGCAACAGACAGAGACTCAAAATCGAGAAAAAACGTTCTTTTTATTCCGAAATTTTCGCAAAATTGGCCGTGTTTGGGAATTATTATTTGGCAAACTGACATACATATAAGCACACAGTTTACGTAAGGATCATTGACAGGTATCAGTCGATAGGTACACCAAAATTGATGTTATTTGAGTGTAATCTAATGTATTTACAGCTATTCTGGAAAGCATGATATATTGGTCTTTTTGATACTTTACATTGAAAAGTCAAATTTTCACCCAATACCGTGCCTTCAAGAAATGCTGTAAAGCAGCGAGTTTTCACTCAACCTAGCTTAACTTAGTGTAGTGATCAACGAATGATAGTCATTGATCAATTTGTATCACCCGTTGCTAGGCGCTGTATCGATGGCAACAGACTAAGACGCAAAGTTGAGGAAAAATGCGCTTTTAATTTCTATTTTTAGCAAAATTGGCCGTGTTTGAGACTTATTATCGGACAAACTGGCATACATATGAGCGCATATTTTACGTGGGAATCATTGACAGGTATATCAGTCTTTATTATTCAGCACATCGATGCACTGCCCAAATATGGTCATTGGAACGCCAATAGCTGTCTTCTGTACATGGCAGCTATCCTGCGATATCCGTCTCTGAGGGAAATATGATGTTTTGAGCTCGTAAATTATACACAAAAGTCATGTTTTTCGGGGGTTTTTGTGCTATCGATTTACTGAATAATAAAACCATTATCCTGCTCGATTTTGCAGAATATCGTCTGATTTTAGCAAACTCGGGACTTCGTCCCTCGTCGGCTAAGTATCAGACGATATTCTGCGCAATCTCACAGGATAATGGTTAAATAGCTACACTAAATTGATGTCATTTGAGATGCTATATGGGTCTTTTTGGTACCTCACTTTGACAAGTCAAATTTTAACCAAATACAGCGCCTTCAAGAAATGCTGTAAAGCAGCGAGTTTTCACTCAACCTAGCTTAAACTTAATGTAGTGATCAATTGGTAGTCATTGATCAAATTGTATCACCCGTTGCTAGGCTCAGTATCGATGGCAACAGACTAAGACACAAAGTTGAGGAAAAATGCGCTTTTAATTTCGAATTTTTAGCAAAATTGGCCAAGTCCGGGACTTAATTCGACAAACTGGCATACATATGAGCGCAACTTTTACGGGGGAATCATTGACAGGTGTAGTCTATAGGTACACTAAATTTGATGGAGTTTCAGTGTAATCGGACTTATTTACAGCCATACTTGAAAACACGATATATGGGTCTTTTTAATACATCACATTGACCAAATACTATGCTTTTAAGAAATGCTTTAAAGCAGCGAGTTTTCGCTCAACGTAGCTTAAACTTAGTGTAGTGATCAACTAATGGTAGTCATTGATCAAATTGTATCACCCGTTGCTAGGGGCTGTATCTATGGCAACAGACAGACTAAAAGTCGAGGAAAACGTTCTTTTTATTTCGAACTTTTCGCAAAATTGGCCATATTTTGAAGTAATGTTCGGACAAACTAGCATAAATATGAGCACAAGTTTTACGTAGGGATCATTTGCCGGTTATTTGTCTTTACGACCACCAAATTTGATGGAGTTTCAGTGTAATCTGACTGATCTAAAGTCATTCTTGAAAGCATGATATATGGGTCTTTTTAGCACTTCACATTGACAAGTCAAATTTTCACCCAAATACTGTGCCTTCAAGAAATGCTGTAAAGCAGCAAGTTTTCACTCAACGTAGTTCAAACTTAGTGTAGTGATCAACGAATGATAGTCATTGATCAATCTGTATAACCCATTGCTAGGCGCTGTATCTATGGCAACAGACAGAGACTCAAAATCGAGGAAAACCGTTCTTTTTATTCCGAAATTTTCGCAAAATTGGCCGTGTTCGGGACTTATTATCGGACAAACTGGCTTACATATGAGCGCACATTTTACGGGGGAATCATTGACAGGTATTAATCTATAGATACACTACATTTGATGGAGTTTCAGTGTAATCTGACTGATCTAAAGTCATTCTTGAAAGCATGATATATGGGTCTTTTTAGCACTTCACATTGACAAGTCAAATTTGTACCCAAATACCGCGCCTTCAAGAAATGCTGTAAAGCAGCGAGTTTTCACTCAACATAGCTCATACTTAATGTAATGATCAACTAATGGTAGTAATTGATCAATTTGTATCACCCGTTGCTAGGCGCTGTATCGATGACAACAGACAAAGACGCAAAGTTGAGGAAAAACTCGCTTTTAATTTCGAATTTTTGGCAAAATTGGCTGTGTTCGGGACTTATTATCGGACAAACTGGCATACATATGAGCGCACATTTTACGGAGGAATCATTGACAGGTATTAGTCTATAGGTACACGAAATTTGATGGAGTTTCTGTGTAATAGGACTTATTTACAGCCATACTTGAAAGCACGATATATGGGTCTTTTTAATACTTCACATTGACAAGTCAAATTTTCACCCAAATACCATGCCCTCAAGAAATGTTGTAAGCAGCGAGTTTTCACTCAACCTAGCTTAAACTTAGCGTAGTGATCAACGGAGGATAGTCAATAATCAATTTGTATCAATCGTTGCTAGGCGCTGTATTTATGGCAAACAGGCAGAGACTCAAAATCGAGGAAAAACGCTCTTTATATTTAATCGAAAGTTTAGCAAAATTGGCCGTATTTTGAACTAATTCTCGGACAAACTGGCATACATATGAGTACAAATTTATGTAGGGATCATTGGCCGGTTATTTGTCTTTGCGACCACCAAATTTGATAGTGGTTCAGTGTAATCTGACTGATCTACAGTCACTCTTGAAAGCAGGATATACTTCACATTGACAAGTCAAATTTTTACCCAAATACCGCACCTTCAAGAAATGCTGTAAAGCAGCGAGTTTTCACTCAACGTAGCTCAAACTTATTGTAGTAATCAACGAATAATAGCCATTGATCAATCTTTATCATCCGTTTCTAGGCGCTGTATCTATGGCAACATACAGAGACTCAAAATAGGGGAAAAGTGCGCTTTTAATTTCGAATTTTTAGCAAAATTGGCCGTGTTTGGGACTTATTATCGGACAAACTGGCATACATATGAGCACACATTTTACGAAGAAATCATTGACAGGTATCAGTCTATAGGTAAACTAAATTTGATGTCATTTAAGTGTAATCTGACTGATTTACAGATTGAAAGCATTATTATATATTGGTCTTTTTGATACTTCACATTGAAAAGTCAACCCTTACAACCTATGATATTATCGAATAACTATCTGATAATATCTGTCTTAAATCAAGTATCTGATAAACATATGATAATAGATAATAGATCATTATCAAGTAAGTATCGGATAAACGAAAACTACCGGTTGCAAGGTTAAAATATCCGATAAATATCAGTTACTAGATTTCCATTCATCTTGATAGTTCAACCCTCACAACCTATGATATTATCGAATAAATATCTGATAATATCTTCCTTAAATCAAGTATCTGATAAACATCCGAAAATAGACAAAAAGATAATTATCAAGTAAATATCCGATAAACGAAAACTATCAGTTGCAAGGTGAAAATATCCGATAAATATCAGTTACTAGATTTCCATTCATCTTGGTAGTTCAACCCTTACAGCCTATGATATTATCGAATAAATATCTGATAATATCTTCCTTAAATCAAGTATCTGATAAACATCCGATAATAGACAAAAAGATAATTATCAAATAAATATCCGATAAACGATAACTATCAGTTGCAAGGTGAAAATATCCGATAAATATCAGTTACTAGATTTCCATTCATCTTTATACTTCAACGCTCACAACCTATGATATTATCGAATAAATATCTGATAATATCTTCCTTAAATCAAGTATCTGATAAACAATCGATAATAGACAAAAAGATAATTATCAAGTAAATATCGGATAAACGAAAACTATCGGTTGCAAGGTGAAAATATCCGATAAATATCAGTTACTAGATTTCCATTCATCTTTATAGTTCAACCCTTACAACCTATGATATTATCGAATAAATATCTGATAATATCTTCCTTAAATCAAGTATCTGATAAACATCCAATAATAGACGAAAAGATAATTATCACGTAAATATCGGATAAACGAAAACTATCAGTTGCAAGGTAAAAATATCCGATAAATATCAGTTACTAGATTTCCATTAATCTTTATAGTTCAACCCTCACAACCTATGATATTATCGAATAAATATCTGATAATATCTTCCTTAAATCAAGTATCTGATAAACATTCGATAATAGACAAAAAGATAATTATCAAGTAAATATCAGATAAACGAAAACTATCGGTTGCAAGGTGAAAATATCCGATAAATATCAGTTACTAGATTTCCATTCATCTTTATAGTTCAACCCTTACAGCAATTGATATTATCGAATAAATATCTGATAATATCTTCCTTAAATCAAGTATCTGATAAACATCCGATAATAGACAAAAAGATAATTATCAAGTAAATATCGGATAAACAATAACTATCAGTTGCAAGGTGAAAATATCCGATAAATATCAAATACTAGATTTCCATTAATCTTTATAGTTCAACCCTCACAACCTATGATATTATCGAATATATATCTGATAATATCTTCCTTGAATCAAGTATCTGATAAACAATCGATAATAGACAAAAAGATAATTATCAAGTAAATATCGGATAAACAATAACTATCAGTTGCAAGGTGAAAATATCTGATAAATATCAAATACTAGATTTCCATTAATCTTTATAGTTCAACCCTCACAACCTATGATATTATCGAATAAATATCTGATAATATCTTCCTTGAATCAAGTATCTGATAAACATCAGATAATAGACAAAAGATAATTATCAAGTAAATATCGGATAAACGAAAACTGTAGGATATCGCGCCTGTCTGGAAATTATTTGATTTCATGATTTTTTTATTTCTGGATGCCTAAGCTCTAGAACATGGCTTTAAAACATATTGGTACTGTACCTCTTTGCCTTTGCTGTGCTGTGTTTTTTGGCTTTGGGTTTGCTGCAATGTTGAACAAGCAGTAAAAATATTAAACCAATGTCTGCACATTGACACATTTCTTGGCATCAGGACACTTTATTATTATAACTTTGGCGAGCATTGTGGCATTATATCAGGGCTCTAATGAACATTTTCGCGGGCTTTAATATTATATTGAGCCCACATCAGTCACACTCAGCGTTATGTTGGTCGCCATAAATTCTCATGTTCTACTCAACGCTCTCCAAAGTTATAATAGTAATGTAGTGCGCTTGGGCTAAAATGAGCCTGAGCCCAAAACATATTGACGCCTGCGAACATTGACTATTTATTGTTATAATAGCGAGAGATTCGTTTATCTTGTTAAAAAAGGGTGAAACAAATTTTTTTCAACACATTCTTTAAAAAGTAAGAATTTCGGTAAAATGCTGCAATGTTGAGGCCATTACTGCGATTTTCATAATTCTGTGGACTCTACACCGTCCAACAAACCGTGGTTTGGCTTCCATCAATCAAAGGAGTGGAAACTCTGGGTGTTTTCATAGAGGCTTTGATAGATCTTGTGAACTGATAGGTGGTTAGCTTGGCTTCAAAACACAATTTTGTTACTGTAAAATGCAAACCAAACTCAGAAAACATGCCTCGACTTGGCTGAAAAGATTTGATTTTGACGGAAGCCAAAATGCAATTTGTCATTCGGAAATGTCACGTGGGAGTTCGCAGAATTATGAAAATCGCTGTAAGTATTTTGCTGTTAGCTGTGGCAGGCACATTAGGCATTCAGGATAGCAGATGACACTTTTTGTGTGACATAATTTTGTTTCTACACTACAAGGCGGCAAAATTAAAGAAAATGATGAATTTCAGCTCCTTATACCCTACAGGAGCAGGGAATTCTATGAAAGACAGCTTAAAGGAAAACATTGACCAACCAGTAACGTAGTGGCCAACCATGACCAACCAGTTTTGTAAGGTTTAAAAGGCTTCTTTAGTAAGCAAGTTAGATTTTTAAGGTGCTTGTGGCAATAGGCAGTCTTTGTACAGAAGCAAACAAAATGATGCCCCAAACTACATTACTCGCATGCTTAGTAGCTACAGCCACAAAACTGGTAAGTTTATGAACACATAGCTTCATGGCCATTTAACAAATGTTTCTCAAACTTGGTGAGCATGTCTGTCTAATAATGATCTATCCAGATATCTGAAACTGATTCCGTTTCGTCTGCATAAGGATATACAGCAGCCAGTTTAGTACAGCAATACAAGATCTGTATAATAGTATTTACCCAGAATTCGCCTTAGATAGGGCATCAGTTGAAGATACTGTATCATGGGTTGGCGCATCACTGTGAAAAGATACAAAACATCATCATATTCAGTGTATATCATGGCATACTATATTATTCATGCAAATAAATACGTACATTTTTATTGAGCAGATTTGTTACAAAATATGGTATTCAGACTCAACAAAGTTGAGATCAGACTAAACAAAGTTAATTTTGGACACTGCAATAAAGTGTATCATAAGCTTAAAACAGGAATAGAGTGGTTTAAAATCAAATTGATACCTCTTTGCCTTGATAGTCATCTCCTGGTTTTTATTCAATGTATTGTTGATCGTCAATGTATTTGTGATCTTCTGTTTTTTGGCTTTAGGCTTGCTGCAATGTTGAACATGTAATTAACTTTTAAACCATTGGCTGCACATTTGATATCAGTAATAATTATACACTTTACTTGGCAAGGGATTTCTTTGTTGTCAAAATCAGTGGTTTAAATTGCTTTGAATGAACAGGCTGGATAATGGAAGTACTAGGTGTTTGGCTTGTAGTTTCGTACAGTTCAGAGCTGACAAACCAGCACTCTCTATAAAGGTCATAAAGGGTAGAAGAAATGGGTAACATAACAGGTTGTTACTCAAAAAGAGTAGTTGGCTCACTTTTGCTAAGTTAACTCAATATGCTTTGTCTGGGATTGGATAAAAAGGAGCCAAGCAGTGAAACATATAGCTATAGCTGGCAGAGTTGCGACAAAACGTTTCTTATTTGCGACTAAAATTTTAGTTACTTTGTCACCCACAGTCTGTAATATAATATGTGACTAAAAACTGAACCTATTGGCCAAAATGCGACTTTCCCCCTTAATTTCCAGCCCTGCTATAATTTAACAGGCACTTATTCTTGGATTTTGTAACCAACTGCAAAGGAGTAAACCATACAATGACCTTATTGGACAATAATTACTGTTTGTGTCCAAAGAAGACAATGTTTGAAAAAATATACAATAAGGAAAGGCTAGAAATTACCCATCATTGAAGAGCCTCTTTTTTACTGTGTCACTGGTCCTGAAAAAAATAATGAACAAAACCTCTCATGGTTCCAGTATGTACTACAATGATATCTAGAAAGAGGTCCTCAAGTCGTTTTATACTCGGTACATAATTGATCATTTAAAGCAACAAAATTAATGTACACTGGACAGCTTTCAGCATATTATTGTGACACTGTACATGTATAATGCACAGATGCACCAATATATATGTTTTCTGCTCCATAACAACTCTTTTAAATAATCAGAAAAAGAAACTGAATGGTTTCCCTGTGACATGACTCAATTGCTGGAAGTCACCTATGGTACCACTGCCCAACTGTTTCATGTGCAAATAAAACCAGTTTGTCACCTAAATATTGCATGGGGAGCCTTTTAAAAGAGATGACTGTAGAGGGGTCTAGGTTGCTTGCAGTGATGAAGACATAAAAATGATACCAGTCGAAAGATTTAAGTATTGCACACATACAGTAGCAAAAACCCTAATATGCCCAGAATGTGGCTTGTGGGACAGCCCAACTAGAAAGGAGAGCAAAATAATAATAATAATAATAATAATAACGGATTCGCACATTGGGCACATCCACGAGGTGGCTCTTCGTCCCGTGCGTCTGTGAAGTGTTTTAGTTAGACCTGAAGACCTGTATCAGCATCCCAGGGTTCTTTTACGTCCCCCTCGAATTAGATATAGAAGAAGAGGGAGACGGGGCCTCGGTTTATTGTCTCATCCGAAAGACTAAGGAAGCACAAGCTTTTTACAGCCCACAATAAAGCCTAAGCTCTCTTCACGGCGGGAAAGGAGAGAAAGAATTTCCGGGGCTACAGCGGTGAGAGGCGAGCACCGTAACGCTGCGCCACCCGTGCTTCCGTAAAATGGCATCAATAATATAAAGTGCATTATTATATAAAATATACTATATTCATGCAAGAGTAACCAGGTACAACACTCTGTAACAATTAGTATTTACCCAGAATTTGCCAAGTCTGAGGCATCAATTGCTACAGTAGTATCATGCGATGGCACAGCACTGCAAGAACATATGAAATAGCAGCAATTCAGTAAGTGTGATGCCCAAATTTAAAAAAATTTGAATTTCAGATTTTAGTCCATGAATAATGAAATACTCTACCAACTGTGACTGTACCAACTCCAAAGAACATTGCATGCAAAAAATGAGGCAAATCTGTTGAAACGCGACCATTTTTGGTTGCATTGCAACCGATTTGCTGATTTCTGGTGTGTAGCCTTAGCTTGTTTCAATATAACCTTTCCAAATTAATTGACAAATATTGCTAAATCGAAAGTTTGTTTGTGGTGACTCTATCACTTTAGGACTCTATACACATCGATCACACTTCACAAGATCAGTCTGTAAAATAATATTTACTTAGAATTTTCCTTGTCTGGGGCATCCATTGGTACTGAATGGGATGGCACATCACTGCAATAGCATCATATTCAGTTTATTAATATACAATACTATATTCATGCAAATAGACATCATTATTTTTTAGCGGTCCAAAATAATCCACGAAATCTGGTGCTCTGATTGGCTCACTAGCGGTCCGGAATCCTATGATCTGGCCCCCGGGTCCAGATGAGTCGCACGTGCGCTCACTTCTTTGAAGTTTTATGCTGTTTCAGTGTAAGCAAAAAAATAAATATATTATTTACCGGCTTGGTCCAGATTGTGAAATACCTTGTCCGAGGTCTTGAAAATACTGACCGAGACCGGAGGTTGAGTTACAGTATTTCATGATCCAGACCTCCCAGCCAGTAAATAACATATATTATTTTGAGCACGATTCATAAGTTAGTATTTACCCCGAGTTTGCCATGTCTAAGCCATCAATTGGTTCAGGATCCTGGGATGGCACAGTACTGCAACAATGTACAAAATAGAATCAGCATAACTATGTAGTTCACCAACTATATACCAGTAAGCAGGTCTGTAGCTAAAAGCAGATTGGTACTGGTACCTCTTTGCCTTTTTAAAAGTCTTCTTTTTGGCAGCTTTAGGTTTCCTGTAAAGTAGTGATAAACTACATGTGTTAAACTGAACCATACTAAACTAAACATAACAATACCACCCAGGAGAAATGCATTACAATGACACACTTCTGACACTCCTCAGAGGTGCCAAGAGAGCCTGCTATCATGTAGATCTTCTGTGCCATGTGATAACTGACCATTAACCTGATGAAGATTGTGCAATATGGTTGCACTGTCATGTATTATGACTCAAATTTGCAGTTAGTGATTCATTTGCTGTTTATTACCAACTTGAGAACACCATTGGGTGTTGTGTCACACAAAAAGGGCCTGAACAATATAATTTTGCACTTTCAAAAAAAATAGAATTTCAATTTCTTCAAAACTTAAGTAATGGAAAGGTCTATTCTTGAAAATGGTTGTTACAAAATGTTACCACCACAGAAAATTTTTGCAGAGTTTTTCTGGAATTAAACAATTTAATTTGAGGTTGTCTGAACCCCTTTTGCAGCTGGTAGCTGCCCATTTCACATTTTAATTATGCATTTTGATTTTCTAGTGTTCCATACAGTACATACTTAAATATTAAGACATTTAGGTACCTGTTTTTTGATGTTTCTTTTCCTTTCCCTCCATTTTTCTAAAATTTTAAGACCCGACATCAATTCCTTTATACTATGTATAAAATATCATTTACTGTTGCAAGGAAATTCTCTTGACCGTGATTGAAAAGGTATGAAAGTCAGCAAACATTTACTAACAATAATATTGATAACAATAAAAATATTACTTATTAGTCAAATTGCTCCAGTGGTCTATTGTCAATGCTGCATTCTGACTGGTTGAGCTACTTAGGCTATAAGTTATAGCCTACTAGTAGCCAAAAGTGTCATATTTGAAAGCCAGAAAATGGCAAATGACCAGACGAGAAAAGGTTTTTGGCGAAACAAATTGACCTACTAGTGTGATTTGACCAAAACAATTATTCCTCTCGCCCTCGTGGCCTCTGAGTCACATAGCCTAATGATAGCTAGTTACTCAGAGCCCATTCATGCTCGAGAAATAATTGTTAAATATAGTGTATAAGCAGAGCATTTAAAATGTTGGTTTGCTGGCTTTGTAAGTATTATTGGTTTTGTTTGTTTTGGATAGAAACAAGTAAATAATTGAGATGGAATTGAACCCTGTGGAATAAACTTCCTGTGCAATGTTGCCGAGAATAGAGAGTAACCTCAAGCTCAAAGCAGGCAGTTTTAATAGTGGTTTTATTCAATTTCATGTATAATCTACTTGATAATACTTTGTAACTTGATTGTTGTGGTGATGGGAAGTATGAAAATACTTACCTTCCAGTTCAGTTTATTGTTGATATAATTCCGGTGCTGTGTGAGTGACCAAGATAGCATTTTCCGAATGTGGCCCTCTTCCCCTTCTAAAATGGGAATTTTACTAATGACCTGAGTGAAATAAACTTAAGCATTAATCATGCAGAATCATTATACACCTCACACAATAATCTCATAGAAAAAATTATACCATGTTCAAGACTATAAACAGTGAGTTTGTGTGAATATGTATACCCTACTCCAGACTCAGAGACAAAATCCATACCCTGTGCAGCAGCACATCCCCGTATAGTGAATTATATTAGCAAACTGGATCAATTATAAATTATATGGATGCAATTATTTTTACTGTTGTTGCTAGAGTGTGTTGATATTGACTCCTTTCCCTATCAAACTGCATTTCTATTTTATCAATCGTTCAATTGTCCCATAGCAGTGATAACACTGAATTAAGGGGGCAGTCAGTACATGCAACAAGCAGCAATAATAAATATGTAAATATTGTCCAATGTTCATACTGGAATTTGACTGTGACAAAGTTATTAAGTCTATTCGTGGCACCAACCGAAGGGTGTCTAGATTGGCTGCCAGATCTTAAGTTGTATCCATGGTCACGAATGACTGGCTTTCTTACAATGTTGTTAATAATTCTGTTACAACTTGCCTTGTCGATTATTTGGCGAATTTGCTTTGCACTGCATTCTTTTATCTTGAGTGCAAATTTGGAGCCCCTGACTTTGTACTCTTCTGCTGCAAGCTTCAAGATGTACTGAAAAAATAATATTGACAATAATAAGTTACAGTAATAAAAGCCTGCATGCATATACATGTAGGCTACCTTAAGAACCTACAGTAAATATGTATTGTAAGGTTCTTAAAAATGATTTATTTAAAGGGGCAGAGTCACTATATTAAGGGTTAGAATGAAATGTCAAATTGACAAGAAATCAGCAAAACAATCGTCTAGGTTTGCTACATAACTTTTCAGCTGCCAGATAACTACAATTTTCTGAAAATTTGGGTAGTTTCGTGTGTTATCGAGCAGATGGAATTGGTGTGGGGCTTTCCACTGACTAGTGCATAATACAGAATTAATGAGTTGTTAATTTAGCTTGCTAGTCTTATTTTATAGCATATTTTTCGTGGATTTCTATTAACAATTTCTTCTAAATTTTCTAGTCAGAATCGAACGAGCACGTCAGTGAAACTAAAAGCCTGCGATGGAGGATTTATTAAAAGTTGTAAACTTTTGTATCTCTATTCTCGAAAATTAAGTTACTCGGTGACTCTTTGTTACCCGTCATTCAGTGAACCAGTAGTGTAACTGATAAAGATCTGCGGTCTCCATATTGGATGGAGTCTTCGCGAATTAGACAAACAAATCGAAGGAGCATGTGAACCAGTGACCAGACCAGAGGACTTTGAACTTTAATTCGCTGGAATTATGGGTCGTTTACTTACCATTAATCTGGCTCTTTCGGGGCTTTTCCGCTTAGGATCAAAAAATCCTGCGTGTCGACACTGCTAGTCGTTGGAGGAGTTGACGTAGTGGGTGTGCTAGTCGTACTGGTCGTACAAGAAGCTCCATCCAACGGTCGAGCCAATGGTGTCGATGGCTGGAGCTTCTCTTCCTCGACTCGACGCTGCTTGCGTTCGATGTCCTCTTGCCCAGCGAAAAAAGATTGTAACTTAAATGCAATAGTGGGGTTATCATTCACCTTACAGCTTCCCGACGGACTGAGATCCCTTGGCGGAATAACTTTTCCAGGATCCGATAATGTAAATGGCGAAATCCGTGGCAGTGGCGGTTCTTTGACGTCTGTATTTTTGTGCGTTGTGGCATCTGCCGGTTCCTTTTTGTTATAAAGTTCTAGGAACTTCGCAAACGCTTTTCGTGTTTCCTCGCTGGAATCTGTGAGGAAATCCATTTTGCAATAGGTTTATACTGCCAAGGAAAAGACGAAGAAGAAGGAGCTTGTTTAACTGTTTCTGATAACGAGCACACGAGTAAGACAAAAGCCCGCCGTTCGCGGTCTACGATCAAATTACACACTGTCAACAAAGCGTTATCCAATCAGAAAACAGAGATTCTGTTTGCGGGTCCTCGAGTCGGTCCTCGAGTCGGTCCTCGAGTGTCAGAGGGACTAGTTACCAATCCCCAGAGAGGCTTTCGACTTTCTCTCGGGGACGGCCGGGAACTAAGTTGACCTCAATGAAGTTTTGTAACCGTGTCATTCCTTTTCTACACTTTGTGAACACATCGATGATAATATCATGTCGGACCGAGCTTGCTTTTGCGAGTTTTATTGCTGTGAAGGCAAATTTGTCTCATCAAAGACGTTCCAGCGCCACAGGAGGAAAGACTGTGAACATTCCGCAAATGATACGAAGCGAATTAGGCTATCATCAACAAGTGACGGCGCCCACAGCGATGTACCCTGCGAGCAACCACTGCTCGCAGGGTACAGCGATGTCGAAGAACTCCCAAACGCTTCTCCATATCTAACGAAAATGTTTAAAGATGATTTAACGTTCTCCAACGAACAGATCGACAGAGAAGAAGTGGACACAACGCCACGTGGGGAAAAATCTCTCCATCGCCGACCAAAATTAGAATCAACAACAACATCCTCCTCCAACTATTCCGATCAGGATGAAAGTCACGGCGATGAAAGTGGAGATGACGATTTATTGAGCCTTGGATCGAGTCTATCGGACGAAGAATCGGAGGTGAGAAAACAGTACCCGAAAAAGTCTTGGGGGAGGGGGGTAGGGGTGTACCTGTTCCACACCGAAAAACTGCAATAAGCCAAGTTGGAGTTTAAATTTCGTGCTCAATACGCATGCGCTTAATTTTTAGTCCGAATCTTTTGTTTAACTTGCCTTTGTTCTTGTTAAACAAAAGAAATAAGAAATTCGGACTAAAATCGCATGCGCACTAAGCACAAAATTTTAACTCTAGCTAGGCTTATTTTGCGACCCGATAAGATGTTAATATCTTATAGTCATCAGGGAACAATGTCCAGTATTCAATTCAGCACGTCCATATTACAAAAACAGTTTGGTGAAGATAGGTTGAATACTGACCGAGATATAATTTTTCTAAATTGATTAATTTAAATTTTTTTAAATGTATGGTGGTAGCTCGTTCGTAAGTAAGGCTTGTTTCGTAAACTCGTTCACTTATTTATAGAGCCGTTTGCTCGTTTGAAATTCCCGTTCGGTCGTTTAAAATTCCCGTTCGGTCATTCAAAAATCCCGTTCGGTCGTTTATGCAAGACGTTTGAACGGCTGCAAAACTCGTTTGAACGACTGAAAAAGTCGTTTGCTACCCGTTCGTTTTGGCAAAAAAACGGAAAGTCGTTATTATACGTTTTCCCATTCAGGGTCACAGATTTCCTTCTCTCAATGAGCTGTTCTGGTTGATACCTCTGTTGTTGAAAAACAATGAGAATGCATCAACAATGAAACTTTACATCTAAGGTCAAAATAATCCAATTTCAATCCTTAATAACTTATTAACATATTATTTTAGAAAAAAAATGAATTTGATGACCACTACATACCGGTACACCGAATTGAAATATGGCTGCAAATTTGAATGACAATTGTTCTACTGTTCACTTGTTCTTATTTATGTGAAAATGCTTTATTTGTGTTTCCCCATGAACATGAGGCTATAGTCACATTGCCACCATATTTCGATTTGGTGTATACTGTAAATAGAAATGGCAAAAAGAGGTAGTGCTAAAATCAATAAAGGTACTTTTCTCACTTGTCTTTTCTAGGAGTCTGATCTTAGCTCACTGTCATCTGATAATGAAGGAAGTGATAATGAAGAAAGTGAAATTCAAGATGGGGAAAATCAGGAATTTAGTGTGAGCTACAACTTTGCAGCATATGACAGTGAAATTGTAAGAACGCCTCTCTATCAAGGTTCAACTCAAACAGTTCTTGGTGCTCTATTAGGGCTGTTCTCATGGTTTGCAGATCATCCAGGAACCAGCAAAGCATCATTTGCATCAGTTCTCAAACTACAACAGGAGCTGCTTCCAGATGATAATGCTCTTCCATCATCTTATGAAGAGGCCTTCAGATTCATTGACCCATTCCTTATACAAACAAGACGTTATGTTGCCTGTCCAAATGATCACATTGTTTATCGCAATGAAAATGCCAATCTTAGTGAATGTCCTGTTTGCCACAAACCAAAGCTAAAAAATGGCAAGCCCCAAAAGACTTTCATATATATGCCCATTGGACCACGTCTGACAAGACTTTATGGGACTTCAAACCTGAGCCAAATATGTCAGAGCCACAGTGCCCAAATGCCAATGCATGACATCCAGGACTCTCCTGCATTCAATACTAACTACCAGAAAGATGGATTTTTCAATGGCGACAGACGAGGAGTATCTCTGGCCTTGAACACAGATGGTGTTGATCCGTATAATAAAATCAGAGTAAAGTATTCTATGTGGCCTATAATGTTGACAAATCTTAACCTCCCAAGACAAATTAGAAACCTCTTTGGCAACATTCTTTTGGTGGGCATTGTTCCTGGAAATGGCAAGAAAGAGCCTGGTATTCAAGCCTACCTAGAAATTTTGGTGGATGAACTCTTGTTTCTGTGCAACCAGTCAATATATGATGCTCACATCAAAGCTCCATTTAATCTCAAGGTTCAGATTATATTGTATGTCTTGGACTACCCAGGTGCAGAGAAAGTATTCAATGTTGTTGGTGCTGGAGGACTAAGTGGCTGTATCTGGTGTAAAACTGAAGGTCAGTTTATTCTGTAATAAAGGAATACAGAGTGTGCCTTTTATCAGGAGGGTTTAGAAGTTAGACCTTCAAATAATTTTTTTATTATTATGGCTTGACAGTTTCCTGTGATCTGATTGGCTGGCGCACAGACTGTATTTTGCGTATTGCCCATGGGCTATATTTTCCGTATTTAATAAACTTGCTTCCTCGGTCTGTACAGGAAATATCAGACCTCGGTCTTATTGTACAGACCTCGCTATTGCTCAGTCCGTACTGCAAGACCTCGGTCTGATATTTCCCGTACAGACCTCGCGCTCGGTTAATAATCTCTTAATCTAAGGTCTTAGCTAAAATCCTACCAAGATCTTGTTCAGATCACATAAAGATCTTTTCAAGATTGATCATTTAATGTACAGATCAATCTTGGTCAAGATCCTACAAGACTCTGCAAGATCTTGTTGGAGAAGATACTCAAATACTTAACCTTACTGTTATCTTACGGTTATTTACATTGTATCGTGATTGAGTTACTGCCTACAGGTAGATCCAGGGTGTTTCACAGTGCAAAGTACACAACCTAAAGCTCTGAATTTGAATCTGAATTTGTATTGGGCACTTTGCTAGTGAATACTCATATACCGGTAGATCACTAATTTTAATAAGTAATACGTCGTTATATATGAATGGATGAATGGATCTGGAACATCAAAAAAGTTTTTACACTACAGCTAATAGTATGTGTGCAACAAAGACATATTATTTTATAGTGTGCCTATAAGTGCCTATTGGGTGATCGCAGAAAAGGACCTAGTGCTTGTTGTATAGTGTGCATTACTGTAGCATTACTTAAGATTTAGACTGAATACTGAAACAACTGTTAGGTGGGGGGGGGGGGGGGGGGGGTGGTATGTTACTTTCCTGAAATCACACATTATTTTAAAACCAGATATTTTTCTAGTAAGCAGCAAATTATTAATTACATGTATCTACAAATGTATATGTATGTTCTACCGGTAGGTGTGTGGTCTCATCACTTGCACAAGACTATTTACTTGGGTAACAGACGCTTTCTGGAGCCACAGCATGCACTGCGGAGAGAAACAATTTTGTTTGCAGATAAGCTTGCTGAAACAAGGGCCTGTCCACCCCCAAAGTCTATGCTGAATGTGTAAAGAATCACCAGCTCTATGAAGAATGCAAAACAAAGAGTGCAGCGAAAGACATTGCCAAGAAGACTGGCTGTAAAAACAACTACAGTCTAATGAGGCTTCCCAGTCACAACAGAATATCACAATGTGTCCCTGATGCAATGCATACTGTGAAAGATGTGGTAGAGCATCTTGTCAAACTTCTTCTTGGAATCGCTAAAAAGGACAAGATAAAAAGCAAAGAAGCATCTCTTGGAAGATTCTTTCCAATTGAAAATGATGGAAGTGAGGATGCAGCATCCACATCTTCCCCTTGGTATTTAACTGCAGATGAGGTGAAAAGAGCAAATGAAAGGTCTGCCCTTGTCAGATTCCCACCAGGCCAGGGCTTCAAGACCAGAGATGTTTTTACTTCATACAGTGGCTTGAAATCCCATGACTGGAAAGAGGTTTGTGTTATAGGCTAGGATCATGATATTTTTTTCCACAGCCCCACCCATCCAACTTGAATGGCAAATGTCTTAATGCAACCATTCTTCAATTCATGAATAACTACCAAAACTTATGTAGGACACTCACGATGAAGATCATGGCAAGGCCTGCATAAAATCGTAGGTCTTGTCTCTCACATACCACACACTAACCGGTGGCCCCCTCCCCCCTTGAAATATAGTCAATGCCGTCCAAATGAAAAAAAAAATGTGTGTGATTCTCGTAAAGCACCCTTTTTTTAATCTAATATTTCAGATTGCAGTGAAAGGTATATTGAAGTTTTGTCTGAGGGGCATGCTGCCTGATCAACAGAGAGCAACCCTATTTGTAGTCCTTGATGCTATTGCTGCAATTTGCAAAGAACAGCACACAGAGAGAACGGCCAACGAGGCAGAGATTCAGATGAATGAAGCAGTTGCTCTCCTAGAAAGGGACTTCCCTGTAAGCATTCAGGTAAGAGTTTTTTAATTGCTTGGTTGCATATTTGGTAATTGTAAATTTTAGGTAAAAGGTAATAGTTTTTCAAAACAAGACTGGTTTTGAAATTTGCCAATCCAGTCTGGTTCAAAATCTGGTTCTTAAATCATGGACAAGGGCCTGCTGATCGAAATTTGCCAGTGCAAGGCCACTTCACAAAACTAAGCAAGAGAACAAGACCAGACTTAATAAGTTGTTCACAAAGTACTATTACGTTCTTATTTGGAGCTCTCTAGGTACTCATGTGCGATCATCATCTAAAACAAAGACAAGAGGAAGCATCTTTATTTTGTTTATAGGTAATGGTTGTTCATCTCCTTCATCACATACCTTGTGGCATTGCCAGATTTGGACCAGTGTATGGCACATGGATGTTTTGCTATGAGCGATTCAATTCATGGATATGTCAAGGAGTGGCAAATAAACGATACCCGGAAGCAACCATCATGCAGACATTTAGGGTATGAGATTTTGAGTATTATTTAAGGGCGTGGAAGGCAATAATCGTCAAGTACATAGCTTCATTTGAAACACGAAAACTTTGGGCTAATTTGGGCGCTAGCCATTTTTCCATCGGCTGATTTAGAGAATATAGAGCAATGTTCTTGATTGAATTTGGGAAATCAAATCTGAAACTTTTTTTAGATGTTTATTAAGACTGTTTCTACACGTAATTCATCTTCTAATATCGAACGAAGACAAAACAAAGGAGTGGCTGACACGGATGGGCTCTTTAAAGGAAAACAAATAGACTAACCCTTACCATACAAGGAAAAATAACACTGACATTGAAATGCAAATAAAGTAGTGTAATTGTATTTGAAAATGTGCGAACAGTATATGTATAAAAACTATTTGCTAAATAGTACTTATTAATTTTACATATTAGAAAAAAATAGTTGAAATGAACCACCACTAAATTTAGTGGAGATAGTTGAAAAGTAACTTTGATTTTCACCTATCTCTTTTCTGGCTGTAGCGGTTGAGTAACCACAATATTTTGTTAGTGAAACTGATTATTCACTATAGTAAACATATGTACTACAAAATAGTACAATTTAGTTTACTAATTTTTCATTATTATGCTGTTTGCACACCTTGTTAACATTGTCTGTCTTGATTAAATGAAGTCATGCAGTCATTTGTTTGTGTTTGTTTGTAATACAATTTTAATTAATTGCCGGTATTTTTTCTAAATCTGTCACTAAGATTCTAGACTGGTGTACGTACATGAAGCAAAGGATTGCTGAAGACCTCGGAACCATCCCCTTAAGCTACCTGTGCACCAACATTGTCTCTAGAGGGCCTCACCGACTATCAGAGGATAATCAGCGTGCCATGCATGTGGTATACCAGCAAATGTTTCCTGAATATGGCAGCCTGTGTTGTCTGTACGAGAAGGAGCTTAAACAAGCTAAAAGGAGTCGAAAGCTGAAATCGTTTCCCAAGGAAATGTCCAAGTGGAGGCCTGCAGACAAGGACCTAAGTGGTCCAGAATTGAGAATGCTCGACGGAGTGCCAACTCAAGTAACTGCATTCCAAACCCTATATGTGGAAGATGGAAACCATGGTAGGAACTTTGCCTATAACTGCCAAACGAGAGCAGGTGATGTTCAGTCATCCCGTTATGTGGCAACTTACAATCCAGTAAAGCTTGGGAAGCTGCACCTATTCTACAGCCATGAATTTGGTGGAACAAGGCATTACTGGGCTAAAGTAGACTGGTTCGATGAGCCAGTACAGGACACAGATAGTGGCCTGTGGAGTGCAAAACAAATATCGACTTTAAGCGATGTCATTCCTGTTCAGCATCTAAGTCCTCCTCTTATCACTGCTTGGTGTGAGGACAGAGTCTGGTTTCTTGACGCATGAGTGGAAGTAAGTAAGTGAACCTAATACTGACATAACTCTCTTTTCTGGAATCAATTTTTAACTTTGCTATGGTTCTTTGTAAATGCATTATTTCTGCACCAATGTAAGAAAGGTAATTAAGAATGACAATATATTTTGCAATGAAATGCATTGTATTTTAATAATTGTAACGTGATGTCAGTTCTGTATTGCTCAGGCAATCTTTACCAAATAGTGTAAGAGAGGGCTTTATTACAAATTTGGGGAGCTTTTAATCATAATAAAATTATTCTTTGGTTCCTCTGCCACAATTCCAGGATTGCCTCATATGACATCAAGCTTGAACAAGTGATTTGTTTCTTCTGTCATATGTCACTATCAGTGTCATATGTTCAGACGATATGCTAGCTAGGACTTATTTCCTGTCATATGTTCAATTTGAATAAATGTTTTACCATTTTCATTGTCATATGTACTTGCCCGTGCCTTTGCATATATGACAGGAATAAATATACGACTTTCCACATTGTGTCATATGTGCTCTCCAAGGCATGTCGAAGAGCATATGACTGAACGTTTTGACTTACTTTTTGTCATATGTTTCCTTTGTGTCATATGGTTTGGCCTCTTGTCATATGTGCATTCATATAGTGACAAGACAAGGAATGCATATATGACAAGCGTAACATATGACATATGCCATTGATGATTTTGTGTCATATGTTCTATGGCAAATCATACTCCTCAAAAATGGCTTATACATATGACAACAACAAAAAACATATGAAACATATGATACAATATCTCAGTCACATGTTTCGCCTTTGTGTCATATGTTTTCAATAGCCTGAGACAATTTTTGTCATATGTTTCAAGCTAGTTGTCATATGCGTGTCATATGTATTCAGGGAAGTCATATGTTTTCAAAGAATCCACTGCTAATCTTTCGAAAATCTCCAAAATGTGAGATTTTCAAAACGTACCACTTTCATATGTTTTTGTCATATGTCATATGTTTTTTATATGTTTTTCATATGTTTATCATATGTTTTTCATATGTTTTGCTCCCAGTAGTGATGGTACAGAAGCAGTCACGGATCAAGAACCACCCGAACGTCCTCGCCACCCCCGAGAGCGGCACCCAGGAACGCCGCCCCGATCATAACAAAGGAAAGGGGCGTGGCAGTACACCACGAGAACCGGAAGAGAGACGCACCTTGAAGACGAGTGCAACTTGCGATGCTAAAGAAGTATCCATCCAAACTCCATCGACACGCGTCAAAGACGACAAGCCCGGCGAGGGCCCGCCTACAAGGTTTTGTCCCTATCACGACAGAAAGAGCCACGATCTAGCCGACTGTAGAGCCTTCAAGGAGATGTCCCCAGACGAGAGAAAAGAGTGGATTTTTCAAACGGGTCTCTGCTACCGTTGCTTTTCGCCATCCCACAAGGCCGCAGCCTGTAATACCGACACGAAGTGCTCCCTGTGTGGAAGTGAACGTCACCCGGACCTCCTTCACAAAGATCCCACAGAGAAGAAAACGTCGGTAACATTCGAGAGGGCGACAGCGGGTCGTCTGAGAGTCACGTGATAAGCAAGTGCACGTCCGTTTGCGACAAGAAGCCCGGTGGTTTCTCTTGCAGCAAAGTCGTCCTCCTGGAAGTCTACAAGGCCGAGAATCCAAGCGAATCTCACCGTACGTATGCCATTCTAGACGATCAAAGTAACGCTTCTATGATAACACCGGAGCTCGCGGATAAACTTGGGTTAAACGGCACTCGATGGAAATACTATTTATCTACCTGCAGCGGCGAGAAGGAGGAACGTTACGGCCGTAGAGCGACAGGTCTGGTAGCCAGGTCAGTTCAAGGAAGTACTGCGAAGCTACCCACCCTGATAGAATGTGACGGACTCCCCAGAAACAAGGAAGAAATCCCGACACCGGACATCGTCAAACAGCATTCCCACCTGCAAGGCATAGCAGACGAGATCCCGCCTCTAGACAAAGACACGGATATAGGGCTCCTTTAAGAAGCCTTTAAGAATGGCCCTAAAGGCGCCCCGTGGGCGCAGAAGACAACTTTGGGATGGACGATTTCCGGACAAGCTTGTCTCGATATGGTGAACGGAGCTATCCACGTCAACGCGAGAAGAACAGTTGTCTCGGTGAACGAAGAAAGTGAGGACCCGTCACACAAAGTACCGCCTCAGACAGCCGCGAAGGGGCCAGAAAAAGAGTTGTCGAACTGCCCTTATCACCTGAATGTCAAAGATACGTTCATTCAACCACAGGATGAAGATGTTTACCTCACGACGGCGAACGACAACGACACAAGTTTATCTCAGGAGGATAGGCGATTTCTCGACATCATGGAAAAGACCATTCATAAGGACGCCGAAGGATTCTGGGAAATGCCTCTACCGTTCCGTTCAAGCGATGTTAAGATGCCCAACAACAAAGAGTACGCAATCAAACGCCTAAACGGTCTGCTACGGACACTTAAACGTAAACCGGACATGCAACAAGAGTACGTAGAGTTCATGGGGAAGCTGTTAGAGCGCAAGCACGCAGTTCCGGTACCGCCCGAAGAGCTTTCAGCACACCAGAGCGACGGCAAGAGTTGGTATTTGTGCCATTTCGGGGTCTACCATCCCAAGAAGGGTCAAATTAGAGTCGTGTTCGATTCTTCAGCCGAATATCAAGGTGTTTCTCTGAATAAGGAACTTCTTGCCGGCCCAGATATGACCAACAGCTTATTAGGTGTGTTACTGCGCTTCCGCCGAGAGGTCACAGCGATATGCTGCGATGTTGAACAGATGTTTCATTCTTTTCGCGTATGCAAAGAACATCAGGATTTCTTAAGATTCATGTGGTACAAGGACAATGACCTATCGAAGCCAATCATCGAGTATAAAATGACGGTGCACATCTTTGGGAATTCTCCAAGCCCTGCGGTGGCAGCATTCGGTTTGAGAAGGTCAGTTATGGACGGCGAGGAGAGCACAAGTGAAGAGGTGAGACAGTTCGTACGCAGGAATTTCTACGTGGACGATGGCTTAATATCGGTGCCGACCCCGAGCAAGCCGTTTGTCTAGTACAAGAGACTCAGAAGGTGCTTGCGAGGTCGAATCTAAGACTCCACAAAGTAGTCTCCAACTCAAAGGCGGTCATGGAAGCTTTCCCTTCGGAAGATATAGCCAAGGACTTACGAGATTTAGATTTCCGCAGCGACGGTCTGCCGGCGCAACGCTCGTTAGGTGTTCAGTGGGACTTAGAAAGTGATGCATTCGCGTTTAAACTCTCTATGGCCGACAAACCTTTCACAAGAAGGGGCGTTCTCTCAGTCATCAACTCCGTATACGACCCGATCGGCCTAGCCGCGCCAGTGATCATAGAAGGGAAACGACTGCTCCAGGAGCTGGTAGTACTGGGTAAGCACGGCAATGGAAGCGAACCCTTGGGATGGGATGATCCTCTTCCCGAAAGTAAGATGCAACGCTGGAAATGCTGGAAGGAAGCTCTCGTCGACCTCGAAGGCGTTAAAGTGCCCCGATGTTATCACCAGAAGGAGTTCGGAGCGATAGGAAAGGCCGAGCTCCATACATTTGCCGACGCGAGCAAAGATGCAATTGCAGCAGCTGTTTACCTTAGCCTCATTAACGGAAAGGGCGAAACCACCACTTCTTTCGTTTACGGCCAGGCGAAGGTAGCGCCATCACACCCTACGAGTATACCAAGGTTAGAATTATGTGCCGCTGTATTAGCTGTGCAAGCTGCCAAGAAAGTCGCAACAGAGCTAGACATCCAAATATCCGAAGCCGTCTACTACTCAGACTCCAAAGTTGTACTGGGTTATATTAACAATGAAGCGAGACGTTTCCACGTATATGTTGCCAACCGGGTTCAGATAATCCGAAGCCTCTCATCCCCTACACAATGGAAGCATGTACCAAGCGAAGACAACCCCGCGGATTTGGCCACACGAGGGATACGCCCTGATGCCTTGAAAGAGTCAACATGGATCCAAGGCCCGGACTTCCTCAGGAAGGGGGAAGACTTGAAGGTAACATCAGAGATGCCAATGAATCTGGACGAGAGTGACCTTGAAGTAAGAAGACAAGTGAATACGCGCAAGACGGAACTCGGAGACTCCCGGCGTAAAGGTCTGGGGTCAGATAGATTCAAGAGATTCTCAAGCTTTGCTACCCTAAGAAGGGCAATTGCCACCTTGATCGTCAAGATCCAAGAGTTCAAGAGACAGAGAATCACAAAGAAAGTCTTATCGAATAGGACAAGATCGAAAACGAGCATTCCAGACCAGGGCAGAAGACTGCGACTGCCGACAGCTGAAGAGCTCGAACAAGCTACAATAGTAATCCTGAAGGAAACTCAAGAAGAAGGTTTCAGTGGTGATACGGCATGGAAGCTGAAACAAGTCAAAGGGAATGACGAACGTGTGAAGCGCAAGCGTGAAGTAGAAAGAAAGAAAGCCCTTCGAAAGTCTAAGTTGTATCGACTAGACGCGTTCATCGACCAAGACGGGATCCTGAGAGTAGGTGGTAGACTCAAGCGCGCGAAGCTGGAGCACCTAGAGAAGCACCCGATTCTACTCCCGAAGACTCACCATATCACAGCGCTGATAATTCATCACTACCATCAGCTATCGCATCATCAAGGCAGACAAATCACCCACGGGACAATACGTAGTGCCGGATACTGGATCGTGGGAGGCCATGGATCAGTCAATAGAGTCATATCAAGCTGCGTGACGTGTCGTAAACTCAGAGGGCCGTTACTCGAACAACAGATGGCAGACCTACCGCCAGACAGAGTGGAACCCGGTCCAGCCTTCACCCAGGTAGGGTTCGATGTGTTTGGACCGTGGTCAGTGCAGACAAGAAAGACGCGAGGTGGAGCCGCTGATTCCAAACGTTGGGGTTTAATTTTTACGTGCTTGGCTAGCAGAGCAATTCACGTGGAATTGATAGAATCAATGGACGCGAGCTCGTTTATTTGCGCTCTTAGACGCTTCTTTGCTATACGTGGACCCGCCGAGCTTCTCCGATGTGATAGAGGAAGTAATTTCGTCGGCGGCAAGAATGAGATTGATGATGCATTAGCGGAAATGGATCACGATGCTATACAGAGGTACCTGACCGACAACGGATGTGAGTGGATTTTCAACCCACCCTGTGCTCACCATTTTGGAGGCTCATGGGAGCGTCAGATAGGGACAATAAGGCGTATCCTAGACGCCATGCTCGTCCAACTGTCCCAAAAGCTCACCCACGAGTTACTAGTGACATTGATGTCAGAAGTCACAGCTATTGTCAATGGGCGACCTCTTACAAGTATCCCCACGGACACAGATGAACCACAAGCGCTCACCCCGTCAATGCTTTTGACGCTCAAGACTCGTCCCCTCGGACCATTACCCGGCAAATTCACTCCCTCAGATGTCTACGCGCGACGCAGGTGGAGGAAGGTTCAATATCTCGCAGATCAATTTTGGTCCAGGTGGCGGAGGGAATACATCCAGAATTTGCAAGTGAGACCGAAATGGAATCGAGACCTTGCAGTTGGTGATATCGTACTGATGGAAGACGAAGGCGCGCACAGGAACAGCTGGCCGCTTGGCAAGATCACCAAGGTAACACCAAGCGCGGATGGAAGAGTACGGAAGGCCACGGTACTAGTGTACAAGGATGATACTCGGAAGGTGTTCGACCGGCCGATCAGCGCGCTGGTGCTGTTGGTTCCTAAGGACGACGATGACAACTCCACTACAGATGATTAGATAGGTAGCAAGGATCGCCGATCCCTGAGCGAGGAGTGTGATGTTCTACGAACAATTATTAGCTTAGTCTTACATTTGTTGACATTTATTTCATTTCCGGTACAATCAATTTCCGGTACAGTCAGGCCGCCGGACCACGTGACTACCTGCCCGGACTTGTTTAGCTCAGTTTTAGATTTTTGTTTAGAGAATTCAGAAGGCTCAACTGCAATGTACAACTCGAGTTTAATAGTCATTTTAGTCACTCATTTCAGCCTGGAATAACGTGAGTAGTAGCTTTCAGTGTTTCTTTTCTATATTATGCAAAGCTAGTGTGTAATATTTTTTATTTCTATTTCTTAGTTCTCACCTATTATGTACGGTAACACGCGAATAAAGTTGTTTGTATTTATTCGAGTGCATGATTGAGTTCGAGAGTCTTTGCTGAACGATCTCCGCTCCGGGAACGCGACAGCCGTAACTATATGACATAAATAAAAAAACATTGTTTCTGATTCACATGCTTTTCGTAACATATGTTAACTCTAAGAAGGCGATTCCCGCACTCTCCTCGTATCACTAACCTTATGATAAAGCATTACTTAAATGAATTGTAGATGGTACACCAATAAAATTGGCTAGCATTTTGAAACGTTTTGGAATGAGAGAAATATTTATCTGTATGACCTACAAGTCACGTCACCACTTCTTCAGAGTAACACAAGGAGACACCGATCACTCAGACTTGACATATTCGCCTGATGTATATAAATAGTCACTAAGTTACTACTAGTAATACTGAAGGATTTACCGTTCATTGGGATTTTATCCTTTGGATCGGTTTTGCTCTTCCTTTAGCTTTTATATGCACCTCTGAATGCGGCCTACAAATAGAGTTTCGTCCATTTTAGAGCATTACAAAAGCACAATAGTGACGTTTCAATGTGTCATCATATATCATATCACGAGATTGGATTACACGGGATCGAACTGGCACTCAAACGGTTAAAATTTATTTGTCCTTGGCTCGCTTTTCCTAATTCTTTAGTATATTTAGCTGAAATTTGTTTAATCAATTCACACCCTTATACCCTTTTGCTAGCTAAGCATTCCCCTTGGGCCCTCGAACCCTTTGGTAGGCTTTATGACATAGAAATTATAAATTTTAACAGGAGAGTTCGTGAGAGTTTTGGCGGGAACTATGTTGCATACACGATATTTTGCAAAATAACGTCTATAACATATCGGAACGCTATCAATAAGTAAGCAAGCATTGTACATACTTTTACATCGGCGGGGACTTCGATTATTAGGCTCGATGCTGTTTGTCGGGACTCGGGACTCGATTCATTTTGGGCTTCCAGAATCCATGTTGGTTCTCGAGCTGAGTTCCAAATCTACACAAAAATCAGAAATCAATTTTCGATTTTGAAGTGTGGAAGTACTTTAGGAAACCTCCAGAGATGTTTAAAATATCTCGAAAGTATTGCAGTTGCACGATTTACTAATACTTACTTGCAATCGATGTCAGTCGATGTTTCTTGACTTCTTGTTCTCAAATCATACCCCCGTATGCGCATGCGTTTTTGACAAACTGTCAATGGCATCTTCGATTCTGTCACACCACGGTCGGTGATCACTCAGAGTCCGAGTAGGCATGAGAAAGACAAAAACTGCCGCAACGAAGGGGAAAAAAATCCTTATCGATAAGCTAAACAACCTGCCTAAGGCCCTAAGGAGCTCAGAATAAAAGATAGCCGAGGATGTGCCACAAAATGTGGAACCTTCAGTTCAGCCTGGTAACGCCATTTAGAGGCCGATGTATAATTATAAACCGGCACTACATTGTATATAGGACAGAAATGTGCAAAAATCCACCCGGTTTGTTCGTGGACCGAGACAATATTTTTCACTGCCGCGAAAGAGAATGTTTTCTAGGGCAAATTGTTTTCGATAACCTTAAACGAAAATCTATGTAAATTTGGCATTTTTATTACATTTCTTCAAGTTTATAAAACACGAAAACATGAAATTTCTATACGATTTCCTTGATAGAAACTTATGTAAACTACAAGTTTTCCTTCGAAATTCTCCAGATTTTCTTAAAGAGGAAATTTAATGTTTACTTTGCGTTTACTATTATTAGAAATGTGTGTAAACTTTGCGTTTTCCTCCGTTTTCAAGGTGAAAACATGAAACTTGAAGTTTATTCTGCACAAACCTTAATAAACCGGAAACATGAAATTTACATTAAGTTTTAGCTATAAATGCAACGTGTGTAAACGCAACTTTTCGTCTCGTGATACTTGTCATAGTTTGAGAGAATTTTCTCCCATGACGCATCGCGGGGCTATAACAGACAGTGACTATCTGATATAGATGTATCAGTATGTGGTTATGTAATAACCAATATATTGTTTACTGGTTACTATGAATAAAAACCATGGATTCATAATAATTTTAGAACAAATAAATTACAAGTTCTGCCGGACAAAAAAAAATGCAGAAGACAATTTTCTGATTTGATTATTTCTAATGAATAAATTGAAGGTGTTAGGAGACCATTAGAAAACAGGGAAATGCGCTTCTTGCTTTCGGTGTTATGTGCAAAACACACCGTTGTTTGAGTTGTTTGGTCGTTGCATCGACATCGATCGGACATTGCATCGACATCGATCGATGTCCTCGCTGCATTGATGTAAAATCGTTGTTCGTTGCATGGACTTCATCGATGAGTTTTGGACATCGTTAAAATCATCGTGATCGATGTTGATCATCGATGGAGAACGTAAATCGGTGTCGATCATCGATAGAACGTTGTATCGACATCAAACATCGATGTACGTTGTCGATAGCCCAGATCAACGAATTGATCCGGAATTTCCTACCATTTTACGGGGCTTCAAATTGGTAGGAATTTCCTACCCTTTGCGGGCATCAAACTGGTAGGAATTTCCTACCCTTTTACGTGCTTCAAAGTGGCAGGAATTTTCTACCCTTTTACGGGCTTCGAGCATGAAACCGTTCATATGCTCTGATCCCCTGAAAAATTTGAGTTTTTTCAGAAGAATAACACGAACCGTTTTTTCAAGTACGCGTGAAGTCGCGTTTTCCCTCAAAATAAATATTTTTGTGTTGAAAAATAGTCAACTTGCTACGAATCTGACGATTTTGGAAAACCTTAAATTAGTTTGGAACGCGTTTGACCCTGAAGTGCATAATTTGCCTGTTGTTAGGGCAATTCTCTCAAAAAATTACGTCATCCATCACTTAGAATTATGCATAATAGTCTAATGCTCCTTATGTACGTATCTGGAATGCTAAATAGCTTTCAATCCCTTATACATTCAAACAGATGATTGACCAAAAAAAAGTATTCTTTTACCTCAATAAACTCTGTTTCATTACTATTACATCATCGTACTCATTTTCCAGTCCTCACTCACGATTTACGTCATGTGCTTGTCGTAGGCTGATGTTCCAACTGTTACTTCATGCATGTACTTCTTGAAGCATAATGATTGAACGCAATGTTCGATAACCTAATGGGAAGAATAAATAAAAAACTATAATATATTTTTTTTATACTCACAGTATACAGTAAGCCCACAGGGCGAGCAGTGAACATGGGAATATAAGGAATTACGAGTCGAAAACTTGACCACATTGAAGTAGTGTAAACATTCTTCAGGTTACAATAATGATTATTTTACCCCGCAAAAAAAAAAAAAAAAATAGCGTAAGCGTAACGTGCCGGGAAACCTGAAACCTGGAATAAACTAACTCTCTTGGTTGCCTCTTTTAAACATCCAAACGTGTTGACTTATGTCAACAAAGTGAAAAGAAAATATGAAATAACATAACTTACGTCATGCTCCGAAAACAAAGGAAAATTTATTTTCATTCTCCCTCACCAGTTCGTCCGAATGAAAAACATTTTCAATTTCATTCTACGCAAGACTAGAACACACAGAATCAAAGACAACAATGTTGTTAAACATTTGGCAGCTTGTTTCAGGATAAACAAGCTCTGGAAATAACAAAGAAAGGGCAAAGTGTTTACAGGTGTTTATACATGTACCTCGAATAAACTGCTTTTCACGTCCACCTCTATTAGCCACATAGCGTCGTTTATTCTTCTTCTTGTTTCTCGATGCCTCTAACTCCCAGACTGGCGTTTAGCTCTCATGGCCTCGTCTTAGTCCGGCGGATTAGCGTAAAAAATGCGCACTTATGGCTAAAGACACCAAACTTTGCATGTCAATAGTTTTCAGTATTTTATTGAAGATACGATATGGAGGCACGCTAAATTTTATTCGTAGGGAAGCTAGAACAGTTTTAATGTGAACCATTGTTTTGCCATTGGCAGCCATCTTTGAATCCTTTGTTATTCATGAGCTCTGCGGCACTTGGTGAAATCTTCTATCGTCCGTGTTTATAGTTATAGAATATAGCATAGTACTCAGAAGAAATATCATGCCAAAGTTTTAGAGACAAGCTTCTTTTTACACATTCAATTATAGGTACCGATAATCGTACCTATGCGTCCCGAGGCGGGGCGACACTTTATTTGAAAACGGATTACAAATTCCAAATTAGACATGATTTGGCAGTATTGCCTATCAAATTGCTGACCATTTGCCTGTTTTTTCGATAGTATACGATCCTAAAAATAGCCCATTTCCAGATAGTACAGAATTTCGAGACTTTAAAAATTTAATAGGTCAAGTTTTTCGCTCTGATCTCCAACAGATTGATTGGTCTACCGTATTAACTTGTCGCGAAGATACTGAAAGCTACTCAAGATTCTCACATATATTTAATAAAATAAGTAATAACCACGCTCCTATTAAAACTACTAAATTAAAGAGTAGTACACAGAAGCCGTGGATAACCACTGTTTTATCTGCCAAAAAATGTTTTACTGCCAATCGAACCTTTCTTTTCTCTTTACTCTTTTTCTAAATAACCTATCAATTTTCTATATATAGGGCACATAACTAGCTTGCTATAGAGTGCCCTATCTCTTCAAAAATACAAAAATAAAAATAATAATGTATTAATAATCAGTATTTATTGTAAAATTTTTTCTTTTTTGAAGAGATGAATAATTAAAACTGAAAAACTAAAAACTGAAAAAAAAAAAAATCTTTTTTAGAATTTGTTGGTCATTCTTGAAACATTTCATCAAATCTCAGTCAGGCTATTGTTCTACAATATAAATTATAAACATTTACAATAAACAGGTCGTGACATTTAATAAATCACCAAAAACTCTAAGGGGACGCTCAGCCGAAGTCAGTCAGCTCAATCCATAGTTCAGAATTAGCAAATGTTGAGCTGCTGTGGCTATGTAGTCTAGAGAACAACTTCAATGTTCACAAAGCTAAGAGCTCTAAACCTCCTCATTAATAACAAAGCATTCAAAATGGCTGCTATTGAGCTAAACAATAGTTCGCTCTAAAACCTCTTTAGCTCTCGCTACGAAAGAATTCTAGCGTGCCTCCATATCTACGATTTAAAAATACATTGAAAACTATCACCTGGCAAAAAATTGGGGCTTTAGCCTAAAATGCACAATTTCCTCGAAAATTTGCTCTAATCCGCCGGACTATCTTAGATGTCCTTTGTTCTCATCTCCTTTTCCAGCTAGTTACGTTCCTTGTGCTCTTAATCGTAACGACAAACCACCGAACTTCACATAATCAACTTTTGTCTTTTTGAATTGCTTCAAGCAAACACTCAATCGCTAAATATGCGTCGTTCACTAAAGTTTTTGAGTAACTCTAAAAGATACAGATTGTGACCTTCTATTTCTGCTTTGCTTCTATAAAACGTAAGCTTGTTGCTTGGCTTCGGGTAACTTCTAATTGAAATGTTTTCCTCTGAATTCGGCGAACCGCTTTCGTCCGAAATCTCTTGAAATTTGCATGAGTCGTCAATTCTATAATTATTTCAACTGTTTAAAAATTTTATCGACGGAACTACCAAACTGCAGTTGAAAGTATCTTCCAAAATTTAGCGTAAGCGTAACGTGCCGGGAAACCTGAAACCTGGAATAAACTAACTCTCTTGGTTGCCTCTTTTAAACATCCAAACTTGTTGACTTATGTCAACAAAGTGAAAAGAAAATATGAAATAACATACATACCAACGCATGACTTACGTCATGCTCCGAAAACAAAGGAAAATTTATTTCTACTAAGGTATTACACTAGTAGAAACACCTTCAAAAGTCCTCACTATTCAATTTCTCTTGGCCCATTCGCGGTTGTAGATGGCTACAAAAAGTCCATGTTTGCTGTGTCCTGCATCTCTCAATCTCAAGAGTGGTGTATACAGGCCATTTTCTATGACATCGTAATTATAACTGATCAGGGTAGTGAACTGGTGTTGTAGTGCTGCAAAACTCAACGCACTAAAATATTGTGAAATGGAACCAAAATTCCCTGGAGAAAAACAAATTCCGACCCCTGGGCAAACAAAATTTTCAAAATTTCCCACGTGCTGTGCAAATGCCCCACCGTGTCCTAAGGGGGGGGGGGGGGGGGGGGGGGGGGGGGGGGGGGGGGGGAATTCCTTCTCCAAAAGGTTTCTAAATCTCACAATCTGAAATAATAAATTGTATTTTACATTACCCTGTAGGTGCAGACAGTCATGATGTTGGGAATGACGAAAGAGAGCTCTTAAGTCACACAAGTGCTTATAGAATGCTACCTGAAGGTATATATGTACCATTGCACACTGTATTAAGAATATTGTGTCTTTGGTGATTCACATAAAACGAGTGTTGAGGCCCAAGGGGTGGAGGGGGTACTCATATAACAGAATGACTGGGAGTCCTACACATTTATTTGGGTATGAAATTTGTATTAAAAGTATTTTGGGGTGTTGAAAAATCCACTCGGATTTTTGGGGATTGAAAATTCTGACCTGCTAGTTGTGTATGCTGCTACAAGAGAACATGATATATATGAGAAAAATCCCCGTGCCCTATGAAAGTCGACAATAAGAATCTAGAAATAGATTTCGAGCCACTTACGGTCACGAATCATGATGTCATGCGTCACTCAAGGCCAACGCGGAAAATTTGCAGTGAGGATTTTTTTTTGTGCCAAAATTATAAAATGAAAGTGCTAATCTTCACATACAAAACCGTTGTTAATGTAAAATTTGATAGGCTTATTTATTATTGTGGTACAAATCATAGCTTACAAAAGCTGGTTGCAGTTTTTTCCAAAACCAACCAAGTTTTCCACAGCTCAAAACAAAACTGAACTCAAGTAAAAGTCAATAAATAGACAACTTCTATAACAAGCGGCGATTTTTATTATTATTTATTCTTTTAAGCACAATTCTTATATAACTAGAAGTAGAAGTCATGTTTTGTGAATGCAGAATATGTTTTTAGCCCTAGCTCATTTAAAAGAAGGAGAAATGATTTATTTTTCAATCAAATGAAAATGTTTTTGTCTATTCAACATTCGCCTTGGAAACAGAATGATCAAGCGGAAAACGAAGATGTTGCGCCCCGCTTTGATTTTATTTTAACAAAAATGAAACAGCCAGGCAATGAATGTATCAAAGCAGGGTCCATGACGATGTTGTATAAATCAAAATTGTAGTTTTTTCAGAATGGGACTATAGGGTTATGATGCGTCTTTTGTCACGCAATACGGTATTGTGACGTCATAATGACGTATTAAGTGACAAACACGAGGAGTAACCCACATAGTCCCATTCTGAAAAAACTACAATTTTGATTTTATACAACATCGTCATGGACCCTGCTTTGATACATTCATTGCCTGGCTGTTTGAATCTTACTAACTTTGACCATATATGGTCAATTGGCGGGAATTTGAAATTCATTGATTAGCTGTAACTTCTTGCCATTTTACCCGATTGAGACGGGGTTTTTACTGTATATATGCTATTCGTGCAGGAAACAATATCTATAACATTTGAACATGGTTTAACAAATTTCTAGCGCTTTTGCTAAAAATAGATGCCACTTATGACGTCATAATTTCAAAAAACGTCAAAAAATAACTTTAAATTTGTATTTTTATGTAGAAGAAATTGCCTACATAACATTTTATTATGTTTAGCCTTACTTGAAATAGAAATTGCTACTATGTGGGAATAAATAAATTTAAGATAAGATGCTTCCGGGAGGAAAAGCCGTAGCAACCGACCATTGTGCGAGGAACCATGTCAAGCGGGCCACAGCTCCCCTCCCACACTGGAAGTACCCGTCACACTGATTACTCAGTGGAATATACTTACCAATCTACTTCTGGGAGGGAGGGCGGGAGCCGAATTCAATGGGTGCCCAAGGCAACATGGCGTTTTTTCCATGTCTGTATTGTGCCAAAGACACCGATGGTAAGCGGGGCGGCCGTGATCTCATTCAGGGGTCGAATAGAGTCGACCCCAGGCCTACGCGGGACTCTGGTTTAACTTCGTCTAAATTTCATTCAGACACATTTAAGGTGGATCGACCCAGTAATTTTGTACCCATGACAACCAATTTTGAACCTCTCATTTAAAAACAGGTTGATTTCTATCGCGCAGCCAATATAACACACATACTACACATAGACTGAAATACATGTCAGTACAAAAGTTGGGGAGATCGGAGTTAGTATCATGTGACAATCGGGCCACGCCTATTTCTACTCTCAGACCAATTTCAAGCTGTAACGACATTTTTTCGAAAAATGCTCTACGGTACCTCGAGATTGACTGATTGCCTAGGTGTAACCGAAGTTTGATTAAATTCTACAAGACCGATTTGAAGATATTTTAGGATTTATAAATAATGGCTATAATTTATGTAAAAATCAGTGAAGTGAATAAATATGTCAGAGTTTGATACTTCATGGTTATAAGTTGAAGTTTTTTATAGCCCAGTCTATTTGTAATTGTTCAAGGAAGGTCATGCTTTTGATTAAAATTAAATTTTATTTTGCGATTTCGAAAAATACAGAAATGTACGTATCAACGTAATTTCTTCATGCATCGGCTCAACGCGAAATTTGGGCCTACTTTCACGAAATTTGGTCTGATTTAAAAAATCGTAGTTTTTTTCGCTCCAAAATTTGGACGACTCCAATCGATCAATGTAAAGTTTATCTCCAACGTTTCATATCAATTGAAATCCTCTAAGGCTGTCAACTGGGGATGCAAAGATCGGTAAATATTGGATAAATTTCTGTAGTTTCTACTCTGGGATTTGCTTTTGTTCCCAATTCGGTACAAAATCGAATTCCAATTGAGCGCACGTGGGCTTGTCCTTGTTTGGCTAGTCTCCGATGTATGATAATTTTCTTAGGTTTTTTGGTCTTTCGTTATGCATTAATTACCATATGTCGGGGACGATTCGGAGAGCAGTCACCCGCGAATATCAACGTGTGCCGCATTGGAAGAACAAAAGCAAGTCCCTGAGCGGAAACTACACGAATCCATCCAATATTTACCGATCTTTGCGCCCACAGTTGATGACCATGGAAGATTTCAATTGATATGAAACGTTGGAGACAAACTTTAAATTGATCGATTAAGGTCGTCCAAAATTTGGAGCGAAAAAAAACTACGATTTTTTAAATCAGAGCAAATTTCGTGAAAGTAGGCCCAAATTTCGTGTTGAGCCGATGCGTGGAGGAATTATGTTGATACGTACATTTCTATATTTTTCAAAATCGCAAAATAATACTTAATTTTCATCAAAAGCATGACCTTCCTTGAACAATTACAAATAGATTGGGCTATAAAAGCCTTCAATTTATAACCATGAAGTACCAAACTCTGTCATGTTAATTCATAACACTGGATTTTACATAAATTATAGCCCTGATTTATAAATCCTAAAATATCTTCAGATCGGTCTTGTAGAATTTAGTCAAACTTCGGTTACACCTAGGCAATCAGTCAATCTCGACGTACCGTAGAGCATTTTTCGAAAAAAATGTCGTTACAGCCTGAAACTGGGGTGAGAGTGGAAATAGGCGTGGCCCGATTGTCACGTGATACTAACTCCGATCTCCCCAACTTTTGTACTGGCATGTATTTCAGTCTATGGGTAGTATGTGTGTTACATTGGCTGCGCGATAGAAATCAACCTGCTTTTATATGAGAGGTTCAAAATTGGTTGACATGGGTGCAAAATTACTGGGTCGATCCAGCTTAAACTCATCGTCTGATTAGTTGGGGTTAGGTACAGGTGCGCATTCAGGTCGCTCGACCAAGCGCACCCGAGGAACCATGGCAAGCGGACCACAGCTCCCCTCCCAGGAACGGTGCTTCAAAAGAAGAGGGACTGTGGTCCGGTTACCATGGGACCTCGCCTGACCCCAATGGTACCCAAGGACTAGTTCCGTTACCGACCGCTCTACTGAACCGAACTATGGCTATTTTAGAAACCAGGGAGCCAAGCTGTCAATTGTCGCAAACCATGCTTACGAACGCTTGCCACCAACTTACGCAGTAAGGCGAACCTTACCATCCACTTGTGCAGTAACAACCATGCGCAGAGCAACCTTGAGAAGGGCGCACCTTACCCTCCACGTGTGCCATAACCACATTGTGCTGCCATCGATATGAATGCAGTAACAACGATGTGCAAATCATCCTGGACGAGAACGGACCTTACCCTCCACGTGTGCCGTAACCACAATGTGCAAGGCAACCTGGGAGAAGGGCGGGCCTTACCATCGATGCGTACAGTAACAACCATGCGCAAAGCCTCCTGGGAGAGGGCGGACCTTACCATCGACGTGAGCAGTGACAACCATGCGCAAGCATACTGGAAGAGGAGCGGAATTTGCCATCCACGTGTGTAGTAACATCCAGGCGCAAAGCATCCTGTGAGAAGGGCGGACCTTACCATCCACGTGTGCAGTAGCCACAATGTGCAAAGCAACCTGGGAGAAGGCCGGACCTTACCACCGAAGTGTGCAGTAACAACCATGCGCAGAGCATCCTGGGAGAGGGCGGACCTCACCATCCAAGTGTGCAGTAACAGCCATGTGCAAGGCGTCCTGGGAGAGGACGGACCTTAACATTAAAGTCTGCAATAATAACCATGCGCAAAGCATCCTGGGAGAGGACGAACCTTACCATCCATGTGTGCAGTAACAACTATGCACAGAGCATCCAGTGACAGGCGGACCTTATCATCCCGCGAGTGCAATAGCAACCATGCGAAACAATCCTGGGAGAGGGTGGACTTACCATCTCGCTTGTGTAGAACCACCATGCGAAACCACCTTAAGAGAGGGCGGGCCTTTCCATCGCACGTGTGCCGGAACAGCCATGCGCAAGCATCCCTGCAGGAACAAACATGCGCGAAGCATCCCGGGAGAAGGGCGGACCTTACCAGCCATGTGCGCAGTAACAAATAGGCGCAAAGCAACCTTGGGAGAACAGCTTACCATCGCTGTGCGCCGTAACAACCATGCGCAAAGCCTCCTGAGAGAGGGCGGATCTTACCATCCATGTGTGCAATAACAACCATGCGCAAGCATCCGGGGAGAGGGCGGGCCTTAACATCCATGTGTGCAGTAGCAACCATGCGCAAAGCATCCTGGGAGAGGCCGGGCCTTACCATCCCGCGTGTGCAGTAACAACCACACGCGAAACCATCCAGGGAAAAGGACGAACCTTACCGTCAAGCGTGCGCAGTAGCAACTATACGCGAAGCATCGTGGGAAAAGGGGCAACCTTACCATCCCAAGTGTGCAGCAGCAATCATACACGAAACCTTCATGGGAGAACAACGGAATTACCATCGTAGCAACTATAGTCGAAGCATCCCGGGAGAAGGGCGAACCTTTAATTCCATCCCGTGTACACAGTAGCAACCATGCGCGAAGAAAAAGAAGGGCGAATTTTACAATCCCGCGTGTGCAGTAGCAACCATGCGCAAGCATCCTGGGAGAGGGGCGAACCTTACCATCCCGTGCGCGCCGTAGCAACCATGAGCAAAGCATCCCGGGAGAAGGGCGAACCTTACCATCCCGTGTGAGCAGTAACAACCATGCATCCTGGGAGAAGAGCGAACCTTTCATCCCGCGTGTGCAGTAACAACCAAGCGCAAAGCATCCTGGGAGAAGGGCGGACCTTACCATCCCAAGTGCGTGGTAGCAGCCATGCGCAAAGCTTCCTGGGAGAAGGGCGGACCTTACCATCCCAAGTGTGCAGTAGCAACCTTGCGCAAAGCTTATTGGGAGAAGAGCGGACCTTACCATCCCAAGTGAGCAGTAGCAACCATCCGCGGAGCATCCAGGGAGAAGGGCGGACCTTACCATCCCCCGTGCGCAGTAACAACCATGCGCAAAGCATCCTGGGAGAAGGGCGGACCTTACCATCCCGCGAGCGCAGTAACAACCATGCGCAAGCATCCTGGGAGAAGGGCGAAGCTTACCAGCCCGCGAGCGCAGTAACAACCCTCCGCGAAGCATCCTGGGAGGAGGGCGGATCTAACCATCCCGTGTGCGCAGTAGCAACCATGAGCAAAGCATCCTGGGAGAGGGGCGAACGTTACTATCCCGTGCGCACAGTAGCAACCATGAGCAAAGCATTCTGGGAGAAGGGCGAACTTACCAGCCCGCGAGCGCAGTAACCACCCTCCGCGAAGCATCCTGGGAGGAGGGCGGATCTTACCATCCCGTGTGTGCAGTAGCAACCATGAGCAAAGCATCCTGGGAGAGGGGCAAACTTTACCATCCCGTGCGCGCAGCAGCAACCATGAGCAAAGCATCCTGGGAGAAGGGCGAACCTTACCATCCCGTGTGAGCAGTAACAACCATGCGCAAGGCATCCTGGGAGAAGGGCGAACCTTACCATCCCGGTGCGCAGTAACAACATGCGCAAAGCATCCTGGGAGATGGCGGACCTTACAATCCCGTGTGAGCAGTAGCAACCATACGCAAAGCATCCTGGGAGAAGGGCGGACCTTACCATCCAGTGTGTGCAGTAACAACGACGCGCAAAGCATCCTGGGAGAAGGGCGGACCTTACCATCCCAAGTGCGTGGTAGCAGCTATGCGCAAGGCATCCTGGGAGAAGGGCGAAGCTTACCATCCCGCGTGCGCAGTAACAACCATGAGCAAAGCAACCTGGGAGAAGGGCGGACCTTACCATCCCGTGTGCGCAGTAGCAACCATACGCAAAGCATCCTGGGAGAAGGGCGGACTTTACCATCCCGCGAGCGCAGTAACCACCCTGCGCAAAGCATCCTGGGAGAAGGGCGGATCTTCCCATCCCGTGTGAGCAGTAGCAACCATACGCGAAGCATCCTGGGAGAAGGGCGAACCTTACCAACCCCCGTGCCACACAGCGGTCAAACCCACGCGCACGCGCAGTACGTACCAGCACCCATGCCTAAAATTAGTACTGTAAACACGTTCCAATGAACATTTTGCCCGTTTTTAAGGATTTGTCTGAATATTTAAGCTCAGAAATTTGTGAGTTTGTTTAGTGAATAGTTATCCGTGTTATGTTAGTTTCTAGATTTTTTTCCTTTTTTCTAGATCGTGCTTTAGAGCTTTGAAGTCGCTGGTTGTCTGTTTTCGCTGACAGGTCCCTGTGTAATCTCGGCAGCGGATGTTTAGTTGTGCTAAAAACTCAAAAACAAGAATTTGAAAAGTGTTTTTCTTGTAAGGGCAAACAAAAAAGCATTTATGAGCTGGAAATGTATTCGACATCGAGACATCTCATCCGGAAAAACGACAAGAAATAGTCAGTTCCCTCTCAAGGATATTCTGCTGCACAGAAAACTATTCATCCGCCACAAAATGTTGCACGAATTGCCGTGAAAATGAAAAACTGAAGGGAAACTACTGCACATCTCACATGAAGGAGTTTTATCAGGTCGTAAGTGCATTTTTTCAACTGAAACTGGAATAGTAATACTAGAAGTAATATCACATTTTTAGTAATAAATTAATTGAGCATAAATGTTTTGTAGTCACGTGCACCAGTAATTTTAAAGCCCCGGACCCCCTACTGGGGATATCTGGGGCTATCACTTTTACTTTCAGTGAAAGCCCTGCCTCTCGGGGCAAAAAAATCCCCTTTTGGGAAAGATAAAACACAGTATGAGCATTGCAAATCTTATTACCAGCAAAAAAAAGCTGTACAGCTGTACTGTACAAAATCCCAGGGTGGCGGGGGGGGGGGGGGGGGGGGGGGGAATCCCCTTTTTTGGGGCGGGGATGCTTGTCAGGAACTTTTGATTTACACCTAAAATGGTGCCGCTTAGTTGATTTTGACTCCCAAAAAGGTACCAAAACTCACATTTTTCCCTAGTAATTTCTGTCGTATTTTTTTAAGAGGGAAAATACGTCTGAATTCAGGCTGCCAACAAGTGTGATTTGCTTGATTTGTTAGAACGGACCTGTTAGAGGCTCTAAGAGGTACATATCTGGAAAAAATTGCAAAATTTGAATTTTACACCTAAAAGGTACCAGAGGCCTGATTTTAAACCCCAAAAGGTACGACAAGCACCCTCGCCCAAAACGTAGGGGAGTCCCCCCCAAGAGGTTTGATTCCAAAATGGGATGTTGCCACAGACAGATGTAGTTGTGTTCAAAACCTGGGAGTTCTCCCTCATGCCAACGACACAGGGATCCTCCACCTAAAAGGGGTAGGGTTTTGAGGCTCAAGTTATATAAAAGGGTAGCAAAAAACACTAGATTCTGTATAATGCACCTGTCACTGGAAATTCCCAAACCCCCCAACCCTTCAGGCAAAAGAAAAGTACTAAACTACTGGGCAATACTCCAAAGTGTTAGTGTTAGGATTTTTTGTGTTGCAGTATAGAAAAGGGTTTCAATAGTGTGCTGTTTCTGGAGCTTTTAAAACGCAAGTTTTGTTTTTTCTTCTATAATCACCTACTGGTGGCAATAACTTTGAAAGCATTGGGAATGTGTGCATGAGATTTGTTACTTCATGGAAATAGCCAACTAAATAAGTGTTTTTGTGCCAAGATCTAATGAACAATCATAATAAAACAATTAGTCACCTCAAACTCTGTGATTATCAGCAAATACCTTTGGTTTCTTCTCAGTGAGTATGTGCCAATATTAGATTATGTTGCCTTCTTCAACAACAGAATGTTAAGTATTTAAGCATTCACATTTCAGTGTTTTCACCAGTCCACGCACAATCAGTAATCTCATTGAGGACCTTAAGGCTCCAGAATTCCAGGGTAGGTGTTCTTAAAGAAACCTGGAATTATAGGGTTTGTATTGTGGTACATGTGTAAAATTCCAGGGTTGCTATTTCCCAAAAATGAAATTCCAGAAACAAAAGTTGCTTTCCAGCTAATGGAGCTACCGGTATCACATGGGCTAGATATTTGATAAAAATACCAGACAGAAAATTCCGCTATAAGAGGCTATAGGCCCTGGGCAGGGGTTTCAATAAGTTTTGAAGTAGCAGGCTAAGTTTTGGAAGTAGGTGGCTGGGTTTGGGGTTCCCATACAAAGGCCATAAGCCTTGAGCCTTCTATAAGGGGGTACAGGGGCATGCCCCTCATGAAATTTCGGTAGCAGAAAAGGCCATTTCCTGTCTTTTGAGGGCAAGATAATTGGCATTTCATGTTTTGAGAGTAGATTTTTTTTTTAGAGTAGATGGCGGTTCACCACCGGTAGCTGCCTTCTATTGAAACTCCTGCAGGGGGTTCCAATGACAGGGGTTCCAATGGAGCCCCAAAAATACCAGAGCTATAAATTTTATACCCTAAAAAATACCTGCTCCCAAAAATTGATACCCCCCAAAAATACCCAACTACTACAACTTTCAAGACTGCAATTCTGAATAATTCTTTGAGAATAATCTTTCAATCTAAACACTAACTAATGACCAAAATGGTTCCAACACCTGCTCTTACATGGAAATTATTTTGGCAAATACAATGGAAATAGTGCAGCCTTGATTTGCAGAAACATGATTGTGACAGAATTTGAGGTTAACCGCACGAAACCTTTGTGTTCAGCTCTCACTAGACCATGATTCATTCTACTAAACAAAAGAAGCTTTGAGATACAACTTGTGAACAATACACAGGTTCTTACACCGGGGTAGAGCCAGATTTTTAGCCCAAAGTAGAGACTCACGGTCTATCTAAAATAATAATTTCAAAGTTAAGATCATTTCAAAGTTAAACCAACAGTCACCAGTTTGAAGAGCAATTCACATGGAAAAAGTGTTGATCACATGTTCTGTATGCGAGTACAGTACAGTTCTCCTTTGTGACAATAGTTACACAGTGGCCTGCTGAATTCTCATTTGGACTGCGTAGCTCACTTTGCCTGGTGTTACCATCAACAAGTTTGCCATCTTCACCCACAGGTCTCTATAATACATTCTTGATGGAAGGGCAAACAGTATCTTTTTCGTGAGTCTTGTGCCGTGACCTCTGCACAGGTGGGCAATCCAGTGGAAGTACTGAATAATGACCATGTCCCTGATGGTCTTTGTTTTGACTTGTTATTCTCCTGATATCTTCATTGGAGTATACAAAAAGGAACAGTCATCACAACTAGAGAGCCCAATCATGCAGCAGTTGTAATAATCAATAACTTGTTTGTATGTTTCCCCTGAACACAATCTTCTCCTTTTTATTTGTATGGATTTTTTGGTACCCTTGTTGGCAAAGCTTATTATCCATCCCATGCTTGTAAATAATTCAGTCAGCAATTGGCTGTAAGGATAAAGTACAGGTAGTGAAGATTTTTCAAAACAATATGGAGAGAAAGATGAAGGCAGAAGGCTTGGAATGGATGATGTTAGGAAGGGCAAAGCTATACATATGTTAATAAGATTAAGCTTATGCACCGCTAGATTGCTCAGCTAAAGTTAAATTTTCCTTTCTCTTTGAATGAAAGCATATCACCAGGTTTTGTGTAAGCTCTCTCCTTGGCGTATTCAATACAGTAGTAGTAGCGTTTTCTGTAAATACGGTTCTATGGGAAAAGAGTCGTGCTTGAAATAGTAAAAGAGTTCAGCAACAGTTAGCTTGGGCGTGGCGTAACTTATTACCTTTTAAGAAATAGGGAAATATCCGCTGAATTCTGAGTTTGGCATCCAATAACAAAGTCGCTGACGCACAGATCGACAAAATAAAAATATAAACATGTACAAAAATCCTCTAATGTCCAAAGTTGTTATTCTTTGAGAAGGTGAACAGAAGTCAGTGGCCAGAAAAGTACAATTTTCTCCTTCGTTTCATGATTCCCATTGCTTGAATGTCCGCCATCTTGGATCTCATTCTTGAGCATGCGCAGTGTTTGACCGCTGTGTGCCCCCGTGCGCAGTAACAACCATGCGCAAGGCATCCTGGGAGAAGGGCGAACCTTACCATCCCGGGTGCGCAGTAACAACCATGCACAAAGCAACCTGGGAGAAGGGCGGACCTTACCATCCCAAGTGCGCAGTCCCAACCATACGCGAAGCATCCTGGGAGAAGGGCGAACCTTACCATCCCGCGAGCGCAGTCACCACCCTGCGCGAAGCATCCTGGGAGAAGGGCGGATCTTACCATCCCGCGTGCGCAGTAACAACCATGAGCAAAGCTTCCTGGGAGAAGGGCGGACCTTACCATCCCGTGTGCGCAGTAGCAACCATACGCAAAGCATCCTGGGAGAAGGGCGAACCTTACCAACCCCCGTGCGCAGTAACAACCATGCGCAAGGCATCCTGGGAGAAGGGCGAACCTTACCATCCCACGAGCGCAGTCACCACCCTGCGCGAAGCATCCTGGGAGAAGGGCGGATCTTACCATCCCGCGTGCGCAGTAACAAGTAAGATTCGAGTCAATGAGGATGCCTAAGTATTTTACATGTTTTTCCCTTTTGATTTCCACTTGATTAATGTGTACTTTTATAGAATGGGATAGCTTTTTTTGGTGTGGGTGGAATATGACAAAGTTTGTTTTATCGGTGTTCAGGGAAAGTTTATTTGCACAAAACCACTGATACACGTTATTTAGTTCAACATTGATCGTGTTCTCAAGACTAGTCAGGCTCAGAATATGTGGTTGAAATGAATAGGATGCCATTGTGTTAACAAAGTCTTCTGTGTCTTTGTTCGTATCACAATTTAACAAATTAATATTCATGTCGCCCATTATTATGCAGATCTTATTTTCTGAGTGCAATTTATCAATTGTCTCGTAAAGTGTTTGTGTAAAGCGATTAATGTCAGATTTTGGGTGCCTATAGACGACCGCGCAGACAATATTTTGTCTTGCTTTGTTTTCAATTTCGATCCAGAGAGATTCGTGAAAAATGTTTGAAGAACCTAAGTCCGAGCGAACATTGAAAATTAAATCCTCTTTTACATAAAATCCTACGCCACCTGCTTGGGTAAAACTTGGCTCTTGTACAAAAGTATAACCAGGCAGACCAGTGTTCGTTACGATATTTCTCGACTCATTGATTTTGGTCTCAGAGAGGCCTATAACACTAAATGAAAGGTCAAGTTCAGCTAGCAAAGTGTGAAAATTATCAAAATTTTGTGATAAACTTCTAATATTGCTATGTAAAACTGAGAAGGTATTAGAGGAAATAACTTCTTTTAACTGAACATCACTGTGAAAATCATGAGTAGTGTAATAATTGAAATTTACTTGACATGGTAAGCTATTGTCATCAGTGTTAGGCGAGTTCTCGTTGATTTTAGAAAGAATTTCCAAGCAAGGCAGCTCTTTCAATTTTTGAAGAGATATCTTTTTTGAACACAGACAGGCGGAGTTAGAATTAAATGATAAATCAGTAAGTTGAGAGTCAGTTAAGCTACAAGAACTATCTAAAAAAATAAAACGCAACATTGGAGCTCTGGCTAAAATCCGTCACTATGTAAACACAACCATTCTTAAACAGCTTTATTATTCTCTCATTTATCCACATATCACTTACGGAATTCTAATCTGGGGTAACACCTACCATTCTACCCTAAAACCTTTAATAACTCTTCAAAAACGTGCCGTGCGAATCATGACATTTTCTAAATTTGATGCTCACTCTTCGCCAATTTTCAAATTGTTAGAATTACTAAAAATTTGACGATTTAGCTTTTATCCACACTTCATTGTTTATGCATAATTACTATTCAAAAAACCTTCCGAGAACTTTTGATACATTTTTCCAACCCTTATCAAGAAAACACAACTACAATACTCGTTTAGCCTCAAAATTAAATTATTACCTTCCAAAAGCTCGCACGAATTTTGGAAAATTTAATATAAGATTCCTAGGAGTTAAAATCTGGAATTCTATTGACAAAAATGACAAATTGCTCAATCGAAACCTCTTCAAAAATAAATTAACAGCCGACAGAATTGCAAATTACTAAATTTACTTTTTCCGATATTAATTATGCACCATCTCTGCATCCTATTTCGCTTTTTTTCGTACTTTTATTTTATTTTATTTTGCTTTGTTTGTATACTTGTCGTGAAGTCTTCCCTGTGCTTTTTCCCTCTACAACACACAATCTATACTACCATCAGTGTTTCCTTTTCTCTCCGATACATACATTACAGTTTTTCCAATCTTAAGCGCACCCTAGCTCGATTAGTCTAGTGCTACTCTAGGTTGCCTGTACAAACTATTTTATGTCAGATTTTGCACCTATAAACTACCTGCCTGCCTCTTAACTATCTCTTTTTATAACCAAATGTAACTGCAAAAAAAGTACAAATAAAGATTGTTGTTGTTGTTGTTTGTTGTTGCAAAGCATCCTGGAGAAGGGCGGACCTTACCATCCCGTGTGCGCAGTAGCAACCATACGCAAAGCATCATGGGAAAAGGACGGACCTTACCATCCCGTGTGCGCAGTGGCCACCATGAGCAAAGCATCCTGGGAGAAGGGCGGACCTTACCATCCCGTGTGCGCAGTAGAAACCATACGCGAAGCATCCTGGGAGAAGGGGGGACCTTACCATCCCGCGAGCGCAGTCACCACCCTGCGCGAAGCATCTTGAGAGAAGGGCGAACCCTACCATCCGCGTGCGCAGTAGCAACCATCGCGCAGGTTTGCCCACCGGCTATTACGCGAAGCATCCTGGGAGAAAAGCGAACCTTACCATCCCGCGTGTGCAGTAGCAAACATGCGCGAAGCATCCTGGGAGAAGAGCGAACCTTACCATCCCGCGTGCGCAGTAACCACCCTGCGCGAAGCATCCTGAGAGAAGGGCGGACCTTACCATCCCAAGTGCGCAGTCCCAACCCCGGGCAAAGCATCCTGGGCGAATGAGGGGAACCTGACCATCCCGTGTGCGAAGTAAAAATAAGCGTAAAGCAACCTGCGTGAAAGGCGACATTTACCCCCCTGCATGCGTAGTAACAACACAGCGTGAAACATTTGTGGAGGGGGCAAGCTTTGCCCTCCGGCTGGCGAGGCAATCGTAGTAACAACGCAGCGTGAAACATTTTAGGAGAGGGGCGAGCTTAACCCTCCAGCTGGCGAGGTACAGCCACTAAGCCTCATGGCCGAGCTAACTTTTCCATCCCGCGTATGCCAAAATCCAGCCTATATTATCGCCTGTGTAGGGGACTATCCGATATGGCCTTTATCTCGGCCAGCTGGAAATATTGTCCCAATTCCGGCTGTGTGAAAAACGAACCTGCGATTTCGTCTATAATTTTCTGTTTTTTTATTTTTTTTTATTTTGCTTCTTCCACTCGTTAGGAAAACGTTGACCGCTCTACAAGCATTTCCTTGGAATGCCATAAACATTATAGCGCTTAACACTTCTTGCTTGCTGACAGCCAAACATTTTCACCTCCCCGTCAGCTGGGAAGAATTGGAGCCGAGCATGAGGAGCTTAACGCGACTCGAAAAAGTGGCACCCCACAGGTTAGGGAAAATATTTTGCCCTAACCTGCGGGAGATCACACTACTGCGTGTGAGCAGATTCTGTCAGAACGCCGACTTAATCCAATAAAATACCTCGGCAATTTCGCAACCCGCTTTAGGTTAGCTATTGCTACGTGAATCAAAATACCGCGCCAAGAACACCATGACCAAGCAACAAAATACCTTGCTAACCGCTTAATTTCATGGTAAAAAGCGCACTTTGGAAATCGAATACCGTGATTCATAGAAACATTCACTCCCAGTCCCATATGAAATAGCGCGGAATTCATTATATACTTTGTTTACATTTTTTAAGCCCCGTTTACGAGTTCTACAGAAAAAACATCCTACAATTGTAACTATTCCTCTTGGTTCAAGTATAATATTTCCTATAACGGCGCGAAGTAATGATAAATAAACAGGCCGTGCAGCCAACAGTGTATGCGCTTCAGCTATGAAACAAGCAATAACTTCCTGTTTCAACTTTTGTGCATAACGGTTTTGAAAACAAACGAGAATCATGAGCAACAATATTGACAACTACAGAATAAGATTGAGGTTCCATATCCACTATAACCTGCATCCCTCTATAATTCTATGGAAGTAAAGAATGGTCACTAAGTTATATAGTTATAGGAAATTTAGTATTACCGACATGTACATAAAATACCCATGTAGGCCCTGTAATATAAACTAGGACCACGTGAAAACTAGGACAGATCCCGACAGGTAAATAAATACACAGGTCGGCCCTGTAATTAGCGTGAAATGTAAAAACTATGACTCTTGTATGTGAAAAACTAGGACAGAAACCGACAGGTAAATGAATACCCAGGTCGGCCCTGTAATTAGCGTGAAATGTGAAAACTATGACTCTTGTATGTGAAAAACTAGGACAGATCCCGACAGGTAAATAAATACCCAGGTCGGCCCTGTAATTAGCGTGAAATGTGAAAACTATGACTCTTGTATGTGAAAAACTAGGACAGAAACCGACAGGTAAATGAATGCCCAGGTGGGCCCTGTAATTAGCGTGAAATGTGAAAACTAAGACTCTTGTATGTGAAAAACTAGGACAGAACCCGACAGGTAAATAAATACCCAGGTGGGCCCTGTAATTAGCGTGAAATGTAAAAACTATGACTCTTGTATGTGAAAAACTAGGACAGAAACCGACAGGTAAATGAATACCCAGGTCGGCCCTGTGATCAGCGTGAAATGTGAAAACTATGACTCTTGTATGTGAGAAACTAGGACAGAAACCGACAGGTAAATGAATACCCAGGTCGGCCCTGTGATCAGCGTGAAATGTGAAAACTATGACTCTTGTATGTGAAAAACTAGGACAGAAACCGACAGGTAAATAAATACCCAGGTGGGCCCTGTAATTAGCGTGAAATGTAAAAACTATGACTCTTGTATGTGAAAAACTAGGACAAAAACCGACAGAAAAATGAATACCCAGGTCGGCCCTGTGATCAGCGTGAAATGTGAAAACTATGACTCTTGTATGTGAAAAACTAGGACAGAAACCGACAGGTAAATAAATACCCAGGTGGGCCCTGTAATTAGCGTGAAATGTGAAAACTATGACTCTTGTATGTGAAAAACTAGGACAGAAACCGACAGGTAAATGAATACCCAGGTCGGCCCTGTGATGAGCGTGAAATGTAAAAACTATGACTCTTGTATGTGAAAAACTAGGAGAGAAACCGACAGGTAAAGGAATACCCAGGTCGGCCCTGTAATTAGCGTGAAATGTGAAAACTATGACTCTTGTATGTGAAAATCTAGGACAGAACCCGACAAGTAAATGAATACCCAGGTCGGCCCTGTAATTAGCGTGAAATGTGAAAACTATGACTCTTGTATGTGAAAATCTAGGACAGAAACCGACAGGTAAATAAATACCCAGGTCGGCCCTGTGATCAGCGTGAAATGTGAAAACTATGACTCTTGTATGTGAAAAACTAGGACAGAAACCGACAGGTAAATGAATACCCAGGTCGGCCCTGTAATTGGCGTGAAATGTGAAAACTATATGACTCTTATATGTGAAAACTAGGACAGAACCCGACAGATAAATGAATACCCAGGTGGGCCCTGTAATATTGGCGTGACGTAAAAACTATGACTCTTGTAGTGTGAAAATCTAGGACAGAACCCGACAGGTAAATGAATACCCAGGTGGGCCCTGTAATTAGCGTGAAATGTGAAAACTATGACTCTTGTATGTGAAAAACTAGGACAGAAACCGACAGGTAAATAAATACCCAGGTCGGCCCTGTAATTAGCGTGAAATGTGAAAACTGTGACTCTTGTATGTGAAAAACTAGGAGAGAAACCGACAGGTAAATGAATACCCAGGTCGGCCCTGTAATTAGCGTGAAATGTGAAAACTCTGACTCTTGTATGTGAAAAACTAGGACAGAAACCGACAGGTAAATGAATACCCAGGTGGGCCCTGTAATTAGCGTGAAATGTGAAAACTATGACTCTTGTATGTGAAAAACTAGGACAGAACCCGACAGGTAAATGAATACCCAGGTCGGCCCTGTGATGAGCGTGAAATGTAAAAACTATGACTCTTGTATGTGAAAAACTAGGAGAGAAACCGACAGGTAAATGAATACCCAGGTCGGCCCTGTAATTAGCGTGAAATGTGAAAACTATGACTCTTGTATGTGAAAATCTAGGACAGAACCCGACAAGTAAATGAATACCCAGGTCGGCCCTGTAATTAGCGTGAAATGTGAAAACTATGACTCTTGTATGTGAAAATCTAGGACAGAAACCGACAGGTAAATGAATACCCAGGTGGGCCCTGTAATTAGCGTGAAATGTGAAAACTATGACTCTTGTATGTGAAAAACTAGGACAGAAACTGACAGGTAAATGAATACCCAGGTCGGCCCTGTAATTAGCGTGAAATGTGAAAACTATGACTCTTGTATGTGAAAAACTAGGACAGAAACCGACAGGTAAATAAATACCCAGGTGGGCCCTGTAATTAGCGTGAAATGTGAAAACTATGACTCTTGTATGTGAAAAACTAGGACAGAAACCGACAGGTAAATGAATACCCAGGTCGGCCCTGTGATGAGCGTGAAATGTAAAAACTATGACTCTTGTATGTGAAAAACTAGGAGAGAAACCGACAGGTAAATGAATACCCAGGTCGGCCCTGTAATTAGCGTGAAATGTGAAAACTATGACTCTTGTATGTGAAAATCTAGGACAGAAACCGACAGGTAAATAAATACCCAGGTCGGCCCTGTGATCAGCGTGAAATGTGAAAACTATGACTCTTGTATGTGAAAAACTAGGACAGAAACCGACAGGTAAATGAATACCCAGGTCGGCCCTGTAATTGGCGTGAAATGTGAAAACTATATGACTCTTATATGTGAAAACTAGGACAGAACCCGACAGATAAATGAATACCCAGGTGGGCCCTGTAATATTGGCGTGACGTAAAAACTATGACTCTTGTAATGTGAAAATCTAGGACAGAACCCGACAGGTAAATGAATACCCAGGTGGGCCCTGTAATTAGCGTGAAATGTGAAAACTATGACTCTTGTATGTGAAAAACTAGGACAGAAACTGACAGGTAAATGAATACCCAGGTCGGCCCTGTAATTAGCGTGAAATGTGAAAACTATGACTCTTGTATGTGAAAAACTAGGACAGAAACCGACAGGTAAATAAATACCCAGAGTGGGCCCTGTAATTAGCGTGAAATGTGAAAACTATGACTCTTGTATGTGAAAAACTAGGACAGAAACCGACAGGTAAATGAATACCCAGGTCGGCCCTGTGATGAGCGTGAAATGTAAAAACTATGACTCTTGTATGTGAAAAACTAGGAGAGAAACCGACAGGTAAATGAATACCCAGGTCGGCCCTGTAATTAGCGTGAAATGTGAAAACTATGACTCTTGTATGTGAAAATCTAGGACAGAACCCGACAAGTAAATGAATACCCAGGTCGGCCCTGTAATTAGCGTGAAATGTGAAAACTATGACTCTTGTATGTGAAAATCTAGGACAGAAACCGACAGGTAAATAAATACCCAGGTCGGCCCTGTGATCAGCGTGAAATGTGAAAACAATGACTCTTGTATGTGAAAAACTAGGACAGAAACCGACAGGTAAATGAATACCCAGGTCGGCCCTGTAATTGGCGTGAAATGTGAAAACTATATGACTCTTATATGTGAAAACTAGGACAGAACCCGACAGATAAATGAATACCCAGGTGGGCCCTGTAATATTGGCGTGACGTAAAAACTATGACTCTTGTAATGTGAAAATCTAGGACAGAACCCGACAGGTAAATGAATACCCAGGTGGGCCCTGTAATTAGCGTGAAATGTGAAAACTATGACTCTTGTATGTGAAAAACTAGGACAGAAACCGACAGGTAAATAAATACCCAGGTCGGCCCTGTAATTAGCGTGAAATGTGAAAACTGTGACTCTTGTATGTGAAAAACTAGGAAAGAAACCGACAGGTAAATGAATACCCAGGTCGGCCCTGTAATTAGCGTGAAATGTGAAAACTGTGACTCTTGTATGTGAAAAATTAAGACAGAACCCGACAGATAAATGAATACCCAGGTGGGCCCTGTAATTAGCGTGAAATGTGAAAACTATGACTCTTGTATGTGAAAATCTAGGACAGAACCCGACAGGTAAATAAATACCCAGGTGGACCCTGTAATTAGCGTGAAATGTGAAAACTATGACTCTTGTATGTGAAAAACTAGGACAGAAACCGACAGGTAAATGAATACCCAGGTCGGCCCTGTAATTAGCGTGAAATGTGAAAACTAAGACTCTTGTATGTGAAAAACTAGGACAGAACCCGACAGGTAAATAAATACCCAGGTGGGCCCTGTAATTAGCGTGAAATGTAAAAACTATGACTCTTGTATGTGAAAAACTAGGACAGAAACCGACAGGTAAATGAATACCCAGGTCGGCCCTGTGATCAGCGTGAAATGTGAAAACTATGACTCTTGTATGTGAAAAACTAGGACAGAACCCGACAGATAAATGAATACCCAGGTGGGCCCTGTAATATTGGCGTGACGTAAAAACTATGACTCTTGTAATGTGAAAATCTAGGACAGAACCCGACAGGTAAATGAATACCCAGGTGGGCCCTGTAATTAGCGTGAAATGTGAAAACTATGACTCTTGTATGTGAAAAACTAGGACTGAAACCGACAGGTAAATAAATACCCAGGTCGGCCCTGTAATTAGCGTGAAATGTGAAAACTGTGACTCTTGTATGTGAAAAACTAGGACAGAAACCGACAGGTAAATGAATACCCAGGTCGGCCCTGTGATCAGCGTGAAATGTGAAAACTATGACTCTTGTATGTGAAAAACTAGGACAGAACCCGACAGATAAATGAATACCCAGGTGGGCCCTGTAATATTGGCGTGACGTAAAAACTATGACTCTTGTAATGTGAAAATCTAGGACAGAACCCGACAGGTAAATGAATACCCAGGTGGGCCCTGTAATTAGCGTGAAATGTGAAAACTATGACTCTTGTATGTGAAAAACTAGGACAGAAACCGACAGATAAATGAATACCCAGGTGGGCCCTGTAATATTGGCGTGAAATGTGAAAACTATGACTCTTGTATGTGAAAATCTAGGACAGAAACCGACAGGTAAATGAATACCCAGATGGGCCCTGTAATTAGCGTGAAATGTGAAAACTATGACTCTTGTATGTGAAAAACTAGGACAGAAACCGACAGGTAAATGAATACCCAGGTCGGCCCTGTAATTAGCGTGAAATGTGAAAACTATGACTCTTGTATGTGAAAAACTAGGACAGATCCCGACAGGTAAATAAATACCCAGGTCGGCCCTGTAATTAGCGTGAAATGTGAAAACTATGACTCTTGTATGTGAAAAACTAAGACAGAACCCGACAGATAAATGAATACCCAGGTGGGCCCTGTAATATTGGCGTGAAATGTGAAAACTATGACTCTTGTATGTGAAAATCTAGGACAGAAACCGACAGGTAAATGAATACCCAGATGGGCCCTGTAATTAGCGTGAAATGTGAAAACTATGACTCTTGTATGTGAAAAACTAGGACAGAAACCGACAGGTAAATAAATACCCAGGTCGGCCCTGTAATTAGCGTGAAATGTAAAAACTATGACTCTTATATGTGAAAATCTAGGACAGAAACCGACAGGTAAATGAATACCCAGGTCGGCCCTGTGATCAGCGTGAAATGTGAAAACTGTGACTCTTGTATGTGAAAAACTAGGACAGAAACCGACAGGTAAATGAATACCCAGGTGGGCCCTGTGATCAGCGTGTAATGTAAAAACTATGACTCTTATATGTGAAAAACTAGGAGAGAAACCTACAGGTACATGAATACCCAGGTCGGCCATGTGATCAGCGTGAAATGTGAAAACTGTGACTCTTGTATGTGAAAAACTAGGACAGAACCCGACAGATAAATGAATACCCAGGTGGGCCCTGTAATATTGGCGTGAAATGTGAAAACTATGACTCTTGTATGTGAAAATCTAGGACAGAAACCGACAGGTAAATGAATACCCAGATGGGCCCTGTAATTAGCGTGAAATGTGAAAACTATGACTCTTGTATGTGAAAAACTAGGACAGAAACCGACAGGTAAATGAATACCCAGGTCGGCCCTGTAATTAGCGTGAAATGTGAAAACTATGACTCTTGTATGTGAAAAACTAGGACAGATCCCGACAGGTAAATAAATACCCAGGTCGGCCCTGTAATTAGCGTGAAATGTGAAAACTATGACTCTTGTATGTGAAAAACTAGGACAGATCCCGACAGGTAAATGAATACCCAGGTGGGCCCTGTAATTAGCGTGAAATGTGAAAACTATGACTCTTGTATGTGAAAAACTAGGACAGAACCCGACAGGTAAATGAATACCCAGGTCGGCCCTGTGATGAGCGTGAAATGTAAAAACTATGACTCTTGTATGTGAAAAACTAGGAGAGAAACCGACAGGTAAATGAATACCCAGGTGGGCCCTGTAATTAGCGTGAAATGTGAAAACTATGACTCTTGTATGTGAAAAACTAGGACAGAACCCGACAGGTAAATGAATACCCAGGTCGGCCCTGTGATGAGCGTGAAATGTAAAAACTATGACTCTTGTATGTGAAAAACTAGGAGAGAAACCGACAGGTAAATGAATACCCAGGTCGGCCCTGTAATTAGCGTGAAATGTGAAAACTATGACTCTTGTATGTGAAAAACTAGGACAGAACCCGACAAGTAAATGAATACCCAGGTGCCCATGTAAAAACATAGACGGGATCCCGCCTGGGATTGGGCGGGATCCCGCCTTTTCACCAGTCGGGATCCCATCTGGGAAAGACGGGATCCCACCTGGGATCCCGCCCGGGATTAGTGGACGTCCCGCCTTAGCGGGATCCTGCCATCCCACCCGGGATCCCGCCATCCCACCCGGGATCCCGCCATCCCACCCGGGATCCCGCCATCCCACCCGGGATCCCACCATCCCACCCGGGATCCCGCCATCCCACCCGGGATCCCGCCATCCCACCCGGGATCCCGCCATCCCACCCGGGATCCCGCCATCCCGCCCGGGATTAGTGGACATCCCGCCTTAGTGGGATCCCACCTGGGATCCCGCTATCCCACCTGGGATCCCGCTATCCCACCCGGGATCCCGCCATCCCACCCGGGATCCCGCCATTCCACCCGGGATCCCACAATTCTACCTGGGATCCCACCCGGGATCTTGCCATCCCACATGGGATGCTGTCACCTCACTTGGGATCCCATCATCCCACCCGGGATCCTGGGATCCCACCCGGGATCCTGCCATCCCACCTTGGATCCTGCCATCCACCCATCCCGCCATCCTCCCGGTATCCCACCATCCCACCCAGGATCCCGCAATAACACCTGGGATCCTGCCATCCCACCTGGGATCTTGCCATCCCACCTGTGATCGTGTCACCCCACCTGGGATCCCAACTGGGATCCTGCCATCCCTCCCGGGATCTTGCATTATTCTGCCACCTTACTCGGGATCTTGCTATCCCACCCGGGAACTTCTCATCCCACTAAGGATCCCGCCATCCCACCCAGAATCCCAATCGAGATCCTGCCTACAGGAAAGGCCATCACAGCAGAGAATTCTGTGTTTTATATGGACTTTGAAAAAGAAAACTTGTCTCATAACACAGTTATTATTATCAGCAGGTTTAACCAGGGATGTGTCCCTGGTTTAACCTATGTGTCCCCTGATGTCATCACAAGAAAATGCATTTACAATTAATGAGACATCGATATATGTTTCAAGATTTCCTAATAATGTGTAACATGGCTAATGCTTACAGAGGAACTTATATAACTTGTCTATATTGCATAGACACTTGCCGAGACCCCCGTCTATGCAAAGTATGTGGAAAGCAGTTTTATTGCTTAATGAAAATCTTATGAAAAAGACCTGTGAAAAAAACTTGTGAAGCACCTGTGAAAAATGCTCTTAAAAGAACCCCAAAATTTGGCCAACAAACCGGTGAAAAAGAAAGATTGTTTAAGAACTTCAAGCAATTTTTGCAAGAAGGTCAAAATTTTGTTACTCTGAAAAAATAAAATTCACAATTCACAAAATGTTGCATTTAGCAGGAAAAACCTAATAATTCTAACACTCTAGCTGATGCAAAATACTATACTTTTTCAAGGATTGAAAGTTATGCCCTTACCTTCCCCATGCCAACCCCCAGAGACAGCTCACCTCATGCGAACAGAATCCTACCACAGTGACTATGCTGTTACTTTAAAAGAGCAGATTTCAGATGATGCCAGAGCATAAGAACAAACAAACATGCAGTCTCTTGTTTTCTGCAATTACTTTGTCTCCTTTTGCAGCTTGTGTTTTTACTCTCCCAACATCACAACATGCTCTATTGCACTCAATTTGTACTTCTCTTTTGTACTTATGCATTTAGATTTCAACACTCAATATCAAATCCACTCTAAGAACATAATGTGACACCAAAACTCTGTGCAGGTGATGAGTCTGTTTTATTCATTTTTAAGCAATGTATATTGAAAATGGTGAATAAAACCCCATGGTAAAACTATGAATAATTTTTTACTTGAATTCATGTGCTGCTTCTTAGCTCCTTCACTTGTTGCTGGCTAGATTATTTGATTGTTTCAGACTGAAGGCAGCGTGAAGTTCTGTTGATGGCAGTATGCATATGCATTCTGTTTTACCTGAAAAACGTGACAAGCAGGATACATTAGAACTTGCTTAAGCTTAAATGACTCATTAAACATAGTTTTACAGGTGTACAGGTCACTTACTTACTTGCTTACTGCGGCGGCCTCAGCCGAACCTCGCATCTCGAGCTCAAGTCGCTCCTGTTGAGCATACAGGAGCCAAGCTCAGTGGTATTGGCCGCACCAGTATCGCTCCGCAGAGTGTCAACCATAGTTGTCGCTGGTCGGCCGGGGCGGCGGTTGCCGTGCGTTGGCTCCCACAAGACGAGATGATTTGCTGTGAGCTCTTTGTGGCGGTAACAATGACCGGCGAGGCCAAGTCTGCGGCAGGCCACCCTGTCAGATATTCTAGGCAGATCACCGTAGAGGACGTGGTTCGGGATGTGGTCACTCCAACAGGTCAAGCCTTGTCTAATTACCTGTATGTCATTACAACAGAATCAAATGCTCCATGATCTAGTGCCTGTCAACCTGCGAGTGAATAATTAAGACAGGTTGTTTTATAAGCGAGCATGTTGAACACTAGTTGTCAAGATTATTGTTACGAAATGTAAAAAAATATTTTAACTTAGGTATTGGTTGTTTTTTGAAAGGTATGAATATAAGTGATAAGCTGTTGTCCCTGCCAAAGTTCACAGAAATGTTGTTCATTACAGCCATTCTCAGTTACATGCTCTGTTACATGCAACATGAGGTTGCTTGGAAAAAAGCTTGCAAGCGAAAACCTGTTTTTTTTTGTCAAAGTTTCCATGACAATGCACGTGCTTTCGCCGGCTTGTCGTGCTCAGACAAGACAGCAAAACAAGTTTTCGCTTGCAAGCTTTTTTCCAGGCGACCGTGTGTAACTGAGAATGGCTGTAAGCATGAAAAATATTTGCCAAGGCTATCCAAATTATACATTCCTGGCGCAGGTTGTTCAAAGGTGGACTAAATTTAAACCAGGTTTAGTTCTGAACAAAACCATCAAGTCACCATGGTAATTACTCCTGGATTAGTGCTAAACCACTTTCGAGCAACCGGACCCTGTATTACTTATTTGTTAAACTTTAAAATTCAGTTTCTCTGATCTCCATGCGAGTTTTCATACATATAATCATGTGAACTCTGAAGCAATTATTAGTCAATCCATGGTTTAGCAGCTTATTCCTCTGTCTCAGAGATTTTGCAAATACTCCTAAAGCTACTACTATGTTTGATTACAGGATTATGAAACTATGAAAAACCACAGTAATTAATAAATGGCAACTTCATACAGATAAGAGTGGATTTCAGATAAAGTGTTGTAAGTAGATCATACTTGTGTTTTCTTTTCCATTGCCAATTGAGGTCAAGAGGTCTTGAAATTTGTTTAGTCAAGAAAATTACGAGTTGTAAAAATGATCCCTATGGCATTTTGTTTTCTAAGCTTTTTTGAGCAGTAAAGAACGTTAGCGGCCAAATTATACAAGGAAAAGAAACATCACATAAGTATACATAATAACAAATACTTGCCTATGTTTGTAGCTTATAGTTTCTTTCAAATGTCGATACGATAGTAGAGGCGAAGACTGAAGACATGTTTTCCTCGTTTTCGGTGGTGAAAAAAGACGACGCGTGTGCGTCGCGTTTCCCGCCTTTTTGGTGTCACGTGACCTTGCGCTAACGTATGTGTGGGCTGCCTGTGGTGTGGTTAATCAAACATGGCGCCTTCCTTCCTTTGCTTCTTGTTTCGCGGTCGTTCCTTGCCATGAAATGTGGAAAGATGGGTGCAAAAACAGCTTATCCGAAAAGTGGGTTGAATTGCTAAACGATTTAATTATTGAAGATTTTTCTAAATGCATTCGGACTGTTTTTTTCTGTAAGTTATGCCTTTTTCTTTGATGACAACTGAATTCTAAGAGAACATCAGTCAATGGGCGAGTTCATAAGCACAAGACAAATGTTACATTTTTTCGCAATAACTAAATTGTAAATTACCTAGAAATAGTACAGAATATTACATAATTCTTCAAATTTATTATCATGGATACACATGAAATTTGGCAGAATAATATAAAGTTTATGTTGACAAATCTTATCTACATGAGTGAACTTCCAGTAGTTATAGCTGTGGAATAGGTAAAATCTCATTGTGGCTCAGGCCTAGTTTATATGTCACTTAATTTCGATAATTAAATTTGTCTCAATTAAATTTGTCCGAAATACGATGTATAAACTAGGCCTCAGTGTACTTTAGTCTATAAACATAGATGTACTATGTAGACTGTTGGGGCTTTCTCACATTATATTACTGAGGTAGGGGTGTACAATATGATGGGTAAGAAATCACAGTTTGTGGTATCTTTTAGGAGTTTTCCCCTTGAATTTTGCAGTAAATTAGAGTAAGTATTATTTGGGAAATATCAGGTTTAATGCTGTTGGCCACTGTCAATATTATTGGGGGGCCTCCCCCTCTCCCCAATCATAATTACAGGGGGGACAAGAGTGCCCCTCATCCAACTGCTTCAATCACCCCTAGATACTGAAAGATGTGCCTGAGAAAATAACAAGTTATAATAATAATGAAAATCAAAGCTAGAGTTGGGAAATCATGGCTACGATCAAAATCAAATTTAATTAAACATCGAATCAAAACAAAGGTTGTTATTTTGATTTCAAAAGAAAACCAAAATTAACAGTTTCTTCACATCATATTTTCTCATACCATTTTGTTGATACTTAAGATATAGAATTCACAGCTTTTTTTCACGTTTTTCCTGATTCAAAATGTCACATTTTTCTCATGATTTTCACAGGGTTTTTTCACAGGTCAAAATAGTTCACAGGTTCATTCACAACATTTTCACAGGAATTTCACATGTTGCTCTCCAGTCTCACTCTCATCCCACTATGGAGGTGTCCCATCATTGCAGGATCCCCGGATCCCAGCGCCTCCCACAAAAAATCCTGACAATTCCCAACACAGCTGATAAATTTCCCTGCACTCTTCTCTTCCCACCCAGGTTCTCCCCCTTATATCCCACTGTGGTGTCCCATCATTGCAGGATCCTGGCTTCCCCACCTCAAAAAAAACTCCCTCTGGGATTCTGCCATCCCATACGGGATCCCACCCATTAGGTACTCAAGATCTCACTGGGAATCCCACCTGACCCTGAGAAATTTCATCCCAAGAAGGATCCTGCTATCCCATCCATTTGGGATCCTGCCCAGGAAGGCTGGATCCTGGCATCCCTGGGAAATGTTATCCCACCTGGGATAGGCGGCATCCCACCATCCCATCTTGGATCCTGCCCGGGATGGCCATTATCTCACCTGGGATAGGCAGGATCCCACCATCCCACCTTAGATCCCGCCTGGGATGGCAGGGATCTCCGCAGGAAATGATATCCCACCTGGGATAGGCGGGATCCCGCCATCCCACCTTTGATCCCGCCCAGGATGGCAGGATCCCAGGCGGGATCCCACCTACCTGGGAAATGTTATCCCACCTGGGATAGGCGGGATCCCCCCTATCCCAACAAGGATCCTGCCCAGGAAGGCTGGATCCTGGGATACCTGGGAAATGCTATCCCACCTGGGATAAGTGGGATCCCACCATCTCACCCCACCTTGGATCCTGCCCGGGATGGCCATTATCTCACCTGGGATAGGCGGGATCCCACCATCCCGCCTTGGATCCCGCCCGAGATGGCAGGATCCCAGGCGGGATCCCACCTCCCCGGGAAATGTTATCCCACCTGGGATAGGCGGGATCCCGCCATCCCACCTTTGATCCCGCCCGGGATGGCAGGATCCCAGGGATCCCAGGCGGGATCCCACCTACCCGGGAAACGTTATCCCACCTGGGATAGGCGGGATCCCGCCATCCCACCTGGGATCCCGCCTATCCCGGCCGGGATCCCGCCTGTCCCGGCCGGGATCCCGCCTCTCATTTTTACATGGGTGGGCCCTGTAATTAGCGTGAAATGTGAAAACTATGACTCTTGTATGTGAAAAACTAGGACAGAAACCGACAGGTAAATGAATACCCAGGTCGGCCCTGTAATTAGCGTGAAATGTGAAAACTATGACTCTTGTATGTGAAAAACTAGGACAGAAACCGACAGGTAAATGAATACCCAGGTGGGCCCTGTAATTAGCGTGAAATGTGAAAACTATGACTCTTGTATGTGAAAAACTAGGACAGAACCCGACAGGTAAATGAATACCCAGGTCGGCCCTGTGATGAGCGTAAAATGTAAAAACTATGACTCTTGTATGTGAAAAACTAGGAGAGAAACCGACAGGTAAATGAATACCCAGGTCGGCCCTGTAATTAGCGTGAAATGTGAAAACTATGACTCTTGTATGTGAAAATCTAGGACAGAACCCGACAAGTAAATGAATACCCAGGTCGGCCCTGTAATTAGCGTGAAATGTGAAAACTATGACTCTTGTATGTGAAAATCTAGGACAGAAACCGACAGGTAAATAAATACCCAGGTCGGCCCTGTAATTAGCGTGAAATGTGAAAACTATGACTCTTGTATGTGAAAAACTAGGACAGATCCCGACAGGTAAATAAATACCCAGGTCGGCCCTGTAATTAGCGTGAAATGTGAAAACTATGACTCTTGTATGTGAAAAACTAGGACAGAAACCGACAGGTAAATGAATACCCAGGTGGGCCCTGTAATTAGCGTGAAATGTGAAAACTATGACTCTTGTATGTGAAAATCTAGGACAGAACCCGACAAGTAAATGAATACCCAGGTCGGCCCTGTAATTAGCGTGAAATGTGAAAACTATGACTCTTGTATGTGAAAAACTAGGACAGAACCCGACAAGTAAATGAATACCCAGGTCGGCCCTGTAATTAGCGTGAAATGTAAAAACTATGACTCTTGTATGTGAAAATCTAGGACAGAAACCGACAGGTAAATGAATACCCAGGTGGGCCCTGTGATGAGCGTGAAATGTAAAAACTATGACTCTTGTATGTGAAAAACTACGAGAGAAACCGACAGGTAAATGAATACCCAGGTCGGCCCTGTAATTAGCGTGAAATGTGAAAACTATGACTCTTGTATGTGAAAAACTAGGACAGAACCCGACAAGTAAATGAATACCCAGGTGGGCCCTGTAATTAGCGTGAAATGTGAAAACTATGACTCTTGTATGTGAAAAACTAGGACAGAAACCGACAGGTAAATGAATACCCAGGTCGGCCCTGTAATTAGCGTGAAATGTGAAAACTATGACTCTTGTATGTGAAAAACTAGGACAGAAACCGACAGGTAAATGAATACCCAGGTGGGCCCTGTAATTAGCGTGAAATGTGAAAACTATGACTCTTGTATGTGAAAAACTAGGACAGAACCCGACAGGTAAATGAATACCCAGGTCGGCCCTGTGATGAGCGTAAAATGTAAAAACTATGACTCTTGTATGTGAAAAACTAGGAGAGAAACCGACAGGTAAATGAATACCCAGGTCGGCCCTGTAATTAGCGTGAAATGTGAAAACTATGACTCTTGTATGTGAAAATCTAGGACAGAACCCGACAAGTAAATGAATACCCAGGTCGGCCCTGTAATTAGCGTGAAATGTGAAAACTATGACTCTTGTATGTGAAAATCTAGGACAGAAACCGACAGGTAAATGAATACCCAGGTCGGCCCTGTAATTAGCGTGAAATGTGAAAACTATGACTCTTGTATGTGAAAAACTAGGACAGATCCCGACAGGTAAATAAATACCCAGGTCGGCCCTGTAATTAGCGTGAAATGTGAAAACTATGACTCTTGTATGTGAAAAACTAGGACAGAAACCGACAGGTAAATGAATACCCAGGTGGGCCCTGTAATTAGCGTGAAATGTGAAAACTATGACTCTTGTATGTGAAAATCTAGGACAGAACCCGACAAGTAAACGAATACCCAGGTCGGCCCTGTAATTAGCGTGAAATGTGAAAACTATGACTCTTGTATGTGAAAAACTAGGACAGAACCCGACAAGTAAATGAATACCCAGGTCGGCCCTGTAATTAGCGTGAAATGTAAAAACTATGACTCTTGTATGTGAAAATCTAGGACAGAACCCGACAAGTAAATGAATACCCAGGTCGGCCCTGTAATTAGCGTGAAATGTGAAAACTATGACTCTTGTATGTGAAAAACTAGGACAGAACCCGACAAGTAAATGAATACCCAGGTCGGCCCTGTAATTAGCGTGAAATGTAAAAACTATGACTCTTGTATGTGAAAATCTAGGACAGAACCCGACAAGTAAATAAATACCCAGGTGGGCCCTGTAATTTAGCGTGAAATGTAAAAACTATGACTCTTGTATGTGAAAATCTAGGACAGAACCCGACAAGTAAATGAATACCCAGGTCGGCCCTGTGATTAGCGTGAAATGTGAAAACTATGACTCTTGTATGTGAAAAACTAAGACAGAACCCGACAGATAAATGAATACCCAGGTGGGCCCTGTAATATTGGCGTGAAATGTGAAAACTATGACTCTTGTATGTGAAAATCTAGGACAGAAACCGACAGGTAAATGAATACCCAGATGGGCCCTGTAATTAGCGTGAAATGTGAAAACTATGACTCTTGTATGTGAAAAACTAGGACAGAAACCGACAGGTAAATGAATAAACAGGTCGGCCCTGTAATTAGCGTGAAATGTGAAAACTATGACTCTTGTATGTGAAAAACTAGGACAGATCCCGACAGGTAAATAAATACCCAGGTCGGCCCTGTAATTAGCGTGAAATGTGAAAACTATGACTCTTGTATGTGAAAAACTAGGACACAAACCGACAGGTAAATGAATACCCAGGTGGGCCCTGTAATTAGCGTGAAATGTGAAAACTATGACTCTTGTATGTGAAAAACTAGGACAGAACCCGACAAGTAAATGAATACCCAGGTCGGCCCTGTAATTAGCGTGAAATGTAAAAACTATGACTCTTGTATGTGAAAATCTAGGACAGAACCCGACAAGTAAATAAATACCCAGGTGGGCCCTGTAATTAGCGTGAAATGTAAAAACTATGACTCTTGTATGTGAAAATCTAGGACAGAACCCGACAAGTAAATGAATACCCAGGTCGGCCCTGTGATTAGCGTGAAATGTGAAAACTATGACTCTTGTATGTGAAAAACTAAGACAGAACCCGACAGATAAATGAATACCCAGGTGGGCCCTGTAATTAGCGTGAAATGTGAAAACTATGACTCTTGTATGTGAAAATCTAGGACAGAACCCGACAGGTAAATAAATACCCAGGTGGACCCTGTAATTAGCGTGAAATGTGAAAACTATGACTCTTGTATGTGAAAAACTAGGACAGAAACCGACAGGTAAATGAATACCCAGGTCGGCCCTGTAATTAGCGTGAAATGTGAAAACTAAGACTCTTGTATGTGAAAAACTAGGACAGAACCCGACAGGTAAATAAATACCCAGGTGGGCCCTGTAATTAGCGTGAAATGTAAAAACTATGACTCTTGTATGTGAAAAACTAGGACAGAAACCGACAGGTAAATGAATACCCAGGTCGGCCCTGTGATCAGCGTGAAATGTGAAAACTATGACTCTTGTATGTGAAAAACTAGGACAGAACCCGACAGATAAATGAATACCCAGGTGGGCCCTGTAATATTGGCGTGACGTAAAAACTATGACTCTTGTAATGTGAAAATCTAGGACAGAACCCGACAGGTAAATGAATACCCAGGTTGGCCCTGTAATTAGCGTGAAATGTGAAAACTATGACTCTTGTATGTGAAAAACTAGGACAGAAACCGACAGGTAAATAAATACCCAGGTCGGCCCTGTAATTAGCGTGAAATGTGAAAAATGTGACTCTTGTATGTGAAAAACTAGGACAGAAACCGACAGGTAAATGAATACCCAGGTCGGCCCTGTGATCAGCGTGAAATGTGAAAACTATGACTCTTGTATGTGAAAAACTAGGACAGAACCCGACAGATAAATGAATACCCAGGTGGGCCCTGTAATATTGGCGTGACGTAAAAACTATGACTCTTGTAATGTGAAAATCTAGGACAGAACCCGACAGGTAAATGAATACCCAGGTGGGCCCTGTAATTAGCGTGAAATGTGAAAACTATGACTCTTGTATGTGAAAAACTAGGACAGAAACCGACAGGTAAATAAATACCCAGGTCGGCCATGTGATCAGCGTGAAATGTGAAAACTGTGACTCTTGTATGTGAAAAACTAGGACAGAACCCGACAGATAAATGAATACCCAGGTGGGCCCTGTAATATTGGCGTGAAATGTGAAAACTATGACTCTTGTATGTGAAAATCTAGGACAGAAACCGACAGGTAAATGAATACCCAGATGGGCCCTGTAATTAGCGTGAAATGTGAAAACTATGACTCTTGTATGTGAAAAACTAGGACAGAAACCGACAGGTAAATGAATACCCAGGTCGGCCCTGTAATTAGCGTGAAATGTGAAAACTATGACTCTTGTATGTGAAAAACTAGGACAGATCCCGACAGGTAAATAAATACCCAGGTCGGCCCTGTAATTAGCGTGAAATGTGAAAACTATGACTCTTGTATGTGAAAAACTAAGACAGAACCCGACAGATAAATGAATACCCAGGTGGGCCCTGTAATATTGGCGTGAAATGTGAAAACTATGACTCTTGTATGTGAAAATCTAGGACAGAAACCGACAGGTAAATGAATACCCAGATGGGCCCTGTAATTAGCGTGAAATGTGAAAACTATGACTCTTGTATGTGAAAAACTAGGACAGAAACCGACAGGTAAATAAATACCCAGGTCGGCCCTGTAATTAGCGTGAAATGTAAAAACTATGACTCTTATATGTGAAAATCTAGGACAGAAACCGACAGGTAAATGAATACCCAGGTCGGCCCTGTGATCAGCGTGAAATGTGAAAACTGTGACTCTTGTATGTGAAAAACTAGGACAGAAACCGACAGGTAAATGAATACCCAGGTGGGCCCTGTGATCAGCGTGTAATGTAAAAACTATGACTCTTATATGTGAAAAACTAGGAGAGAAACCGACAGGTACATGAATACCCAGGTCGGCCATGTGATCAGCGTGAAATGTGAAAACTGTGACTCTTGTATGTGAAAAACTAGGACAGAACCCGACAGATAAATGAATACCCAGGTGGGCCCTGTAATATTGGCGTGAAATGTGAAAACTATGACTCTTGTATGTGAAAATCTAGGACAGAAACCGACAGGTAAATGAATACCCAGATGGGCCCTGTAATTAGCGTGAAATGTGAAAACTATGACTCTTGTATGTGAAAAACTAGGACAGAAACCGACAGGTAAATGAATACCCAGGTCGGCCCTGTAATTAGCGTGAAATGTGAAAACTATGACTCTTGTATGTGAAAAACTAGGACAGATCCCGACAGGTAAATAAATACCCAGGTCGGCCCTGTAATTAGCGTGAAATGTGAAAACTATGACTCTTGTATGTGAAAAACTAGGACAGATCCCGACAGGTAAATGAATACCCAGGTGGGCCCTGTAATTAGCGTGAAATGTGAAAACTATGACTCTTGTATGTGAAAATCTAGGACAGAACCCGACAAGTAAATGAATACCCAGGTCGGCCCTGTAATTAGCGTGAAATGTGAAAACTATGACTCTTGTATGTGAAAAACTAGGACAGAACCCGACAAGTAAATGAATACCCAGGTCGGCCCTGTAATTAGCGTGAAATGTAAAAACTATGACTCTTGTATGTGAAAATCTAGGACAGAACCCGACAAGTAAATGAATACCCAGGTCGGCCCTGTAATTAGCGTGAAATGTGAAAACTATGACTCTTGTATGTGAAAAACTAGGACAGAACCCGACAAGTAAATTAATACCCAGGTCGGCCCTGTAATTAGCGTGAAATGTAAAAACTATGACTCTTGTATGTGAAAATCTAGGACAGAACCCGACAAGTAAATAAATACCCAGGTGGGCCCTGTAATTAGCGTGAAATGTAAAAACTATGACTCTTGTATGTGAAAATCTAGGACAGAACCCGACAAGTAAATGAATACCCAGGTCGGCCCTGTGATTAGCGTGAAATGTGAAAACTATGACTCTTGTATGTGAAAACTAAGACAGAACCCGACAGATAAATGAATACCCAGGTGGGCCCTGTAATTAGCGTGAAATGTGAAAACTATGACTCTTGTATGTGAAAATCTAGGACAGAACCCGACAGGTAAATAAATACCCAGGTGGACCCTGTAATTAGCGTGAAATGTGAAAACTATGACTCTTGTATGTGAAAAACTAGGACAGAAACCGACAGGTAAATGAATACCCAGGTCGGCCCTGTGATCAGCGTGAAATGTGAAAACTATGACTCTTGTATGTGAAAAACTAGGACAGAACCCGACAGATAAATGAATACCCAGGTGGGCCCTGTAATATTGGCGTGACGTAAAAACTATGACTCTTGTAATGTGAAAATCTAGGACAGAACCCGACAGGTAAATGAATACCCAGGTGGGCCCTGTAATTAGCGTGAAATGTGAAAACTATGACTCTTGTATGTGAAAAACTAGGACAGAAACCGACAGGTAAATAAATACCCAGGTCGGCCCTGTAATTAGCGTGAAATGTGAAAAATGTGACTCTTGTATGTGAAAAACTAGGACAGAAACCGACAGGTAAATGAATACCCAGGTCGGCCCTGTGATCAGCGTGAAATGTGAAAACTATGACTCTTGTATGTGAAAAACTAGGACAGAACCCGACAGATAAATGAATACCCAGGTGGGCCCTGTAATATTGGCGTGACGTAAAAACTATGACTCTTGTAATGTGAAAATCTAGGACAGAACCCGACAGGTAAATGAATACCCAGGTGGGCCCTGTAATTAGCGTGAAATGTGAAAACTATGACTCTTGTATGTGAAAAACTAGGACAGAAACCGACAGGTAAATAAATACCCAGGTCGGCCATGTGATCAGCGTGAAATGTGAAAACTGTGACTCTTGTATGTGAAAAACTAGGACAGAACCCGACAGATAAATGAATACCCAGGTGGGCCCTGTAATATTGGCGTGAAATGTGAAAACTATGACTCTTGTATGTGAAAATCTAGGACAGAAACCGACAGGTAAATGAATACCCAGATGGGCCCTGTAATTAGCGTGAAATGTGAAAACTATGACTCTTGTATGTGAAAAACTAGGACAGAAACCGACAGGTAAATGAATACCCAGGTCGGCCCTGTAATTAGCGTGAAATGTGAAAACTATGACTCTTGTATGTGAAAAACTAGGACAGATCCCGACAGGTAAATAAATACCCAGGTCGGCCCTGTAATTAGCGTGAAATGTGAAAACTATGACTCTTGTATGTGAAAAACTAAGACAGAACCCGACAGATAAATGAATACCCAGGTGGGCCCTGTAATATTGGCGTGAAATGTGAAAACTATGACTCTTGTATGTGAAAATCTAGGACAGAAACCGACAGGTAAATGAATACCCAGATGGGCCCTGTAATTAGCGTGAAATGTGAAAACTATGACTCTTGTATGTGAAAAACTAGGACAGAAACCGACAGGTAAATAAATACCCAGGTCGGCCCTGTAATTAGCGTGAAATGTAAAAACTATGACTCTTATATGTGAAAATCTAGGACAGAAACCGACAGGTAAATGAATACCCAGGTCGGCCCTGTGATCAGCGTGAAATGTGAAAACTGTGACTCTTGTATGTGAAAAACTAGGACAGAAACCGACAGGTAAATGAATACCCAGGTGGGCCCTGTGATCAGCGTGTAATGTAAAAACTATGACTCTTATATGTGAAAAACTAGGAGAGAAACCGACAGGTACATGAATACCCAGGTCGGCCATGTGATCAGCGTGAAATGTGAAAACTGTGACTCTTGTATGTGAAAAACTAGGACAGAACCCGACAGATAAATGAATACCCAGGTGGGCCCTGTAATATTGGCGTGAAATGTGAAAACTATGACTCTTGTATGTGAAAATCTAGGACAGAAACCGACAGGTAAATGAATACCCAGATGGGCCCTGTAATTAGCGTGAAATGTGAAAACTATGACTCTTGTATGTGAAAAACTAGGACAGAAACCGACAGGTAAATGAATACCCAGGTCGGCCCTGTAATTAGCGTGAAATGTGAAAACTATGACTCTTGTATGTGAAAAACTAGGACAGATCCCGACAGGTTAATAAATACCCAGGTCGGCCCTGTAATTAGCGTGAAATGTGAAAACTATGACTCTTGTATGTGAAAAACTAGGACAGATCCCGACAGGTAAATGAATACCCAGGTGGGCCCTGTAATTAGCGTGAAATGTGAAAACTATGACTCTTGTATGTGAAAATCTAGGACAGAACCCGACAAGTAAATGAATACCCAGGTCGGCCCTGTAATTAGCGTGAAATGTGAAAACTATGACTCTTGTATGTGAAAATCTAGGACAGAACCCGACAAGTAAATAAATACCCAGGTGGGCCCTGTAATTAGCGTGAAATGTAAAAACTATGACTCTTGTATGTGAAAATCTAGGACAGAACCCGACAAGTAAATGAATACCCAGGTCGGCCCTGTGATTAGCGTGAAATGTGTAAACTATGACTCTTGTATGTGAAAAACTAAGACAGAACCCGACAGATAAATGAATACCCAGGTGGGCCCTGTAATTAGCGTGAAATGTGAAAACTATGACTCTTGTATGTGAAAATCTAGGACAGAACCCGACAGGTAAATAAATACCCAGGTGGACCCTGTAATTAGCGTGAAATGTGAAAACTATGACTCTTGTATGTGAAAAACTAGGACAGAAACCGACAGGTAAATGAATACCCAGGTCGGCCCTGTAATTAGCGTGAAATGTGAAAACTAAGACTCTTGTATGTGAAAAACTAGGACAGAACCCGACAGGTAAATAAATACCCAGGTGGGCCCTGTAATTAGCGTGAAATGTAAAAACTATGACTCTTGTATGTGAAAAACTAGGACAGAAACCGACAGGTAAATGAATACCCAGGTCGGCCCTGTGATCAGCGTGAAATGTGAAAACTATGACTCTTGTATGTGAAAAACTAGGACAGAACCCGACAGATAAATGAATACCCAGGTGGGCCCTGTAATATTGGCGTGACGTAAAAACTATGACTCTTGTAATGTGAAAATCTAGGACAGAACCCGACAGGTAAATGAATACCCAGGTGGGCCCTGTAATTAGCGTGAAATGTGAAAACTATGACTCTTGTATGTGAAAAACTAGGACAGAAACCGACAGGTAAATAAATACCCAGGTCGGCCCTGTAATTAGCGTGAAATGTGAAAACTGTGACTCTTGTATGTGAAAAACTAGGAGAGAAACCGACAGGTAAATGAATACCCAGGTCGGCCCTGTAATTAGCGTGAAATGTGAAAACTATGACTCTTGTATGTGAAAAACTAGGACAGAACCCGACAGGTAAATGAATACCCAGGTCGGCCCTGTGATGAGCGTGAAATGTAAAAACTATGACTCTTGTATGTGAAAAACTAGGAGAGAAACCGACAGGTAAATGAATACCCATGTCGGCCCTGTGATGAGCGTGAAATGTAAAAACTATGACTCTTGTATGTGAAAAACTAGGAGAGAAACCGACAGGTAAATGAATACCCAGGTCGGCCCTGTAATTAGCGTGAAATGTGAAAACTATGACTCTTGTATGTGAAAAACTAGGACAGAAACCGACAGGTAAATAAATACCCAGGTCGGCCCTGTAATTAGCGTGAAATGTGAAAACTGTGACTCTTGTATGTGAAAAACTAGGAGAGAAACCGACAGGTAAATGAATACCCAGGTCGGCCCTGTAATTAGCGTGAAATGTGAAAACTATGACTCTTGTATGTGAAAAACTAGGACAGAAACGGACAGGTAAATGAATACCCAGGTGGGCCCTGTAATTAGCGTGAAATGTGAAAACTATGACTCTTGTATGTGAAAAACTAGGACAGAACCCGACAGGTAAATGAATACCCAGGTCGGCCCTGTGATGAGCGTGAAATGTAAAAACTATGACTCTTGTATGTGAAAAACTAGGAGAGAAACCGACAGGTAAATGAATACCCAGGTCGGCCCTGTGATGAGCGTGAAATGTAAAAACTATGACTCTTGTATGTGAAAAACTAGGAGAGAAACCGACAGGTAAATGAATACCCAGGTCGGCCCTGTAATTAGCGTGAAATGTGAAAACTATGACTCTTGTATGTGAAAAACTAGGACAGAACCCGACAGGTAAATGAATACCCAGGTCGGCCCTGTGATGAGCGTGAAATGTAAAAACTATGACTCTTGTATGTGAAAAACTAGGAGAGAAACCGACAGGTAAATGAATACCCATGTCGGCCCTGTAATGAGCGTGAAATGTAAAAACTATGACTCTTGTATGTGAAAAACTAGGAGAGAAACCGACAGGTAAATGAATACCCAGGACGGCCCTGTAATTAGCGTGAAATGTGAAAACTATGACTCTTGTATGTGAAAAACTAGGACAGAAACCGACAGGTAAATAAATACCCAGGTCGGCCCTGTAATTAGCGTGAAATGTGAAAACTGTGACTCTTGTATGTGAAAAACTAGGAGAGAAACCGACAGGTAAATGAATACCCAGGTCGGCCCTGTAATTAGCGTGAAATGTGAAAACTATGACTCTTGTATGTGAAAAACTAGGACAGAAACGGACAGGTAAATGAATACCCAGGTGGGCCCTGTAATTAGCGTGAAATGTGAAAACTATGACTCTTGTATGTGAAAAACTAGGACAGAACCCGACAGGTAAATGAATACCCAGGTCGGCCCTGTGATGAGCGTGAAATGTAAAAACTATGACTCTTGTATGTGAAAAACTAGGAGAGAAACCGACAGGTAAATGAATACCCAGGTCGGCCCTGTGATGAGCGTGAAATGTAAAAACTATGACTCTTGTATGTGAAAAACTAGGAGAGAAACCGACAGGTAAATGAATACCCAGGTCGGACCAGTAATTAGCGTGAAATGTGAAAACTATGACTCTTGTATGTGAAAAACTAGGACAGAAACCGACAGGTAAATAAATACCCAGGTCGGCCCTGTAATTAGCGTGAAATGTACAAACTATGACTCTTATATGTGAAAATCTAGGACAGAAACCGACAGGTAAATGAATACCCAGGTCGGCCCTGTGATCAGCGTGAAATGTGAAAACTGTGACTCTTGTATGTGAAAAAACTAGGACAGAAACCGACAGGTAAATGAATACCCAGGTGGGCCCTGTGATCAGCGTGTAATGTAAAAACTATGACTCTTATATGTGAAAAACTAGGAGAGAAACCGACAGGTACATGAATACCCAGGTCGGCCATGTGATCAGCGTGAAATGTGAAAACTGTGACTCTTGTATGTGAAAAACTAGGACAGAACCCGACAGATAAATGAATACCCAGGTGGGCCCTGTAATATTGGCGTGAAATGTGAAAACTATGACTCTTGTATGTGAAAATCTAGGACAGAAACCGACAGGTAAATGAATACCCAGATGGGCCCTGTAATTAGCGTGAAATGTGAAAACTATGACTCTTGTATGTGAAAAACTAGGACAGAAACCGACAGGTAAATAAATACCCAGGTCGGCCCTGTAATTAGCGTGAAATGTAAAAACTATGACTCTTATATGTGAAAATCTAGGACAGAACCCGACAGGTAAATGAAAACCCAGGTGGGCCCTGTGATCACCGTGAAATGTGAAAACTATGACTCTTGTATGTGAAAATCTAGGACAGAACCCGACAGGTAAATGAATACCCAGGTGGGCCCTGTAAATAGCGTGAAATGTGAAACTATGACTCTTGTATGTGAAAAACTAAGACAGAACCCGACAGGTAAATAAATACCCAGGTGGGCCCTGCAATGTGAAAACCACTGTACACTATAAAGAGAAACAGCTAAATGTAATTTGTAATGTGAAAAAATGATCATTAAATTGTAGCAAAATATTACTTGAATTGAAACTAGAAACTATCCGTTTGTGGCAGTTTTGTGCTTTTCGTTTGCCATAGAATGATCTTACCGAATTTCTGCGTTCTCTTCCCTGTTAAGTACTACTTTTGTTGTGTGGTAAATGATTTCCTTCGCCTCCTGTTGTTCTCTAGTCCCGCGCCGAAAGGATTGCATTCTAAGGATTTTTCAATCGAGCCTTATCCATGCACTAATCGCTTGCAAACATCACTCACGGCTTTCATTGCCGTCGCCTTGACAGGGATTTTCAACCAGCCATAGTTTTCGTTCCGCGGCCATTTCAGCCACGATTCAGCCAGGAATATGTTATCTGGTATGGTATCTCAAGCGGTGCTACGGCTTCGTGAATATCAATCCTCTCTCTTATCATTTCATGGTACTTCATAATCGAACAGTTCAAGAAGGAATAACGCTCCAGGATGCACAGTAGTTTTTCAACACTCTCGCCGCTTCCCTGTAACTAAATTTTAACCTGTTTAACCAAAGCACACTTCTTCATATCTGCAACGTTGTTTTAAATACTTACTGTTTACGAAACTTTTGCGGTGCAAACGGCACTAGAAAACGCATACAAGCGTTTCCCTTTAGGTTAGCTGTGTGGTTTCCTCGACGGACATATCTAGATAGGTCGTACTCGTATGCCTCGAGTTTGCCGCCGAAACAACAAAACTATCTGACTGTTTATTAACAAAGATGTAAAGTATTAAGTCACTTGACGAGTGGTCGACAGAAATCACTTAAGCCATGACACTTTAATGATGTAACTGAAATATCATTAACAGGCGCTCCAGCCATAATCGCGTTAACTGCTTACGTCATAGGACTCGCGTAAAGCTCCTCATGCTGTCCTGGGAAAATCAGGCAAGGAATATACAAGGGCTAAAGTGTTTTTTTAAAGGTCTGCTCAAGTTTGCCCCCTTCGTGGGCACTAGTAACAAAACCCACCTGCACAACAACGGAAGCTGATAACAATCCACGGTATTTGATAAGATGTGGCAATCTTATGGTTATTCGCATCATAAGCAATTCTCTACCTTCCGCAAAATTGCCACACAATTTGCAATCGATTAGGGTGGTTAATAACGAAGCGATTCAATTTCTTTAACCCTGTTGTTTTGTTGTTATTTTCGACCTAAAAATGGCCGGCAAAGTCGCAATAAGGGTCGGCTATCACCGGCCGCCAGCTATTAGTTGAGGCTTGTATTCACGCCACTTCCCCAGCAACTCCTAAACCCAAACTCACTGGACTGGATGCTCATTGTGAAGCTCCGAGGATGATTGCAATCACCCAGCTTCTACTCTAGCAACTGGTGATAGACAGTGCTACAACAAGAAGTATCAGCCATAAACTATTTTGATGTACTTGCCGTGTTTGAGGACCAGACTCTCCGATAGCAGGAAGACCTCACCGTGAATGAAAACCCGTGTTTGGCCGGGGCTTCGGCTCGAGCTGGATTTCTCCCATTCGTACTTGCTGTTTTCGTTGCACTGCAAAATCTCGCCAGGACGAGTCAAAACTGAGCGACCAGAATATCTTAAATTCCCCAAATACACCGAGACTTCAAGGATACTTCTATCGCCGTTGAAAGACGACCATGAGCTTAACCGGCTCGAGCAACTTGAGAAGCTTGCCATTGAATCACAAGAAATGGGGTAAACAACAACTTACCCGACCCGCTAAAGCAAGAGGTGGCCATTTAAAACCCGCAAAACAAAAACTCAACAGCTGCTACGTGTGCAGTCATTAGTAAACATTATTCTCCTGACATTTTGAACTCCAAAGAGGGTGAAATAGCGTCGAGAGAAGCCGAATTCAATGGGTGCCCAAGGCAACATGGCGGTTTTTCCATGTCTGTAAGTGCCAAAGACACCGATGGTAAGCGGGGCGGCCGTGATCTCATTCAGGGGTCGAATAGAGTCGACCCCAGGCCTACGCGGGACTCTGGTTCTACTTCGTCTAAATTTCATTCAGATACATATATATTTCAGCAACACAAACCGACAAAACCACTGAAAAACTCAGTTCTAGAACTTCTTTTTTCTTACTCAACAAAGTGCTTCTGTGAGCAGTTACTTTTCTTTTGAATGGATGCATTTAGTCAGGACAAAAACCAGAAAAAAACATAGCCAAAGAACTCGGTAAAGGACTAAATGGCTCAGCGATGCCAAGAACTGCATTATCAATGAAAAATTGGAGCAGCGCCCACAAGGCGGAAAATTGTGAAGGCGATGCGTGACACCGTGACAGCACTCGGTGAGAACTGCCAACTTCCGGTTTTTAAAAGTAGATTCTTATTGTCGACTTTCATAGGCCTGGACATGAATACACGCGATGGATTCTCTTATATCATTTTCTCTTGGCTGCTATTAATAGCCCCCGTCATTTGGTATCTGAAAACACCCCTGGGGTTGAGAGGGCCAATCTCCTTCCAAGAGCCTACTTTTCGCTGATCAAGAAAGTGCTGTCGTTTTTATGGCAAATCCGCGCGGGTTGCCTGTGGTGTTCAAAACGTGACTCAGGCCCCTCGGCGGTTGATAAAAACAAAATGGCGATCAAGAGAAGGATGTTTCTCGAGTATCTGCAAGTTTTTGTCAATTTTCCTGCTTTTTTCGCTAAGATATGAGGAAAAGTACTTACAGACCTTCCAAATAAGGGGGAATTTCCTAATAAGGAAGTTTTGCAACGTCGGCAAAACGACAGCTTTTGGCGAAATTTTCTTGATATGTTTGTTGTTTGTTCAGGATCCGGAACTAGGCAGTCTTAGGCCCATTGTGAGTGGCTGATACTGGTATTACCACTCCTCATTTTGAAATGCCCCATTAATATACATGTACCTATGGAGAAACCGAATGCTCCAGCACTCGGTTTGTGTGACAGGGTAGGATATTTCAATAATAAAGAAGGGGGGTGGGGAGGGGGTGAAAGAAGAATTTAACTAACTTAGGGGTTGGCAAGGGTTTGTTTGAGAAGGAAGCACTTTCTACATGTACAACAAATTTGCAGCAGAAATATATCTTTAGAATGCTTTTTCATGTGCAGTATTATAAAGTCCCCTACGCAGCCAACAGTTTGTCAAGCAATTCTTCCCTCTTTTCAGATGAACGTTGAAAGTAAATTGCATTAAGTCAACATTGCTTGATTGTTTTTCTGGCAATGAGGAAAATACAAGCAAAAAGTAAAATTATAGTCTTTAATCACCCAGGGGGAAATTAGGTGTGTGTGTGGGGGGGGGGGGGGGGGGGGGGTATGAAATTGGTAGAAAAAGTATTTTTTGGGGTTGAAAATTCTGACACGTATTTTTAGGGGTTGAAGAATCAACAGGTATTTCTTTGTGGTTGAAACTTCTGACAGGCTATTAGTTGATCATCAGGATACTGCCTAAAAGCATAAGCGCATAAGCTATTTCTGGGAAACCTAATGGTGGGCATGGCCACGACTGTTGACTAGAGGCAAAGAAAAAGGACAATGCTGATATCAAAATAGCCTTTTCAGGCTACAAAAAGTTGGGGCTTTTTTTGGGTATCAAATTTTGGGAGCAGGCTTTTGGGGTATAACATTTATGGCTCAGGTATTTTGGGGGTATCGTTTTTATATCCAAGTACCCCCATGGACTTTAACCAATAATAGAAAAAGTACATCTCTAGGATGGCAATAAACACACAAAACATGCACACAGAAGAGGGAAAAATTCAAAAGCTCTACTGCTTAAAGCCAACAATAATATTTTGCCTGAAAGACGTTTCGCACAGCAGTTACATAATCATTCAGTGTTGATATTTGACCTATAATTTTTTTCACAGAGATTGTAGTTTGTGTGTGTTATGACTGTCTTCCAGAAGACAGTCATAAATCCCTTTTGGGGATTTGTATACCGCAACTTGTATACCGCAAATATCTATATCCATGTTCAAATGCGGTTTACAGACGTGGAAGTGTACGCAGTGGGCTGAGAGATAGGACCTCAGTGTATTTCTCATCCAAAAGACGAATGAACATGTATGAAATATATTGAGTTCTTTTGTGGCGTTATTCCTAATAGTTTGAGTTCATTAACCCGGAGAAAGGAATATGCCCGGGCATAACTAATCGAACAAAATCGAACAAAATTTCAATCGAACCTAATCGAACACCAATCATTCGATGGGGTAATACACAACAACTAGACGGCCATGAACAGTTAACATAACTATTAGCTTTATTCAAATTGGGCAATTCCAGAAAATAAAGGTACCCTCCCCACAGGCGGCCCAAGCCCCCCCCCCCCCCCCCCCCCCCCCCCCATGCATCCAGAATTTCCAAAATTGTTTACCCCCCATGCATATAGAATTCCGGGCAGGTTAAATAAATCCAGCTTCGAAAAACCCCCTTGCAATCAGAATTCCGAGCTCTTAAACACCCCCCTCCCCCCCCAATCCCGTCGGAATTTCCAAATGCCGCCCGTGGGGGGTACCTTTATTTTCTGGAATTGCCCATTTTATTTTAAGCTGGGACACTTAGCCTTCTAAATAACAACAAAACCTGAAAAAACTCAGTTTTATAAAAAATTCCATGTAAAATCACTCAATAAACTCATAGTTCAATCATGAGTCTTTATTACTTTTACAGACATATGAGGGATATAATAAGAAAAAAACATTATAATGTTAATCTTGGTTAGGCCTGGTGCACACTTGCGACATAACGACATAAGAAAAATATCACGCGAACAACATTGAGTGGTTTCCAAACGTTCAAGTCGACAAAAAATAACATAAGATTGCTCTGGTGAACTAATGTAATAATGATCCATGGAAAATACTGATTATTTCAATTATGTCGTTATGTCGCTAGTGTGCACCGGGCTATAGTGATTGCTAATCTTGGATAGTGCTTGATTCCGATTTAGAAAAATGCCTGTGTTTCATTTGAAGTTCAATCGGGTTTGATTGAGCACACTGTTCGGTAATCGAACGGTCGATTATGTTCGATTTAAAAAAAAATTGGTGAGTTCGATTATGTTCGATTACCGAACTCAATCAAAATCAATCGATTAGTTATGCCGGGAATATGGCCGGCTAGCAAATTATTCTAATGTGTAGTTCCAGAAAATTATTCATTCAAATTATTCAAGTGCCCACCCAACTACCCAGCACCCCATCCCCCCACCCCAATTTAAGGTAAAGGTGGACCCTGTTCGTGAATGATAAATTCTTCATTCGGTGCCTGCCCAGCATATTTACCCTACATAGGAGAAATTAATAAGCTCCCAAGTGCATACCACCATGCTTCAAAATTCAAAATCAAAAATTAGTGTAGAAAAACAATGCTCTGAGAGAGCAGTTGAAACTGAGATTGTCAGAAATGCTGCAAGTAATGTGGATAGTAAAGGTTAATATAAAGACCCCCTCCTTGTCCTCCTTACTCACCTGTCTCTGCTGTGTCTTTCCCTTCTCAATTTTTTTTCTTACCTCGCCACATTTTTTATCTGATTTTAACCATTTCAAGGATTACAAGACCAATACTCTGAGCCTGAGCTACATGCAGCAGCTGAAACTGAGATTGATGGTACTGGTATTGCTGCGAGGAACGTTGAAGGTAATAGTCTAGTTGGTAGAGGGGGTTCTGATGCACCCCCCGGAACTAGTAAGGAGACATACTTTTTTGAAATCCTATAGGATGTCTAAAAAAGGATTTGAGATGTTAGGGACGTGTCATTATTTACCGGGGGGAGGGCTCCCATTTTTTTCAAAGAAGGCTAAAAAAAATTAGGACCCTCCCCTTGAACATAACAAAAAAATGTGACCCTCCCCCAGTCATAGGTAAAAAAATTGGGACCCTCCCCCATGCAATTTATTTCTAAAAAAACCTGTTAGATAGACTATTGTCCAAGTGATGTAATGTCTCTTTCTTTCTTCTTAATACAGAACTACTTTTTTCTTACTTCTGTCATGCACCAGTCAATTGACATCACGGCCTCCCAATTTAACATTCACTAAGTGTTAAATGTTACTATTTTCCCGGTCACCAGGGACGTTGTTAAAGCTCCAGGCCCCCGGGGACACTTTTGCAACATGGCGAAACGCGCCTTTATTTTGATAAACGCATTTCATCAAGCCTCCAGAGAAAAGATAAACTTTTTATTTTCTGCGTGTAGTAAAAAAGCCTGTTGGTTTTATTCTTCACGCGCTACAAATTATCATGATTCATGTGCGTGAAGCGCAGCCCAAAAACGAATTTCTATGCAGCTTGTAACGTCGAACTCACTTCTTTCGAACATATTGACTGCCAACCAGGCGTATCACTGGAGGGCTTTTGGGGGTTTTCATTTGTCCTTGCCAAGATACACATGCGTGTAACGACATTCGAACGCATTCCATTTAAGCGCCACAAGTGTATTGTTTTCTTTGGGCAAGTTCTCTAACACTAGATTAGATGTCATTGCTTATGCGCGCGAAGCGCGCCGAAATTTTCAACATAATGAGTGAAATAAAACTAGAAAATGATATAGAACTCGTTGCTGGAATCTCTCTTTCAAGGCTTCAGGTTTCGAGAGATCCTTTCACTCGCCCAAAAATGAAGTGATCCCTCCCAAAATCCTCCGACCTCGGTCCTTAAACCAATATATTTTCGCACGATAATCGAACTTCTGGCTCAGCGTTAATTTCCCGTTAATGCCCCGCTGAATATTCCCGCTATAGAAGGTCCGTGTTAAATTCCCTGCCCTTCCGTAGATTAATGTGTTAAATCCCCGGCCTGACCGCGTTACTTTCCCGCCCTGTCCCTGGGGTGGGGGCCGGGGTGTCAATTGACTGGTGCATATATTATTCATCGCCTCGATTATTTACGTGAGGATGTTTATAATACACAGGTAAAATACAGTGATCCTCCCTCTTAAGTGCAATGATTAACGTAATCCCACATCTCCCGTCCCCTGTTTGACCTAGTACTGTAGACATTTTACAGAAAAACGGGCTCGCATATCCTTCGTTGCGCGTGAAGCGTGCCCAAATTTGTTCATCGTTTGTTTGTTTGTTCACCGTTTTTTTTATTGTTCATCGTTTTTTTTTTTGTTTTTTCATCGCATTTCATCAAGCCTCAGAGAAAGGGTAGATGAACATGTTTTGTGTATGGCATAGTAAAACAAAAAGCCTGTCAGGAAGTACACCACCTCAACTATATAGGTTAGGTTATATATTCATGCGCACAACTGCGCTCCGCAAATGACGAAGTTATTAATATTCATGTGCGCGAAGCGCGGCCCAACGGACGAATTTATATGCTTGTAACGTCGAAAACTCACGCTTACCTAAGGGGTCTACTTTCAAATATATAGTGACTTGCCCTCCAGGCCTATCATTTGCAGGGAAATTCTGGGAAAGTTTGATTTTCCTTCTCAAGATAACTTGTTCTTGTCAACGGTAGGGTCCTCATAGCTAAAAGAGTATATTATGCCATTGTTCATGCGCGCGAAGCGCGCCAAAATTTTTATGGAGAAGTTGCTGAAATAACCACTATCGCCATTTGTTTTCTCTCTTCATCGTCTGCTTGTAACGTCGAAAACTCACGCTTACCTAAGGGGTCTTCTTTCAAACATATAGTGACTTGCCCTCCAGGCCTATCATTTGCAGGGAAATTCTGGGAAAGTTTGATTTACCTTGTCAAGATAACTTGTTCTTGTCAACGGTAGTGTCCTCATGGCTAAAAGAGTATCTTATGTCATTGTTTATGCGCGAGAAGCGCGCCGAAATTTTTATGGAGAAGTTGCTGAAATAACCACTATCGCCATTTGTATTACCCTCTTCATCGTTCAAATGTTGCTGAAAAAATTATGACCCTCCCCCAAATAGGAGTGAAAAAAATTGGACCCTCCCTTTAGACACGCGAAAAAAATTAGGACCCTCCCCACAAAAATAGGAGCCCTCCCCCCCCGCTAAATAATGACACGTCCGTTAACCCTATCCAGACTGGGCTTTTTTTGACCATCTGTGACTTCAAGGATTGATGGAAGAGCGAGGCTTTGCAAGAGCAGTCGAATCTGTGGTTGACACAAATGTTGCCAGGAATGTCGAAGGTAAAAATTGACACTAGCCTATCTCCGAGATATTTAGTGCTGCATAGATTTCACGAGGATCTTCACAATGTGCAGTGTGTTGTCGAATAAAGCAGAAAATGTTGCAGATAACCATGAGCTTTTAAGGTTCATTATCGTGTTTGCGCGAGCTTGATTTTTTTTTCTCACGTTACGCTTGGCGAAGCACTCGATTTCATTTTGAGGCCATCATTGAAGTTCGCATCTTCCGATTTGCTGACGTACTCGACTCATCACTTACAGAGGCCTGCTTCCCGAGTTAAGTAGGACCAAAATATGCTTCGCAGTTCGCTTGCAAAGTATCCGCGACTATTTCAAATTCAAGTTCAATGTCTTATGCGCAGATTTACATTTCGAAAAGTTAAGATTCTCATGAATTATGATTTAAATATGATTTAAACATGAGAAGGTTTTACAACTTAACCTTTGCCTCATAAGTCCTCATCTATGATTAAAAAAAAATAAAAAAAATCGTCAGTCCGGTATCTAAACTGGTTAGACCGGCTTAACAGGCTCAGCAGTGTGGTTATGCATAAGGCTGATACTTCGTGTATCCTCTCAAAATGCGAGCGACCCAATCAGTGACCAAAAATAGGTATTGTAGCAATCTTATGAAGTGCTTCATTTTTTGATTTTTTCGATGAAAACAAGCGCGCGAAAATGGTTACCGTGACCTAGGTCAGATATAGGAAAATATTGCCCTCGCGCGCGGTCTAAGAACCAATCAGAATGCAGAATTCGTTACCGTGCACTCTAGGAAAAACATAAAACAAAATACCTCACATCAGCATTGAAAAAGGAATAATTTATATCCTTTGTTTTATTCCCCTGAGGCTCGTTTAATTACTGAGCCAGAGTCGACCTTTGAATGAGATTACCTAAAAAAAACTTCCTTCGATATTATGTGGTTCCAGAAAATACCAGGGAAGGGTGTTAAAAGTGACCAACTCTGGAATCTCCCCCAAAAAAGAAAGGAAGATCAGGTAAATTTTACTGTATTGCAGGCCCTGTGCTCACCCCAGGGCCTGCAGGCTTTTTCAATGGTGCCTCATTAACATTATGAGTTATTTTACTTGTTCTGGCATTCCTGTTGTGCGACTACTCAAACCAAGGCTACCCAAGCAAATGTTCTTACAAATTTGTTAATCATGATCAAGCATATGATCAATAGATACAACACATTTGTGTGTTCCCTGCTAGCAGAGGCTTCTTTTCTCTGCATTTCGCTGGCTGAGGTTCGCAAGGGAAGAGACTTCTGCGCTGGGTCGAAACTCCCTTTGTTTTGCAGCTGTCCACAACCTCGCGAACCTCAGCCAGCGAAATGCGGATTGACAGCCAGCGAAATGAAAATTGGCACACCCCATCCCTAAAATAAAACGTTGCCTTATAATGCATAACATAAAGCATTGAATTTTAATTCAATTCAATTCAGCCAAGAGACACATAAATTTTATGCTGGTCTTCTTGTCTTGAATAAAAAACTTGTGTCACAAAAGCCACGCTGGTCATAGAGAATTCACTGTAATTCCAGTAAGTGAGGTTCAAATCCAAAATTACCAGGAAGGTAGATCAAATAGCATCAATCAGCAGGTAAACGTAAAAAAAGAATAACAATATAAGGGCATGCCCCTCCCCACGGGAAGTGTGAATCACAGGAACCAATAGGCGATTATTTCTGTGACATCATTTGCAGAAGGAACAAAGAATCAGGCTACTTGGCAGAGCTAGAGAATAATATGCTTTGAATATCAATAAGATGCAAAAAATTAGATTATGAGCACATGCAATAAGGCTGAATTTAGAGAAATCAAGTGGGCTAATGAGCATTTTCCACCAATGATTTAAAGGCTGCATATAAGCTTTGAAAACATAACGAAAAGCACAGGATAAGTTCATTTGTTAATTTTTATGCTTGTTGAGGCTTTTTCAAAGCCTCATGAAACCAATTGGGTAAAACGCTTGTTAGCTCACCTATTCATTAAAATGTGTGGTTCCAAAAAATATCCGTACCCCCCCAACGGAAGGGTGTTGAAAAGTGACCCCCCTCTGGAATTTCTGAAGAAAAATACAGTATTTGTATGGAAAAGATAAAGTAAATTGACCCACCCCCCACCCCCACCCCTCTGGAATTTCCAATCCCTTGGGGGGGGGGGGGGATAATTTCTGGAAATACACAATTAGAATTAAAAATCAGTCTGCAAGAAAATTTGCTTTGGTGGCCTTGATTTGAGTAGTTGCACTTTAAGAAGACAATTTATACAATTTGCCAAATGACAATTCAAAATGGCTTTGTTCCCTTTCACAATGCAAACATGGACGAGCAGCTTGGGAACAACCGACTTTGAACTTGACAAGCTGAATGTGATATCTTTAACATGACATTGAATGTTTTATTGTTTGCTTTCGACTAATCAGATTTGTGATAGTGAGCTCAATGTATATGAAATCTGTTTTAGGCACTACCATCTCAATAACTATGATTTATTTTACCCATCTGATTGATATTTTTGCTATGATTTCACCTCGCGTTCATAAGCAATTATTGGTTGAGGTTGAGCATGACATTGTGAGTAAGCAAAACCAAGGCCTGTGTCATCTGCCGAAGGCTGAGGCAGATAACACAGGCACAAGGTTTTGCTAACTCACGATGTCATGCGAAAACTGAATTCAAGAATTGTTTTATTATACTTAAAAAAAATACAAATTGATACAATGCGAAAATGGACTTGTTCAAATTGAAAATGAAGACATGGATGAGGGGCTTGGGAACGTGCGGACTTTGAACTTGACATGCTAAATGCAATATCCACTGCAGATATTGCATTTAGCATGTCAAGTTCATGTGACATAGAGAATTGATTGTTTGCTCTCGGCCAATCAAATTTACGATAGTGAGTTATAATAACAGTGTTTATTATATCCATTTCGAAATCACTAGCAAATCCTGAAATCTGATTGGCTCTCAGCAGTGCGATTTGAGCACGAATCACATTATCTGGAGCCCGAATCGCATCTTTATCTCAGCCAAAAGAATGAATGTTACAGAATGTTACACTAGAAAAAAATAACCAATCAGATTTAAGTATTACAAGGCGCTGAGCAATTAAATTTGCAGGAAAATAATAGCAGAAAAACAATTTTCCTGCACTTTTGGGTGCGGAGTCTCCCCTTTCTGCTTTCTCCTTTTGCTTGATAACAAAAATCACAATAAAACAAAACTTTGAATAACTTTCATTATTTACAGTACCTTGAAGAATATTTAGACTTTTCCTCATGCAATTTTTGCAGAGTTTGACATCAGTTTTCCGCACAACATAGACAGTTTTGAAGCAAATAATCCACCATATCCTGCACCAAATCCAAATCCTGAGTCCAGCGAAAAAACATGAGGCTCACAGGACAATCCAAATGCCATACGAAATGGACATTCTTTGCGTAAAATGCTCCAGCACTTGAAAATAGATTGAGTCGTAATTGCTCCTTGTTTATCTGCTGTTGATTGTATTGTCTTCTTTCCTGGGGTTTAAGAGCCCCTTCGAGCATGGAATTCAATGTCGTTGTTGCACGAAAGGGTTTGTTGGGAGTCAGACAAGAGATAACAACACTAGATTTCATGCCTAAAAGGGCTCTTAAACCCTAGAAAAGAAGACAAGACAATCACCATATAAACAAGGCACAATTACCTTTTAATATAGTTTCTAGTGCTAAGTATTTTTCTCAAAAAGTGACCTCTCTCCTGTCCGATCAGCTCCTTCCGCCATCATGAAAATCCTGATTTTACGAAATGCCATGGCACCCAGCGAGTTAGATAAAGTTATTGGCAAGTTTTATGCAGAAGTAAAAATAATGGCGAAGACTATGAGCCATCAAGATCATGCCAAGCACAATAGAGATGTTTTCGAAAGAGAACAACAATCCATTCTGTCAGTATGTTTTTCAAGCCACAAACTCTCCAATTTCCATAGACTTTTCTGCATACATAATGAACTGTTTTGCATACAAAGAGATGTCCGGTGTTCCTGGTTTCTCCTTTTCGAGGAAAACAGTAAAATAGAGCTTATGAATTGATCGATACCCGAGATAGAGATAAATGTGATTTCAAAATGGATATAATAAAGTCTACATGATGTCACCATGAATTATAGCAGTGTCTAACCAGAGAGCTAGATGAGAGGAGTCTAACAATGGGCTATTTAGGATAGATTTTACATAGTCTATTGTGGAGTCTCTATTGGATATGTTTGTGTGTAATCGATTAAAATGGCTTCAGCTTGAAGAACATCACGAATCACCCTTAAAACCGATAACAATACCTTTTCCTTACACCAAACATCTATTTTTAGTTCCAATACTCAAGCTTTGGTACTATTTAAAAATTCAGAACTAAAATATACGCTAATTTAAGTAAGTAGTTAATAATTTAGCTTTCGTGTTTCATAAATTCAGCCAATAAATTGATTCTCTGGTATTCGTCTTGAATGGAAAAGCGTCTCATTTTAAACAACAGCTTTACCTGCTTCAATTTCTTCTTCAGTTTTCTTCCTTGCTGAACGCCTGTAAAGGATTTCGGTGTAGCGGGTGGCATAAAGTTCCATAAAGTTCTATAGCCTTTCCCATCTAATGTTTATCCCGGGGAATCAGCATGCACAAAGTTCCCTCTTATCGAGTGAAATGTTTTTCTCGTCGAGCACGCGTGAAGTTAAAGAGTCGATTGTTGAGTTAAATCCTTGTTTTGGATAACTTAATCCCCTCCGTGCTTTAGTTGAAACAATCCTGTGCAATTCTTGTTCTTCTCTTTGCAATCAAAAGCCGTTCATAGCGTGATTAAACATGTGAATTTGTTGATTTTCTCATCGATTACTTCACAGTCTACACTTCAATTTCATTCCACTCTGCCAACAATCACGATCAAAAACGTCGCTGACATGTAAAATATATACTAGCGATTGCTATTTTAGCAGAAAAGTCGATTTACATTTGACTTTACCATGAGAACTTGAATCATTTTCGCTCCGACATCTCCTAGCTGTGTTGACAGCTGTGTTGGCAATGGGGCAGGCTGAGGAACCTGGCCTGGGTACACACGCGGACCACGTCCGCGATACTTAGACCAGCGGCTGTCCATCGGAAATTATAACCATGCGAAAGGTGCTCGATGGGTTACTTTTATTTCATTTTTGTTTTATTTTATTTCATTTTGTTTTAATACCACACATTAGCCTATGGGGCTCCACCAGAGTTCCGCTATGAGTTCTTTCCCAAATACAATAGAAAATGACTAGGAATTCAGGGCTCTGCAAATGCACAGACTGACTTATTTGTTTAAGGAATTTTCCATATAAATGGCAGGTACTCCTTTATTTTGTTCAGTATGGCAACTAGTATGCACCAAAGTATACACCATAAGTGCTAGCAAGATAATTCATAAAAAAATAAACTTCATGTCATCATCAGATGTAAAGTTTTCAGATAATAGCCTTGCCGAGATAAGTTTTATTTTTGAGTGTATGTAGAAACTATAGAAACTCTGATCGGTTGAGAGCTGTAGGTTACTATGTTAAGAACACACGGATAAGAATACTATTTTATAAAAGCAATAAAACACAGATTTCTTTAGGTTTATAATGTGATAAAAGCCTCTGGCTCAAGTTTTCCTCGTGTTCTCCCAACATACCGCGTGCGTTTATCACATTATAAACCATAGAAATCTATGTTTCATTGCTTAAATATCTCACAAGTGAGCAAAGTGAACGAGTGAGATATATTCTCTATACATTGGAAAATAAAATGTGTGTCCGACAAGCGGCCATAGTGATGCATGTGTGATAATGATGCATATGTAATAATCGACACTAGAGCACAGGCAAGTTATATTACATGTGAAAAAATGTTATTTGCTAGAGATCACCTGATATTTCATCGTTTTTAATAGAAATAATTGTCCTAATAAAATATGAGAAATATAAGAGTGAAACACTGGAGAGAAATGGGTTTAACTTGAAAGCAAGTAGGATTCCATTTTTAGGATATATGTAGTTTGAGAGAAGCGAAAGAGTGCATGCACCTTCAGAAAATACAAAAGGAGCCTGCCAAATAAAAAGGGCCCTTATACTTAAATTTTATACTTTCAAAGAAAAACGTGAAAGAACAGACCTGATAAAATTCTATGTTTAAACTTCCAAATCTCAACTTTGCTGTGAGAAATTTAGATGACCAATTGTGCTCAGTGTTCACAACAGAAATTTAACAAAATACCGTATTGTCCCTTTTCGTTTGGCAGAGCCCCCATATCATGATCACATGCTCACATGCACATTTTTTTAGTGCACATATGTACACATGTGCAAACAGCCCATGATTTCCATTATCACATGTGTTAACACATGTGAAGCTTTGATGGGCTGATATGATGAGTTAGTGCACATATGTACACATGTGCAAACAGCCCATGGTTTGTAAAAAAATCACATTTGAACACAAAATTGTGAACTTCAAGATGGCAATAAGTTTTATGCACACTATATTCACATGTGTGAATATCCCTTATTTCCAGGCTCACATGTGGACACATGTGAAACAACACATTTGCATGTAGCAGCACATGTGTTACATAATGTAGACACATAGAATACACAAGTGTTCCTTATGTGCTACCACTTTGCAGTAGTTTTTCTCATGTGAAATACATGCGTAACACATATACACACATGTGTCTGAGTTCACCGGTTTCCCGAGTCAAATCCGAGTCCGAGTCGAATCCGAGCCCGAGTCAAAAGTCCGAGTCGTGATATTTTTGTTCCAAAATTTGGAATTTTTGCATTAAAAATATACCATGGCTTTTCCCTGGCTTGATTAGCACAAAATGTTAAAAAAAATACAACTTAATTTTCTTTCATGCTTAGATTTCGAAGTTGTATCGCCATGGATGGCTTTATATTATAACATTATCAGCAGATAGCAAAACAACTGTATACGAGTTTTAGTGAGCCATAATATAAAAAGTATGACAATTTTGATAGCGGTAAACATGCAATAGGGGGTCTCCAAAGCGTATTTGTTCGCTCTCGAGGCTTCCCATTACCTTGCGGTTTCTTTGTTTCCATGTTTCTACTTTTCCAAGTGTCAAAAAGTGCGTGAAAATACTATATAGCATATCAATTATAACTAATTATTTAATGAGAATGAAAAGTCTGACTTCAGCTGACTTGCATGCTAGTTGGTATTTTTAAAATACTTGTAATGCAGATTAGCTCAGGTTATAAGAGGACAAACGACGGGCCACAGTCAAAGTGTTGCGGTATCGACAAGAGAAAATTATAATATATAATAATAATAATAATAATACTTTATTTATACACGGTAATTACATTCAGCTAAAAATCTAGAAATACTGGTTTACAAGTAAGCCGTGTGTCATTAACCTATACATTTACAAAATAAAAATAATCAAAAGAAGAAAAGGAACCGAAACCCAAACCATTATATACATATCCCGCCCCATGTAACAAATTTATAAGACTAATTACACTTAACAAAGTTGTTTCTAAAACTAAAAATAGATGGAGCATCTCTAAGGTTATTAGGAAGAGAGTTCCATACAGCAGCTCCGCGATATGAAAGGCTACGCTTCTTAAACTCAGTGTTGGGCTTTGGTAACGTTATATTATTTTTGACTCCCCTCAAGCCATAGTTATGGCGTTCAGAGGTTTTATGAAAAAGTTCAGATAAATACGAAGGAGTCAGCCCATGAGTCACTTTGTACATTAGGGTAGCATCGAAGCGCAGCCTTCTTTGCTCGAGTGTTTCCCAATTAAGAAAATGAAGGATTTCCGAGGCTGCGGCGTCAAAAGGTGCAAATGTAATAATGCGTGCGGCGCGGTTCTGAAGTTTTTGGAGTCTATCCTTTAGAACCTTACCACAACTGCCCCATACCGACGAGCAATAATCAAAGTGAGGAAGAACAAGTGAATTATAGATGTCGAGAAGTGTATGAGGTGGTACAAAACGCCGCACCCTACGGATAACCTTTATGGCATTAGAGATTTTGAAAATAATCTTATATCAATTTGACTACCCCAGGCCAGCTTTTCGTCGATTTGGACTCCAAGGGAGGTCTTACATGACACTCTTTTAATTGTAGTCCCTGATAATCCAATAACTGGGTCCCCCTCTAATGCCGCAATTCTTTGGGCTGAGCCTACTATCATGTATTCGGTTTTCGCCGTATTTATGTGTAGTCGGTTAGCCCTTAGCCAACTATCAACACAGTTTAGCTCCTTATTCAATTTGGTCTCTATGTCATGAGAGGAAGACCCAGTTATTGAAATATTCGTGTCATCAGCATACATGTTTGAGGTAGCATCAATTGGGAAAGACAATTGGGAAAGTCGTTAAAATAGAGAATAAAAAGGAGAGGCCCAAGTACTGAACCTTGGGGAACCCCATGAGTAATGTTCTTTGTTTGAGCTAACCCCGTTAACTGAGCAATACTGATAGCGATCGGATAGATGGGACTGGAACCACGATAAAGTACTCCCTTGACTCCGTAGAGAGAAAGTTTTCTTATTAAGATATTATGGTCGACAGTATCGAATGCCTTTTTGAGATCAATAAAAATAATTCCATTTAAAAGGCCCTCATCCATATTAGTCAGCCATAAATCAACAGCTTTCAGCAATGCAGTAAGCGTGGAATGCATTGGTCTGAAACCGGATTGCTCTGAAGCCAAAGGGTTGTTTAACGTGAGGTAATCATAAAACTGGTCAAAGATTATTCGCTCAAAGACTCTACAAACGATAGGTAAGATGGAAATTGGTCTATAGTTGGAAGGATCCGAGTGTTTTCTCTTGGTATCTCTGTATGCATTCTGTTCGAAAATATACAAGTGTAATGACCTGGAGCCCTAGATTCAAATTCTAAATCAGTTATATATACATAAATCAGATAATTGGAGTTTTTATCATTGACTCGTAATTTTGACTCGGGCTCGGATTTGACTCGGACTCGGATTTGACTCGGGAAATGGATTTACTCACATGTGTCTTTTTCATAAGGGCAGGGAGACAAAGAGAGTGAGAAATTGAATCTTAGTAAAAACTACGACCCGAGGAGAAAAGGTGAGGCATAAAGGAAGAGCGATTTTATATATTCTTAACTTTTTAAGGTGATTTTTAGTGGTTGGTATGGTATCAAAAAATAAACAAAGCGCTGTTTCTTTACTACGCGCGGGTTCGTTGTTTCGGTAGTTTTAGTCAGGGATTTTCATACTGCAATGCTTCCGTGACCGTCAGTCGATCAAAATATGACCTTTCACTATAATTGTTGGTCGAGGGCTGAATATAGCATCTTTTGTATTTGAAAGATGTGTATATCAATTAATTCTGTCTCTCGCGCGCTCTGAAATCATGATCAGGTGGTTTCGAGTTCATCAGCTATTGCCTTGGTTGTTCAAATGATTACTTCAGTTATCTAGAAACCTACTTGATTTATGCTAAAGTTTCATGGGCTAAAAATTAAAAAGTATATTGAATTATTAATCATATTATAAGCTGTACATGCAGAGAAATGCTTTCTGTTCCTCAATAGTCCAATATTTATTTCTGTCTATCAAAGTAGTTCAGGAAGTGCATAGACACCAAATGCCAGCCTATTGGGCATTGAGAGGCAAACTCAAATGTTAAATTTTTTGCCTCAATTGATTAGAATTGTGAGAAACAATATTTAACAAACTGTGAGAATACTAGATACTGTATCTCGTATTTCTCACAGTTTGTTGAACATGTAATGCCAATAGGGGCAGGGGTTACTCACTTGTTTTAGGATTATAGCCACTATGACCTGTAATTTAAGGTGGAATCCATTATAAAAAAACAATTTTCGCAAGAAAAGATACCCAGAATCAGTTTATTTGTACTTTATTCTATTATTGTACCCAAACTGAGACCTGGCCTGTTCTGAGCAGGTCAACAATAGTATGCTTGGCTTTATACTATCAAAACAGGTAGTGTTTCAATCGAGCTGTTTCAATTTCAAGCCCGGCGACAGCAAATTTCTATCACGTGATGTCTAAAAAGCTATCACGTGAACTAGGATTGATGTCTTTCAGCCAATAAACAGTCAGTACCCAGTCACATGATCATTTTCTCATAGTCGCATGTCACATTTTGGTCATCCCGTGATATAAATCAGTGACCCGTGGGTTCGAGATTTCAACGGCGTGATTGAAACTCTACCTGTTTTGATAGTATAAATTGTTTAAAACTCACAATTTCCCTAATAACATCTTGATACCACTACTGCCAGTTTGCTTTTCAAATTTGATTTGTTATTGAAAAGTTTTACCTCCCTTAAGAGCTACTAGGTAATGTTGTTACTGAGCAAAACAAAAGGAACTATGAAAAGGATTCTGGGAATAGTGGTATCAAATGTAATCAAGGGACTTGAAAATTAAAAAAAAAATGTGCCCCAAGAAAGGAAATTGATGTGGGTGGTCTTTATTATCAAATCCATTTTAGAGAGAAGTTTGTTAACCATGCATACCCCATTCTATCTACTGAAGGAAAAATTGGGATGTTGTTTAGCAGCAATCATCCCCTTAGAGCTCTTGTAAGGGAGTACCCTGCCATGAAGAGAAGCCACACCAGTACTATAAAATAGTAATAATATGATTTTATATCTCCCTTGACAGTGTTATTGGCCATTAGGACAGATCAAACAGCAACCAGTGCTTTGGGGCTTGTCTTCTGGGATACCACAGGGCATGCAGCTCATGAAATGACTCCTGATTAGCCAACGTAAACACTGATTGACTAGGGTAGTGAAATGCTGCTACATATATACAAGCCCAAGTGTTACTGTGTGATGCAAGGCTTGACTGGGGCCACCCTGTTGATGACCACATGGTCATTTTCACTGTTCAGTGATATCATGGATCAGATTATAAACATTTTGTTTCATATTACAACCATTAGACAACTTGACAGACCATCAAAAGCATTTGCTCATTGCATTCAAACCAAAACTGAACTGCAAAATAAGTGACATTCTAATAGGGCATTCTAATAGGACCTAGAGTTCATTGTCTGCATAAATTATTGATGTGTGGCTCTGTTATGTTTCCTTGAGCTTTCCCCCTTTCCTTCTCTGGTATCCACAGAAGTTAACTGGAATAAAACAAATACACTTTCTCCTTGAACAAAGTTTCATGACAAGCAAAAGATATTTGACCAGTCACTGTGGCTAATATTTTAACAATAAAATATTGTTATGGTGACTGCTTGGTAATTTTTTTGAAGGACACCTTTTGTTCAGGCAGTGAATCACAAATTTATCAAGTTTGTAATAAAATTATTAAATATAAGCCAGCAATTTTTAGTAAACATTTGTAGGAAGCATAAATAAAAATGATGAAAAAGAGATTACATCCACATATTTGTTTTAATTTTCTGTTAGACTTTTTTGGAATAAAATCTTCAATGAAATTGAAGGAATAGAATTCCTTAAGAGGATCCTTGGGAGTTCGATAAACGTACATCTGCCTCATCAACAACTCTGTATAATGTAATTTCTATGTTGACTGACAAAAAATATTTTTGTCCTTGGACAACCAAAACCAGAATTACACTCAGTAGCTTACTTTTTATGTCTTAAACACAGACTCTTAAGAATGCAGTGCTGGGCAAAAATAATTCCACCCAAGAGGAGCTGAGAGATTTCATTCAGTCATTTTCTTCCAGAATTCTCACGAGAACAAAGGAACAGTTATTAAAACCCCCCTCTACTATTATTTCTTTTTTGAAGCACAGCACAAAAACTTCAACAATAATAGACTTAATGATGTCTTATGGCCTCTTCTAGTGAAATTTCAAATTGCATTTTAAATAAATTTTATCACAGTGCACTAGCAAGCCACAACACCGGTAAAATAATTAATCAGTCATATTCAAAGACACCAAAAAAAGATTTTTACTCAAGCTAGGAGTCTTGTGAATCACAGTGTGATAAGATGAAAGTGTCATGCTTTCTTACAGTCACACACCACAGGAACATCTGACATGCTTTCAACAAGTCTCTTTGGCTATATATAAAGCTCTGGTTTGTCTCCTGACAGCACTTAAGAGCGTCCGTCTGTAAATATCACCTATAGGCTTCAGAATGCAAAATTTCAAAATCGCTCAAATTTGGTCAGAAGTTAGGTCATTATGATCATTTCAGATCGATCTGATAAATACAGAGCGGGAGCGAAGAAGAAAGCCAATTCATCGAATTAATTATCGATTTTTTCGCATTTTTCACCTACTTCGAAATATGGCCAAAAACTCTTCTAAACTGATCAGCACGCCAAACAATCGGTTCATATCCTTGTAGATAAGATAACAAGCTTCCGATTGAGTGGTTTTAAAACTCTTTCTGATGAAAGATAAATATTTTAGCGATTTTTAAACATTTTTCGTTTTTCCTAAGGCCCAAACCGGGGCTTATATCTCCGATGATATCTGGAATTGTCGAACTTTGAAATATTGGCGAGGAAAAGCAATGTTTCTGCTTTCAATTTATCAAATAAAATTTTGTGGCAATCAAAATCGCGAAGTTCTATGACCCGGAATTCAACCCCTGCTAAGCGCTAAATAGCGCTACGATTTCCAGGAACTGGAGGTCACGAACTACAAAAACATGCACATACCTGGTCGCAAATCGCCAAAACCACGGTGTATAAACCCTCTCAGATGGCAAAACACTGGTATTGTTTCATTCCGAGACGAGGCAGGACGTCCAGGCATAATTATTCAGCTTCTTCGAGCATTTTCCCAAGACACAAAGTAAACAGATTATATATATCACCGATCGAACTCCTGGCTATTCGGCACATTTTATGGAAATTGAGCCACTTCTAAACCCTCCCTAAGAAGAAAGAATACTTTCCTTCCTTAGAGTTAAAATCCGAAGCTGACTTTCTACGGAAAATCAGGCAAAGCAGCGCGATTCCCACGAGTGAAGAGTTCAGACACATGTTTTGGCTCAAGTGTCATGTCATGTGATATTGCGTTACCACCACAGTAATCCCGAGAGCCTCGAAAATAAACTTTTGAAGACAAGAGCTCTTGTGATGATAAATGGTAATATATTTAAAACTTAAATATATCTGCAGTAAAAAGAAAGGAAGGACATTTTTTGTGGGAAGAACAATTTGAATGGAAATTGCAACTCCTGATATTGTAAAGCGCTCTGGATCCGTATGAGAAAAGGCGCTATATAAATTCTCTTATTATTATTATTATATATTCGTAGGACATGGCTAGTAATCAGCTAGGATCTATTCCTATGGCCGTCAACCACATTTCTAATTGTCACATTCATTCTTAGGCGTGACTAGAATATTACCCGTTCCCCGCGAAAAACAACTCCACATAGAAAGATATATGAACAGCATTTTATTGGCACCGCAATAACGTGTTCAGTAAGGTGTGGACCATTAGAAATTGGGGGAGGGGAGGGGGGGGGGTGGCAATCTTTTTTGCCCATGAATTTTTTTTCGGGGATCAGGTTGTGCAAGAATTTTTTTTCGGACTCGAAGACCATGTACAATTTTTTTTTGCAGACACTAGTAGACCTAGTAGAATATGCTTCTTCCGTTGTGCGCGAAGCGCGCCCAGATTTTGATAAACGCATTTCATCAAGCCTCAGAGAAAGGGCAGACGAACATTCCGATTTGTGTGTATAGTAAACAAAGCCTCTAGGTTTTATTATTCATGCGAGCAACTGCCCGCCCCAAATTACGAAATAACAATTATTCATTTGTGTGAAGCGGTCCAAATGAGGAATTTCTATACTTGTAACGTCGAACTCGCCCTTACCCAAGTGGTCTTCTTTCGAACATAGTGACTGCCTGCCAAGCCTATCAGTGCAGGGCATTTTTGGGAGAGTTTGGTTTTCCTCGGCAAGATACACTTGTTCTTGTAAACGGCGCAACGGGCAGTGTTTTCGTTGCGTGAGCTCTCACCGACTATATATTTGATGTTATCTTTAATAAGTGAAGTGAAGTAAAAGAATGCAAATGATAGAGGAGTTGCTGGAATAACTACTTCAGACATCTTTTTAACGAGAGCCCAAGCCATGTCTTTGTAGGATTTTTTTTTTCTAGCTTGAATCTCTGCAAGATTTTTTATTGGAAGGATTGGCCTTGCGCGAATTTTTTTTTTGGGAATTGCCACCCCCCCCCCCCCCCCCCCCCCCAAAAAAAAAAAAAAAAAAAAAAAAAACTTCTAATGGTCCACCCCTAATGCATAAATTATCCACGCTTGGGCTACATTCTCCACCGACACATGCTGCATAGTCACAAATGCTCATTGTTCTGAATGCTAGTAATCTCTTACACACGTACCGAGGAAGCGGAACCAGCGATTGCGAAAGAAAGATCTTCTTGCGCCACCCTGCTGGGGATGAAACCCAAAGCCACTGTCACGTTATATTTATTTATTTATTTTTGCTGAAAAGCCAGTCTCGAGGCTTTATAGAGCGCTCTCGGGATTCCTGTGGTGGTAACGCAATATCACACGACATGACACTTGAGCCAAAACATGTGTCTCAACTCTTCACTCGTGGGAATCGCGCTGTTTTGCCTGATTTTCCGTAGAAAGTCAGCTCCGGATTTTAACTCTAACGAAGGAAAGTATTCTTTCTTCTTAGCGAGGGTTTAGAAGTGGCTCAATTTCCATAAAAATGTGCCGATAGGCTGGAGTTCGATCGGTGATATAATCTGTTTACTTTGTGTCTTGGGGAAAATGCTCGAAGAAGCTGAATAATTATGCCTGGACGTCCTGCCTCGTCTCGGAATGAAACAATACCAGTGTTTTGCCATCTGAGAGGGTTATACACCGTGGTTTGGCGATTTGCGACCAGGTATGTGCATGTTTTTGTAGTTCGTGACCTCCAGTTCCTGGAAATCGTAGCGCTATTTAGCGCTTAGCAGGGGTTGAATTCCGGGTCATAGAACTTCGCGATTTTGATTGCCACAAAATTTTATTTGATAAATTGAAAGCAGAAACATTGCTTTTCCTCGCCAATATTTCAAAGTTCGACAGTTCCAGATATCATCGGAGATATAAGCCCCCGGTTTGGGCCTTAGGAAAAAACGAAAAAATGTTTAAAAATCGCTAAAATATTTATCTTTCATCAGAAAGAGTTTTAAAACCACTCAATCGGAAGCTTGTTATCTTATCTACAAGGATATGAACCGATTGTTTGGCGTGCTGATCAATTTAGAAGAGTTTTTGGCCATATTTCGAAGTAGGTGAAAAATGTTAAAAAATCGATAATTAATTCGATGAATTGGCTTTCTTCTTCGCTCCCGCTCTGTATTTATCAGATCGATCTGCAAGTTGGACAGCATGAACAGTTCATTATGACCTAACTTCTGACCAAATTTGAGCGATTTTGAATTTTTGCATTCTGAAGCCAATAGTTGATATTTACAGACGGACGCTCTTAAGTTCTCAATATATACTCTCCCGTATCTCACACCTGTACAGATGAGTTAAATCCATTCATTAATTCATTCATAAAATTGAGCCCTGTCACTAACGTTTGTTTTTACTCAGTGAAGTCCCTATTCAATGAAACAAATACAAACAAACAAAATATTGTTGCATGAGAAAAAAATTATTGCAGTGAATATTCTGTGACAGTGGAAAAATATTATCTACGTTCTTCTAGGCAGGATTTCTAGAGCAATATATACAGGTCTGTACAGATAGTTTCACAATCTGGTCTACTTTAGTCTTGCCAGCGACTTTTCTTTCAGTGAACAACAATCCAGTACTTCTTTAGCAAACCTTAGGTGGCCAATAAAAAATCCTTGGTGGCGAGAACAACTTTCCTGCAGACCGCCGCACATTACTTGTGATGAACAAAACGCCTCTAAATCAACCGACAGAAGATTTAAGTTCACGTTCTTGGTTGTTATCGAAGGATGAAACAACAGTTCGAATGTCTTGAGCTGTTAGCCGACTCGGATTTGTTTTCGCCACAACTTCGGCCAATTTCAGGATGATCCTTGTTTAAAAAGGCACCAAGGGATCTCCAAAAATACTCTTCTAGTTTTTGTTTCCTTTTTCTCCTGACCTGCATCACTGTACGTGCAAATGTTTATCCCAAAACCCACAAAGAGTTCGACAATCGATCCGCCATTTTGAATAACAAAGTGTACTTTCATGCGCGCGACCGCTGGCTACAAGGACATGCGGACGGTGCCGATTTCCGCGCGCTTTATGACCGATGTGGAGAGAGGAAGAAGTAGTAGCTAAAACAACTGTCGGGAAAAAGCGAATATTGACAGACCAAGAGAAGATGCACAGACGAGAAAAAGAGCGAAAAAGGCGAAGACTCTGCACCGATGAAATAATCCGGGAACGAGAAAGAGAGAGAAAAGCTTTGTCCAGGAAAAATGCCACGGAAGAAGAGAGAGAGAATGAACGTGGCAGAAGGAGGGATACGAGGCAAAATGCTACAGAAGAAGAGAGAGAGCTGGAAAGCGAAAGGAAAAGACTAGACATTTCCAAGTAATTTACAAAGTTCAGTGTCCGTATTACTACAAACAATTTCCAAAGTAATTCCAAAGTAGTTCCAGGGTTTGTAGCTCACGTTTCCAATAGATTTCCAAATTCGGTATTAGATATCTGTATGCCGTTTCCAAAGAGTTTCCAACGAAACTCCAAAGTATTTTGGGCCTCCCTTTTTGCATTTCCAAATAATTTCCAAAGTTCAAAGGGAAGCAAAATTTCCAAAGTAAGGTCAAAGTAATTCCAAAGTCACTTTATAATATTTCCAAAGAATATGCCATTTATTTCCAGTTTAAATCCAAATAATGCTTTCGGAACTCGTGTAATATTTCCAAGACATTTCCAAACAAAATTACAAAGTAGATCTTCTCTTCTAAGTCTTCCGCGAATTTCCAAACTCCTTTCAAGGAAAAAACTTTGGAAATGGTTTTTCTCATAATTTCCAAACTATGTAACTTTATTGGAAATGGTACTATGCTAAATTTTTTCATACTTTAGAAATGGGACAAGTTTCCAGTGCGCGGCTATCCGCGTTGCTATCCGCGTGAACTGTCATTGTATGGTAATTAGCACCACCTGACATCAGATGTGAATTTGTGATTGGTCACTACAGCAATAACGTTCTTCGATAGCCAACACCTTAAGCTTGCAAGAAGATATCAACGTAGCACACTAAGTTCTTTAGAATCAGGAACTATGGCTACCTTCAAGTACAAGAAATGCCTTTGGATCGTCGGAGTGTTAACTTGTTTATTTTATTTTGAGGTACCCCGGCGCTTATATGAATATCATGTGAAACACCACCGGCTTGCTTATCATGGTAAGACAGTTGTTAATGCCTAGTAGTGTTTCATTCCATATTGAAATAATAACAACGTGTTGCATCCCGCCTTACTACAAATGTTTGGTGTTTCTCAATCAGTACAAGTAACTAAGTTTGTATTAAGTACTATCCTTATCATGGGTGGTAGTAGTTCAGTTTTCCATCTTCTAACTGCAATTCGTTTTTCGCAACTCTTTTAACTAAATACTTTGGCGGCCGTTCTTTCTTCCCGGGGGGGACTCCCCTATTTTTGGGGCTGGCTGCTCTTCGGCAACTTTCGATTTCACCACAAAAAGCTGCCTAAAATGGCGTGGCTTAGTTGATTTTGACCCCAAAAAGGTACCAACAAGACGTATTTTCCCTCGTAATGTTCTCTTGTTTTTTTTTCCCGAGCGAAAACACGTCTGAAACTCAGGTTTCAAACAAGCGTGATTTGCTGGAACGGACCCCTAACTGGTACCTATCTGGGAAAAAATGCAAGTTTTCAAAATTTACCCCTAAAAGGTAACAGAGGCCTAATTTTAAACCTAAAAGGTACGACGAGCACCCTCGCCCCAAAAATATGGGATCCCTCCCCGGGTCTTTCGTATCGTGTCTTATTGGAAATTTGCCCGCAGATGCGTTCTCAGAAAACCCTAAAAAACATACAAGGAAAGACATTATCTACGTTTGATTAATTATTTTTTCTTATTGTTATAGCGGAGCTCCCGCGGGCGCCGAAGGCGCCCGCGTAGCGGAGCCCCATAGCTACATGCAGGAGAAAAAGGAACAAAACAAAAGTGTATATGCATCAAACGATTCTGTCATGGACTTCCGGTTTGTGCGTCCGTCCGTCCGTCCGTCCGTCCGTCTGTTCGTCCGGAATGACGTCATCAAAAGTAGAAAAGTCAATATCTCAAGAAGGCAACATCGCTAGGTGACCAAACTTGGGTAAAGTTATTTTGGAGGCAAGGGGGGTGCACTACCAAGGTCACGTGACATGACGTCATCGATGACGTCATCAAAACTAGAAAAGTCAATATCTCGAGAAGGCAACATCGCTAGGTGACCCAACTTGGGTAAAGTTATTTTGGAGGCAAGGGGGGTGCACCACCAAGGTCACGTGACATGACGTCATCGATGACGTCATCAAAACTAGAGAAGTCAATATCTCGAGAAGGCAACATCGCTAGGTGACCAAACTTGGGTAAAGTTATTTTGGAGGCAAGGGAGGTGCACTACCAAGGTCACGTGACATGACGTCATCGATGACGTCATCAAAACAAGAAAAGTTAATATCTCGAGAAGGCAACATCGCTAGGTGACCAAACTTGGGTAAAGTTATTTTGGAGGCAAGGGGGGTGCACCACCAAGGTCACGTGACATGACGTCATCGATGACGTCATCAAAACTAGAAAAGTCAGTATCTCAAGAAGGCAATATCGCTAGGTGACCAAACTTGGGTAAAGTTATTTTGGAGGCAAGGGAGGTGCACTACCAAGGTCACGTGACATGACGTCATCGATGACGTCATCAAAACTAGAGAAGTCAATATCTCAAGAAGGCAACATCGCTAGGTGACCAAACTTGGGTAAAGTTATTTTGGAGGCAAGGGAGGTGCACTACCAAGGTCACGTGACATGACGTCATCGATGACGTCATCAAAACTAGAAAAGTCAATATCTCGAGAAGGCAACATCGCTAGGTGACCAAACTTGGGTTAATTATTTTGGAGGACAGGGAAGTGCACTACCAAGGTCACGTGGTATGACGTCAACGATGACGTCATCAAAACTAGAAAAGTCATTATCTCAAGAAGGCAACATCGCCAGGTGACCAAACTTGGGTAAAGTTATTTTGGAGGCAAGGGGAGTGCACTACCAAGGTCACGAGACATGACGTCATCGATGACGTCATCAAAACTAGAAAAGTATATATCTCGAGAAGGCAACATCGGTAGGCGAACAAACTTGGGTACAGTCGAGAAAAGCATCCGTGAGTCTGTAGGTATGGAGCTCTTTGAAATGCCAACAAAAAAATCTGAATTTGCAAGTATGCAATGGAGAACAAGAAGAATGTTTTCTGTAATAAGTGACGTCGCGATACGTCACATGATGAATCTTTTGCAGGACCTATAATTTTTTTCCCTAGCAACGGCCCAACAACGCACCCTATAAAAATATTTAACCGGGAGCTCCGCTTTTAGCCAGTGGCTAAATCTATATATTAGCGGAGCTACCGCGGGCGCCGAAGGCGCCCGCGAGCGGAGCCCCATAGCTACATGCAGGAGGAGAAGGAACAAAACAAAAGTGTATATGCATCAAACGATTCTGTCATGGACTTCCGGTTTGTGCGTCCGTCCGTCCGTCCGTCCGTTCGTCCGGCGTAACACAGGCAACCCAAACGTAAGCTAACGAGAAAGGGTATATATCTTAGGAAGGGATGAACCTCAGACAACCAAACTTGGGTCAAAATATCAAAGTGGCAAGGGGGTGCAACTGCGTGATCACGTGGTATGACGTCATCGATGACGTCATCAAATGAATAAAGGTCTAGATCTTTGGAAGGCATGAACCTCAGACAACCAAACTTGGGTAAAGTTGTCTAAGCGGCAAGGGGGGTGTAATTGCTTGGTCACGTGGCATGACGTCATGGATGACGTCATCAAATGAGAAAAGGTATATATCTTTGGAAGGGATGAACCTCAGACAACCAAACTTGGGTAAAGTTGTCTAAGTGACAAGGGGGTGCAGCTGCGTGATCACGTGGTATGACGTCATCGATGACGTCATCAAATGAATAATGGTCTATATCTTTGGAAGGCATCAACCTCAGACAACCAAACTTGGGTAAAGTTGTCTAAGCGGCAAGGGGGTGCAACTGCTTGGTCACGTGGTATGACGTCATCGATGACGTCATCAATTGAGAAAAGGTCTATATCTTTGGAAGGGATGAACCTCAGACAACCAAACTTGGCTAAAGTTGTCTAAGTGACAAGGGGGGTGCGATGGCGTAGTCACGTGGTATGACGTCATCGATGACGTCATCAAACGAGAAATGGTATATATCTTGGAAGGGTTGAACCTCAGACAACCAAACTTGGGTGGAGTTGTCTAAGTGGCAAGGGGGTTGAACAGTCTAGTCAAGTGGTATGACGTCATCAATGACGTCATCAAACGAGAAAAGGTATAAATGTTGGGAAGGGATGACTCTCAGACAACCAAACTTGGGTTATTGCGTGACTTCGGCGGCAGTCTCAAAATCAAACAACAAGATGGTTTTATTTCCAACATATGTTAATTCTGGAGGAATGATTTTTCTAAAGTAACTTTATTTTCCTAAAGTTTATTTCATCATTTTGTTTCAATGTAGAAAAAACGTTCATTTTCATTTAATTGAAAAACATAGTTTTTGTTGGAGCGTTTTGCCGTGACTTGTTGTCTAAGTGCAAACTATAGCGCGGAATTTGTAAAATGTCGCCACTGGAAACTGCCCGAAATTCCGCTGAAGTACCAAAAATTATGGCCAAACTAGCATCAAATATATATCTTCTATCATTGTTCTTTCTATTGCATTTCAGTTTTTCTGGAGTTCTTTACTTTTTGTAGCTTTTGTGAAGAGAAAATATCGTTCGGCGCCCGTTCGGCGATCGAAAAAGTTGGCTACTTAGACAAAAATTATACCATTTTGAAAAGTAATTAGCAACTCTGTATAGAAGAAAATCATAGGAACCATGCTAGGAAATCATACCGTTCTTGTTTCTACGGCGTTAAAGAAGAAAGAAACAGTCTAAAATGCCTAATTGTGGCTTCATTAAGCCTACGAACTTGCAGTCTCTCGAGTGAAGGTTTATATACAAATTTCTGAAAACAAACTATTTAACAAGCCTTCGTGGCCGATTGGTAAGGTCTTGGGCTAGAAAACAGAAGGTACTGAGTTCAAACCCTGCGTGCGTTCTTTTTTCTTTTTCGAAATTTTTGCTTTTTCGGGTTTGAACTTTCTTCTTCGCTTCTTAAACAATGTTACGATGTATTTCTCTTCCATTGCTTGCTTGATTTCTATTTTCTGGTGGAAAATAAAATATAAATTTGTTTTACACTTCCTTGGTAACCAAGCCTCCTAGCGCATCAATTCGTGTTTCTTTAAAACGCTAATTCTCACGCGAATCTTAATATTTCGCAACAAATTTAAAGCAAATCGATAGAAAAGCATATTGTTCACAAAGTTAAGTATGGATTTGCATTTAGGATAAAAATTGCGAAAGTTATAACCAAAAAACGACTTTATGCACTCGTCATTTCCTTATTTTAAATCGAAATTGCAAATCCATACTTAACTTTATGAAGATGCTCATGAAAAATATATATATATAGCAGAAGCTCATAAGTAGGAGCGTGCATCCTACGAAATGGGTGGGTCTCACATGTGTTTTATAGCTTGAGCTATTTTAAGAAACAGTTGCGCGGGAAAAATTAGCCAATCAGAATTCTTCCTTGCATTTGACGTCACGCCTCATCAAAAATTCAGATGGAGCTCTGCTTTTAGCCAGTGGCTAAATCTATTTTTACTTGCAGTTCTTTTCGAGATGGAAAACCGGGTGAAAATGTTATGTCCTTGCATGGTTTCTGACTGTACAAGTTGAGTAAACTAAAACAGATAACAGATGGCTTCAGACATCAAGAAAAATTACTTGAATTACAATCTAAACGACTAAGGGAAAGCAGAAAAGAACCGCGGCCTCGTCGCTTAATTCTTCTCACGGTTCTCGCACAGCGAAAGTTCATGAAGGATGATAAATTTATGCACTAAGCTGATGAATTTGGTGGCTACGGATGGATTAGGGAAGCATAAAGGATTTACAACGAAGTACCAGGACTATGTGGATGATTTGATTTCTAATTTGGTACACTGACAGATGAAGTTCGCTACATACAAACGATCCAAGCACTGGCGAGAATGAAAGTTCGTCAAAAACTTTACAACGTGTTCGCCGAAAAAAAGCTGAACACATATACAACTCGGTAAGCCGGGACTATGAACTTTTTCAATTCCTAAGTCGGCATGGACATTTTTAGTTTCTTCTCTTTGTTTTCATTTGTGTGAAATTATTTTTTTGATGCCCGAAATTTGTCAAGTTTGTTTTTTGTTTGCGAGAACTGGAGTCGGTGGTAAGGACGTGTAGCGTTGAACTTGTACTTGAACTGCTTGAATGAAGCACGACTTGAAAGAGTTTGATCAGGCGTTTATTAAAAGGTATACTTTATAAACGACAGAAGTTTATTGCTTACATTCTATAAACTATTTGAAAACAAATTGAATGGTACCGGTGCGAAAGGTGTAGGCACTGCATGATGGCACTCGGCGAATCGACAGGAAACAGCAAGCGTTTTCTAAAATTGTCGGCCAACATGTGCCAACGGCAGTCGAGGATGGCATCTGCTTAACAACCAGTCAGTCTGAGGAGGGCAGAAGTTAGCTTATAATTAAGTTGTCGAAGTTCCTCTGGTAGCGCACTGCTTAGTTAGGTCTTTTTATTTGCCTATTCATTTGCTGTTCGCTAACAATCATAACAATTTTTAGCACTTCGTGGATATGTACGAATGCTAGCTTGGCACTTCATCGTGTGCTTTGCTATTTTTGCACCCTGGCTCTAAATCACTAGACTATTAAAAATATTTGCTTCATTTTGGCAAAGGGATAAAGTAAAAGCCGTTCTTGTCGGTCGTGTCAGAGGAAGATTTCGTATTTCGTGCGTGTATGACGTAATGTGTTTACTTCTCTCTGATTGGTTGATTTTTCGCGCGAAAATCTAAAAATAGCCCAAGCTATAAAACACATGTGAGAACCACCCAATAGGGGATGCACGCTCCTACTTATGAGCTTCTGATATAGCTAAAAGTATTCGAAAAACGTCTATTTGAAGTCAAATTAGTCTTTTCTACTCCCGGTCACGTGACCATGGGCGTGGCGCGATGACGTCATCGTTGGTATTGTTGTCCTTTGATGATGTCATGGCGCAAAATTGGTCATGATTGTAAAGTTTCGCCGATTAGAGCTGTTTCAAATTTCCCTAGCAACCAAGCTTCCGAACACCCTGGTAAGGGGGGTGAGATGGCGTTGTAACGTGGTATGACGTCATCGATGACGTCATTGTAACCGGGAGCTCCGCTTTTAGCCAGTGGCTAAATCTATATATTATTTTTGTCTCGCTAACGACCGTATCTCGCGAACGATCCTAGAGAAAATTATTTGCAGGATTCGCTACGACTTCCTTGTTATCAAAAAGTAAGCGATAATACATCACACAAGCACATCACACTTACATTTTTGTCTATATTAAAACGTACAATGGCGAATCCTGATTTTAAAAACCTTCATTAGAAAAACTGATGCCTTACTGTTACCGGTCAACCTCAGACTGTCCACGGATGCTATGGACACTTTAGGTGAGAATGACGAGGAACGCAGAGCACGGCAAAACAACCCAATGCGTATGCAATAACGACGGCAAATCGGACGAAATTTCTAGGGTTTTTTTTCATGGTTAACAACATTGTAGCCAATTGTACAAATTTTATAAGACGTGTCAACCATTCGGCCTACATCTAGCTACAACACATGGTTTTATAAGCATGCTAAGGCTTCTAGAGGTCGCGGATACTCTGAACTCATGCCTAAAGAATTATGTCATTCGGCAACAAATGCAGCGAACCAAATACTATAAACTGAGTACTATTGGGTTGTCTATATTTAGTGCATTTGCTCATTTCTTTACGAAACTTAATTTATGTTACGAAACTTAATTTATGTTACAGAGCACCCAGAGCTTAACAAAACTTGAGTATCCTTTCTATGACAACATGGAATGTGACCTCTGGATATCATTTTAGCGGAATTTTAAAAACTACCACTGCTGACAGGGAAAATGCATAAGAGGAAAAAAGGAATTACTGAAAAAAGTAATGACTGGAAGCAGCGAGGTGGTACTCACTACCGTCACATGCGAGTTTTCCGACGATTTTTTTTTTACTTATAACGTTTTGCATTTGGCTACTTTGCACTATGGTTTATAGAGAAACACGTCGAATTATCTATTTTTCAACTGATTTTGATCAATATTTCTAATAATATGAGCAATTTTATCTCCTTACCGGTGGGGTCTGGTAACTAGTCAAACGCAAGATTCCTTTCTTTTGCAAAAAAACCCACTTGCACTCTCCCAATATCAAAAATTCGAACGGTACATAACAGTTGGAAAAATCACCAGTCACAACGTTTAGAATAAAAACCTTTCTTTTAGAAATGCCATTTGCAAGTGTTTCTGATAACACCTGACCCTGTAGGTTCAAATCTAGTGAGCCTTTGGCAGTTCAGTTGGCTGCGTAGTCAATCACAATCGTGTCAGCCAATCCGATCCTTGTTCAGTGCACTCCTTTGGCTTGTTTTTCGAGACATGTCGCAACAGACATGTCGCACTAGGCGAAACTAGGAAAGGATCTGATTGGCTCACGAGTTTCATTGACTACGCTTGATTTTCTTGACAAAAAATGGTCTTCGAAACGCTCTTGGCCTATTTCTTCAAACTTATAGTCTGACCTATTTGGCGTTGGTATTGCGAAAAGTTATCTTGCATGTCTGGGTGGATTCTTCAACTCAAAAAATGGAGGGCCGCCATTTCGTTGCCATGGAAGCGTCAATTTAAACAAAACATGTAAACACATATAACGATCAATTGCATGTTTCTTGTAAAGTGGCTTGCCTTTCTGTGTATGTATAGCACGTGAGATACAGGCCATAACAGACCGAAGAGTCAACTAAAAACTGCTATAAGCCACCTTAGAGTGCAAATTTTCTTAGTTTTTTTAATTAATCACACGCAATGGCAGAGGTTCAAAATACCTATTTTTTTGCAAAATACAGACAACGCTTCAAATCTACTAAGATACCTATTGTCTTGAATAAATTCCCGTTGATTTGCGATAAATGTGAAACTAATCGCGCGCTAAAATTATCTGAAAAACAGAAAAAATGAAGAACTTTTTCTAAACTGTAATGAATTTCTTCCGAATTGCATAAATTACAAATATAACATAGTGAGTTTTAAATCTCGTGTGTTATAGCCGAAATCTACCTCGTCGGTGCGAATGGAATCTCAGATGTATAGGTTTAAATAGTTTGAGCAAAAAACCTTGATTTTTTTTTAAATGTAAACGAAGAAATTAGAAACAAACTTCGGTAGCAATCACATTTGCTGTCGTTTGTTTAGATATGTAAATTTTATGAAGTGGGGACAAAACTTTCAGTAAACTTCACGCCATTGCTAAACTCTCTCAAAATAGGCTATAAGTCCGGGCAATAGACCAAATGACTGCAATTTTACTAGACCACACATCTGTAGTTTCTTAGTGCAATACGGCTTATGGTTATCTATATATTAGAGGAAATGCAAACCCCGGTCGTATTATTATGCTTTAAATTTTGGTGGGGGACAATGCTTTCAGTAAACTTCGAAATTTTATATTTCCAAGAACTTATTTCCGATCTCAGTCAGAATGCCACATTTCGACATAAAAATCTATAGACCACAGTTGGCTCAGTTTGTTTCATTGCGGCGTTGCTTATTTTGACAATAAATCTAAAAAACCTGAAATACGCTAAAATTATCAAATTTTTGGGACACGAAAATGGCAAAGACGTTTTCACTAATAATATCGAAGAAGATGCATATATTGAAGAAAATACCATATAAGCTATTTCATTTAGGATTGGAACTTCGATTTATGGCAAATTTTGCGTTGTATGTTTTATCCAAAAAGAAATAAGTAAAAATATTTTTACACCAGGCGCTGAACGTGTGACGCTGGGACATGCAAATTTGCATAAAAACAGAGATATTTATAATGATTTTTCGATCCTAAAAAACTCTTTTTCACAAAAATTATTTTTCCAGGGAAAGATGAGTATTAGGTGCATAGACTTGTGCTTAGAGAATGAGCTTACTGCAAACCGATGCTTTAAAAATTGATTTTAACGGCAAAAATTGGCGAGTGAGTACCACCTCGCTGCTTCCAGTCAATACTTACCTTGGTGTTTATAAGACTAATTGGAAATGGTGCACAACACATATGGATAAGAAGTTATCGAAGGGTATCGAATTTGACATTGTCCTAAAATAGGATTCCCAATAAAAAGTCAACGTTTCCAATTAGATCAACAATATATACCCAGACTTCAGTCACTTGGCACTTTAAATATTAACCGAACAGTTTGAAACTACTGAAGTTAGACCACCCCTTTATGACAATTCTTTTGTCCGCCATGTCTTAATGGTGTTGAGGAACAATACTTGAATCGAATCGTTAAATAAATGCGTATCAAAATGTGACAATTGCGTCAACTCGAACGCCATTTGGCAGATTTCGATATTTATCACAAAGAAGCTTGTCGACCTCAAATACCACAATCTACCACAATGCATCGCGTGTATCGATCGATGTCCTTAAAGTGCGAAAATGAAAAAAAAAATGTCTGAAACTGTCTGGGCAAAAGAACCACATTTCGAGTATTTTATTTTTAGTTTTCTCAAATTGTTTTCCTCGAATTTCATTTAGCTTCCGTTATAAGAGCTTCTTGTTGTTTTATTTTCATTTGTGAAGCAAATAAGTTCGATTTTGCAGTAAGTTAGTCAAAAATGGCCGCTGAAGGAGAAAAGGCCGGGCCAAGCGAATCCAAAAGAAATCACGGAAGGCCAAGAAGACCAGAAAGTATCAAAATGATTTATCTGAAAGAGGACGTCCGTTACGGATGTGTGGAAAGCGAGGAAAACTTTTCGGGGTTATGGAAAGCTCACGGAGAGCGAGTTCGCTGACGTTTTGCTACATTAAGTAATACGACTACAATCTGACGAAGAAAATAAAGTATCCAGTTCAGATTTTGTCATAATTTTCCTTCTTCTCCCTAATATTGCCAAAAATGAAATGGCGTTTACTTGCGCCAAACGGGCTAACTGTTAGCGCGTTAGCGCTCAATCTTGAGAGGGAAGGGTGATGAAAGTGGACACTTTATTATTTTGTGAGATTGTATTTCTGTTTGACATAGTGGCGTGTTTTCTGATAAGGGTAGAGTTCTTAGCCCCAGCGCAAAGGAATTTATAGCGGAGCTCCAGCGGGCCCACGCTAGCGGAGCACCATACCTAAGTGAAAAACGTATACCCACATTAGTTACGAACCAAGTTAATGAGGAAACTAAGTGCGCGCTTGCGCATTACGTTCAAGCACCAATTTAGTTGATTCAAGAGACAAATTAGTATTCAACTTTAGACGGGAGACTAAAACGAAGCATAGCAACACGACTGAGAGCATTTGTTTTTTCCTTTATATTTCCCTGCACCAGAAATAATGGCGCCTTTTAATCACTCAGACATTATGAAGAAAGATGACAATATCCCATGCAATGGACAGTTTAAAGATCGACAATTCGTAGGATGAATAATTTTGCTCAAAGCGTTGCTATGCAAATCAGTGTTATCTGGAAAAACTTCAAAGCGCGTGCAAACTTCTTCCGCAATTTATGACTTGCTCGGCATTTTCCCAACGAAATGATACCTCACACAATTGTTATCAATGTTTGCTTGAGATTATGTACTATAATGAATTTTAATCCGGTACGGTTTTAACATATAATTTCACAAGTTTTGATACCCACTTCATCTCAAAAGTTCCACATGAATAGGCTTATTGTCATGTTATTGCTCCATAATAGTGCTTGATAAATTTGAAAACATTAATATGCTTGCCTCTTAAATGCATTTCACTAACTGGAAATTTAATCAGAAAGTAATCTGGTTATTTGTGCTCGCGATTTAGTGTTTCTTTTGTAATGTATAGACTGCAAATGCACTCTCGTTCAAGAATGCTACACACGATACACAGTGACGCGTGCCCGGATTCAATTGAAAATCAAACGCAACACTCAAAATTCGCGTTCTAAATAAATAAATTGAACTTTATGCGATAAAGTTATTGTGCTTGCGATTTTCTTGCGGGTTTCTTTTTTTGTAATATATAGACGAGGTCACTCGGTAGAGAATCCTATACGCGAGCCTTGGTTCAATTGAACATAACAATTGAACCTAAACACTCAAAATTCGCGCTCAAATAAATAACTACAGATATGGACAAATTATTAAGATCAGAACATTATTTCATTCGTTTGCCACAGTAATTGGCCTGGTAAACTAAACATTGACGCAGTCAACGGTATCATATGGGAACAGCTGCTAACAGCGACTATTCATCAGTCGAAGAAACGTTTTCCTTATAGTAAGTTTGCAGCCTACGGGAAAATATCCGAAATCCAGTTTTTGTAAATTAAAATATGGTTTCAAAACTGTCGTATCTAGGAAAACACCGACGTTCCTCTTGAGAGACGGGACCCCCTTGGAATTGAGTTGGCTCACCAACTCAATAAAATCTCCCATCTCTTTTGCGTTGCTTGTTTGGCCTGTTCCGCTGTGACTGGGAGAGGCTGGAAGCGGTGCTTTTCAAGAGTCCTTGGTTAGGGCTCAAAAGTCAATAGAAACGTGCTCACTCATCGAAATGTGTGCGTATTTGTGAGCTTTCATGGATATGCCACACAAGAAAGCCTTACAAAGAGAAAGAATATATATAGTTAGTAGATGGCGATATCTTTGGAATTTGCATTTAATACACAGTTACCTAACGTGTGCCACTCAGCAATCAAAGAGTTACCTGGCATCAGTTCAACCCTGTATATTTGCTGTATTTGCTAATATATAGATTTAGGCCTAAAAGCGGAGCTCCTGATGCATAATCCATAAAATTATCACACATATGAATGTTACGGGATAGTTTTATTAGAACCTCAATTTGACATTAAAATTTCACATTTCATCAACATCGAATTCCTTTTTGAATTGATAATAAAAGTTGGTTTGGCATCCTCCTAGAATCTTGGCTCGAGATTCACTGTTATACTTTCGGCAGCAATGTATACATGATAGAGAAGTAGATTTTGAAACAGGGCAGTATCTTAGTCACTCTAATCACATTTGCGAACTTGAGAAAGATGACTGGCGCACTACATACGTTGTAAAGGACGCGACAAAACTAGTGGAAAACGTTTAGTGGCAGATAGATATTCTATCAAAGTCACTTTCTGTAGTTTACAGGATTACGTTTCATTTTATTCGCGTTTTTTTTAGTTTTGTAAGTGCTATTCTAATTCTACAATTATATGGTGTGCCGTACATGTCCTTTAGAGTCTGACAACTGTCTTGACTGAGCTCTTGAGAGTCCCCGTAAGAAATGTGAATAATGCTATTTTGCTCGGGTCGGTTTATGAAGAAAACTTTCGATGCTTCTATAAAAATAAAAAGTATCATTAGTACTGAAATAAGTTTACACATACGCCGGTCTAATCATGAGCCGTTCATTTGCATTAGGAATGGCTAATAGGGATGCTGATAGACTTTTTCAAAGTCCCTTAAATTTTTCGTGTTTGGTATTCGACTTGTGGCAACTCTTAGCCGGCTAAGATCCTAGGCCATATCGTCAAATTTTTCGTGCTTGGTCTTCAATTTGTGGCATCTTTAGCCGGCTTAGATCCTAGGCCATACCATCATTGCAGATTTGTTTACCTGTAAGCATGATGTCGCCACCACGTCAAACAAGCATAACGTCAAGCAATCACAATAAGAGAGGCAATTATTTGATGCCCTACACAACATAAAATATACACATTAAAATAAGGAAGCGCTAATGAGGAAAAAAGTCATACAATACAACTGTAATGTTGCGATGCTTCCAAAATAAAACGTACCTTACCTTTAATCCAAGTCCACTGATTAACTGCTGTAAAAGCTGGGCATAATTAGGTAGTTTTCGCTTGTCACGTTGTTCTGCTGATTGATGCCAAATAAAATAAGATAAACATATTTATTAGTAACAAGAGCCAAAGAACAAAGCCAATGAACCCCGATTTCGCCCGTTAATGGTCCAGTGCCCGATGGCCATGTGAGGTTGCTTTTTAGTAAGATCCACCCTTGACTATCGAATGCCCAAAATACTTGCTGAAATGAAGGTCTTATGTTTTGCGGGAGCCAAAACGCTGCAAAATTTCGATACAAAGCCTTTAAAATCCTTTTGTTCGTCGCTACATACTCGCCCTGGGATTTTGTACGCAAAGGCATTATAATATGGAATTCTTGCATAAGCAAACCTTTATGCTTATGCTGCGAAAAACAAGTGCAATACCTTGTTTCTAGCATCATTGATAACTTCTAAGTTCGCCTTCAAGTCGATGCATGTGCGGGTTTCTCACGGACCACGCGGGCCACGTTATATTGCTTTGTCCGCGTCCAGAACTCAAGGATGTGTGTCACTCGGCAGACGTAAATAAAAAAATATAACAAGAACAGTAAGATAGAGGATGTTGTGCCACTTTTTTCAAGAAAAAAGCAACACTGTAATGGTACTTTTGCTTTATAACAATATAACAAATACCATTGAAATGTGCTGTAGGGTGCGATACGAGGTGCTTAACGAACAATCCAAAACAGTTAGCAGAGGCCAAACAGCTTCCTAAACTAGGCACGAGCGATAGCTAATGTGTATTGATTCCAGGATATCGTAGTTATTTTACTGCTAGCTCTATCAGTTCTATCAGACAATTTGGTCAATGGTTGACTTCGTTACAATGCACCCCCTCTCAAATCGGGTGGTAGCGTTATCGAAGAGGTTAGTTCATTCAAGCTGCTCAGAGTTCACTTGTCCAGCGACCTCTCCTGGGGAGTGCACTGTGATTATCTACTGAAGATGGAAAAACAGACGTGTGTTTGCTATCGTCAACTAAGAAGATGCGGGGTTCCACCGTCTGTCAAACGCCTTAGAGTCTGTACAGAGGCGGGCAATGGCCATTATATGGCCTAGCTTGCCTTATAACAAAGCTATGGATCAGCGCAACCATCCTTGTACTTTTGCTATCTCCCTGTAATTCAGCAAGACTGCAATAAGGTTGGAATAAACTACATTATTAACTCTTATACTTCACGCCGTGAGTTTCAGGTGCCAGCCTTGTTGCTGTCGGCCTTCAGTGCATGTCTTCTATGGTTTACAGCTTTATTTTTTGGTACTGGTGAACTTCGCCACCACTTATTAAAACAAACGTAACCTCAAGTTGTCTCAGTGATAGACAATTATTTGATGTCCTACACAGCATAAAGCATCAGGAAAATAAGGAATATGCATATGAGAAACGAACTCACAGAATACATAATATTGTAAGGTGCGATATTACAAAGGCAAACATACCTATCCAGGAGAGCTTGGGATAAGCATACATTTGATTACGCACCGTTCAATGGGGCCAAGTTGTGACGCTCATTGATACCGGAAAGAAAGATACACAAATCAGTGACGAGAGTAATAGCAAAAAGCCAAGGGAATAGGACCCCGTGCCCGATGGCCATGCTAGGCTAATTTTTGTTTTCAACATCCAACTGCCTTATTCGTTACCGACAGCACTATTTGATTGTCAAAAAGGAAATACAAAAGTACTGATTGTAATACCTTTGACGTTTCTAGTATCATTCGATAACTTGAGAGCCCCTGCTGTTGGACCAGTAGACGTTCTTCAAATAAGCCCACGTTATATTGTGTGTCAACTTCCAGAGCTCCACGACGTGTTTCAGTGAGACACTTCAGATCTAAATAAAAAACGCAAAAACAAACACAAGAACATCAATCATTCGTGATGGCTATTTGACACTTCAAATTAATCCCATTCAATAATTGAACTTACCATAACAGTTTAAAAAGACGTCTCATAGTAAGGTTTAGTTATGCATGGCCACGCAAGGCCCTCAGTCTCAAATGACAGACTGATTCCAGCACAACCAATTATGCATGGCCACGCAAGGCCCTCAGTCTCTTCTCACAGACTGATTGCAGCATAATCATTAATCGTGGGTTATGCATGGCCACACAAGGCCCTCAGTCTCTTCTGACAGACTGATTCCAGCATAACCAGTTATGCATAGCCACGTAAGGCCCTCAGTCTCTTCTAACAGACTGATTCCAGCATAACCACTAGTCTCCCTGTTATGCATGGCCACGCAAGGCCCTCAGTCTCTTCTGACAGACTGATTCCAGCATAACCACTAGTCGCGATACCTGGTCACACGAGTCGGATGCTCTTCCAACTGCTCCACACGATCATTCATATTGATTCGCGACGACCTTCTCAGTCTCGAGACTCTGCCCAATGCACTAGCTCTCGGAAAGTCTCCCCCTTGTATACTCTGCGTAGAGGTTGTCGTTCACGACATTCTGCAGTCAAAGCACGTAGCCTTTCGATTTCTCTTTGTCGAGATTGTACTGTCGGCGTATTAACTGCACGAAATATGTCCATGTTGATGAGTACGTCCTGGTGAAATGCAAAGTCTGGATCTCTGCCATCTCCCCCTGCAGACTTCGCTCTAGACAATGCCACAAAGAATGCTCCTGGGCTTTTTGCTTCAAACCCACGACTACCTGGATGAATCACGACATATCTGAATGGCTCTCCTTCGCCTACAGTCATCCCTTGGCATTTATGAATCGTCATTCCCCAAGCCAATCGTAGCGGAATCTGCACACGTCTGCAACATACGCAGTCTGTTGCCCTGCTTATCGGTACAATTGGTACAACAGTTGGGTCAGCAGCGATGAAAGCCGGTCCCTTGTAGCCATTAAAGCGCACTAACACATAATCCGGTTGTGGCGGTGGATCATCCGTCGGTCTGCGTCCATCTAGATAAACAATATCTACCACGTTGCCGACCGCTCCATTGTATAGTCCCCATTCTGCCTTTAGATTTGCCACAAGCATCACTTTGCTGTCCCGACACAAGTAAATAACTTTTAGCAATCCACCAGCCTTGTTTCTGTCGGCCTTCAGCGCGTGTCTTCCATGGTTTACAGCTTTAATCTTTGCTACTGGGTGATCTTGACGTCGATTACATTCCAGCAATTTGATCTTATTTCGTCCCCATTCAAGTCGGTGCGTTGGGAACACATAGAGGCCCTGCTCATCCATTCTCTGTAACAATTCTTCACCATGCGTCCTGAGGAGTTCGTGCCACTGGAATTTCTGAAGCCACCGAACATGCTCCATCGTAGTGGTATAGTCGCGCATACACGTCAGTACGTCCCGTAGCTGTACTTCTGCCTCCGACTGTCTGACAATCTGTACCAGCTCTACGGCAGTGTCAAAGGCTGTCCACACTAGTCTACCATGGTTGGACGGAGCATTCCGAGATTCCGCAACATAAACAGGTGTGTACAAAACCGGGGGCAACTGGACGTCATCTCCCATCATTGCCACTACTGGAATTCCTCCCCAGGGCTCATCTGCAGTTCTTCCTTTATTCATAGCATATCGTGCGTGCTGTTCCATCCAGCCCATTGAAGTGCGCCCAAACATAGAGCGTTCATCTCCAATCAGCACCTGAAGGTTCTCACATCGTTTCTGAATTTTCTCTAAAACAGTTCCTGATGGGATGGTAAGTTCGTGACAAGATCTTCCTCCCGTTGGTATCGACAAAAGCCTATGCGCCGTACTCCCTTCCACCAAGTATGCAGAATTTCCAGTGGGCGTGATCACTTGAATAGCATCATTAACACCATAGACCTGTCTTACTAAGCGCTGTAAACACTTGATCACGTATGATTTCCCTGTACCTCCTGTTCCAGACACGACGAGTCGGAGTGGTTGGTAATCATCAGGGCTCTCCATGAAAGTACGTAGCGTGTAACACTAATGCTACGACCGAGCTCTGCTCTCCATTCAATGTTAGGGGGCTTACGTCACGGAGTTCAATTTCTACATCCCGAGTGCTGTCTTCGCCATTCTCTTCGATGCGATTTTGCAGCCATTTCTTCGGATCTTGGTTTGGTGGCATTTCCAAGTTGGTTCTGCTCCAATCATATTCTTCACCTCCGTCATCGAACTGAAACTCCCTATATTCTTGGAGTCGTTGATGCTGACCTGCATACACGCCGACCCAGTCAGGTTGGTCTTCCTCCTCAGCATCATCTTTGCTGTCACCTTCTTCAAAGAGTTCCTCTCTTGGATGTTCAGCTAGTTGCCGAGCCTTCCACACCTTGGCCTTTACAAATGTAGGACACTCATTTGTCAAGAGAAACGCCTCAAAGTGATACTTCCAGGAGTGGTCATCACTCTTGATCTCTTCCAATGCGAACCAGGTCGGCCAGTGCAACAACATTATGGTGCGACAAAAGTCTTCGTTCATTGGCCAAGTGGCGTAAGTCGACCCGCCACTTACTACTGGAACTTTTCCGTCTCTTGAGGCAAACTCATACCAAGAACATCTATCATCGCGTCTTCTTGCGAGGTACTTGTCCAGAGGGGTGTTACTAGTAGCAGTGTTACCATTCCGTTCCAGACGTCTTGAGCCTGTCAGTGATAAGTATCGGAAGTTTCTACTGCTTTGCCACAGTTTCAAACCACTCAGCTCAAACGACGCTTCTGGGCCGCTAACATCACGTCGTCCCACTGTTTTCATAAGAAGCTTTGCACAATGGATCTTCCAGATATCTCGTCACCATCCTCTGTCGTATTGACCATGTCCTTGAAAAGGTCAATGGTGGCTCCGGTAGGCTCGTTGTCCTTGCAGGCGTATCCACATACGTAGTCTATCACAGCCATAATCTCGTTAGCACTTGGGTCATCTGGAGGCGAGCTCGACAATATCAAGCTAAGATCCCATTTGCTCGCCAAGATTGTAATTGGAAACGCGAATGCTGAACCAGGCGAGGGTGGTTACGCGGCAGCTCTATACGATCAGCTCCATTGTGGTCTTGTACGATTTCTGGTACATCACGTGCCTCCTTTCCTCGGTGAAATTCTGTTCCGAACTCCATTCAACATACTCGCTCGTTTGGCTGCAGGCCAGGCTCAGGGTGACGAGGAGTTCTCAAGCAGTAATCTGAACAACAGTGCAAGGCCACTCTATTAACGAGCTGTAAATGATCTTCTAATAACGCTTCTTGAGTTGCAGCTACATCCATCAGCATCATTACAAGGGGATCTTGGTTTTGTGACACAGTCTGTGCAGTACCTTCTGGTGGTGGCCAAAGTTCTTTTCTAGGATCACCGTTGTCGTGTTTACCAGCTGGATGCGAAGCAGTCATTGCAAGATTCTCCTCTACCCATTCACTTAGTCGCCTGACGTACTCCTCATCATTGCATTCGTCTTCGCGAGCGTTGTGCAGTAGCTGGTGTCCTCTCTCCAACTCAGCTGATGCCAATGAATTTGTCCTCTAGACTTGGCAAATTCGTAGCGATACCAATAGTCACCAATTCCAAACACGGGCTTTAGGACCTTCTGGTGATAGCTCTGTGTGCGCATGTCAAAATACGGGACAACAATGTGTGTGTTCTCCTGTACCGCTTTGAAGCGTGCATTGCTATCCTCTGCGAGATCGACATTGTCACCAGTCGTCTGGAAAATGTACATTTCCAAAAGTCTTCTTAGCGGTGGGAAGTAAAACTCTGCACAGCTACCCGTCATGAAAAAGGAAGGCAACCCACGTTTCTCATTCACCATGAACTCGACTAAGGCTTGCAGCTCTCTGCGTCGCTGATGCCAGTACTGGCTTGTTCCACTTAGACTTGCTCCAAAGTAAAGAAGCTTGTTAGCAATCGTGGTGTCACCCCTTGTCAGCCGCTCTTGTAAATCAGCAACAGTAATGTGAGGATCTCCCAACTGCTGATCAACAAAGTACCTGCTCTGCTCCAGATCCCTTTTCCTGAGAATCATGTTGTGCACCACGAACTTCCACACTTTGTGTTTCGAGAATCTTCCATCCTGATACCACAACAAGTGCTCGGCCCATTCGTGAAGAGATGCACACGTTCTTTGTCGATTAACATGGTAATCGCCCTCTCCATTGGGAAATACTCAGGTAAGTTAAGGCCTGGGCGGAAGCCCGATACAAAATGGCGGACGTAAGACTGAGGGGGGTGGTCCATCTCAAAACCAATGCCTCTGAGGGATCCAAACAATCTACATTTGAATACCTTTGATCATTCTCAATTATTTTCACCAATGTTGGTCTCTATGGCGACAAATGCATGACCTCTGACCTTAAATTTAATTTCTAGGAAAATGGCCTCTGCATTCAATGGAAAAAATCGAAATCGTTCCCCAGAGTGCATTATAGTGTTTGTTATATAGTGTAGATTATTGATCCAACGAGGATGGCTGGAAATGTTTTTTAGGATAGCCTTATTTGTGATGATGTAACATGATACCTCTCCTTTTCTTAAAATGTGGATAACTTGGACACCCATCCTCGTAGCCTGAATTTCAGCCGTCTTTTCTTCCTACACTCCGAACGTTGCGGGAGAAAAAACGACTGAACGCCGACTTCCAAAAACGTGCCCAGGAGTTGCGTGATTCTCGAGATCTTGAGAAGGATGGTGATTGGTCAGTCTTTTTAATGAGCTATATTTATGCATAATTTTCAGCGACAAGAGAACTGCACTCAAAGGCAGACACATGGCAGCCCACAGAACGGCTAAAATTTATCCAGAAAAATATACCTCAGCGCGGTAAGAATACTTTATGAGCCTGTTATGAAAGGCCAAGCGATCTTAGAAACACATAGCATACAGAAAATTGGATTTACTCGAGGCTCGTGAACTCATCGCGAACTAACAATTTCACAATCGACAATTCATTATGCTTGTATTGCTTGTATCCGACTCCCCAGACACAAAACTTCCTTAAAATGATTTCCAAAACAGCATCCCAACCTTTTTAGATAATTATTTCATCATTTTGAAGCACCAAGAGGGCTGCATAGTAGGAACAGAAGCTGGCTATATTTATCTGACGGCGCGGCGGCTGACGGGTTTTCCCCGGATTCGCTAATCCTCGTTGGAATGGTAATATACACCCGACACTGGTCATAATAAGACCCATTGGGAAACCATTGGTATGACCCCCATCGAATGCAGAGGACTGAAAGAAAATTGTGCCTTTGTCACGCTCTTACGAGTCACGCAACCCGTTGACATGGAAACCAAATACATCAAATGAAACGTCTCACCGGGTAGAGCAACCTTAACGAAAAACATTCTACAGAAGATATTTTATCTACCCTAGAGAATTTTTTTCAGTATTTTTCGCATTTTTTTGAAAAACACCCATGCCTTAATATACCTGAGTAAACAAGGAAATGCCATGGAGAAAAAATATGGTGTAGTAAACTCTGACGCCGGCGTCGTATCTGTGGTCGGCCACCGAATCAATGGTATCTGCGCCGGTCTTGCAGTGATATCCTCGTTATTTTCTGCTGGTCTCCCTTCAGTCACAATCCGGTTAACAGCCGCCTCAATCTGAGCTTCTACATTTACACCTATAAATAGTGAAGCAATCAGACTTTATACGTTGACGAAAACAAAATGCAATTTAACAATAAGAAGATTCCGGGAGTGGGTAAAGCGAGGTTAGGTCATTTTAGCTCCGGGCCAAAACTGGCGTGGCTTTAGCATCCGGGTGCCAACACGCGTATTTTAGCTACATAAGTTGCTTTAGTCACACTAGCTGCTTTAGTCACACTAGCAAAATGGCCTTTCCGAGGGGGTCAAACCGAAAAAACCCTCTTCCGTAGGTTCTTCCGAAGGGGTGCAAAAAGCCTCTTAATCCGTTTTTTTTTCAGGGAGTGCAACCCAAAAAAGGCTCTTTCCGTGGGTATTTCAGAGGAAGGGGGGGGGGGGAGAGGGGGTTAAAGCAATAATGTCAGAGGGGGTTACTAAAGAAAATGACTTCTTCCGTATGGGGGGGGGGGGGGGGGGGGGGGGCTAAAAAATGGAATGGCCCATCCCTGTCTCAAAAGTCCACGTTGCAGAAGATTATCTTAGTCACAGGCGTTACTAACGTTACAACCCAATTTCAACAAGAAGCGTGCCCAGAATAGATGGGAAGCATGAGTGGTGCAGCGCCTCTCGCCTCTGTGCACCGAGTTGTAAGTGATAATAAAAAATTATATTTAAAAAACAGGTGAATGACTCACCAGGCTCAGGAAGGAGAATCCCTGATACTGTCTCGTCGTCCTCGTTGTCCACATTTCCAGTATCTAACTGCGTTGGCGCTGGCCCTTGATCATCTCCATGATGTGTCTCAGTGAACTCAACAGTCATTAGGTCTGGTAGCTCACCATCAACCGGTAGACGCTGAATGCGGCCATCGTCTATAGTTATGTCCCTGTAAGCAGGAGTATTGTCCTTAAGCCATCGGATTGCACATTCCACTTTATTCTTCTCACTCTAAAATCCTTGTGAGTGTCATCCTTTCCTTGCCTTCTCACTCGGATTATTTCCACCTCTGTTGGTAAGCGTGGTAAAATACTAGCGGTTCCTGCACGGCCTGTGGAAACGCTATGCAGTGTCCTTTGGCTGCTATACCCCCGTGTTTTAGCAAGTGCACACGTACAGCGGGAGCAATCCTTGCTATCAGCATCTGCTCAGCGTCACTTAGGCCATTTAATTCATCGGGGGCATGTCCAGGGTCCATGTTATTATCGTGCGACCACATCTTCGGCTGGTACTTGTCACTTTTACACCTTTTGCACACGTTCTTTTTCAACTGCAACCTTCGTTCCTTACATATATCACACAGCCCAAAGCTATATGTCATCTGTTCTACTTCAAATGCACGGATTGCTTGATAGGCTTCTTCTTCCTGCTGCGTTGTTCCGAAAGGCGGGGGCTGAGGTAGGTCACCAATAGCTTCAATCAACCTCTCTTCCTCTTTCACTATTTTTGTACGGTTTCGACGATGACGCCTTCGGTATTCGGCATCTGATTCTTGGTCACCAGGTGGTGCATACTCGTACTTTACACCAACAGCTCTTGCCCTTGCAATACGGTTGCGATCTTCTAACTGGTTCTCTTCTTCGTTGCCCTGAGCTTGTCTCGCCTGTGCATCATTTTCAATACTACCCCCATCTAAAGAAAAGTCAGATACTCTGTGTTGGTTGTTGGTAGGTCCAATGGTAGTCAAATAACAATAAGGAAGTTTTAAAAACTATTTACAAATATTGGGGTAGGCAAAAGTACCCGTTGTTGTGAGGAGGATAAGGAATATTTCAACATGAATGCCCTGACATGACATTAAACTCGGGATTTAAAAACATCGATACCCTTTTTATAATCAACTTGAGCCAAATAGTGAGATAAAGTACATAAAAAGAGTGCTATCATGTCTATGTCATTGCTTTTGGAAAGTCAATATATGGGAGTCCCCCCTCCCATGAGGTAGGAGCTATTATAGCTCTTCAGTCAATCCTTTAAATGGCCGTTAAAATAAGAAAGCTGGATGAGGCAAATCCAAGAGAACGACATAGTTTTAAAATTAAATAAAGGACTCTCCGAGATTTGAAAGTTTCATTGTGCTCTACAGTCGAAGCTCTCGTAAGCGACAACCCCGGGAACTGAAAATTGCGGTCGTTAACGGAGCTGGTCGCTTACGAGAACGGCTCTCGTAAGCGACCACCAAGCGGCTTCCTACTTGAACAATGTTGGTCGCTTACGAGAGCTTAGTACAATAAATCTAGAAAATATCATGTGATACTAATGCTTAAAATAGTTTGATTTATTTCCCGACTTTAATTAAGAATATATAACCGCAAATATGTACATAGAAAATAGCATTTCAATGGTGCAGCTTTTATCAGTTTAGATATTTATGAGGTGATGACTGATGTTTTAAAGACAAAAAGTACTGTGGTCGCTTACGAGAGCTTAAAAACAACAGAAAATCTATGTTGGTGATTTGAAATTGTGGTCGCTAACGGAGCTGGTCGCATCGATAAGGCGGTCGCTTACGAGAGCTTGAAATAACAGAGTTTATGTGACATTTCAAACGGGGTTTCGGGAAAATGATCGTTATGGGAGCTGGTCGCATACGAGAGCGGTCGCACAGAGAGCTTCGACTGTATTTCTTTTAACATATTAGCCGTATTCACACTAGACGACGGAAAAATCGTCATGACGGGTTTTTCGTCTGACGGTTTTTCCGTCTGATATGAATTCAGACGATTTCCCGTCAAAAAAATCCATCTCGCCCTGGTTTCACACTAAGATTTCCCGTCAAAAATCCGTCTCGTCCCGGTTTCACACTGAGACGAGTTTTCCGTCTCTATCGTGAATACGGCTATTGCAACCATCATCAGGAATATGCTGAAAGATGGAACCGTTGTTCCATTATTATAGCCTAATGATGGTGTTGCAATAAGCAAATATAGCACGATGCCAGGCAAATCAGGTAAAATAAAATAAGATGTGGATGTTGGAGAGGAAGGTGCATGTACAGTGTAGATGGGTTATCAGTGGTGTTCTTCACTTATATGTATGTTTATTGAACCCAATCGCAGTTAATACTGAATTACAGGGAGTTGACGAACATAAATTATAAATACTTAGTTGTCAAAAAATCCTTCAGTCTGTTTGTTCTCATCTTGAGTGGGCGTGCTGTTGTGCCAGACCTCAAGCTATAACTATGTGGACTGGCAAAGTCCTAGAACAGGCTAAGCTCCTAACTGGGTGGTTTACATCCAAGTTTGACATATAACGTACACATAGTTGTATGCGACGGGACTCGAGGGAATATACCTTCTACATGCCCGTCAGCATTTGTGTCAATCCCAGTTTCAACCGCTATCTCAGAACCTTGCTCTTCCCTCGAACCTTCATCAGGTTATAATCAAACAAACAGGAGTGTGTGAGGCATAGACTCGTTTCTCGGCCCTTTTTGTTTTGCGCCCGCGGTCGCAGTGAATTGAGCGTAGGTGCCGAGGCTAGACCTTGCAGTCTTCTTTAGCGATTCGGCGCTCGCTCGTGGAAGCTGCACTTCCCTGAAATTGATGCACTTTTTTGTATATAGATCTGCCGAACTTTTTAGTTAGATGGCAGTATGTATTTGTATATTACAATTTTTATCTCCTGTAATTATTTCTGTCTATTAACGAGCGGCAAATCAACCTGAGTAAACGATGGTGCTAAATAAATTGTAATTCACACTTCTAAAATGTGTAATTCCAGAAAAGATCCATAACAAGTTGTGAATTTACAAATATTTCACACATATCACTTGCGTGGTATTTGTGCCAAAATAACACTACACATCATGTATAATACAAACTCACTATTTGGCAGTGGAGGAGCCACTCTGACATATAAAAGTAGCAGTGATAGCCTTGGATGTACATATGTGGATCATGTACATATGTAAATGACATACTGTACCGTAAACGCTCTTTTGTCACTCCATAGTTCAGAATTTAGAGCAAAGAAGGTTTCAGGTGTAGATCCAGGTTTTTAGTATAAAGCATTGTTGTATAGAAATTACCTTCTGTGCTAGCAACATCTGCACAGTTTTCAATTGTCACTGCCAGTAATGCCACACCCTCCTGGGTTACTTGTATTTCTCCTCCTCCTACCATAAAAACATAGTTTTAACTGGCGAGCGCGTGCAGGCATACCGCCAAATACCAACTAAGGAACGCTAAAGCAGTAGATATATAAGACCCAAGCCTTGTAATTACACCCACACCTGAAGAGAGGGAACCTTGCGGTTCCTTCGAAACAGTACTGTCGTGTGCATAATAAATATGTCGGACTGAACCTTTCCGAAACTATTTATTGACCGAGCTCCACGTATAGTGTTGAGCACTATTCCCGACAAAGGAATACATAATATTTCTAGTTTTAACTATAGCATTTTAAGACACCACTACCTTGTGGGTAGCTTTTATAAGTACCTAGCTAACACCACATTTCTTGTTTGAATTGTTTTTTACTACTCTCCTCGTAGCTGCCCGGACCGGTGTCATGCTATGCTCACCCGTCTCAACCAAACTTGGGACTGGCGAGCGTTGCGTAACACCGGCCTGGGCGGCTACAAGGAGATTATATGTTTTTCTGGCCAGCATATAAAATGGTATATAATTTCGGTTTACACTCTAGAAATGCATTCATAAATGCTTAGTAACTCGAATATGTATGTATGTATGTATGAATGTGCCCCCCCCCCCCCCCCCCCGTGTATGGAGTATTCTTGGGTTTCACGTGTCACGTGACCAAACTAAAACTCCCTAATACTGCCTTTATTCCACGACATTAAACAAAATAAGGATAGAACCCTTTAGATATTAGCATATACTTGTGGTTAAGCGAGTTTCAGGTCAACCAAGTCAATATATGTCGAGTTCTGGAGAATACAATTTGAGTTAGAAATGTATGGGAACTTTGCGATTCGATGCCTTATTTATTTCTCTTATGACATCTTTGAAAAACATCTAATTCACACACAATTAATAGTATGGACTAACAGAAGAAGGTCAAGCGCTCGTTTTGACCAAATTTCAGGGAGATGCGTTATTTTCTGAATGAAATATGAGTAACGTAATACCCGTCAAGATTACAGCAAAATGTATGGAGCCGCCATCTTGGTGCCCCTTTGAGGGACACCAAGATGGCGGCCAAATCACGAAGTCCCTCAAAAGCGCACAATAATAATAAGAATAACATCGAATGCCATTTGTAGTTATTCTATAATCATATTCTCTACTAGTTTTCAAACTAGCAACTATGATCAAGTTTGAAAATTATTTACTTTATGCCTTATTGAAAGAGCTGAGGCTCTCAGAAGAAATATGCTTCTTTCCGTTTTCAAAAATCTTTTTTGGTTCCGAAGATATTAGAGTTTGAAATTTGCCCGCCATTGCTCCAAAGTGTGACTTAATGACGTCGCAAACAACAAAGTGGTAAATTATATGATGGTCTATATTTTTGTTGGCTTTGCATCAAATCCAATCAAATTTGCCACGGTTGTTGAACTCACTCTTCCTGATAATTTTGTTTACCTTAATTAATTGCCATGGTAACAGCCTTTGTTCCAGACCACCCCTATCCAAAATTCTAGATGAGGCTATATCTTTTGAAGAAATCAATTGTAACCTACATTGCAATGCCCACTTATCTTATTAAGTAGTAGCTCGCTTTTAGTAACAAGCAAATTGGTTAATTTTGAAATCTGGGCGGGAAAAATCGGGAAATCCTAAAATCGTCTGGGAAGCCTGGAAACCATGGCAACCCTGATTTATAAGTCACATCACTCTGTTCAAGTCAAGTATTCATACTGCCATGTTTGAGCACTCTAACTTAGAGGTATAGAGATATACCTCTTTTTAGTATTTAGGCATTGATCAAGTTGAGAGTGTGACGTCATCGCCCATGCTAATTTGCATATCGTTCTTACCTTAATAACTTTTGAACAAAAAGAGCTATCAAAAAACGGAAAACGGCATTGTTCTAGTTTTGCAAAGCTGCCTAACATATGGAGAATTGGCAAAAATTGGAGACTCTAATTTTTGATAATAGTGGCGCTTTAAGGTTCCCGATCGACTCTTCGAAATTCGTGACCGGGTGTTGCGTGACATGAATTACCTTCGGCGATATTTCTGTGTTTAAAACCATATGTTATTCGGAAAAAATGCCCCCAAGAGGGAGTTTCTAACGGTATCACAGCTGAAACATAGTAAACTCAATTATAAGGGAAACGTGAAACCCAAGAATACGGCGGAGTATAATTGCAAAAGTGCGATCCGAATAGGTGTACCAATATTTTCTAGTCATGCTTTTAGGCATTCATAAATTGCGAACAGTGCGAACAAATATAGCTTTAAACGTTTCGTGATTAGGAGTTTAAAGGAGAATTGCTATTTGGGTAAGAAAATAGCAGAGAAAAATATTCATGGCATGGAATGCACGCCAGCGATGCAATATTTTTCAGCGGTCTTACATCTCAATGGTGCGAACCTCTGCGAAAACACCCAAACGACATGAGACCGTCCATTCGACTTTTACGGGTATTTCAGGTTTTACATTACATTCGAAAATCGTTCGCCTCTTCGCACTTAAAAACACTGGAATCATGCTTTGGTAATTGTACAGAGAATACTTTGTGAAAGTTATATATTGCAATGACAGATCATCATATTCTGCCGTGAAAATGTCGACGAATTGGACTTGTCAGTTAGTTATGAAGGCAGATTCGAGACAAAAATCCGTAATCGGCACTTTCCCATACAACTCGTCGTGTTGTGAGGTCATCTCGTCGTGTCATCATTGATTGGCCTGTCCGATCGACTCGTCGACTTCCAGGGTTCGTCCCGCTGTTTCCGAGTTCGATTCATCGTGTTTCGAGTTCGTCCCGCCGTTCTCCGAGTTCGACTCGTCGACTTCCAAGTTCGTCCCACCTTTCTCCGAGTTCGACAGTCGTCGTGTTCCGAGTTCGCCTCGTCGTTTCTCGGCTTCGAATAGTCGTTGTCCGAGTTCATCTCGACGGTTCCTGTCCACTCGACTCGTTAAGTGCAAGTTGTCCCGCCGTATCCGATATCGACTCGTCGTGCTCCGAGTTCGTCTCGTCATTTCTCGGGATCGAGTGCTGTCTGAGTAGTTCTCGTTTTGGTGGTTTTGCTGGCACGCTTTCGTCTCATCGAGTGCCAGATCTACTGGTCGATAGTTCCCTAAGTACCAATCTCTGATCTCTTCGGTTGTGTTTCCTGTGCCGAACCACAACAAAATGGCGACGAGCAGTGTCAAAGTTGGCATGGATAAACAACCTTATCTAATTTGGGATGAGCCCGAAACAGTTTTCTTTAAGATCGTTCCCATATTTTTCAAGGCCTCACACTTAACTCAAACTCAATCAATAACTCGATTATCAAGCCAATATCTCATGTTTTTTTTTTCTATTTTCCTCAGAGTACCGACCAGCTTATCAATCAATCTTTATTTCACTTTACAAGATATACAATATATGTACCAGTGATTTTAATAAGAGAGCATGATATAATTGGCAATACTTCCTCGTCTGCTACTCCTTCTACTAGTACAACAATCAAATTTTATTTCAACACAGAATCGTTTCATAAAATTACAATGTAAAAATATGCTCTTCCAAAGAGCTGTGTATTATTAAAAACTATTTATCTATCTATCAACACCTACTTTTCCTACTTTGGCTACGAGAGTGGTAGCAGTCTAGAGGTTCGTGTCAGAAAAATAAATCAGATCATTTCCCGCGTGCCCAAAACTTTCGTCTTTTTTAGGTGGAAAATATTCCTTTTCAACACTCTCTCAAGATGCTCCTCGCCCATATTGATTTCCCGCGTATTCGTGTTGGGCCGTGGTGACTTATGGGACTGGAAATATTGATCCAGTGGGGTGGGGGTAGGAATGTTTTGTCGACGAGACGATCTCGGAACACGACGAGACAAAAGCGTGGTCAGCATGCAAGCAATGCGGAACGCAACGAGTCGAATGGACAGGCGACGGACCGAACTGAAAACACGACGAGTCGAACTCAGAGATCGGCGTACGAGCTTGCAAGTCGAGGAGTCGAACTCGGAGAACGGTGGGACGAACTCGGAGCACGACGTGTCGAACTCGGTGAACGCGGAGTGACGAACTCGGAACACGACGAGTCGAACTCGGAGAACAGCGGGACGAACCTGGGAAGTCGACGAGTCGATCGGACAGGCCAATCAATGATGACTGACGATTACGGATTTTTGTCTCAAATCTGCCTTCATAGTTAGTACGCTCTCTCCAAACTTTTGCTGCCTCTCTCACTCCTTTAGGCCGTAATCGTTATTCCGGGTACTTTTCTCAAGGAATTATGTGTGGAGGTGGATATTTAATGGCTTTGAGAGCAAGGTAAGCTGTATTTTGATAAGTTATTGACCTCAAATGTCACGACTGCTTAGTTGTAGGAAATTCGTAAAGTCTCTGCGGGCTTATGCTATTATATCTGCTATGACCACCTTCTACTCCCGTCACTTTTGCTAAAAGAAATCTAATTTGTGAATTGCGGTTTCGGTTTTGATACGATTTTGTGTGCGGTTTTGCGATTTTGATGTAATTTTTGAGGGTTTTGCGGTTTCTGTCAGTTACATATTTCGCGATGAATTTGTTGGATTGATAATTAAATGGCAAAGAGCAAGACTGGATTTTGGCTTTAGGTATTTTAGTGTCTAGAACATCAAGCAAGTTTCTCCTTAATGCTGAATAATGTGGACATCTCAGCAAAAAAATGATACTCGTCTTCAACTTCATTTAGTACACTGTTTACATAGCCTTTTCCTCAGGCATTCGGTAGGGCTTGCTATATTGCCAAGTCTCAATTTCTAACTAAATGGTTGATAATTCTTAGTCTAGTAATAAGTGCTTCTCGATGCTTGATGTTCTTGATATATAAGTACGATTCTGCAAAGAAGTCAGTTTTAAAAGTATGATAAGTTTGAAGCTTGTTCTTTTGGCCAGGTTTCTTAGAGTCGTCAAAACTATCTTATGCACCTGTCAATGGAACCTCCCATAACCTCCCACCTCCCATGGGTAAAAGGAAAGCACTAAAGCGTGTAAATCACCCACCCCACTGGGCAAAACAATATGCCAACGCCCTGATCAATCCCTACCAACCGGAATGCCCCATACTTCTCCAGCGTGGGGTGGGGGATTTCCATTGACAGGTGCACCTTTTGGGACGGGCCGACTTGTTCTTGGCCAGCCCACGCTTTGGGGACCTCTGGCGTTCCCAAAAATACGATTTGACTCAACTAAACATATTTAAGAGAGTTACCTAGTAATGCCTTTTGGTAGAGAAAGTTAAAAAGAAATCTATTTTTGAAGCGAAATTCAGTGGGATGCTTTATTACAGAGACAACCTTTTATCAGTAAATGGCTTCTGACAATTAAAACATGTTGTAGGTTGTAAATAAAATCTCTAACACACAGTGAAGGGGGGCAAGAAATTGTGAATTATAATGTTTACATTAAAGGGCAATGAAAACCTATAAGGCCCCGTTCATATGTCATTCGCCTTTGTCACGCGCCGCCATTTTGTTTAAAGAATGACCCGGCAAAGCAGAAAAAACAGTGAGCCAGTCAACTTTTTGGTTCTTAAACAAATAAGGAGTACTTTTTGGTAGCTTTGTCACCTTTTGTACCCCAAATCCCAGCATCAGGCTTCGCTTTCCAACATGAGCAAAACCCGCGCCCTGCTTGGCCTCGTTTCCATGCTGAATAAATCGGCTGTAAAATCCAAGATGGCGCTTGTGTGACAAAGGCGAATGCTTCTGCTATGTAGAATCATGTAGAATTTTGCACAGTATTATACCTTGTGTTGATTGGCCAACAACATCTTGGTTTTGTGAGGTATTGGTATCATCTGCCAATGCTGCAGTACCCTGAAAAACGCATTCTCAACTATTTTGACTTATTCTCATTTAGTATTTTCGGTTAAATACGTATACATTCTTTTGACAAAGCCCCAAGTCTCGGCCAGAATCGTGTATTTTCGTCAACCAAAGAAAATCGTCCGGTTGAATATGTTAAAAGAAAGTTCAAAGAACACAAAATGCATGCGAATGACTTGATTTTTGCTGGAAAACGACTGTTCACAGACAAAGTACAAAACCACTGATTTCAACCAAATGCTTTTTAATATTATTTCCGATGTGCGTTTTACAATACATTACAACAGAGAGCTTCAATTCATCACCTTACATTCCATTATTTTCCTCATTTCTAACGGTTAAGTAAATCTTGAACTCCTTTTAGAGAAAAAAAGAACAATCCAACCGTTCCTTCAGTTTACGTTGTTCTTATTGTTATTTTTGATCTAGAAATGACTGCAATTTCGTTTTCGCTTACAACAAGCCTGAGATGACTTCATGGCCAGAAATTCCGTGCCTTTAAACGGCAAGCGGGCCAGAAATTCTGTGCCTTCAAACGGCAAGCGGGCCAGAAATTCTGTGCCTTCAAACGGCAAGCGGGCCAGAAATTCTGTGCCTTCAAACGGCAAGCGGGCCAGAAATTCCGTGCCTTTAAACGGCAAGCGGGCGAGAAATTCTCTGCCTTCAAACGGCAAGCGGGCCAGAAATTCCGTGGCTTTCAAATGACAAGCGGGCCAGAAATTATGTGCATTTCAAATGACAAGTGGGCCAGAATTTCGTGGCTTTCAAATGATAAGCGGGCCAGAAATTCTGTGGCTTTCAAATGGCAAGCGGGCCAGAATTTCCGTGACTTTCTAATGGCAAGAAGGCCAGAATTTCCGTGGCTTACAAATGGCAAGCGGGCCAGAAATTCTGTGGCTTTCAAATGATAAGCGGGCCTGAATTCCCGTGGCTTTCAAATGATAAGCGGGCCAGAATTCCCGTGGCTTACAAATGGCAAGCGGGCCAGAAATTATGTGGCTTTCAAATGATAAGCGGGCCAGAATTCCCGTGGCTTTCAAATGATAAGCGGGCCAGAATTCCCGTGGCTTTCAAATGGCAAGCTGGCCAAAAGTTCAGTGTTTCAAATGGCAAGTTTGTCAAAATTTTATGACAAGCGGGCTAGAAATTCTGTGTATCCCAGATTGTCTTGCAGACTTACACCCACATGAATTTGTCGCCCTCATGCTACTGTTTAAGTCACAGAATTTCTGGCCCGCTAGCCATCTCATAGGCATCTGGCTCTAAGGGCGTTTGAGCCACGGAATTTCTGGCCAGCTTTTCGCCTCAGAGCACGGAATGCGAATAGGGGATATGACTATTTTTTGGAACAGTCCATTACATATAGTATATGAAAACTATTCATTAGAAACTGGTTCTTCTTCCCTGTCTTCATCCTCCTCGCTCATTAAAGCGATCACTTGACTGTGAAATTGTTCATTGTGCTCGTCCTTGCACAGCATTATACAGTGCCGCCCCTCTTTGAGTATGTTAGCCATAGCCATGCTTGAGGGGAAGGTAAGGGCAGAGGAACCCTCATTGCTACACTTCCTTACCAATGTGACTATTGCCTCATCTTTGTCCAGCACCTCCACTACTTCGTCCATACTTGGGCCTCCTTGCCTTGACACTGACCAGTGCCCAAGAACATAGGTAATCAGTGAGGCTAAAACAAACAAGAATTATGTATTTAATGTCATAAAAATGAAGGTGTCCTAATGTTTAAGACACAACATCTGCCAATATTCATCACAAACATCTGCACAGATAGGTGGAAAATCAAACTGACAGCCAATTCTTGACAAACTCGAACGTTGACAATACAATCTTACCAATGAGCACAACCCCCTTCTCATTTTGAACTTTGACATTAACTGTTCTGCCCCCCCCCCCCCCCCCCCCCTGGATTTGTTTGTTTTGCAGTTCCTTGTAGGTGAAGAAGTTTTGGATTCTTCTTATTAATAAAATAGATAGCCAATACAATTCCAGCTCATTAGCATAAGCAATGTTCAGAATCAGAGGGAGCTATAAAATGATGAGTTCTGAATATCAATAGGTCTGTAAATGGAGCCATTGTGGTAAAAAAATGTTTCCTTTTTGAGAATGTTCCTAAAAATTACAGAAGACAAGGGATCCCTACCCGCAAAGGTTTGGGAGTCACCTCTGTTTCCCGGGAATTGTTGTTAATAACTAGACTTCTTTTTCCGTGCCGCACATTATTTATAATGACAGGACAAAATCAAACAATTGGTGTTTGATTTACTTCTTTTATTTTTTGGGGATTTGTTCAATTGATTATTCCGGGAGAGACATTGGACTGAATTAGGTCCCAACAATGTATACATTCTACTCACCTTTTGCTTTCACATAAAAGTGGCCTGAATCCACAGATGCAGCACCCTCTGATTTCATTACTTCCTTGACAGCTTTGACCTCCTCAACACTTGAGAACAACACTATGTTGAAGGAGGTCAACTTGGTGAAATTCACCTTACTGACTGTGTCGACTATTATTTTCACATTCTGTAGATTAAAACAAAATTTATATTTCAAAAAAATAGTTAAAAATATTTTTGTTAGACTTTCCAAGCTACAATGTGATTTAACACAAACACAGGGGCCCTGCCAGGATTTGAGAAGGGGGAAGGGCACTTCTGTCCAATGTATGGTGCTGTTTTCCAGCTTACTGTACCAATGTTTTCTTAATGTTTACTGTATTTTTATTCTAAAAAGGGGGCACACTAGACACCACAGGATCCCCTAGCTATGCCCCTGAAACAATACTGATGCCTCCTCCTTCATATTCAGGGGTATCTATCTATTATCAAAAATTATACCAGTAACATAAATATGGTATTTTGTAATGAAATATGTTATTGGAAAGCAAAGTAAAAAAAAAGCAAAAAACAAACAAAAACAAACTAGGAGCTGTTGGTGCACCATCAACATCCCAAAATATAATACATGGAATGACCCAATATAATCTCCAGATGTCAGAATGCTTTAGCCTAGGCTAGCTGCACTCCTCTGTCACACACCTGTTCTAATGCATCCCCAATAGTGAGGGAGACACCTTCAAACCTTGGGAGGTCTCCCACTATATTCTGATTTACTGCCTCCAAAGGCACTCCAGCCACGACCAGGCCATTTACGCCACTTCCCTCGCATTTTATTAATCCTGCGGCAGCATCCCCAGGAACTGGGTTCCAGATGGCTCTCAAGTGCTCCAGGAACTTCTGGAACGAATGTGACTTCTCTAAGTCACAACCCTAAAAATATCAATATTTCAAGCATCAATTAATGGTACCAAAGCAGCAAAGGGTTTTATATGTATAATACCCGGCACTAGAAGTATAAGACAACTTCAAGCAATTTGTATATATAATAGGACTCCATGCTGTCCAATTAAGAAAAAATTGGATGATTCAGGAGTTCCAAGGAATCATGCACTTTGTTTTCTTAATTGGACAAGCATGGAGTCTGCTTATTTATTAATTATTAGTGAATGATAAAATGCTGAAATTGTCCAATTTCAACACGCGTGATCCAATTTAAAAATAATTACACAGTTGCCAATAGATTCACGCTGGCTATATAATTAGATGATAACGTGGTCAACAATCTTGTTACTATGATATGTGATTCATAAAATGATCACTACATATTTATAGGGATGTTTTTTTTCAATTTTCAACCAATCACTTTTACCGGTACCCGAAAGCTCCCCATGCTGGGTAATATTAATCATTTTTAGTAGTTTTTTCCCCAGGTGATGTCCTTTTAACATTTACACCCAACATACCACAAAATGTAGCAGGTTCTGATTTATCACACTCCTCCCAAGCTTGCTTGTGACCTCGACCCAATCAGCTTTGAAATAGGCCATTATTGTCTCCTGAATAGGCCTAAGTCGCTTTGCTTCTTGGGCTGCCTTTTTGAATTCCAGCATTGACATTTCCTTCACTGTGATCTGAAAAGGTTATGGTACAATTATTAAGAGTTGGTATTTCTATTATTAATTATTTTACAGCTCCCACCCCCGGCCCTAATGTCTTTGATTTTGCTGAAATTGACATAATTTACAAATCGTGCAGGAGTCTTTCAAACATTTCTGTAAAAGCCCAAGTGACACTATAGTCTAATTTATGTTTGGGAATTTACTTTGTAATTTTTCAACATAATGTACATGTTTCCTACCTTTTTCAGCAAATAGAGTGAGTCATCCATTGACAAATTACATAGCTCCTTCAGATGAGATTGGCGCATAACTGGTTTGCCATATTTAATTACATCCCCTGCTTTCACTTTCCCTTGACCTTTGACCTCTCCAGCCTCCCATAACTGGTGAAGCTTCTGCAGCTCCTCCCACACCTCTCCAGACATCCGGGAAATAGTGAAATGTTCACTCAAGTTTGCTCTCTAAAAACAAATAAATTTGGTAAAATTATTAATGATTAAATAATTTTTTTGCTTGATGAGTAAATACTGCCTTTGATCAGCAGTAAGCAGAGGTGATCTTATCCTTCCCAATTCTACACGTCTTAACACGTGAGTCCAGTCAACTTAGCTTTTAACCTGGAAAACATTGCAACATTGAATTGTTATACAGCAAATTCTCAGGACCTCAGTCCATTCACGAGAAGTTGGTTAAATTTAGGGGTTTCGATCTGCACAAAGGAAAGCCTGTTGTGGCACAATGAAAGCTAACAATTTGATGAAAAGCAAAATCAATTGCTTAGATGTCAATTTTTTGTTTGTTGGTAACCAGTTGTGCAGTTGAGATTTGACGAATCTCATATTGAGCCTCATATTGAACCTTGTATTTCCTGAACAAGTGATGCATTTAAGTTCAAAAATTACTCTAAAAGAACTAAAAGTTCACAAACTGTTGATGTCAACCTCATCACTCAGAAATTAGCTAAAAATATAAAATTAGTTAAAGAAATTAGTTAACTTTCATGTCACTTTACAGTATATAAACGTTACAGTATAGCAACTCCCAGTTTCTGTGTTTTCATTGTCCAAGTGTCAGCGAAAACAAAAGGCACCCTTGACATCATCACAAAATTTAGATATATGTAATTCCTGCATTTGGGGGGGTTTTGAGGTTAAATTGACCAGACTAATTCTGGAATATTTTGACTTACTGTATTTACCTGTTTATATTGAAGTGTGGTGCAAAACAAGGGAATCACTTTAACTGCATTCGTACTAGAGGTGAAACATTATTTACTATGTTTTGTATAAAAATAGTCCTTTTTGCTTAACATGGCCTATATAATATTTACCTTTTTGTTTAAAAGTTCTGCGCAGACCTCCCTCCACTTTTCACTAGGTTCTGGGGGATCCTGCCTGAGATCTTGATTTGAGGCACCAAACAGCTCTGTTCTGCATATTTCCAACTGAAAAAAAGGTAAAAACAATTAATCTGCAATAATAAGTTTCCCTCATATATGCGCAGAGCCCTCGTATATGGTATCAGGTAATTATGATATGACTGACAGTGCCATCATTTTATCATTCGGTAAGGTCGAAATTGAGTGCAGATATGGAGCCGTATTGCACAAAGCAAAAGCTGTATTACAAATAAAGTGCATGTGCGATCCCCAATGCTTTCAATGCTATATTCACCTATAGGTGAATATAGCAAAATATTCTGAACGTCTCAACCAATCAGCGCATGGCATCGCTTGAGTAATTATACTAAAAGGGTATGTAGATCTATGGTTGGTAAGGGTATAAAAAATTGGATTTTTTGGTCTCTGATAGGGTAAAATGTCCAAGCCCTTAATTATGCACATCAAGTAATATTGAATGACAATCTTTTCAGATTGCTCTAGATTGCACTTTAAAAAGATGCTTTCTTGAAATCAACAATAATCCCGGATGCTACCAAAAGTGTTTTTAGGTTACTCGTACCTCATCTTTAAAGGTCAGTTCATGGCGAAATCCACCTGTGTTGTTGTGGTCAGCTCCAACAAAGCGTGCCTCCTCATCAGAAAGGCCAACATACACCTTTGCCACTCTACCCGAAAAGTGTATGTTGGTCACATCTTCGGTGTGCATTTTCTGGGTTGCCAACATCAAGTGGGTCCCACCTAGAACCTCATATTCGTACTCTCTGATTTTGTCAATCTTAAAGTCTTCTTTTCGATGTACATCTCTCACAGCCACAGATAAAATTTGGTAGCTCCCTGATGGCTTTGCTCTCAACTGCTTCCTGAGATCTTCTAAAAAGCTGTTATTGATCTCCCTGCTTTGCCTTTGCTTGGCTGGAAGAACCAATTTATTTATCGGGATGAAATGCACATGATCTGAAAAGTGAAATTAAAAAATTAGGTTGTCTATGAACATAGCAAAGTGTAAACCATGCAACCACAAGGGGTAGGTACATACTAGGTAGGTACTTCTTCAGTAATTGTCTATCACTTTTCATTACCTTGCATTTTAGACCCCCAAAAATACCTTACTACTTATTATTAATTTTCGATACATTTTGCTTTTGAAGATTAATATTGACTTGTGAATATCAACCCCTAGTCATACTAACTTAGCCCAACCCAGCTGAGCTGATTCGATAATAGTCCTCCAACTTTTAGACCCCTTTCATAGAAAAGCTGTACAAAACGAGACTGGTACAATTCTGTTAACAATACCATTGCGCATTCACACAGGACAATGTGGTACCAGGCCAATTTTCGTATGGCTAGGCATGGTTTTTAGGGACCAGCAAAATCCAGTTTCTGATTGGCACGACTCCAGGCTCGTACCGGGCCCATGGGAACACTGGTACCATGCTGGTTTTGGCACGCTTCCCCAAAGAGGCCTGGGTGGCACCAGTGTTCACATGGTGTGGATGCTAAAAATATAACTGTGCGACAGGCAGAATCCAGTGCTTTAAAATTTGCCGGAATTGTAATGGTAAGCAACCATATGAACAGGTGGGACCATACCAGAATTGTACTGGTCTAGTTTTGTACTGGGAAAAATGATCTGTATTAGGCAAATATGGCCCAAGGACATAACCAAAAATTTACATCTTTGAATTGGTTCAGATTAATTTATTGACTTGGTGGGTCAGTAATTTCAAATTGTTTTTTCTTCTTCTAATATTCTGAGCCTTATTCAATAAATCACTAAAGAAATAGTAAAATGTTTTCTTGAAATAGAAACTGCACAATTATATCATCCAAGGTCTAATACCCCCCCCCCCCCCCCCCCCCCCCCGGTGTGCTCAGAGAACAAAAGAAAACTAAATGCACTGACTATAACTTAACATGCCACTCAAGGCGCTGAAATTGTATTGGTCTATTTGATCACCAATTCAAAATAAGGAAGAATGCCATTTACTTGGTGTTAATAGCTCTTTTCGTTCAAGGATGTCACATTGATTCCATTACCATGGTAACACTATTGACACAAGGGCTTCTATTTAAAGGATGCCTGTCGGTCGTCTATATTGTCATGTATCGCAGCCGTGGTAAACAAACCAAATGTGCAAGGCGTTCCTCACTTTGCCCTGTTCTGTTGCACACAAACTCGAAGAATGTTCACATTTGCAGTCAACGCGTATGGCAGTAAAGTATGTCTAAATGTACCAAGAAAATGATGAATTTCAAATGCTCACAAACTATTTTCATATCATACCAAAAACGATACCACAGCCATGTTTCATGATGGTCAACAGGTATTCTTTAAAAGGAAGAATCCGAAACTTATTCACCTACAAGTGAAATCCTACAAAAACTTTGCCAAAATACTCTCAGTTGGGTTAACAAACAAATTAGGAAGTTTCAAAGACTTTCACAACTTGAATATTTCAGACATTTTTCCTATTTTTGGCACTTCTAGAGCCAAACCTGTTACCACGGTAAATAATGCTCATAAGCATATGGATGTTTGAGTTATTGGTTCTTCTTTACTAGGGCACATACCTGCTATTACCAAGTTTCAAGTGAATCAAACTAGCCCAAACAGAATTACACATAAAACATTTGGCTTCTTGTGCCCTAAGTCTGCTAATTTGTAGAAAGTAAAAATCTTGAATATCTCTTGAACCAAGAGAGCTATCAACAGCATTCCTCCTTGTTTTGAATGGGCTATCAAATAGACCATTGCAATTTCCGCCTTGAGTGGCACTTATTTGAATATCATGCTTGCAGGTGTAAAATGCAAAACATATTAGAAATGTGTATTTAGTTTCGGAAGCCAAAGGATCACCAATAATGCTACAAAACACAAGAATGGTTAGGCGTACTGTCGGTATCAACTTACTGTCAATTAGATGATCATCGCATCGCTGTCGAAGATCAGACACATTGTCATCCTTTTTTGCTTTTTTTGCTTCACTTTGGGAGAAAAGTGGTGAAAGTTGTCTTTTTGCACTTGTGTTGTGCTGCTACTTGTAGATGGCTGAGGTGCTTCTACTTGAACTGGGAGTTCTTGGCATTGTTGCAGCTCACGTAACTTTTCACATAACTCTTTGGCTAAGCCATCAGCACTTCTGACTCTGATATTCTTAAAGTCACCATCACTGCGAAATGGATTGTAGTATTCGGGGTACAACACGCCAAATCGGGCAGTATTGAGGTGTTGTTCTTGGGCAAATTCAAGCTGTAAAAAAGTAATATGTAATGTTAAAAAAAAAATGTAATGTTTTAAAAATTCCTTGTTGTTTAGAAGTGAATACAGAATAACATCTAGTACCATAGCTAGTGGGGGACAGTTGCCACCCCAGCAAAGTGAAAAATTAAGTGTTAACATGTTGCAGAAAACCTGTTTTCCCTTCCCCAACATTAAAAACAAAGGTAACCAAGGCTGAAGTTTCAACAGAAGGTGGCTTCTGGCAGTGAACTGCCATTCTACTTCCATCCTCTTCACTGCTGACCACCGACAACTTTTGTGTGCTGTACAGCTGGTCAGTTTCAAGGAAAATATTAAAGCAAGAGAATACATAAATATGCCATGTATCTTGCCCTCAAAACAGAGGAAAATGCCCAAAGAAGGGTCAGGCATTACAGCCTTCCTATGGGACCCCAAAACCCAGGCACCTACTTTGAAAACAAAGCCTGCTATTTCAAAACTTACTGAAACCCTGTGCCCTTGAGACAAAATTTTTTATCTATGGCCTTGAAGTCTGGGTTGCTGGCAATTTACAAAACATAGCACTCACATGCTCTATACCTGGAATGTACTATGAATCTCACCGAACTGTGGTGCATATTGTAAAAAGTGTCTAATGATTCTGCCTCCTCAGTTTCATGTTTTTGTCTGCCTAAGACTTCTCTGAAAGACCTGAAAACTGTAATGTCTTTCAATTATTTTGGAAATAGCCATCAGTTCTGCTGTGACCAATCAGAATGGGCAGATTCATAGAGAGACACCCACCAAACTTAGTTCGATGAAATCCAGTAGAAGGTCATTTTTAAATGGTTACCTCAATAATAAAACAGGCTAACAAGGCTGGTGACTCAAAGTGAAACAGTCTATAAGGCTCACCTGGATCGCTTCTCTTTTAGCATTTTGACCAGCATACTTTCTTGCACTTATCAGATTTTGAACTTTCTCTAGGGGATTCCCGTTTCTGTGTACGAAAGCCTTGCCAGAATTGATTTTGATACACTACTGGGACACAAGGTGTGAAAGTGGTGTGAAATACATGTGAAACATATGGTGTGAAAACTCCTTAATTTCACACACATTTTCACACCATTATCGTGTGAAACATGATGTGAAAATGGTGTGAAATGGTGATGTCCTTTTCACACCATAAATAGTGTGAAAAATGGTGTGAAATCAGGGCTCACTGGTAGCAGCTCATGGGGTGTGAAAAAGGTTGGAAAATGTCTCATGTGTGTGAAAATAGTGTGAAATATTTTCATGTCATGGAAATTGCATGCAGATGCGAAATTGTGCTTTGGATCGGAGTCATCCTCCTCCACCCTAGCATCTCGTTCTAGAATAACAGGCCCACTTATATACAATTCCAAATTGCTACAGTAAGCTTCATATCACCCTCAACATCGGGAAGAATTCTATTGTTCTGAGCGACATCTAGCTTACACAATGGCAATCATGTTTTGGTTGACGTGCTTCACTGAGCTCGTCGCTCGATTATAGAGGGTCTCTATGATTGGTTAGTAGACCGCTCGGGGACTTCGCACTTATTCCCTTAGCGTATCTCTAGCCTGTCAATCAATCGTAATCTCTCACCAAAGGGAATAAGAAGAAATCTCAAAGGTCGTTAGAAATTTCAAAAGCCGTAACAATTGAGTTTGAAAGCGTGAAATTTAGTTTATTTGGCTGATGATTGAATTGTTAAGAGTAACCAGCAAAGTACAATCGGCTAGATCTTTAACGATTCTCATTCGCTAATAACGGATCTTTCCGGTTCTGGATATTATCTGTATTATGCTAACTACGAGACCAAAAAACGCGAAAACTGCGTTTTAGCTTCTACAGTTTTGAACTAATATGCGAGAAGTAAACACCAGTCGCGAAAATAGCGTTTTGGCTTCTGTCGATGAAAACTCCGAGCTAGAGGCGAAACAAAACAAAATAGATCATTGCAGCTAGATTCGAATGGACATCAGTTCTTCCAATATTTGAATTTTACTCGTTTCAAAACAGTTCGCCCATAGTTATGCGTGGCCTAATGGTTAAGGTATCAGCCTCCTAGATTTATAATAATAATAATGACTATTTAAACCACGTTTCGTCTCAATACACTTCACCAAAACTGATCACGCGAGGGACGTTAAAGAACCGCCGGGCTTTGACTGAACTCACTAGTCTCACTACAATATATGATACGTAACCCCACTCATGTCCTCATGATTTGTAAATTGCACTGTAAAACTGCAGTCCGTATCTCATACATCTCGCAATTTGTATATAGATATACCATGGATATATACAGATCAAAAATCTAAATAGATGAAAAGGGAAACATACCCTCTCGTTTAAAACCATAACCGATAAAATATCCAAAGTAAGTCACTTTTAGACTATACGATTTTGCCTAATACTATCGCATACGTATGACTTGCATGATGATTTTCTTCTGTCTCAAACTTCTAGCTTCTAGCCTTTGGGGCATTCACCACGCAGAAACTTTCGAACAAACGGCACGCGCTCGAGCTAAGAAGATGGAAAATGCAATATTTCAGGGTTTATTACCAAAGAAAGCAGGGAATGAGAGTATGGGAGAGCACTCCCATAATATTGTTTTCAAAGGGATGCGACTCACAATAGTAGGTTTTAGGTTCATTAACACAAAAGAAAATTTTGAAAAAGACACCTCCCGTATTGTGCGTCATTCTAAAGGTCTTGCTCAATACACCGTACGCGTCGTGACGCTTCCTTGTCCGTTATTTACCGCTAATTAATTATTTGTTTACTCTAGGTTAAGAATACTATAAAAGAGAACTGAACACTGGTTTCGCATTCACTTGAATTTTCTTGAACATGGCGAAACGTGAGCGAAAACCTGCTGGATACTACAACACTTTTTATGACGTACCAAGCGCGATCTTCCGCGCTAAGTATCGTCCCGATGCTACACCACCGGTCATGGGCACGTTTGAAGTAGATCGGATAATGGGAAAGAAAAAGATAGGAAACAGGGTACTCTACAACGTTGCGTGGAAGGGCTACTCTACGGCCGAAAATACCTGGGAGCCCCGAGAGCACCTACCCGATGAGCTGGTCGACGCATTCGAAAATCCTCCCGCCCCTGCCGAAACTCACATCCACGAAACAAGAGAGCGCCTTGCTGCCGTCCTAGAAAGCGGACTTAAAACTCGGTTGAGTTACTCGGAAACAATCATCCTGAGGCACGAAGTCATCCGTGCGCTGTTCCCCAGAATGCCATCCCAGCTTCAATGCAAGCCATTCCTCGCGACTGAAGAAGACCTGACATCTGCGGGCTTGCAGTCATCCCTGAGGAAATACGTGACCGTCACCGGTGGCCAATGCTGTGTCACCACTCCCATTTCCTTCAAGCTCGTCCTTGGGCGGTCAGCGAGATTCTTAGACGACCAAGGCAAAAGGGCTCCGTCTAGACTTGTCGAGAAGGTCCAAATCAAGTTTAGCAAGCACTACATCGCCGGGCGACAATACTAGTCGAGATTCCACTCAGGACACCAAAACGGCTCTATTAGGAGCCACCACATCTGATGAAGTCATGATTCATGCCTCTTTTTTAAAAAAAAGTAAAATATCCATCTGATCCCCATGTATACCGCGTGCGCAAAATGTCTTATCTTCTGCGAGCACAAAGGCTCGGTAGCACAAATATCACTAATTTTGGTCAGTTCATTAGAAGTTGTCCCCAAACAGATTTTCCCTTTTAAAGAAAAGAGGGATAAAAGGTGCCCTGTTCTCTGGGGCACTGCAAACTTGCAAGTCAATCTAATTGGTAGGGTAAAACAAACCTTTCTCAACAAAATAGACTAGGAAATCAGGGCATTTTAATTACAATTCTTTGTGCAAATATAATATGTTTGCAATTTGACAATTCCAATATAATAACTCAACTTCAAATCTATATACAGTATTTACAAAATGTCCGTTTTATGTCATCTCAGTGGAAAATAACAAAATATATATTTTTTGAAAAAAAATGTCATAAGTATTTACATATAATTCACCGTATGTACAACTTGAAATTTGCAAATTGAAAAAAGTATTGATAAAAATATTTACAGCCTTTAGAGATTCAAGTGCAATAATAAAATAATATGCTAAATAAACTTTTGCCTTGCTCTCGGTACATGAGTGGTCATAGGTGGAGGCATCTGTGATCCTGCAATTGTTAAAGATTCATATTTATTATATAGACATGAGTGTTTTACTGGAAGGCTGTCACTCGCATTTTCATACATTTACTGTATTTACCTGTCAATCTCAAGATTTTTGACAAAGTGGAGTTGACTGGAATGAATATGCCACTCGTAGATCTCATATGAAGCTACATCTGGGACCTGAGTGACATATTTTCCATTTTCTTGTGACAGTCCCCCCCCCCTCCCCCCCAGTGTCAACATGTTAGTGTCAACATGTGGGGAAAATCCTGCCCCTCCCCCCCCTCAGCAAAAACAATACCAAATCGACATTTATTTTATGAAAGTGATGTTTATGTAATAAAAAATACTAACGATCTAATCTCTCCTTGAGTGATGGTAGCTCCCAAGTGAGGAATTCAAGATTGTAGTGGAGCATCTCGTCCCACTTCTCAAATGGGTCAGACTCATTTATTTTCTGCAAAACATGAAGGGTTTCACAATAGGTTAGAAAAAATCCTGAGAGTGACAATGCGGGTGAAATACAGTAAATGTATGAAAACTTTCACAATCATTATGCGGGTGACAGGCTTCAAAATCTTGTGACACCCGCCTAATGCGGGTGAGTTGACAGCTATGTTATTGGGTCTCACTCCTGGTTTGTAGAATCAAACAAAAATAAGTTAGTTATTGGTTTTTATTAGGACGCTGTCACTGGTGCTGGTTCAGTCCATCCAAACAAGATTGAAAAGAGTAAGAACAGTTGTCCATGTCCAGCACATTATCAACATCCTTCTCGTGGGTACTTTTTGAATTGTAAGAATTAAGCTTACCTGGTCACTTTCCAAAAGTTTACTCTCAAGGAAATTTAGCAACTCCTCAAGAAACGACCCCACTCGCGGGTCACTGGTCTCCAGCTTGTAAGTCTGAAATTACAATCATACATGCAGTAATTAGGAGTCGAGACCTTGTAGTGCGCAAGCTAAACCATGCTTATTTTTACATGAAAAGGCAGCTCACCTGGTTTTCTTTAGATTCCATGTTGTAAAGATACAGAGAATGTGCGAAAACGCAAAGGAGAGTCTTCTGTTTTTACGGTCAGCGGTTATCATGGAAAACCTGCTTCATCGTGCTTGTACGCGATTATTTCCACTCTAAAGCATATGCTCAGAGAAATCAGAATGAACATCCCATTTATTTATTGAAAACGTTTTCAAAATATATAACTATAACATTCGTTTCGCCATGTTTTGTTTTGAAAAGTTCCCCAAAGTCTTCAACCGGGTTCCCTGTGTTCATCCATCATGCACAGCGCGCGTAAGAAAACGAGATAAGCTCTTTCGTTCATTTATTACGAGAGTTCAAAATGCCAATATTTGTGATATTGAAACATATGCTTTCGTTGCGAACATGATTATGGATTGAATTGGGCAACTGTTAACTGGTAAGTAAAGTTAGTTTGGCTGCTTACTTATAAGAACTTACAACTTGAAGTTTTAGTTGGACAAATGCAACTCAACACGAAAGCGAAGAAACTAAGCTAAGTAACTTAATAATAACTTACAATCCTTTTTTTTTGGGTTATTAAATAAGTTAAATAAGGCTTATAACCTTCTTTCATGTGGATAAAAATTTATTTGACTATAATTGCGCGTTCTGGCTTACTTAATTGCTCCTAATTCGGTCCACTTTTGAACAAGAGTTCTTTTTAAAAAGTAAGTTATCTTCTTGTTTTCAACTTTTTAGTTTCTGTGACGTTTTCTATCGAGCTGAGTTGCTTTCCGTAGTATTTGAGCGAGTAAAACTGCGAGTTAAACTGATAAATGAAGCTCCAGTTGGCCGTTATTTTTGTGAGCTAAAAACAGACTTTCAACTCAGAATGCTTTGATTCAGCCATGCAGTAATATATGTGATAACCTTATGTCAAGAAAAAGTGGACCGAATCAATTGGGTAACAAGAGGAAAATTAATTTTAAAAAAAATTAAAACTCTTTTTTAAACTCTTTTGACCAAATTAGGAGTATGACTGTACCAGCTAGATAGTTTTGTCAGTTCAAAAAGCATTTGACCCTACATAAGCATAAGTCCCAACTCCCAAGAAGGAACACTAATTCATATGAGAAGCATGTTGTGCCATTGGCCTTTTTATTATTTGGTGGCTCCTAAAGGAGCCGTTTGTTTTGGGCAGATCTTGGGATCTTGACTATTCACTTCTTGTCAGGGTCATCAGCTCATTGATGATATCCGCTTTCCTGGTGTTTCTTGCCTGTACACTTTGGCCTGTCAATTCAGTCAAGAGGAGCAACAACTCTGGTACTTTCTTCTTTTTTAGTTCGTCCTTCTTGAATTGAGGGGGGGCTGGCTCCTCTGCTGCTGGGTCCTCCTCTGGGACTTTAGAGATGCGTGGGACTTTTTTGGCTACCTCCAGCTTGCCTCCTCCCTCCCAGAAGTAAACATTCCTCTTATTGTAGTGCCCTTTGCTCCGTTTGAAGTCCTGCAGGACCTCCTGGCGCTTCTCCACAAGTAGCAGGTTCGCACAGGCGTCCCACCTATTTATCTTTCGGTGGAAGTATCTTCTTACATCATCATTTTTCTTTTCAACACCTGACAAACAAAGGAAGGAAAACACTTGTAGTCATAGATGAAAGGACCTTAACTGCCAACTGCTAAACCAGAGTCCATCAAGGCTGAATATAATAACACACTTGCTTAAAATGGTACCTTGCCCACTGAACAACCTGAGACTGCCAAGACGTCGGAGCATTGCTGGGATGTGGTACACTAGAATGTGCATATATGGGGTGATGATAATGGTATGGTCGTAGCCAGGGCCAGAGCCAGACATCCCCACCATGTAGCGTCCCCATGCCATTGCCTGTAAAACACATTAGGTTATGGGTTTTGTAAAGTGTAGCTTTTTTCTTCTGACTTTCTTCTGATCAGCTATGATTTTCAAAATCTGTTCAATTGTTTATTCGGCGAATATTCTGCAGCTTGGTACTAAAGCAATGTAAGTTTGTTACGCGTTTCAACTGGCTTCTATGTTTCTCACCCAACTATTAAAATAGTGTAATGCTTTGGCTTTGTGACAATCTAAAAATCAGGATAGCTACCTTTTATTTCAAGGCCTGTTTATGAAGTATAATCTCACCTTCTTTTCAAAGTCAGCAATCTGTGGGTCATCTAAAACATCTTTGCGCAAGAGGTCACACAGTTCTTCAAAATCCTTCAAATCAATTATGTGAAAACATTAGCACCACAGAAATAATCAATCAATTGATTTTGGATTTTGGTTAACTCACATGTTTTCGAGCTTGTGATACAAATACAGTTAAGGGAAAGGAATCCTGTTATCCCTCATGACTATTATCAACCCCTGTTATCTTGAACTAATGAATGATGCCAATGACCTGCCCTTCCTTCTTACCTTCCAAAGCTTTTTTGTTTGTTCAACCTTTTGGCTTGGCAGAAAGTGGTGGAAATCGTTTGGGAGCATGCTCAGAAGCTTTCGCTTTTCATCGCCAAGGAGGGAGGTCCACTCCCACTTCGTACCATTTTGGTACACACGGAGGGATACCCCATGCTCTTTTGCACAACTGATAAGCTTGTTGAGGTGTCTGTTGGTCCTCTGTGATGCAGGCCTGGATTGGTTATCATTCTGCAAGACATTATACAAAATTGCACTGAATAATGCAAGTTTTGTTTGTTAAAAGTCTATATTATGTATGTTTAGTTAACCCTAATTAAATTTTTTATTGGTGTCACCATAATTTCTTTTAGTTCAACAAGTGACCACAGTTATTAACTCACATCATCCCATTGTAAAGCATCCATGATTATCCCCTCTTCTAAGCGGTCCGTCACCCTGAGCATCAGGTGAAGCTCATCTGGAAAGACTTGCTCCAGAGGAATGGCAAACAAGGGGTCTTCACGGCAACCTGGCTGTTGCTTCCAGTTGGCTCTGGTTCTGGACATTGGGGGTCTAATAAAAAAGTCACTCTCATGGGACAAGTCACATCTGTAAAAGAGAAATTGATAAAGACAAATATGAATGGAGAGTATGCAGGAGAGCGTACACATGTAATTATTATTCCCAGGTGGATATTTTGTTTCTTCATGATATGTACACTCTTAGTGCTTGAAGTTAGTACTTAACATACCGGTCATTCTTGTGCACAGTACACCAGACGCAGCTGTTGTTTGAAGTTGCTGCCTTCATCCCATTAGCAAGCAATAGGAACTATGGATAGAATGTACATATTCAGCTCAGGTTTAAGAATAGTATTATTACTAATAGTGATTTTCAGCAAAAGGCACTTTGGCACATAGTACATCAGTGAGTAATGTAAGTTAAAACAGGGTCACCGCATGGCTCATGAGCATCAGCAAATAGTCACTTCAACTTCATTTTTGGTGAATATTCAGCAACTATTGAGTGACTTAATGTTGTCTTTGGTGACTACATGTACCGGTACTTAATATATCTCAATATGTTAATTAACATGTGAATTATTTCAGCTTATGAATATTCCCTTTTGCAGTTGCCCACCTTGTAGTCTCCTCCTAAGTAGACATCAACATCAACTCTTTGCCCATCCACTAGGATTGAACCCTCATCCACCAAACTGTTCACATCTCTTATAACATTTGCTAAACCAACCTTAAGGTTAGAATAGTCTTCGTTGGTTTTCACCATAGCAACTGCGTGGTTTCCTTGAAAAAAAGATGAGACAGCTACATCAATATTTTTTCTCTTATTTTTGAGTTGGAACTTGAAATTTAGGGTGGGTTAGCACATATTCCAGGGTGGTCATGAAATAATTTACTTGTATTCCGAGGTGATTGGTATAAATAAAAAAATTTCCAGGGTGGGTTAGCAGGGGCACTCACTGACTTCAAACTTGGGTATATCAAATTTGTCTCATTAAATTAATCTATTTTACCTGCACTAGATAGACAGGCCTGACTTTCTTCAATGATTGAAAATGTCAGGATAAACAGGTTTGTACTGTGAGACATGCGAGCACCATCACCAGACACTTTAACTTTCACCTTTCCAGAGTGGTTACTGTGTGTACTGAGCTGCAAGTCAATAATAAGAATGGATTTTGGTAATTATTTTGCTACATGGTAAAATGTACCAGTGAATGCCATTAAGTTCGGCTTCGGCAGATAACACAGGCCTCGGTTTTGCTAACTCACGATGTCATGTTCAACCTCATCCAATAATAATTGTTTTATTATACATTTAAAAAAGACAAATTGATACGATGCCAAATGACCCTTAAGCCCGGTGCACACTAGCGACATACATTAGTACATTATGTTGCAACGAAAAAAGCATGGGAAAATAATTGAAATAATCAATATTTTCCATGGATCATCATTAGATTACTTCACCAAACCAATCTTATGTTCTTTGTTGTGGACTTCAATGTTTTGAAACCACTAAATTTTGTTCGTGTGATATTTTTCTTATGTCGTTATGTCGCAAGTGTGCACCAGGCTTTATACAAAATGGCTTTGTCCAAATTGAAAATGCAGACACAGGCGAGGGGCTTGGGAACGGGCGGAGTTTGAACATGACATCCTAAACGCAATATCCGCTCCAGATATTGCTTTTAGCATGTCAAGCTCACGCAACATAGAGAATTGATTGTTTGCTCTCGGCCAATCAGATTTGCGATAGTGAGTTCAATGTATAATAATTATTAGGATGGCAGAGATGGAGAAAAAAGATTTGGTTTTGCAATACATTAAGAAATGTGTTATGGTCAACAGGTGAATAGGGGAATCTTAAGTTAATCTTTTTGCTAGCAACAAGACTGTAGTTTAAGGCAGTTCAACATATTATAATACTTACATAGTTTCGAATTTCCCGCTCCAATAGGTATTTCAGTGGGAGTTCGGCACCTTCTGTCTTTCCTGGCGTCCTCGTCACATCCCATTCTTTATTGAGTGTGTGCATACAGCTTTCAACTATGTATGTTCTCGGGAGCTGCTTGGCATGCTGTGTCAACTCGTGATATCCCCGCATGGATACTGAGAACCTGTCCAGCACATACAGTACTGCTCGCACCCTGTTCTTGTCATCTTCGCTCAGTCTTGAATAAGAATCTGTGTAATAAAGGCAAGATATTTCAGAGAAATATAATTTTTACAAAGTGCAAATTGCTTCTTGGGACAACATTTTAGGTGGGTGGGGGCAGAAAGAATTTTAGGAACATAACTTCCTATTGGAGTTGGGAATGGGATTGACAAAAAGTGATAACTTTGTATAGAAGATTTCGTAACTTATTAAAATAAGATCATTACCATCTTCTGGAGCTAGGTTCTCCCCTTGAGGCTGCATGTCTTCGCAGGCATCAGTGCAATCTATTAATATATAATAGAAAAAAGCAGAATAAGAATTTAAAAAAATTATCTGGATAACCTTTAAGCAGACCTTAAAGTACACAGCTGCAGTAAATTGATATTGGTATATTTGAAATTGTTGTATGCCAAGTATTTTGATTATCTTTGAACTCATAGGCCATAGGAGACATGAGAGGAGAGCCAAGTATATCAAACCAGTCATACCCTCCTGATTCTTTGCATGCAGAGGTATCGTCATTGTGGCGCCACTGTCATCCTCTACTTCCAGTGATTTGGGAAGTAACCCCAAAGTTTTCGCAAACCATAATCCAGCTTCTGCCCTGTTTCTGTATTAAATATAAAATAGTTTCAACAGGTGAGAAAGGTGGCTACAAAATTTGATTGTCTTTAGCTTTTGGCCTAAGCTTCGATAAACATTTTATACAAGGGGATCAACTTTACCTCATATCTTTTAGGCGTCGTTGCTGTTGCCGCTTACTCACTTCGCTGAACTTTTTGTTGGTGCGAACGTTTTCTGACATGCATTGGTAAAGTTTTGCTGATTTTTCTGCGGTCAAAAGATAAAATAATGTCTGGGCGTTTAAAGTTAATATTCGTTTTTGTCAACCTTTTGAATTTTTCAGAAAGAACGAAATATTAACGGAGCCGTATAAGGGGGAAGCTCATTTCTTCTTTGTGACAGCACCACTAACAACGGATCTCTGTTTAAATAAACTTAAAGGAACTCACCTTCGATTTCCTGTCGCAGGCTAAGGTTTTCTTGCTGTAGTCCGTAAATGACTTGTGTTGGTCTGAGTTCTATCTCCTCGCTGTAGATAGTTAACACAGACCAAAAGTCGCACCTGAGTTTTTCGAGTGCTTTCGAGTTGCGGTTCTTGTATGTCTTCACTCTGTTCTGGAGGTAAAAGATCTTTCTGCTGATTGCCGTGCCAATGCGATGACAGACACTGTTATGTAAACGGTAGCCAAGGCATCCCAGGTTTTGCTGAAGGACTTCGAAAATCTTGGCAGGACTGGCCAGTCCGTACGAGCGCCATTGCCACAGGACCTCTCCGTTTATACGCAACAAATACGGATCGCTGTCTTTGAGTGGCACAGACATGTGCATGAAGGTCGGGGTGATCGGGGGTTCTGCGAGCTCTGAAAAGAGCTCCCGATCCATGATACTTTTTTCGAAAAGCGAGGACATTTTGGTGCGTGTTCACTGTTAGAAGGTTTGTTGTTTACTGAAATGTGCGAGTATGCGTCTACTATGATTATGATTGCTTTAGTGGCACAAATTCAATAGGCAATTACCCGACTTGTGCCTCTATTGTCCATGGAGGCGGAGCTTAGGTATTACTTGTCATTACGTATGCAATCGCGGGAGAGTTAAACTGTAGTCAGCAAGAGTAATTTAGAATAAATTAGTGTGCTTATATGAAACCTCTCTAGTATTCTAGAACCATACACGGAATCGACGTACAGACTGCGCAGATTGCTTGTTTAATTGCACAGCTACCTTTTCCGGGGTGTATAATGTTAGTTCAAGTGCGTATAGTAAAACAAATTGGCCATGAATAAATTTCTCACAGAGAGAAGCAGCAAAACACCTAACATTTACATGTTAAACATTCTGTAAATATAGACCACACGCCTAAGGTACAACACAAGAACTCTTCATTGATCTTTCAACTTCAAAATCCGGGGTGAAGTACACTCGTTGGACCTATTTACTTTTTATAATTTTGTAGTATTATAAGCCCAGGTCGTCGGTTTACTTGCTATTCTTTGTATATATGGCTGATTAACTTTTGAATCCGGCGCTGATCAGGTTAAATGTCCCGGATGTATGTCGCGCGATTCTGCCCAATGAAATTTCGATCGCACAGAAATGTTGAAGGGCACGGGCGGTGCTCGATCCCTGCAACATTGTGCAGCAATTTTCTAAGTAGACACATAGAAATTTCAGAGTCTCGCCATATATACGCTATACAGATAACGTTTATATTTAGGCACCGTCCACACTACGCCGGCTAAATTTGAAAACGGCTAAATATTACTACGGTTGTGCCTTCCGTCCACACAACGCCGGCTAAATTTCCACCGAAAACGGAACTTTTCGAAAACGCTGCCGAAAGTGGCTAAATTTGAAAACGCCGGCTACGCGTTTTAGTGTGGACGGCGAAAACGGAACTTTTTGAAAACGATGACGTCATGTTACACGGCTGCGAGGCATTTATGGACTGCGGGCTCTCGTTTTTGTTTTTGCCGCATGCGCTCAGCTGATAATTTTGTGCGTTTTCAAATTTAGCCGGCGTAGTGTGGACGGAAAACTTTTGTTCCGCTTTCTGGGCAAATCAGCCGTTTTCAAATTTAGGCGGCGTAGTGTGGATGATGCCTTAGTATCGCACACAATATGTAGGTTGCATACATACAATAAACTGGTCTACGAAGATGCAAGTTCACCCAAAAGCCCGGTTTGGTGAGCCATTAGTATCACATGCACGCCGACAAAAAGAACCTGCGAGGGTCAAGTTTTCTTCTTACAGTTGTTCCCAGAATACAGGTATTGGCCATGTTTTTGTAACAGTGTGATGCAAGCAACGTAGTTTTTGAGTCTATTTCTTTATCATGAAGCTGAAATATAAGGTCTGTAAAAAAAGTCAATAATAGTTGGCGCTGATTATTTAGGATCTCATGTCCACAGCTAACGCGTTTTCAAAAGTATTCGTTTTTTCAAACTGATACGGATTTGCACACACACCAATCTAAACCCAGAACAGCAATAAAAACATGACAGTCAAAAGGCTTATTTCCTATGAAATTTCGGGAAAAAACCCACTAGTATATCTTAGGCATACAGCAGTATCATGATCTGATGATCAGTTCTCTTCAGAGTTTTAAGCTAAAAACTAAACGCATGCAGCGGTTTCTTAATTTATGAACCGGAAACTGACACATGATATGCCAAAGTTTCCGTTGGAGTTGCATGTTACATTGTAATTTGAGCTGTGATGTGTCGAAATCAGCTAAACACGCTTTATAAATGGCACACTAACTGTTGGAGTTTAGTGGCAGAAATCATAGAAAAATGTAGGATTTACCAATCGAATATGGCTATGCATTCGCAAGGGAAATATTCAACGCAATGCAAAGGGGGCATTGCTAAACAGCGAAACAGCGAAACGAGAAACAGCGAAACGAGAAACAGCGAAACAACCTGAGAAACAGCAAAAAAAAAAACTTGAGAAGGATTTGTCCGATCTCAACCAAACTTCTGAAGGATAACCACAGACACGTACCGAATGTCGCTAAATGGTCGACATTTGATGACGTCATCAATCACGTGACCGTGGGAAAATTGCTGATAACTTGAGAAGGATTTGTCCGATCTTAACCAAACTTACGAAGGATAACCACAGACACGTACCGAATGTCGCTAAATGGTCAACATTTGATGACGTCATCAATCACGTGACCGTGGGAAAATTGATGATAACTTGAGAAGGATTTGTCCGATCTTAACCAAACTTACGAAGGATAACCACAGACACGTACCGAATGTCGCTAAATGGTCAACATTTGATGACGTCATCAATCACGTGACCGTGGGAAAATTGGTGATAACTTGAGGAGGATTGGTCCGATCTTAACCAAACTTACGAAGGATAACCACAGACACGTACCGAATGTCGCTAAATGGTCAACATTTGATGACGTCATCAATCATGTGACCGTGGGAAAATTGCTGATAACTTGAGAAGGATTTGTCCGATCTTAACCAAACTTACGAAGGATAACCACAGACACGTACCGAATGTCGCTAAATGGTCAACATTTGATGATGTCATCAATCACGTGACCGTGGAAAAATTGCTGATAACTTGAGAAGGATTTGTCCGATCTTAACCAAACTTATACGAAGGATAACCACAGACACGTACCGAATGTCGCTAAATGGTCAACATTTGATGATGTCATCAATCACGTGACCGTGGAAAAATTGCTGATAACTTGAGGATTTGTCCGATCTTAACCAAAATTACGAAGGATAACCAGACACGTACTGAATGCCGCTAAATGGTCAACATTTGATGACGTCATCAATCACGTGACCGTGGGAAAATTGCTGATAACATGAGAGGGATTCGACCGATCTCAACCAAACTTACGGGGAATAACCACACAGGCACGTACCGAATGCCACTAAATGGTCCTGTGGGCATTTATAAACAGCGGAACAGCCTATAATTGTTAGGCTAGAATCACGAATAATGACTCAATGTACAGCCTTATGCTTTTTCTTAATGCAACAAAGTCTGTTCTGTGCCGCATAACAACAGTATCACAACATTATATTTCCAGGAGTCCATAAATATATCGCCTTATATGGTGGCTAATAAAAAAACATCTCCTATACGCGTAATATCTGACGTAACGGGGAGAGACTTAAAGAGACATCAGTGGTGGCACCTTGTATTTCATTAAATGTATGGTTTCACTTTGTCTGTTTAACACAATACTCTAACATTTAGTTAAAGTTAACTCTAACATAAGTCTGGTACAATTCATGTTCACTGGTTCAGCCATAGGGTGGAAAAATATATGGTAAGACACATACACTTTATGCTGCCAATTTTAGATCTAAACAATTTTAGGTTTTGTGGAAACGCAACACTATGGGTCTTCGTGAACTACAAACAAGCCACAAACATCAGCGAGTTCATGAATGAGCAATCGTAGTCGTAAACTATAAACAAGCAATAAACTATCATTACTATATCAGAATTCATAGAATGAGCAATCGTATAGTCGTAAACTACAAACAAGCAATAAACTATCATTACTTTATCAGAATTCATAGAATGAGCAATCGTAGTCGTAAACTATAAACAAGCAATAAACTATCATTACTATATCAGAATTCATAGAATGAGCAATCGTAGTCGTAAACTATAAACAAGCAATAAACTATCATTACTATATCAGAATTCATAGAATGAGCAATCGTAGTCGTAAACTATAAACAAGCAATAAACTATCATTACTATATCAGAATTCATAGAATGAGCAATCGTAGTCGTAAACTATAAACAAGCATAAACTATCATAGCTTATCATTATTCCTGTATCAGAGTTCATGCAATGAACAAACGTAGATGTAATTATTTGCTTATAATATTTGTCCAAATTCATCTTGAAGTGCATCTTTGTGAACTTTGGTTAATCTCGCACTTACTTCTGGTGAGATTCGAAATTGCTCTCCTCGATAAGGAGGAACTGCCTGTCCAAGACACGACCTTTTGAGATGGTAATGGCTATCACTCTCTCTTCCAAGCTTCTTCGTGCCATCTGGACTTGTGTACTCACGTTGCTCTTTTCTAGCGATGCATAGGTCGTAAGGTGCAGGGTACATTCTTCCTTGCGGGTCTCTCATCGGCTTCTTGCATTTCCCTTGACAAGCCGATATTATTCTGCTCATCCACTTCAGAAAGAAAGGCGATTGTTCGAAAGGGCTTCTTGAAGAGGTTTGCGATTGGTCATCATCAAAAGGACTCACAAAGTGAGTGCATGCTTTATCTGACGACTGCCCGTACTTTTAATTACGTGCCTTTCCTCCCTTGTTGCCTGCCCCTTTAGGATTACCGGTCAACACGACCCCTGACAAAGTAGCACGAGCCTTGCTTTTTTGTCTTGACTCAACAAACTCTGAAAGTGCTCCCATGCGTTCGGCCACTGCCACTGTGTGGGAACATATGCGTGCAGACTGCCACATTTTACAGTCTGAGTCACAAACAAATCTTCCTGATTTCTCCTTTTGTACAAAGTGTGGCCTCTTGCCGTCCTTACTCTCTACCAACTTTGCGTCTGGCCTTCCTGGAGCATTGACTATTGCGTTAGCATCAGACACAAGACATGCGGCCTTCTTCAGCATGCTCTGGAAAGTAACATTTGGAAGACCGGGGATCTCAACATCATCAGCTGCGATGGACAAGCTAAAAACTGGCCTTGGTTCGGTGTTACTAGGCATGGATCGGACAATGTTAGTGGGTGGTGTAGCAGACGCGACGGAGAAAGTAGCCTTCCGAAACTTTTTTAGATGGCTTTCCCTTTTCGCAACATCCCATCTGTGCCATTCAGCCGAGTCTACCTGCAACAAGAATTGAAATAATGCTATTAGTTTTCACTGACTGATGAAGTATCCTCCTTGCATTCGCTTGAAAGTCGAACCCAACCGCCATGTTTTGCCACCTGGCTGATTTATTGGGAGCAAGCAGGTTCGCGCCCGCAATTGTCGGGGGATTCGCAGTGATTTCGAATCTGTTGTTATCTTACCTCTAAATACTTAAACTCTTCAGAAAGATAATACTCTCCAGAACCATAAATTGCTCGCTCAGCTTCTGTCAGATTCTGCTCAACACAATCTCTCAACTCTGTGATGAATACAGGGATTGTATTCTTCCTGAAATCAACCCAGTTCTTAATAACAAAGTTCTTGCTCTCATTGGCGTTGTCGGTATAGCGCTGTGGAGGGGATCCCAGCTGAGCTGCCTCGCGTACAGGTGCAATCATACTGTTCTTGAAAATGTCGGCTTTGGTCTTCAGAAACCAAGTATGGAAACCAGGCGCGATTTGGTCCCATTTCTCAGCTAACTGAGAGGTCTTTCTGTCGAAGTCGTCACAGCTAACAGCTTCCACTAATCCTAAAATCTAGAAATAAAACTAATTCAACAGGGGGGAGGGGGTGAATCAATGTTTTCACGATAAAAACTATGTAAAATTAAAACTATGTGAAATGATGTAAAGTGCCATAGCTTCAATGTATTTCTCGGTTATTTTCTGGTGCTCCTCGCTTTATTTTCTATTTGTTTGATAATTGGTAACAAAATATAACGTTTATCGCATATAAAATACACTACTGTAAAAAAAAACACGTTGGTTGATGCTTCACCAATAACTTCACTAATAACTTCACTAAAACAATCTCTAGTTAATGCAATAGTCCTGTAAAATGCGTGAAGGTTTTTTTAAGTCACTGTACATTCAAAACAAACATTCATACAATAACTAGGTCAATATATAAATGAATAACAAATGACTGAATGAATAAAAAAAAAACAGGAAACAAATAATGGAGTGGATCATGAAGTTATTATCCCGCATAGTAACTCTATGAGTGGATGAACATGATTTTAGTTGTAAGTACATCCTACCAAAATGTAAAGAAATTAAAAACGATAGTTACATAAAGATTCAAAATTCCAAAACGCTTACAGGCAGGTTCGCCCCCTGATGTTGCATTATCCAGGAACTTACCCTTGTGCTGCCAACAGTATGGCCAAAGATGTCATGGATAATGGAAGATTTCACTTCTGATTTCACTTTCAAGGTGGTAAGGAGGTGGTTTTCGATGTTATCATTCATGTGGTTAAAACATCTTAGGCCAATTCCATCTGGCACCGCTGCAACACATGCATTCAATAGTGGTGTTTCTCCATCTGAACCATATGCTTTTATATCTCGCAGAGCATTCCTCTTGCCGATAAGACACGACAGGAAGGAGTAGTAGGCCTCTGTGTCTTGTTGCATATGAATAAGGCAAGGTCCAATAAAAACGGGATGCTCATTATTAGACTTCTTCCTCAACATCAAATGCTTGTAAGTGGTTACTGTCAGAAAAAACGCTCCTAAGTTAAATGTGGGGTCAATACCCATTACGGAAAATCTTATTGGATTGCAGCAAAATCGTACCAAATCATCAAGTTGCTGCTCAAACCCAAGAACTACCTCTGGTGTCTTGCCGAACTTTACTTCCATAACAAAACCCCCTCGCCAGCGTAGTCCTCTTTAACCTGTACAAGCAATTCGAATATTTCGTCTTTATCTTCTTTTCTTGTGCATGATGCCCGTGCGTTGTAGACCTGTTTTGGATTCCTTGGCTCTGTTGGTGCTGACATACTTCCAGTAAGACCACCGCTTGATTTGAACTTTTCTGCATACAGCTTTTTCGGCTTCTTTGAGAGGCAATCCTCTTTAATGCTGGCCAATGTCGCGGGTTCTGTGCGCATGTATGGTCTCTTCGAAGCTTGACCTCGTGCATTTCCATGAGGGCCTAGTACGATGTCTTGCTCCTTTCCACCCTTAAAGAAGTATTGCATGACGGCTACAGGAAGGATGGTACCGTTTTGGTCTTTAAGAGTTGCAACAAGGCGTCTGAATTCGATGCCCTTTTTCTTACTTGCAGTATGAGTAACATACTGGCGGATTAGTGTATATACCCCTGGTCCTTCTGTAGTGGTCATTTTGACAGCCAACTTGCCATCTTCGTCATCTTTTTCTACTCTATACATCCTCCTAGGTGTGGAGACTTTCCATGCTCCATTATCATCTGAGGTTAGAGTGTTTAAAGGTGTGGTCTGCAAATCAATGACAAAGACTGCATTGTGGCGTACTCCCACAGGGCGACTTTTACAGAACTTTGCTGATTGATGAGCATCTTTAAGGATAAGGGAGACGAGTTGCTCGCTAGTCAATCCTTCCTCAGGGCGGTCCCAAACAGGCCATTTAGGGTTGTTGAAATATAAGTCATGGGTTTGATCATCATCACTTTCATCATTTGGTGAGTCTGGTATTTCAGAATACATATCATCATCCATTGATTTAACAACTCTTGCTTTAACTGGGCTATCAGTCAAATCAATGACATCAACGACACGTCGAGCAGGTTCTCCTTTCACGTCTTCATTCCAACTCCATTCAGTTATTAACACTTCCTCATGTTCGAAACTCTCTAATTCCTGAAATGCAAAAGTTGTCATTTTGAATTACTATGGTAAGTCACTGATTAACCTTGGGGTTGAAAGGTGTAACGGTCATACATTGCTTAATTCAACTCTGTTTGTTGATGTATTTGGTAAATCACTTGGCACTTTTGGGAGGGGAGAACTTTGCTGCTGAAGATATCACGGGAAAAAGGCAGAAAACTGTAACTATAATTGTTCCATACTGATAAACAGATAGCTTCAACTTCAACGTGGTTATATGCTTCTGCACTTGTTTAAATTGACACAACTAACAGAGCTCAGCTCATTACTGGTAATATGCAGAACGAAAAACGTTTGTTTTATTTTTCTGTGTTGATTTTTTTTGCTAATGGTTCCTATTTTACCAGTGTATTGATCTGCTTGCTTGGTTTTTTTTTAGAGCATGGGAATTCAAATACCCTGTCTTATCTTCTTATTGACTCTTAGTCTATTTATAAAAAAAGAACCCATAGGAATAAATTAAAGTAAGACAACCACAAAGTTTTAGGAATTTTAGCGGAGCTCCTTAGCAGCCGAAGGCCACAGAGCGGAGCACCATAGGTATCAGAGGAAGAATACAATAGCTCAAAGTAGTTCTCAGGTATACGATCGACTTCATTTTTTATGGTTCAGCTGTATCCCCATTATGGTATCGCTGGGACGTGCGTCCGTGCCCCACCATGTAAAGCAAGTACCTTCTCCGATTATTACTCATATCTCAGGAATGGATGAAACCAGACAACCAAACTTGGGTGGGGGGAAGTTGTGTTAGTGGCATGGGGGTGCAACTGTCTGGTCACTACAATTTTGATTTTATACAACATCGTCATGGTCCCTGCTTCGATACATTCATTGTCTGGCTGTTTGAATCCCACTAACTTTGACCATATATGGTCATTTGGCGGTAAATTTGAATTTCTTTGATTAGCTGTAACTTCACACCATTTTATCCGAATGAGATATGGTTTATGCCAAAAAACACAACATTATGTACAGAAAACAAATATGCACTTTTTCATGTTGCCTCTGTGAATTTCCTTTTTGATGCCAAATTTGGGCATGATTTATGACGTCACAATAGCGGTCACATGGGATGAAATAGATACTTATGAATAGGTAATTTCTAAAACTACCTCTCTGCCAAGTTTCTTTACATTTGACATATTTTACTTCTGTCTATGGCCTAAAACACTCATCATTTTAACCTACCGGGAGGAAAAGCCCTAGCAACCGACCATCGTGAGGGGGTGCAAGTGCATAGTCATGTTGTATGACAGTGACAGGCTACCTATGTACAGTGGCAACCTTTTTCTCTCATTAACACAAAAAAATATGTAACCAGGAACTCCCCTTTTAGCCAGTGGCTAAATCTAGGTGAGAAACCTCTATTTAAGGCGGCCCTCTATTAAAAGCGGCACTTCACCAAGTGACCGCTTAACAAAGGTTTCACTGTATCTCTGCTTTCAGGAATTTCAGTATGTAGACCACCCACCATGGAATTCCTGAAGTTGTCAACGGGGGAGGGAGGGAGGGGGGTGCATATAAAAAACGAAATTGCTCAGTCACAGCAATTAATATCAAGCAGCAACTTCTTATGGATGTCACAGATTGACAATTGATTGTTGATTTCATGACTGAGAATATCAAAAACTGGACGAATACATATATCACAAACAACTTCCATTTTGAAGAGCTGGAAATAGCAATCAGTCATGGAACATTGAAAATGATCTGAGGGAGCAGGGGAGACCCAGGCCAAAAAAATAGACTCTTCCCCACATTTGGGCTACCTGCAATCTTTTTTGATAATTTCCTCTGTTGCCCCTAACTTCAATATTTTGAGGTGAGACAAAACCAAAGTCAAAATCCTATAGTTGCATGCAACTGAAATATGCTCCAAATGATTTCCAAGACCTTCCAAATGGCTGGGAACACATCTAAAATATAAGTTCCGAAGTTAAAGTTACAACCAGAAAAATGTGTGACTCCTCCCCCCCCCCAACACACACACACACATACCCCACTCACCATAGACATGTTTTTTGGTACATTGATTATTACATTGGCATTTGTCCAATAAATATTGATGAAATAAAAAAGAAAATAATATTTAATTTGAATTATGGTCCCTCACTTTGAAACAGCTTCCTTTTGTGTATGAGGTGGTGGATTGATCAAATGGTTAAAACCCAAGTTTTTGTGATTATGCCCCCTTATATTCCCCCCCCCCCCACCCCCAACCCCCCCCCCCCCCCCCCCAAAAAAAATGCATTAAATAAGTACTAAAGTCTGGTTTCGGTTTCACTGTCAAAAAAATACTTAACAAGTCCCCCCCCCTCCCCCCACCCTCCAACATAGCCAAGGTTTACCAATTTTTTATTTCATAGCCCACACCCTTCCTAAGCATATACTGTATCTCAGACATCCATTCTCAAAAAGAGAAGTCCTTCACACCTCACACCTCACTAAGTTTTCTTGGAACTATTTTGAATGTAACACCTCAGAAAAAGGCTGCCAACTCTTGTCTTGACCGAGACAATAATCGGCCAATACCATGCCTAGGGGGGGACTCCCCTATTTTTGGGGCAGGGGTGCTCGTCGTACCTTTTAGGGTTTAAAATCATGCAGGCCTCTGGTAACTTTTAGGGGTACAATTCGAAAGCTTGCAATCTTTTCCAGATAGGTACCTATTAGAGGTCCATTCTAGCAAATTAAGCAAGTCACTTTGCTGGTAGCATATTGGCTGATTGCATTTTTAAACTGCACCAGGGGGGTTGAGGACCCATGGAAAATTTTCCAGGGGGGTTGTACTGCACTCTGGAAATTCCACGGGAGGGGGTGTGTCTGGCGCTTGGAAATTCCAAGGGGGAGGGGTAAAAAAGGTGATTTTCCAGGGACATTTACCCCAAAATAGATTTTCCAGGGGTATTTCACCAGAAAAAATGGAAATTCCAGGGGAGGGGGTCCTTTATGAGGCTGGAAATTCCAGGGAAGGGGGTCTGATTCACGAGTGGAAATTCCAGGGGAGTGGGTCTTTTTGAGGGAGGTCCTCAACCCCCCCTGTGCGGTTTAAAAATGCAATCAGCCATTTTACCTTGTAAAAAATTACGGGAGAAAATTACGAGGGAAAATATGTCTTTTGTTGTTACGTTTAAAGGGACAAAATAAACTAAGCGATGCCATGTTTGGTACCAACAAGCACGTCCACCCCCAAAATAGGGGAGTCCCCCACCAGGCCATGTCCCCCTTCCCCCAGCATTCCCCGGGATTTGGTTTTGTTTTTATTTAGAAACTAATAATTCCCCCACCCCAGGGATGACAACGGCGTGCAAATTCCCCAACCCTGGGCCGATGCAAAGAGGGTTATTTGTGAATAAAAGAGTCGAAATCATATGTTTAGATGCTGGTTTCATGATAATATAACCTTTCCAGATTAATATTTTATCATGACCCAATGTTCTAAAGTAATTTTTTCCTATCAGGTAAAAGCCCCCATAAGATGGAAATACTGTGACAGTTTCATGCAAATTTCCTGACCACCCCTTCACCTAGAAAACCATATCCTGGCTCCCATTAAGGCAACCAGGAGTGTGCAAATGCCCCATGGTGACCGGGGTGGGGTGAGGTGTTGGGGAGGGGGGTGTGGCGGTGGTCAGGCATGGAATTGACTGATGAAAAATGCTTATTAATGGTGATTAATGAATGCTGATTAATAAATGCATAACAGTTGTATAATCACCTGTTTGTCCTTTGCTCTCTCCTCTCCTCCTATAAATGTAACCAAAATAAAGTTAGTTAAGTTTTAAGGGGCAGATCATATTTAAGTGTGGATTTGGGGAAAAAAAAAATAAAACTATTACAAAGAAGGCAACCAAAACTTGATAACAAAATCAATACAAACCGAAAAAAGGGAAAACATGCAGAACACACTCCAAAAATAGTATGCAAGGCTTCAACTCACCCCGTCCACTTACATTCCTAGTGGAAAATGCACTTTCACTTGTTGATTTTGACTTTGTTCTGACTTTATGGCCTTTAGATTGAGTTGAGATGGCTTTTCTTGATCATAAACAAAACGTATTGATCATAAACAAAACGGATTGATCATAAAAAAATCTGCTTTATATGAATCTGCGTTTGAAACTTTCGAATTTTGAAGAGGAGATTCATTGACACTTGACTCAAAACAACTAAGAAAATGTGCGCGATCAGCAGCCCCGATCAGCAACTTTCAGTTATTCAGATCGCTTTTAAACCTTTTTTAGTAGAACAAGCCGATTGCAAAGCACTAAAATATACGCATAAGTATAGACTCACTGTAAGGAAGTAGTCTTATGAGCTCAAATGAGTATTATTTCTCACCTTCTGCCGCAGGATAACGCTCCATGTTTCCACGTTTCACCGACGATTTCAACCATGTGCTCGTGAGACTGGGTATTGGTTTAAAAGCGCGCGATTTTACAGCCTCGTCCCCATGTCACTAGCGCTTGTTCTGTACTTGCAGTAGGCCGAAATTTCGGTCAGAAGTCCTTGAAACAATTTTCCGAAAATTTTGGGTCACCTCTCGAGGCACCCAAAAGTGGGAATTTCGGTATGAGCGGGCAATCTTTCTGTCCATTCGAAATAATTCGTTATATCATGATCTGGAATATCGCATTCCATTCGAATTATGTTCGATTCATCTCGGTTATTCGTACCATTTTGAAGATGCGTAAGGGAGCATTAAATTATTTATTCCAAGGGGTGGGCTGGCAAGATTTTTCATACAGCCCCAAAAACCTCTTGATCCCCTTCCATCAATAAAAAAAAACTCAAAGCCCAACCCCCCCCCCCCCCCCTTCGGATCAGGACGAAATGTCCCCCCCCCCCCCCCCCCTTCGGATCAGGACGAAATGTTGGGACATGTAGATACCAAGACCATTTCCGTGTATTTAATTAGGACATTGTAATTTCCTGTGACTGCGCCGCATGAGTTTGTTGTAATTTTACAGGCGTGCATCCTCTTGTTAAATTAATGTCACTGTTTCCAAAAAACGCGTAGATGACCCCTCACAGTTGTTTTCATATTTTCTGGTGACCCCCTACTTGAACGTGCCAAATTTAACATGGCCCCCCTTAATTCTTGCCAGCCCACCCCCTGGCATAAATAATGAATGCTCCCTAAACCCATTCTCGAACCCAGAGCAAAATGTCCGCCGAAATTCTTATCAGAAGGGGATCTACCATCACTTCCAAATAAGGTAAATACTTTCAAATTTGTTTTGGCCGTGAGTGCTTCAAACGACGTTTTTGATCAGGGTATTTTTGTTATGCTGACGCATGCGCGAGATTTAACACAGAGCAGCTGAGAGAAAGACTTTTCAACGCATACTCCAACGCTCAAAATCAACCACTCAGCGACGGCCCTCAAAGCCTCCCTTGCGAGTAGACGAGCTGGAGAGCTCTGGGTACGAGAATGGCATAAACCCGGAAGCGAATGTCAAGGAGCATGCGCAGAGAGTGCAAAATCGAGAATGATGTTTTGATAAATAGAACTAATAATTTTCCCCCGGCCACGTGATTGATGACGTCATCAAATGTTGACGATTTAGCGACATTCGGTACATGTCTGTGTGGTTATCCTTCGTAGACAAATCCTTCTCAAGTTATCAGCAATTTTCCCACGGTCACATGATTGATGACGTCATCAAATGTTGACCATTTAGCGACATTCGGTACGTGTCTGTGGTTATCCTTCGTAAGTTTGGTTAAGATCGGACAAATCCTCCTCAAGTTATCACCAATTTTCCCACGGTCACGTGATTGATGACGTCATCAAATGTTGACGATTTAGCGACATTCGGTACATGTCTGTGTGGTTATCCTTCGTAGACAAATCCTTCTCAAGTTATCAGCAATTTTCCCACGGTCACATGATTGATGACGTCATCAAATGTTGACCATTTAGCGACATTCGGTACGTGTCTGTGGTTATCCTTCGTAAGTTTGGTTAAGATCGGACAAATCCTCCTCAAGTTATCACCAATTTTCCCACGGTCACGTGATTGATGACGTCATCAAATGTTGACCATTTAGCGACATTCGGTACGTGTCTGTGGTTATCCTTCGTAAGTTTGGTTAAGATCGGACAAATCCTCCTCAAGTTATCACCAATTTTCCCACGGTCACGTGATTGATGACGTCATCAAATGTTGACCATTTAGCGACATTTGGTACGTGTCTGTGGTTATCCTTCGTAAGTTTGGTTGAGATCGGACAAATCCTTCTCAAGTTATCAGCAATTTTCCCACGGTCACGTGATTGATGACGTCATCAAATGTTGACCATTTAGCGACATTCGGTACGTGTCTGTGGTCTGTGGTTATCCTTCGTAAGTTTGGTTAAGATCGAACAAATCCTTCTCAAGTTATCATCAATTTTCCCACGGTCACGTGATTGATGACGTCATCAAATGTTGACCATTTAGCGACATTTGGTACGTGTCTGTGGTTATCCTTCAGAAGTTTGGTTGAGATCGGACAAATCCTTCTCAAGTTTTTTTTTGCTGTTTCTCAGGTTGTTTCGCTGTTTCTCGTTTCGCTGTTTCGCTGTTTAGCAATGCCCATGCAAAGGTGAGACTACTATACACAGTTTATAGTACGATCCAATTTGCGGGCTTTAGTAAGGTCATCATGAAAAGTGCGCGAGTTCAAAATAAACCTTACCTACATAATAGCAAGTATATCGATCGGCAAAAACAACAACATACTTTTATACCCATAAAGGCGCATACGTTTCTAGTTATCAGTCCAATGAATTGGACAAAGGCCGGTTTAAAGAATGATTCATACAGCCGCCAGGTTCGATCGTGAGTAGGCCGGTTATCGTTTACAACGAATGGCTATCGTACAGGAATGCTAGGGATGCGATCAAATTATAACACTTTATATAAACGATTCGAAATGTGGTGAAATAAAACTGTCTCACTTTTAGTAGCGAACTGCCTTCTTCAAAATCAGGGTTTCTTCTTTCCAATGTTACGGTCCGCCGCAAAGGACTTCTAGTGGCAGTTTGTTAACAGTATAAATCTACTACCACATTAACGATAACTAACCTACCTCTAACAGAAGAAGTATTGTTTAAAGGCCTCGCTTCTCCTCGGTAGCACCCTCAATAAACGGCACAAAAAATGTGTACTAAACGATGATCAACTGAGTGTTTCAGGGCATCAACTTTGCCAGAATTATTAATGCCATATTCGAGAGAACTCCAACGTACCGTGATTCGAAAATGTTTACTGATATGATTGTGCCGCCGGTTGGCTAGCTAGCCAATCAGATGCGAGATGGAAAATTAACCCAGGTTCCGCTCGAACATATCATCAATCGGGTTTCCTTTCAGCGATCGAAAATTGCCGCGCACTATATATAGAATTGTAATTTTTTTGAAGCACAAAATGAAGATAAATATTTCCCTGATATGTGCATAACTTTCCTTGCACTCAAGGCGCAGTTCCATAGTTTTACTTTAGCGATATATTTGAATCAGAGATAAACGAGAGGCTACGATATTTAGGGGCTAAATTCCGTTTCAAATCGGTGTTTTCTAGGGTTTCTTTGAAATAGCCAGACAAACAAATGTGTTAATGAATAATGGAATAATGAAATGGTTTCGAGAAATAATCCGAAAAACAGTTCTTGTTCAAGTTTGTTCATTTTTTTCTAGAAAGAAGTCACATATTTATACAGTTTTAATGTAATGTATCAGTCAATTCCAGCGGTGACCATCCCCCCCCCCCCCCGGACACCGTGGGGCATTTGCACACCAGTGCCTTCCCTGGGGTGGGGAATTTTGAAAATTTTGCTGGCCCCGGGGTCGGGAATTGTTTTTCCACGGGGGAGGGGGGTGGGGAATTTTGATTTTCTCATCTCAAGCGCGTCGGGTTTTGCGAACTACAACCCAGTTACGGAAAATAACGCCACATAAAATATAATGCAGAGCATGGCCCGCCGTATACACCACGTTTGGAGACTGACACATTTGCACATTTCACAATTAACGTCTTCTATAGAGAAGAAACAGATTTCACAATTTCGTCTCAGTGGAAAAACATAAAAATGAATTGACACTATAAACAGAGTTCCAATTTCGCAAAAAGTCAAGTAACATAACTGCGAAAAAGTTGCTCTGCAAATAGAATAAAGGTAAATTTCGCAATGAGAGATGCAGCTAAATGGCTACAACCGCGAATGGCCTAGGAATGTCACTTCTTTATTTATATTTTGTCTCACTTTCAGTGAAATGAGAACTCGTTCATAGACGAGAAAACTAAAGTACATTTAAAAACGAATTGTGAATGCTCGGACAGTATAAATGGAGTTGAAGTTTTTGTTGTGAAGCTTTGTCACGCAGAGTTACCGTCTTTTTCTCATCCCGGGGGTGGGGCATTTTTCCGCTTTTTTTGTTCCCCGCCGTGGGGTATTCTGCATTTTTGCTAGCCCGGGGGCGGGGAATTTTCAGTTTTATTTTTAGAAATGACCAAATGCCCGGGGGGGGCATGGTCACCGCTGGAATTGACTGATACATAAGGGGGTAACCAAGTTTTTTTTATGCCTCAAAATCTTTCATGCGTCCCTTTATACTAAAGCAAATTTGCCACAGGTTCCGTGAATATCAGTCACCTAGAGTTTGTCTCTATTTGCCGATAATCACGTTGCCTTATAATTTTCGGTGACTAATTTGCTAGAACCCATTTTCTTGTTGTCAACTTTTCACACCAATTTCACACTCTGCTATATACCTGATTTTGGTTTCACACATATTTCACACTATGCAATTACTCTATTTCAGTTTCACACTAATTTCACATGGGTGTGAAATTGTTGAACACCAATTTCACACCAGCAAAAATTTCACACACTTTTTTCACACTCTTTTTCACACCATGTGTTGTTTCACATATATTTCACACTTATTTTCACACCATTAGTGATATACCACAGCTTTTCCTCGTGACTTTTCCCCATAATTTTGAGAAGAAAGGAAAATATTTCAAGAAGCTTTGTTACTGACTCAGAGTTGTCCAACAAAAGTAAATGTGATCATGCCCAAAACTTAGTGGTACTTATACTTGTTTGACGCGCATTCTCAGCTTTTCCGGCACCGGATGTTAATGAAAAAGTCCCTTTGTATTTGGTTTAGCGCTGCTGGACGCTCTGTTTACCTTCATCTTTCTGTTCAGTTTCAGGCCTGGTTCAGTTTATTCAAAGCGGTGTCGGTTCTAAGCTAAAGCTGATGCCGAAACCCTTAACCCGATGGATTCCGACTAACTCTTTCTGTTCAGTTTCAGGCCTGGTTCAGTTTATTCAAAGCGGTGTCGGTTCTAAGCTAAAAGCTGATGCCGAAACCCTTAACCCGATGGATTCCGACCAACAAGAGCCCAGAAATGACAACCTTGGACCTTTTTTAAATGCGGGTGATGGGGTATATAATTCGTATTTGACTCCTATGTCCTTAGTTTGTGAAATATTTCAACGGACGCAAAGTTAACCTGATAGTGATACGAAATACCAACGGTGGACTGTCTACCTCTTTTAAATAAGAACTTGCCACGGATCGTTTGTGCGCTGATACGCACCATTTGAGTTTCCAATCGAAATCAATAACAATTTTATTGACTTGAAAATATTTAGTACTTACCGATTTGAAAGAATTCGGCGAACATGCTTTTGTAGCTGTCGGCTTTCGGCTTCAGTTGAGAGGTGTGCAAACTGTTGAAAGCGGCAGTATCGTGTGACTTGCTCGCTTGCTGGACTCTGAACTATGACGTCATCGTATTCGATTCTGTGATTGGACAACACTTTAAGGACAACACACTTTTACAAAAGACCGACCGCAACGTGTGCAACCGGCATTTACAAACCAACACGCGCGATCAAACAACGAAGCTCTAAAACTCCTTACAAAATATAATATTTACCTGTCATAGCTTTTTCTCATCATGGACACAGACAGTCCAGGTCCAGCCCTTTTTACCAGCACACCAGTTAAAATAGGATCAGTGGGTTTTCACGAAGAGACCAGTTCAAGTACGCCATTCAAAAGACAACGGCTCACATGCTGTGATCTTAGCACTGAGCTCTCGCCAAGACATGATTTTAGCCCTAGATCTAATACCTGCGTGTTCCTCGATGATTCATTCAGTTCTTATTCAAGTCCTGGCAAGAGAGAACTGGACTCCTCGTCGGATGTCCTTTTTTTTGACGAATCCAGGAGTGAGACAGAGACGACACTCGTCAAAGAAGATCAATGCGTCATTCTCCTCGACGAAACAAGCAGCCTCACCGACGTATCGTCTCATGCCAGTCCTCGCAATTTTACATTGCTTGATGACGACAAAAGTTGAGACAGCATGGACGAGACCATCGGACGAGTACCAGCGCATTCACAAGATGAGTTATCAGGTATTTAGTTTTAAAAAGCTCTTTTCTGCTGTGTTTGCAGAGCCTGTGTCAGCCGCCATTTTGACAGTATAGCAACATACCGAGTCGCAGAAACATCCATTTCCATCGGCTGATTTACAGAATGTACAGCAATTTTTTCGATGGAAATTGGTAAATCAAATCTGAAACTTTGTTTTTAGATGTTGATTTAGAGATGTATACACCTAATTCATACCTGTCAACCTCCAAAACCGGGAGATTGTTTTAAAAATAAAACACTTTATCAATGCGGCGAAAGAAAACAATAACAAAGGAGTGGCTGACATGGGCTCTTTGTAACCGAGATGTTAGTGGTTGGGCTGGGAGAATAAGGGAGCTGGGGTCATTGAAACGGTGAAAAACAGATATCGCAATGGCAAATACTTTGGGTTTGATTAATTACCAAGAAATTTGGCGTTTCTTGAAACTCCCGAATCCATTGTGGGGCATGATAAAATTGTGTCATATTTCGCCCTTTGATAGGCCTTTATCACTCAATATTGATTAATAATATATAGTTATCAGAAAATGGAATCCAGTTCTCAATTCTACACATCCGTATTAGTAAAGCTGCAAAGTTTCAAAATAATTCCTTCAAAACTGGCTGAGATATGAATTTTCAAAACTTCGTATTCTGGCTAACTTTTTACAGAGAAAGGTATGGGCAAATATGTCAAGTCAAGGCTGGACGGGCATCGATGCCTGTCCAGCCTCATTTCATACATGTCTTTGTAAAAAAATAAGCCAGGATATGAAGTTTTAAAAATTTATATCTCAGCCAGTATTCAAGCAATCTTCACAACACTTTTACAAAATTTTACTAATATGGATGCGTAGAATTGAGTACTGGATTCCATTTTCTGATAACTATTATATATTATTAATTAATATTGCATGATAAAGGCCTATTGGGAGAAACCCTTTTTGTCCAGTTAAGAGCGAATTTCAGATGACTGTCATGAGTAATTCGCAATTACTTTATAATCACTCCTAGGTTTTATTCAGAATTTGTGTAATTACTTTGTGATTGGTTCCCTAGCTACAGTCATATGAAAGCCACTCTATCATACCCATAGGACACACGTTATTTCATTATTTTACCAGTCTGAAAATAACCCTCCATAGTTCCCTCTAAAATTACCGTCCATAGGGGGTGCAGACAAAAAATACAGGAATGACCCATTTTGGTGAAGATCAAGGCTCAACTGTAAACACACATATCAGCCAATCAGAGCATGTGTACTGCTGTTTATAATCTAGATTGAATCATTGCTAAAGAAAATTGCAGGCTGTCCATTCATATGATGTGGAGAATTATTCAGATCAAGAGGGTGTCAATCAATAATACTTAAGATGACTTTTTTATTTTGGTTTACAGGAGTTTTTCCTTTGCATACATATGACAATGATATGCCGAATGAAGAGGAATTTTCTGAAGGTAAGATTATAATAATTCCCACCCCTTGGTGTGGCTGCACTACCATGTTATTAGTCCATATCCATGAAGTGTCACAGTTTTTCACATGGATGAATGTTTTGTTGAAAAGGTGTATGGTGTATTTTTCTTGCCCTCTGATTGGCTGAAAAATAATGATCAACACTGCAGCCAATCAGTGAAAGAGTAATGTGACAACTTTTCACAAAACATCCACATTTTAAACAAAAACTAATGCAGAGGAAATAAAAAATATAATAACAAGCTAAGCTGTTTATAATCTCCAAACCCTAGGAGCCTATTTGACTTGTATTTTAGCAAATTCAAAAGGCTTTGCTAGCAGGGGGCCGGGGACTGTCAGAGATACAATTTAACCTAAAACAGTAAGAGCACATGCTAAGGTACCTTAAAAGATTCCTTAATTTGTAAAATCAATTTCCTTTGAATGTATGATTAAAACGTTTTTTTATAGCTGAGAGGAAAAGAGATCCCAGCTTTATAATCAGTTTGGTTGTTTTATTGTTATGAGACGGTATACTTTCTGAAATACACATTAATTGATTGAATTTGCCCCTTTTTTAATTGTACCCAGGAGTTCCATTATTACTGGATGAGGACAGTGATGATGATAGTGATGATGATGATGCTAGCACCAGTAACAATGAAGAAGCTACGTCAAGTAGTAAACTACGAAGCTGGGTTGATCAAGATGACACTAACTGTAATTTGGATAAGCCCCAAGGTAAGCAACATCCCTGGTTGTCATCAGCCATTAAATTCAAAGAAAATTCCATGCAGCTAAATTTCACGTCTAGAGATCCTGAATCCTTCTTCAAGATTGGTATTTTTCATTTTTAGTTGGACACAGAGCTGACATGTGCTCTGATTGTAATTCAATTGTCGGAAAGCTGGAACCACCCCTTAAAACACATAGAAATAAAAAAAAAAAAAAACATCAGCTGTGTGATTCAAAAAACATATAATTTCTTATTTCAGATCAGCTTGATGATTTTGATGGCAAAAACATCTTCTTGGATATTTGCAACACTGAAACAAAAAAGAACATTGACAAGTGGCTGAGACACATAGGAAAATCAAATAATATCACACCATTCCTAAGCAAGAATTTGGAGATTATTATTACTGATGGAACAAGTTTGGATAATTCAAATGGTTCTCACAGATTTCGGACTCAAAGAGGCATTGTAAACCGCAGTGATTTAATGTTGCAAATGGCTTCAAAAGCAAGAGGATCATCATCAATTTTAGAAAATGCAAAGAAATGGAACATCAAAGTGGTCAAGTGCAAAGAAATGCTAAAATTAATGAAAGCTATTCCTTTTTTTTCTCAAAATCAGAAAAAAAGAAATCTACAGTCATGGAATTAAAACCAGCATTCATCAAAGTGGAAGATCGCTCAAGAAAATACTGTCCTGAATATGCAGTGTGGAATTCCTTTCCATATTTGGACTTTAGCACAGATGGTCTGACCTCGCCATTTGAGACATGGTTCCAAAAAGAAAATGAAAAATGAAAAATCAAACTGTTATTGTAACGTTAAGGTACTAGTATAATGTGCCGTTTTATTTCTCTACAGACTTAAAACTAAGGAAAGATGAAGATCTGTTGTGGATTTTGAGCATAAGGTGCTGCCAAAACAAGTGTCTTAGGCAGTTGTCAATTGAGGACCTTCATTATGCTCAAGTTAATTTAAAAGAGAGGGCTCAAACCGAAAGAAGAAACTATTTGTTGGACTTCTTGCAGACACACAGCAAGCTTAATGACAGTGGGGAGTTTGAGACTGAGTTTATGGTTAGAGGAAAATTAGTATGCAAAGAGGCTTGGCTGCTTGCTTGTCGTGTCAGCAAAAGTAGTTTTGCAAGGGTGGCCAAGCAGTACAAAGATGGTGTTGTTGTCATACAGCATGGTAATAAAGGAAGAAAAAGAGTTATGGCAAAGACAGCTGACTGCATAGCATGGCTGCAGTTCTTCATTGCATCAATTGGGGATAGTCAGCCAGATAGCAAGACAATCCATCTGCCTTCATGTTTTAGTATCGTAGATATCTATAAAAGGATGAAAGAAGAAAACGAAGCACATGGTCAAGCAACAGTGTCCCTCTCTCATTTCTATCGTTTGTGGGACCAGCACTTCAGTCATGTACTTATTCCTAAGGTAATATATTGTTACAAAAATGTGTGATATGTCTATAGTAGAGCCTAAGAAGGCTAGACTGGAAGGCTAGACTGACTAATTAAAGAGCACTGCTAAGGTGAGGCTACAGTCAAGGATTTTTATTCAACCTGTATGCTAAGTAGTTTTATAATGTCCTCTTTTAGGAGAATCGATTTACCAAGTGCAGTGACTGTACAAAGTACAAGCAGCTAAAGGAAAGCACAATGGACAAAGGACAGCGTGCCAGAATTGATCATCTTCTGAATGCCCATCTAGAGTTAGTATGGTAAGTTATTTATATTTTTTTTTTATTCCTGAAAAAGCTATAGAATCCTGCTATGAATCCCATATAAGCTCAATTCCTATTGAGACTGGCTTTTATTAAGGTCTCTGTCAGGGCAAATAATTTAAAATATATAAAATATTGTCGTAAAGTACATTTCTAAATCCCCAAATGACGCATCAACTGTTTTCCTTGGTTTCAATGGCACATTCGTGTGTATTGCCTGCCACTCATTTTCTGTATTCTAATTAACTTACATGCTTTTTGTAGCACTTAAATTTTAGGTCAAATTTTCACCTTCGAAAAGCTCCTGACTTGCATGATTTAAGATATCGGCGTCAAATTATGTGCCATTACAAGATGATAACACCTAAAGACCATGGGAGAAAATTGTTATTTTTTACTTTAAAAAGTTTTTGCGATAAATTTTGCAGCAGCAAATGGAAAAAAAATGTGACGTTCAACTTTGTGACCTTATATTTTCATGAAAATTTGCAAAATATCAAAAATTGCTCACACAGTTTTTCAGTTCATTTCTCCAAGATTAAAATCCTAAAAACTTTGAACTTCTGCAACAAATCGCTAATGGTCTGGAGCTTCTCAAGTAAACAAAGTATTTTTTAGTTTGGGGTCATTCAAATATAAGAAAAATTAAACTCTGCTAAAATGAACAACTTCATTAGATATAGAACATTGTTTTAGTTTAAAATGATATATTAACTGATTATCATAGCAGAAATTGCGATGCAACGAGAATTTTTTTCTGTAAGGACGTCTTTTTCCCTGAAGAAGTAAGATTAACAGAAATCCAAAATTGGAACATATATCAAATCTTTTCAAAATTTTCACCTGAAAAACAATATTGCATGAGTTGCTTCCTGGCATGTTTTTTTATGTGTCAAATTTACTGTTGATTCCACCAATCAATGAAATCAATCTAGCTATGGATACAATATGGAAATATCTGTGGGGATGATTACAACTGTAACTTTATTCTGGCATCATTCTGTTGAACTTGAGAATTTTTTCTCCTTTGAGAAAATTTGACAAATTGTAAACTAAGCATGCACATAGATGAAATGTGTGAATGTCCAATTTCCCTTTTTGCAGGCAAGAGAGGAGAGTGTATTATCTTCATCGGTATAAGGCACGGAAATTTCCATCCAAATACCTAACCAGTATCAATGATGGTATGGATCAGCACACCACAAACATCCCAAATCTGAGGAGGATAAGCAAATCCATGGCTGGCCTGAGGATGGTGGGAACTCATCTGGTGGGGTCAATCATTCACAGTGGGCAAGTGCCTGATGGCAAGGCCTTCTATGGCTGCTTTGACTACTACCAGTTCCCACATGACTCAAACCTGACCATCTCTATCCTGCTAGATGTGCTTGTGAAGTGGGCAAAGGAGCAGCATAAACTACCACCTGTTCTCTACCTGCAGTTTGACAACTGTGTCAGAGAAAATAAAAATCAATTCATGCTGACCTTGCTAGCCCTACTTGTCCAACTAAATGTCTTCAAAAAGGTAATGCTATTTTCTCATGGTGAGGCCTACCGGTATCTCATTTTAAGGTTACAGCTAAAATCGTTGCATCACGACCCGCGTTTTCAAAACATCTATTTGTTTTTGGCTTTTTCTGTTCCGTCAATCAAACTATATGAGCCAATGAAACTCTTGCCTAGTGTAATCAAATGGCTTTTCTCTGAACTTAAAGCCAGGCAACTGACGGAAAGCCAGGCAACTGCACTAGACGAAACATGGCAAGAATCTTATTTGCTCATAACGTTTGATTGGCGGAACAGAAAAGCCAAAAACAAATTGATGTTTTGAAAACTTGGGTCACGATGCAACGATTTTAGCTGTAAAGGTGCAGCAATGTTTGATATGCTCCGCCCCAAGTTGTGTGTACATCTTTTTTGTTGGTGGTGGTTTCCTGAGTGTTTGTAAGAAACCAGAAAACACACGGAAAGTACTTTTATTGCTTTTAGAAAATAATGTATACACGCACAAAATCATTGCGTGACAATTGTGTTCCTCTAGTCTCTTACAAACATGCCTTTTAACCAATCAGAATGCGCACATTCACCATATAAAATAGGTGTTATTTTCTAATACTTATAAAGTTCAATTCTAGTAATCAATATTCATGACCTAATCAGCCAACCAGAGCTCTTAATTCCACCATGTACAGTACCTTTGAAACCCCAGGAAGATACTGCACTATGGTCCTTTGATCTGGAATTCATTGTCTTTCCAGGCCTGGACAGAAATGTTTTTCTAAAATTCATGACTTTCCAGGCCCGTAGCTTGCTTTCATTGAGGGGGGTTTGTTGTCCTTAGTTTTTCCAAAAAAAAAAACTGATGTATATGCTAAACTTATAGGATTTTGCTGTATTTCCTACCTGTTTTGTGGTCGAAAATCTGATTTTTCTGGCCCAAAGGATGGTTCCTTGTCCTCTGTTTATTAAAAAAAACTTGTATAAACCACATTTATAGCATTTAGTAGGTGCTTCTAACCTATTTTGTGACGAAAAACCTGATTTTTCTAGCTCGGAGGGGGTTTGTTCGAATCTCTCAAACCCCCCTCCTACAGGCCTACTTTCAAGGTTTGGACCCATGAAAACCCTGTTATAGATCAGTAGGTAAAGTCTCCATAGTTTAGGTGTGCTGGTATGTGGTATCACCAAAACTAGTACAACCAATAATTGCTTATCATGGCCATGTTTTATTTCAGATCCGAGTAAATTTCTTACCTGTTGGACATACACATGAGGACATTGATGCCTTTTTTGGTGTGTTTTCCAAACACCTTGACAAGTTAGATGTGTACACTATGAATGGCGAGAAAGTGCTTTTTTTTAAAAGTTTTAATTGTTTTATAAATATTATTTTTTGGCATGTTATGCATAAAATGCCTAGAGGGCATATGGCACAGGTTTTTTATTCCAAGAGAAATTTTCACTATTTCCTTGTTTATTTTTAGAAAGTAGTCCAGAAAAGCAATAAGTACAAAATTACAAAGTGAAACAGAAATTTGATGGTCATTTTTGGTGATGTCACCAACGCCCTTTTGAAAGGAAATCAGGTAAACTGATCCCCAACCCCTCAAAAATTCCAAATATCTTCTGAGTTCTGTGGGGGACAGATATTTTCTGGCATATCCTGGCATGCATAGGACAGTAATTGGCATTGGTTGTTAATGTAGCTAAACTGCTGATTGCCATTCAGCAGCAAATTGCTGGGTATGCAAATGATTCTACATATTTTGATATGCCACTTCTGCAGCAGTAATCATGTTCCTGTCAAAAATAATAGTTTCCTATTCGTGAGCATGTAAAAATTGATGTATTCAATATACAAATGGGATAATAATTATTAGGTTGTTTTCCTTTCATTTTACGATTGCATGTAGTTTTGGATGCGAGGCAACATTAAAATGTTCTACAAATTTCCTAGAGTACAAAATATTTCTTTTAGTTCATTTAGATCTTCAAAGAGCCCTGGAAACTTGTGTCAGTCACTCAATTCCACAGCCATTTGACCTGAAAAAAGTCTATGACATCAGAGCGTGGCTGGAGGGATATGGAGTGGAACTTCATGAGCACACCTTGCCTAAGTGCTTCAAGCTGGAATCCAATGCAAATTCAGTAGTAGAGATGTTCTACAGAAACTGGAGCCACTATAAATGGAAAGGACCAGTGGCTCTTCTAGAGGTAAAACATTTGATTTTGTTTTGGAATGATACTTTCATACTTGCCATGCTTTTACAGCCATTCTCAGTTACACGCGGTCGCTGGGAAAAAAGCTTATGCAAGCAAAAACTCTTTTTTCTGTCTTGTCTGGGCGCAACAAGCTGGCCAAAGCATGTGCATTGCCATGGAAACTTTGACAAGACATGAGTTTTCACTTGCAAGGTTTTTTTTCCAGCGATCGTGTGTAACTGAGAATGGCTGTAATGAGGAATTTGACATTGCCAACTAATTTAGTCACCACGAAGCAAAATTTAGTTGCCATGTAAATGCAAATGTGGTTCTCAGCTGAACTCAGAACGATGGGTGCCATTTGCCGACTAGCTCTAAAATTTTGGTCACCAAGTTCCCAAATTTAGTTGCCATCGGCAACCATATGGCCGCAGTGTCTGGCCCTGATGTAGGGTTAAAATAAATTCCATCCACAGCACTTGAAAATCTAATTACACCCAATTCAATAAACGTTGCTTTGGGATGGTCATAAAAACATAGAAGACAGTGCAATTATTTAGTGACCTCCAAGCAATTCTTGAGTGACCTTCTTGAGTGCTTGAGTGACCTCCAAACAATAGCGCTCAATGATCAAATCCCAAAACCAAAAGCAGGTGTATCCAGAGCGTCATCCAGAGAGATGCCATTATGTTTTATTGTACATGTGAGCTTAGACCTTCTGATGTGAAACCCCCTATGTAGTGTTTAAATTAAATCTGTTCTACAAAAACAAGGCATTTTAGTTCAGAACAGTAATCAGATAATCAATAGAGAAAGAAAAAAAATTGCCAACAGAGCTTCTTGATTTATATTCTTATTTGCTATAGAGCGTTCCACCTGGCAAACCAGATCTGGTCCAGCCAAATCTTCGAAAGCTAGATGTTGATAGACTGAGGAATGACATACCAAAGTATGCAGGCAACATCCCATCATCCGCTTCTACTGCATGGAATGAGTGGCTCGAGAGGATTGATGATTTGTTGGAAGTGCCAGCAGATTACACTTGGCCAATCGAGGAGCTATGCCGAGCTGAGCGTATAGAGCCCCAGCCTCTAAGCGACAGAGTTCCTCAAGAACTGCAGGAGCTGCGAGATAGAGAAACTGAGGGAACTAGAGAGGTATGCAAATCTAAATTTGTATTTTGGAAGGGCCCCAAAATTTCATAACGGTTTCTGAAGTAAACCCTTTATAACCATTGAACAGTGAGGTAGGTCTCCTTTTTATTCTTTTATGGTGTCTCTGGAATCGACCTCCTTGACCAATAGAGCCACCATTAGCATTACTGCGGCATAATTTTGTCAAGCGTTCCCAGAAAAAAGAAACACCGATTGCGTTTGAGCGTTTCACCCTAAAAGTTGCACGTTATGTTTGAACGTTTGAAAGTTGCGTTTCTAGATGAAACGAGACGTTTCTATGGCGAACCAAAGAGTTCTGTACTCTCTGATTGGTCAGTGAAAAATGCACATGGCGGTTGCCCTTGGAAACATCCGACTTTTTCTCTCACAACGCAACTTTAAAACGTTCAAACGTAACGTGCGAAATGTTAGGGTAAAACGCTCAAACGCAATCGGCTGTAAGTAACCCGTAGTGTTTGTGGTGCTAAGTCGGTTTTTATTGTGGTTGCTAAGTAAGCATTGACGGTTGCTTCAGAGTTTGCAAAATGATTAACTTATTATTTCTTCACATGGGATAGGTCAGTTTTGTTTCTTTAACATGAATGAAGTATTTTTAGACTTTTAGTAAAAAATAAAAATAGGAAACGTGAAAAAGATGTATGCCAAGAAAATGTGAATCTTTATCTTCGGTTCAACTGAACCCTAGGGGGGGGGGGGGGGGAGTTAAACAATTGGAGGCCAAAGTTGAACCTTGCTCTTGAAAATACAATAAATGTATGGGAAATCTTTAAGACCTTAATTGCTTTTGAAAAACAGTGAATAGCGATATACTTAAAAACACTCGTCCTTTTTTGCACTACGGGTGTAAAAATCAACACCATCCCACGTTCGTGTAAATGGAGCAATATGATAAATAGGTTATTATCTATCTCAGATTTACACGGGACGGTACAGAAGGCCAGAGGAAAGAGCAGCCCCTGTAACGCTGATCGAAGGGGACTTCCTACAAGGGATAACTGTTGGTGCCTTTGTGGCTATGTACTTTGCCAACTCCAACGAAATTCCGTGCCTAGGAAAGGTTTTAAAGTTGGAAGACGAGCATTTCGAAGTGCATTACCACAAGGGCACATACAGCGGCACGTGGACCCCAAGGCATGTCCCATACAGGAAATCTGTGCCATGGACTGAACGACTGGCCAAATCTTGCATTGTGTGGTGGGGCCAGCTGGTAGATGGTATGAAGTTAGAGAGGTCCGCCAGAACGTTTTTAAAGGAGCGCTATGACTATCTTATAAGCCATTATGGAACTCAGTCATCCCTGTTTTGTTGTTTCAATATGGTTGTGTACAGCACAAACCCGCAAGTAAGAACCTAGAATTTCGGAACCTGTTAGGCTAAAATTTCCCTTTTATAGATCCATGAACTGTTTACTAGCCTAAAATTTGTAATAGGTTAAACAAAAAAAGATGAGAATCTATATTCTCAAAAAATCGTAAATTTCATGAAATGCTTTACAATTAGTAAGCCCATGATGCCCAGGAATGTTCGGTACAGCAAATTAAATTGAGAATTTTTAAATTCGGGACATATACTACTTTTATTGCTGAAGAACATATTTAAGAACCTAAATAGCCTAAAGTTGCACTATGCACCGTTTATATAAGAACTTGTTTTGAGCTAACTTGGGAAGATGTAGGTTCTCACTTTACTGTAGCACAGTTTTACCAATGACATAACATCTGTTTCATTTCTCACTATTAAGCCCGCGATCACAAGTCAGCGGCCATGCCAGCTGTGGTAAATTTTTAGTTGATGAATCTTTTAAGGTCTTACAGGAGGCTCCTGGACAAAATTTAGATTTCAACATTTTCTATCTAGAACTGCTATTTATAAGCTCATTTAACATTGTGAACGAAAAAGTGACGCGTAAAGCCGGAGTATTTTTGGATCATTACATCATACTTTTGAGCCTGCAGTTTGGTATTTCAGTTTGGTATTTTATGTAGTTTTGGATGCGAGGCAATATTAAAATGGTCATTTTTTTCCTTTACTGATTCTTATGATGCTAATTACTTGCCATAAAAATGCAACAGCAAAGGCAAAAACGTTTTTTTTTGTGAAAAACAACCTGTTGTCATGGATACAAATATTTGCAAAAATAGGCGTGCCGCACAAGTCAAATTGTCACTAGATATTTCTGCCCTGTACCTTCCTGTTTTGAGTCAGAAAGCATAAAATGATCGAGTAAAATGATCCTGTGAGCTGTGGATAATTAGATGTACCCTATTTCAGCCTCCTGTAAGACCTTAAGTATGTAATACATTTTGATTTGTTTTCGTCTTAAAATGTTTTTTTATATTGTTAGCCTGCTAGCTGCATGAGCCATGTAATGGTCACGAGTTGTATATATAATATCTAGCATGCTTCTTGTCCACTTATTGATGGAAATAAATTATGGAGATTAACCATGTGAGACTTGGTGGATTTGTTTTGACAATGTCAGATGACAATGTTTCGAGGGCCAGAATTTCCGTGGCTAGCTTGGTAGTTTTAGGGTCCAGAAGTTACGTGGCTAGCTTGGTAGTTTTCTGGGCCAGAATTTCCGTGGCAGCTTGGTAGTTTTCTGGGCCAGAATTTCCGTGGCTAGCTTGGTAGTTTTCTGGGCCAGAATTTCCGTGGCTAGCTTGGTAGCTTTCTGGGCCAGAATTTCCGTGGCTAGCTTGGTAGTTTTCTGGGCCAGAATTTCCGTGGCTAGCTTGGTAGTTTTCTGGGCCAGAATTTCCGTGGCTAGCTTGGTAGTTTTCTGGGCCAGAATTTCCGTGGCTATCTTGGTGGCTTTCTGGGCCAGAATTTCCGTGGCTAGCTTGGTAGTTTTCTGGGCCAGAATTTCCGTGGCTAGCTTGGTAGTTTTCTGGGCCAGAATTTCCGTGGCTAGCTTGGTAGTTTTAGGGGCCAGAATTTCCGTGGCTAGCTTGTCAGCTTACTGGGCCACAATTTCCGTGGTTAGTTAGCTGGTAGTTTTCTGGGCCAGAATTTCTGTGGCTAGCTCAGTAGTTTTGGGGACCAGAATTTCCAACGCAAGCGCGTTAGAATTTGGGAGAAGAATTTAACGGGATCAAATGTGCTTCCGTCAGAGTAAGAGCTTTTTATGGAATATTAAAATAATGCCGTCAAAATTGAGCAAAATTCGAAATTCGTCTCACCTGCCCGTTGAAAACATCAAGATTATCGTGAAAAATGCTAAATGAGAATGAGTCAAAATAGTTGAGAATGCGTTGAAAGCCTTCTTGCCTTTCTCTTCCTGGAGAGTAAGAAATAAATGAAACAATAAAGAAAATAGAGAAACAAAGAAACAGATAAGAAACAAACAAACAAATATATTTATTAAGCAAACAGTGTGTATAATTATAGCAGCACCTTCTAGTCCTTCTAGGGCTTGAGAAGCTACTCTATCCATCTCAATCTCTGCGGCAGCATGGTAGTCTGCTGTTACAACTAACAAACAAGATCATTAAAATGATGTGGTTTAGTGGCTAATGGCAGGATACTATGGCTTCTGGCAATTAAAACATGCGGTAAATAATAATTAATAATGATTTTTTGCAATAAACTGCAACCAAAACCCATGATAACCAGTTGATACATCTACGGATCACGGTTCTGCCATGTGGAATCTATTATTTTGTATTTTGCACATAAGAAGCTTGACGAATAGAGGAGTATTCAGCCGCGCATGCGCATTGCATCTTAGAAACTTGTCCTGTTTGGTTATCAATGGCGGAGGAAGGTTACCGAGTGTGTCAAAACATGCGCCAGTTTGTGCACCGTATAAGGATTTTCTTCTCTCAAGAATCTAAGAAATAGCTAAATGGGCTATTGGTCTGTAATTGTGGGTGGAATCAGCGAGTGAAAGAACGCAGTTTGACTTATAAATTACCGAACAAACATGCAAAGTTGCTACTCACTTACGAGGCTGACACCAGCATGTTGTGGCTTGCTCGGGTTTTTCGATGTGGATATCTGATGTGCAACGAAGGCTACTGCTCCGAAACCCTGTTTTATGGTAAGTTTTAGTTCTATAGTTTGTTCATAACATATAAGAATGTAAATCGGTGCTTCTCTTTCAGCGATCCAGCTCGAAAATATTTCGATATTATGTGTGAAAACCTCATTTTAGACTTAGTTGACAGTGAATCTCCCGTAATCGTAGAAAGAGTATCACAGTTCGGACATTAGAACTAGTTTTATCGACCTTTCCTTCTTTGTTTTTTTGTGAGGTTTATTAGCCCCAAAATCGAGAACATTTCTGATTATTTCTTGAAAGTACGACCACACTTTTACTCGGCTTAGTCTTTGCTGAAGTTCTCATTCAATTTCACATTCGACAAGCATTATTGAAAATTCAATACGCGTATCGAACTCATTTCTTTATATTTTGTTTCACTTCAAAGTAATCGGAGACATATTTTCGAGAATATTGCCTGCTAAATTAATCCTAGAATTTCTTTGCTAATGAATATTTATTAATACATTCTTGTGAGAAATCTAGGAAGAGTATCACACAAGTATTCCTATCATGCTGAGCCTCACTAATGATATTATCATTCTGTCATATTGAATTAGCTGGCAAAATCGGACAAAACATTATTAATCTTGTTTGTTTTAAACTGATTTTTCATCACTTTGTTGCATGTGATGTATTAGAGGTGGTAATAGTCCTTCTCACAGTTCCTCACGCCATTGTGATTCAAATAAGAACTCTAGCCTGAAGTCGAGTCTACTAGACCATTGACCAATGTATTGTTTGGTCAACCATAGACTCAACTTCAGACTAGAATTCCAATTTGAGTAATAATAAAGCAAGGAACTGTGAAAAGGACTATTGAGGTTTCTACTGTACAACACTAATATTGGCCCCTGATAGGCTGCTTCCCCAGTCACGCAAACACATGAATTCAAGAAAGATAACAAAGCTATCTATTTGTTCATAGCTTGTTACGGCCAGCAATCCTCCCTGATTACCATGAGGATGGCTTTCAAACAATGAAACTTTTTGTTCCCTGCTGTTAAAACACAACAGCATTGACTTATCTGGTGGTGCAATTATAATAGCACATTTATTGCCAGATGACATTGTCATGAGTAGGAGCTTGTCTTTGAGACCGGCTGGAGAGAAAACTGCACTATCTTCTATTATTGTCAGTCCAAACATATCATATCTTGTTGCTAGGGCCTCCTCGACAGTTAAATTTGGCTGGTTTACTGGTAGATTCAGATTGTTGTAATGAATGTTCCCTTCCCTCATTGAGTTAGCAAATGCTGCCACAGTTGATAAAATATTGTGAGGAGAAGGGACAGGAACTGTGCCAGACAGAAACTTCATAGCCTCAATAACAGCTATGATCGTACAAGCATTACTGCCCATTGGAATTCCAAAGATCAGGGATTGACATAGTTGTTGTGGCAGAATCCATTCAATTACATGACCGTAGTGTACATATGGATGTAGTATTAGTTGCTGTTGTGGTGGAACATATATGATGGTTGGACAGACTGTGATACTTGGGTTGATTGTGATGGCTGGGTTGATTGTGATGGCTGGGTTGACTGTGATGGTAGAGACAACTGTGATGGCTGTCTTGAACAGACTCCTCCACTGCATCCTGGGCACTTGACAGGTCCTTGTTTAGGGCGAGTGTGTCCTTTTCGTGGGTGTCCACATTGAGAACACTTTGGAGTACGTCTCTGGTTCGAGGCTTGCTGCTGCTGTGGTATTGGGTCAGAAGTATTTCTTACTGTTGCAGGAGGTTTGTCTGATGGACATGGAATAGAGGGCAATGCAGATATTGATGCATTGGCTAGCTTAATATCATGTTCAATAGAATTAATGGCTCCAGGAGCTGTTGAGTCAAGGTTATCATTTGAATCAGATTCACAATCTTTTGAATTGTCACTAGACTTTGCAGTTTCAGTTTCTTTGGGCTCATTGGGATTCAATATGCTATCTTTAGCAGTCTCAGCTAATGATCTTGCTTTGTCTGACAGAAATTCCTGACAGAGGACACAGTAGTGGGTAACACTTAGGCAGTCCTCGTGAAAAGAATGAGAACAGCCCTCAAATAATACCCAATTTTCTCTGTTTCTTGCTGTACAACTTGGCAGGTCACAACGTCGATCTGGTACTGGTTGGTGTAAACCACATAGCCCAATGGTAGTGTCTTACATTTGACTTGATCTTTTCCAAATACGTTTGGCAATACAGCAATCTTCTTTTTTCCCTTGAAAATAATTTTTCCCTCCCAATGTTTCTTGATATATCCACAAATAATTTGATAGTATGCCAGCACATTTTGCTTTAAGAATTCTGAGGTGGTTGGTTGTGAAGTTCTGATGTTTAGGTAGAGTGAAATGTTCCTTGAAGTGTTTTTGTGTCTGCTTTGCTTGAAATGTGGATTTTGCCTTTTTGCGTAGCTGTTCAGTGGTGTCATGGGCATTTGTTTTTTGAGCGAATGATGCTATGGGCGTTCTCCACGGGATACTCATCAGATATGATAAGATATGAGCGGAATTGATGAAAGAGATTAGGATGATGGATGCCCCAATATGTACATGTAGCCAGCCAAACCAAAGGAGCCTTGTCATAGTGGTGCCTCTCTAGGCAAAGAAACATTGTCCAAATACGAATTACAGCATTAAAGTATTCCAGGAAGTTATTTAGTTTGAAAGTAACACTATAGATAGTAAGGATCAAGGGCAGGTAGTTATCAAGTAGGTTTAGGAGTGTTCTGAATTGTAAGTCTTTGCAGGTGGAGAATTTGTCTTTGACAGTGTCCCGTATAAGTAGCCAGCCACCATAAACAATTTCATGTAAAAGACTGACTCTCCAAGGTTTGGGTGTGTTGGCTAATTTGCTTTTTGGGAAGAGTTCTTTGTATATAATTTCATAGAATGGACGGAACTCAGTAAACACTGTTTCTAGTGCATTTAAGGAATATGTAGAGGGCCAATACATGGTATCATTGATAAAATTATAGGCTGATCAGATGTATCTTGTTCTTTTGCAGGTCCAGAGGTGTTACAAGGAGTGGTGTATGAGTGATCCAGGTGTGTAATAGATTTAGTCAATGGTCCAGGAGATAGTTCAGATGATGGAAAATGACTTTGATATTTTTGTAAAGTTTCATAAACAAGTTGACGGGAATAAACTGGGCCGGCCAGTCACCAGGTTGCAGAAGAAGATACTGTTTCATGTAGTCAGATAGCTTTGTGCTTAAAATGATATCATATGCAGCTCCAAAGTCATCTCTACTCTTAAGTTGCAGTTCTACAAAATCCACTAGGTGTACGTCATCCATCTGCCGCATGGTCTTGACAGACTCATGGTCACATTAATTGTGTGTTGTTATGCGGTGTCTTTCAAACTCAGGATTAAAAAATGTATTGGTTATCCAAGTCGGCATTACAGAGGCAAAGGTTTGTGTGAGTCGATACATAGATTCAAGGCCGGATACAGTATTTATACAGGATGATATGTCCATGGCTTGTGGGTTCAGATAGGACGATGCTGGACAGGCTGGTATAGCTGGGACATTCTTGAAAATTTTAACTATGATAGTGCACATGGTTTTGGGATGGGAGAGGGTAGTTGTTAGTGGTCGTCTTATTGTATGTATGGTTGTATAATCATCAACAACCAGCACAAGTTGCCACCCATGTTTGATTGCTTCATTGACAACTTCATCATTGACTGTGCAGACCCCTCGCTCAACTGTGTCACCAATTTATCAACCTTAGATATGCTCACTGTGTCCCCCAGAACATTTGCTGTCTCCATCCCTTCCTTGTTGATATTTGATTGCTTTAAAAACAGGGCGTGGTCTGTCTGCAGCCAATTGCAAACTTGACTAAGACCATAACAAAGCTTGTAGATTATAGACACTGCCCTCTTTATATTGGCGATTTTTCTTTCTTTTGACTGTCTTTCAGTTGTCATGGCATCTACAATGGTTGTGAAAATAGATTTTGCCCCAGCTCTGTGGCACAACAACTCGAATTCCTCTGGGTCGTACACTGGTGGCCTTCCCATTTTGTAAATTCTTCATACATAAACACTTTAAGTCTTCTAATTCCTTTGACAGATCACACCCTGAAACCGAAATTAAAATAATAAATGTATTTTGCTATAGAAATAACAATTCTGTTGTCACCCCATGGTTTATTTCTAGTCATGCTGTATTGTCAATATAGTATGATCAAGCACATTTTGTTCAGAGAGCACTGTGTAGTATCAGTCGAGCTCTTGATTTCCCACCGCCTTCACAACTGGCACACGGCGTTATCAGATGTACGTCTGTGCAGGCAAACTTACGTTTTGAGAGCTGCGTCATCTGATCCTCTAACTCTTCAAACAGCCCAGGGGAATAGCGTCCGGCCGCATGGGCCACGGAGAATCTCACCAAAGCAGGTATCTTCCACCGTCCATGGCGCAAGAGAAAATACATTGTCCGTTTGTGTGCCTGATTCTTGCGAGAGGGTTGCTTTCTTCAGCTTAGCACGACATTTGTAACTATTGGAGGGTCTTCCTGACTTGCCAGAAGAACATTTTCCTATAAGCTGCGATTTAATCAATGCTGTTTTTACTACAATTGTACCTTAGTGAATAAAACTTGATAAATAAACACTAATTTACTTACTTTGGTAATAGTTTCGTCGGGTTTGGCTGACCTGGATAGGGCTGCCAAACACACACCACAGATACGTGCGTTGTTGCAATTTGGACGCGACGAGAGCGGCATTTTGTCCAAATACGAAGCAGCTGGTCTGCTCCGTTTCATTCGATCAATAGAAATTACTTTCCCGCATATAACGCATTTTATTTTCGAATTTCCACATTCTGTGTAACACCATAAAAGGGTTAGAAACAGAATAAAATGATAGCACGATTCATTTTTGCCGCCACGCTTTCAAGGAAATGGGTTTTCCCTGTGGGCAAGCACTAATTAATTCACGGTCAGCGTCGACGCGCATGGTCGTGCAGAATACTCCTCTGTTAGCTTGACGTCTGCAAATAGTTTGGCATGACTGAATTAAGTTCAGCACAACACCAGACGTATGAACCTGGCCTAAGGGTAACAGAGAAAACCAAAATTTTGCACTTTTCATTACATACCTATCTACCAGTAATCCTCACCCCTCAGGTGGGGATTATTGCTGGGCGGTCAGTAAGAAAAAATAAAAATAATAGCATATACTTTCATGTACATGATAGCATCTTTTGATCTCACAAAAGAATAAATATAAATCAATATCAATATAAAAAAACTTATGAAAGTTTCTTATTTATTGGGTTAGGTCCCTCAAACCACCCTTCTCTGCAAGCCTGAAAGCCTTGATGAATAATAAATTAGCAACATGTTTATTTTCTGAATAATAATGAGCAATTTCAGAAAATGAAATCTGCTTCCCATGGCAGTAGTTTGGAAATTCTATAGAATATGCCTCACACACAAACACTAAAAATGATCAGAATGTGTGGTTCCAGAACCCTCTGCCCCACCAACCACACCCCACCCCCCACACAGAAGGGTGTTATACCACCTGTTGGAATTCCCAATGAGTAGGGTAAAGTAGGGTAAATCAGGGACGTGTAAAGAGATGACTAGAAACTGAATATATTAAAGCGAATGACGCACTCTGATTGGCTAAAGCTGTTCAAAATCCTTGTTTTCGCGCCATTCCCATGAGACCGGGCTCTCAGTGAGCATTCACACTTTGACTGACTAGAACAGTTGAGAGGACAAGACGCGCGATTTTTCAATTTTCAAGTAAAAGGCCTCATTTTCACAAGATCAATCAAGGGGAGTTTATGATATATATCATTTGTATTAAATGCACTGAGAAGCAAGATCAGTTTTTCCTGTTTTGGCGAAGAAAATCCAGCATAACATCGAGTTCATCGCGACTAAAGCAAATATCTCTACAACACAGGATCATTATACTGCTACGGAACACGTTTTGTCTTAAAAATCACCTCTTGAATGCCCCGATTTGTATCTTTGGATTCTTTAGTTATAAAAGCGTGGCATAGCAGAGTTATTTTGTGAAAATATCGAGATGAAGCGAGAAAAAAAGGAGAATTTGATGCTGGGCTTGAGCCGGCCGCTTGACAACAAACCGATCGAAGAGAAAATTCACAATGCAAGCATTAGGTCACTTACGGAACACGTTTTGTCTTGAAAAACACCTCTAGGAAGCCCCGATTTATATATTTGGATTCTTTAGTTATAAAAGCGTGGCATAGCAGAGTTATTTTGGCGAAAATATCGAGATGAAGCGAGAAAAAAGGAGAATTTGATGCTGGGCTTGAGCCGGCCGCTTGACAACAAACCGATCGAAGAGAAAATTTACAATGCAAAGATTTGGTCACTTACGGAACACGTTTTGTCTTGAAAAACACTTCTAGCTAGCCCCGATTTGTATATTTGGATTCTTTAGTTATAAAAGCGTGGCATAGCAGAGTTATTTTGGCGAAAATATCGAGATGAAGCGAGAAAAAAAGGAGAATTGGATGCTGGGCCGCTTGACAACAAACCGATCGAAGGGAAAATTCACAATGCAAGCATTAGGTCACTTACGGAACACGTTTTGTCTTGAAAAACACCTCTAGGAAGCCCCGATTTATATATTTGGATTCTTTAGTTATAGGAGGATCCTTGCTGACGTCATTGTTTACATTCTCGAATTTTGAAACGCCGTTTTTTAACTTTGAAAATGCAACGAAAAGCTCAAAACAAGTTTATTTTTCATTCTTAAACAGTCTTGACCTGTTTCCTTTCTTTCTGTGTCATTTTTCAGGATAGTTGAAGCTTTTCAAAATTGTGTGAAAATCATTGGGCAAAACGCTAATTTGCTCACATGTTTCCTCTAAATTGAACGTTGCACCACGCGCTTAGAATTCGAGATATCAGCTTGAAATTTTCAAATTATGTTTTATTTACAGTAGTCTATTGATATTCAGACGCATCATTTTATAGCTCCCTCGAACGGTCTGATTCTGAACATTGCTTATGCTAATGAGCTCAAAATGTAAACAAAGGATCCTCCTATAAAACCGTGGCATAGCAGAGTTATTTTGGCGAAAATGTCGAGATGAAGCTTGCCGTGTTTCAAAGTCAAATGTCGCATGGAATGAGCCATCCACGAGTGACAAAGCGAGTCACAAACGAATGGCTTTTCATGCGGCTCTACTTCTTCAAATTCCAGTGTATCCCAATCCTTGTCGCTTTCATGTTCGTAAATTTCACAATCCGAGTCATCTTCAAGCTCTAAACAGAACGTTCATCGGAGTCGAAGAGGTCTTCACTTTCGTCAGCCATTTTGTTGTTGTGACTAGAAGCACTCGACCCAGGATACACCGTGAGTTGACAGACAGTTGCCTAGGTGATTCCGGATTAACAAAAACTCAATTAGCCTTGAAGCGAAACGAACATCGATGCGCGATAATTCATTAATATATTCAGTTGCCAGTCCATCCCTTCACACGTCCCTGGGTAATGGACCCCCCACCCCTCCGGAATTTCCAATGTCTTCCATGGATGGGGGAGAGGGGGGAAGGGGAGATAAATATTTTCTGGAACCACACAATGTTCTTAATAATTGATAATTAATACTTAATATGCATTTGAGCATAAACTGTTCCATTTCCTCAGAAAGTGTTTTGATATTGCATGAAAACAAGATTGGGCACCCCCATATTTTATTTTACCATTTGATAAGACTATCATTTCCCTGTTATAACAAAAAGTTTAAAGAAATTTTAAAAACAAGTTTTTGAGGTATCGTCATAAAAGGCCCTATAAAATGAGGTACCAAAGAGCCTCAAATTATGGCACGAGTGGTGCACACGGTTTTTGCTAATTTTCAAGAAATTAAAGATTCCAATGTTCATCCTACGTAGTGAAGCATCCAACAATTATGTTGTTCAAACTTGCAAGCGAACTGGATTGCTTCATTCATGAGCATTTATCACAATTTTCTTGTTTCACATAATCCTTCATACAGTAAAATAGCCCTATAGCGCTAAAAATGGGGTATGCTTTCACCATCAAAGTTTCTAAACGACCATGGGCACCACCTCTTTTGATTTCATATTTTCATTTCTTATATCCTAAGGCTGCATTCATTATGTATACTACATGGGGGGCAGAGGATTTTGAGGGGGGATCTCAAAATTTAGGAACCCGAAAAGGGGGGATGTCAGTTTTTTTTCATAACATGAAGGGGGATGCATATTTTTATGGCAATATATTTAAGACAAGGTTGTGCAGTTTGATAGTAAATGAAGGAAGGCTCAATTGTTGAACACCGAGTTTGAACCTCCTGAAGAATATCACTTGCACTACTATTCTCGTTTATTTACCCTCTTTCAACTGATATGTTGAAAAAAGCAAGTCCTTGAGGTCTGCCAGACAAAAACGCCTTTGACTTTTGATTAATAATCTTGTAGCTTCATTGTCAAAATTGTGGCACGCTTCGCGCGCACAACGGAAAACATACCAAATAATCAAATACAAAATAAATGATACTCAGCCTATGTGTAGTAAGGCTCCAATCGAGGAGCGCACCAGATCACTTGGTGGAAAGTCACTACACACAAAGAGTACAGCCACCTAGGATTTTTATTTGCATTTTTACGCTTTGTATTTTTTTTATCATTGAGCCATATTGTTCTGCATCTTAGGGGGGGGGGCATGTTTTTTTCCTTTTGACTAAGAGGGGGGATTCGTAAAAAATATGTTGTGCCTTGGGGGCATCTGAAAATTTTGCATTGTCAAAAAAAAATCCTCTGCCCCCCCCCCCCCCCCCCCCCCCTGTAGTATACATAATGAATGCAGCCTAAATAGTTAATAAACAAATTAAGAAAGAAAATCTAAGACAAGTTTTATTTCAGAGGAATTACCTTAAACGGTTTTGCTTCCCAAAACTGCAAAAGTTTGGGTATGTCAGAGATAATTGCCAAATTATCTTCGAGATACTGGAGATTTAGGCGATTTATATTTTTTTGATGCAATATTGGGCTAAATAATGTGTGTTTCCAGAAATTATCCATCCCTCCCCTCCCCTCCCCCCGCCCTGATCTTTTCCATACAAATACTGTATTTTTCTTCGAAAATTCCAGAGGGGTGGGGGGTCACTTATCACACCCTTCCGTTGGGGTGGTATGGATATTTTTTTGGAATCCCACACAATGCTGAATAAGAATCAGGGCTGCAAATTGCACCTGTGGGGTCACTTTTGCGACTAGTTTTTCTCTTTTGCCACTAACATTTTCAGTCAGTTTGTGACTCACTTCTTGTCTAACTCGCTGGCGCAAGTTCAATTTTCGTGACTAACATTTTAGAAAATGCAACTATAGAATTTTGAAACTTGTCAATTTTTCGACTGTTTTTTTTTGTAGCCCTGAGAATACATGTGCCTTATGTGCCTACTGGGAACGAGATTGGTGCACTTCCAGAAATGATCCATTCTAAATGAATTTTAAATAAGCCCCCTCTCCACCCTCTATAGAGTTTCCAGTGAAAAATTGCATGGGGAAAGAGGTGTATACTCACCCTTTGCCCCCTATTGGATTTTCAATTCCCTCCATGGTGGGGATACAGAATGTTTTTTATCGAATTACACATACATACATGTAAAATTTAGAGTACCGAAAAACAATCAAAATGCATAGATTATTGTTATTATCTATTTGGTAAATTCATGAAATGAAATGCGGTTTTGCTGTCTTTCAAGAGATCTGCATGCACATTTAGAGTTTGTGTTTCTTGTACAGTAAATCCATGAATTATAATTTGTCACACAAAAATGGCAAGCATGTTAATATTTTGGAGCTGCATGACAATAGCCCAGTGTATGTAGCACATTTGGCTGGTTTTGTCACACAATTCTCCCAACTAAATTTATTTTCCAGAGGGAAAAGGGAACCAAGAATTACCTGTCATGTATTCTCCATCTCCATCTGTGTCCATCTCCATCTGTGTCACATCTTGGCTTTCTAAGTAGAAACATTAAAAACAGAGATATAAATAAATTGTCTTAAACATTTTGAATTGTGCACTTCCATTCTCTTTCCCAGAGCCTCTCAGTCATGCTGACTTGGAGGCTCTGAGCGCAGACAAACCAGAAGTCCTAGAATCTAGGACATCTGGTATTATCGATTAGGCAAATTTGAAAATGGTGAGCAGGAATCTCAGCCAATCAGAATCGACCTACGATTGTCTGCCACCAGAGCCTAAGACAAACAACAAACAGCGGAGTAGGCTCTGGGAGCGAAATTGGTGCACTTCCAGAAATGATCCATATCTAATTGAATTTAAGTAAGCCCCCTCCCCACCCCCTATAGAGTTTCCAGTGAAAAATTGCATGGGGGAAGAGGTGTATACTCACCCTTTGCCTCCTGTTGGATTTTCAATTCCCTCCATGGTGGGGATACAGAATTTTTTCTCTAAATACACATACATACATGTAAAATTTAGAGTACCGAAAAACAAATCAAAATGCATAAATCATTGTTATTATCTATTTGGTAAATTTCATGAAATGAAATGCGGTTTTGCTGTCTTTCAAGAGATCTACATGCACATTTAGAGTTTGTGTTTCTTGTACAGTGAATCCATGAATTATAATTTGTCACACAAAAATGGCAAGCATGTTAATATTTTGGAGCTGCATGACAATAGCCCAGTGTATGTAGCACATTTGGCTGGTTTTGTCACATAATTCTTCCAACTAAATTTCTTTTCCAGAGGGAAAAGGGAACTACAAGAATTATGTGTTCTTGCTCTAGATGCTCAGTTTCAAAGCTGGCATGCTCAATCTCGTAGATGGACTCTTCATCACAATTGATATTTGGGCTTCCGACACTCTCAAAGTTAATAGGTTGCAGTGGCCTTGCTTCGGCTGCCATTGTATAAAATTGATGTTGGAGTTATATTTTATAATTAAAATTCACGAGGTGAGAGGAAAATATGAGGTTCGGGGTACTAAAAAACTAGGAGTATTGGAAATAGAAAGCAAAATTAGAGACAGACGTTGTATATCGTCCGGGGTCGACGGATACGTCTTGGACGAATTTAATTTTCGCCCTTTTTTAGGTTCGTTTTATACGTCGCATTTCAGACGAATTTAATTTCGATAATTTATAAATTCGTCCGAAATACGACGTATAAACCAAGCCTCACCTGCTCGTGTTTGTCTCTGTTTTCTGCGACGTTCGGCCTTGCGGATTCTCTCTCTTTCTCTATACTCTTCTGAAGAATTCCTCCTTGCTTGCCTTTTCCTTTCGTTCTCCTTATCTTTATCTGCCTCCGTTAAGTTTAGTCTAGCTCGTCTTTTCCTCTCGCGTTCCTGTTCTTTCTCTTCTTCTGTAGCGGTTTCTCTTGCGTTCCTCTTTCTGCCACGTTCACTTTCTCTCTCTTCTTCCGTAGCGGTTTGTCTTGCATTCCTCTTTCTGCCACGTTCACTTTCTCTCTCTTCTTACGTAGCGGTTTGTCTTGCATTCCTCTTTCTGCCACGTTCACTTTCTCTCTCTTTTCCGTAGCGGTTTGCCTTGCGTTCCTCTTTCTGCCACGTTCACTTTCTCTCTCTTCTTCCGTAGCGGTTTGTCTTGCGTTCCTCTTTCTGGCACGTTCACTTTCTCTCTCTTCTTCGGTAGCGGTTTGTCTTGCGTTCCTCTTTCTGCCACGTTCACTTTTTCTCTCTTCTTCCGTAGCGGTTTGTCTTGCGTTCCTCTTTCTGCCACGTTCACTTTCTCTCTCTTCTTCCGTAGCGTTTCGTCTTGCAGCCCTCCTTCGTTCGCGTTCTTCTTCTCGTTCATCCTCTGTGAAGTATCGCCTTATCATAACTTGTCTCTTTCTCGTTGCCCTTTTTCATCGGTATAGCTGCTTCGCCTTTCTTGTTCGTTTTCCTCGCAATTGAATTAGCTCCAGCACTTGACTCCATAATTCTCTCTTTGATCATTCAAGAATAATTCGAAACACGAATTTCAAGGATATAAGCTAAAGTTTGAATTAGTTTGTTATTATATCGTGTTTTAGATTTTTTAGTTAGTAGTAGATAGAGTCTAGAGATTTCTGACATTCAAATCTTTTTGTCAAATTTATCATAAGAAATACTTCAAATGTTTTTGGATGGGACGCGCGTTTCTCGACTTTCCGCCGAAATTGATTTTACACAGGGTTCCCAAGTTTACAGTTTGGCGACAGTTTAGATGAACTTTTCAAACACTGATGACGTCATCGATGACGTCACATCATGTTACAGCGCCCCCCTGGTAGCACAGAGAAAATATCCCAAGTTAGGTTGTCTTGGCATGTTTTCTCGAAGAGAAATCAATATTTCCTAGTACACCACAGGGTTCCCATCAGTTTCCGCGTACGGCGGACGGACGGACGGACGGACGGACGGACGGACGTACGCTATACCTTTTATTCAGGAAGAAACAAAAAAAATCATATCTCAAGAAGGGAACCACCTATGGCAACTAAACTTGGACACATTCATCTTTGGGACGATAGCTTTTCAATCCTTAATCATTTGACTTGGCGCCGTCAATAACGTGAGCAAAATGAGCGAGAAAGCCCGTGACGTTTCAAAATCAACTCCATAGTTAGACGTTATTTCCTTAGGTATGGTGCTCCGCTTGCGCGGGCCTTCGGCCCGCGCAGGAGCTCCGCTATTACACTTTATCTGACACTGTTCAAAGCCGTAGGAGCTTTGAAAGCTCCTACGGCTGATGTGCAGCTCATCTGCCGGGGCAGGCAAGCTCAGGACGAATCAACTATTACAACAGGGGCGGATGCAGGTTTTTGAAAAGGAGGGGGGGGGGGGGGGGGGGGGGGGGGGGGGGGTTTTTTGGTCCGAGGAGCCAGATTTGCCATTTGGTTGCTAAACCTTCTCTTTAGGCCTGCATTCTGTGCATTTTGCCCTTTCTCCGTTTTAAACCATTTTTGAAACAATAGGGTGCTCCCGGCGGGGGTGCTCGACGGTAAAATAAATTTTCAACCCTAAAAGATACCAATCTAGGTGTGGTCAACAATAATTTTTAACCCTAAAGATACTATTTTCGGACCCTCACGTTACGTGATTAGTTCCTAGTTTCTGTCATAACCTGCCCTTCACGTTACGTGATTAGTACCTAGTTTCTGTCATGGACTGCTGAGTTTGTGTGCTTCATTCCCCCAGCCCCTTTACCACACATTCTGTAGTTGTTCTGTTATGGGAGGGATGCAAGCATTAATCCCGATGTAAAGGGCGTGGGGTTCGCAACTCGAAGTCTTTCTTTAGTCGTCCTCTGTCTAGGCAGATCAACTGTTTTTTCAGCATATTGCCACGAGAAAGCTTCTAGTGTTAGGTTTTATATTTGCTCTTCTATTTTTAATTATCATAGAAGGACAGAGAAAAAATGGAATCACCAGGTTTAGAAACGTCTGGAGCGCTGGAAAAAGGTTTTGCTACGTATTTCTTTAGACTGGGATGCGAAAACATGAAATTCTTAGTTTATTGGGTTCTAAGTGTATTGCCATGCCGTGGACAGTCCGGTTCATTACCAGTTTTGGTAATATGTTGTAAACAAACCGCTCGGCCAATCAGATCACAGAACTCTCCCCCTCCCCCACTGTAGTTCCATGTACTTTCAAACAAAACTGGCAGCGCTTTATAAAATCGAACAGGACTCACAGAAAATCATCCTCGTTACCCGGCCTTAGTATTTTGACAGAGAAGTAATGTATTTTAGTTTGTAAGGCAAGAACAGACCCTTGAAACCAATTAAACGGTCTCGGCTGCTATCATTCGAGCGGGTTTTTGGCATCGCCCCGGGGTTGCTTTCACTTCGCCCCTCACGGCTTTATGTGTCGTCTTATCGAGGAAATTAGCCTCATCTGCAATGGAAAACAGAAGACTAGGTGAACAGAAAACTCCTGGCTATTCAGTATCCGTTGTTTCAAGGCTTGGCCGTTGGTCACTGCATGGCGCAGTCGAATCCCTGCCAAACTCGAGTGCCCGGACGGTTATATGGCTTTAGGCTTCGTTTGTGTACCAGTTGATTTTGTTTAACGATGCTGAAACCGCGGACTTTCGCTTCGAGTTTAGTTGGTCAGTGCCTTATAACTTTAAAAGGGTACGCCATATTTGTATGGGGTTTTGTATTTACCCTGTTATAATTTGGATCATTTGTCGGCTGTCCATATCAAAACCAAAGACGATGGAACTGAACGCAGAAACTCGTTTCCGTTGCTGATCTTTGATGAGCTCTTCCCCTTGCCTTTTTCCTCTGGTAGTTATTATCGACTTCACGAGACCAGCACATATAAATGGCTCGACTTCTGACGTGGCGTTGATACTCGCTTCGAGTACATCTACCGATGGCGAGAGATTTTGACTTCACATCGCGAGTACCCCACGAAATCGCCGGGTACCCAAGTAATTCTTGTATATATAGGAAGCAAAACTACTATATTTTCACGCCTATGGGTGCATTTTTTGTAAATATGGGTGGAACCTACTTCAATTCGGCCTTTTCCCTATACGATCAGGCAAAAATTAGTGTAAAAACTTGATAGAGACAGCAGTAAATCTTCAAATATTTTCGTACTTCGCTCCGATTTCGTTAGTTTCGCAAGCAATATGGAGTTCCTGTTGCCCTTGTCATGTCTTTCAGGCAAAGGTTCATGGGTAGGGACGTTCTAGAGGAAGAAAAGGTACATTTTATGAAGGGTACGCTAATATCAGCTACAGCCGCCATTTTGTCCTATTTGCATGCGTAATGAGCAAAATTGATATTACCAAAACTGGTAATGAACCGGACTGGTGGACGGACGTAGGGGACGAGCCTAAATCAAGCCAATTTTTTAGGGGGCAGGAGGGGTACTGCCCTTGTCGCTGTACAGGGTACATAAATTCGCCACTTCTTCTAGAAAGGCTATAGATTTATGCGTATTTTCAAAGATTATTCGCCATGTGGCGAAATTTACGTTTTTTTACTAGGCCAGGATATAATTATGTGTGAGTTTTCACAGATTCTCTAGAACAGGCTTCCCCTCTAGACTCAGCGGCACATAACCTGTAGGCAAAATTCCCTTCGCGAAATTCAGCTACACCCTCACAAAATTTTGATGTCCAATACAGAATCTGAATTGCCTTGCTTTAATCTCAGCCACTATCTATACTTTCTATTCTGAGTTATTAATATTAGGTAGAGAGACGGGTATTTCTCGCACGAGTGCCACCATCAAAACAACTCAGCAAAAAACGTATTTAATCGCCATCGTTATTCTTTTTAGAAAAAAAAGCGTCTCGGAGACAATCTTTCAAATGTCCTTTGACGACCTATAGGCTTATTTATTAATACTTTTTATATATAAAGTACAGGCACCTGTAAAGTTAACATTCAAGTTTCCAAACAAGAGGCGCGTTGGCTCGAACATCCACGGTACTAACAGTCACGTTAGCTTAGGCTGAAGCACACACGCTTTTATGCTTTAGAATTATCCAGCAAAATTACTTTCCAGATCAGTGCTTATGCTTATGGAGTTGACTTTATTTATTTAGAACGCGAATTTTGAGTGTTGCGTTTGATTTTCAATTGAAGCCGGGCGCGCGTCACTGTGTACGTGTAGCATTCTTGAACGAGAGTGCATTTGCAGTCTATATAATATATAGATTTAGGCACTGCCTAAAAGCGGAACTCCAATGTTTATACCTCTTACAGAACGACTAATTCTTATACAATGCAATAATATCATAGCAAATTTCTGACAATAATTGCCCTATTTCACTATGATGTCATAACAAAACACTCTATTGTTTTTGCGCTATGAGTCATGGTCGCCAGAGGGGACAGCAGCATTTAGAAATGATCAAAACTAGACTATAATGGACTATCATTGATAAGCCAGTTGGCTAAGGCAAGTAACGTTTCTGTGCTACTTGTCCTGATGGGACTAGTGATCAAAAAAGTCAAGGTCGAGCACTCACTCATATCAGTTGGGTGGGGGTGCTTGTTGGACAAATAGAATTTGAAGAGCTGTGTATTGTGGACATATTTTAACCCCAGAGAAACAAAACTTCCCATTACAGAATCCTAGAAATCTGGCAAAACCTAGACATCTGAAGATTTTTTTTTCCTTGGAAAGAGTTGCTTAATAATACTGAGTTTCCTAACTACCCCTAACAGAATCCTAGTCAGAAAGTCAGAAAAAAACCCTTAAAATCTGTACTGTCAGTAGTATAAAAATCATAATCATAATCAAGGGTGTTGAGAGGAGACCCCCTCCCCTCATCCCTCCAAAGAAAGTAAATGACTCCCCACCCTCACCCCTCTGGGATTTCCAATGTCCTTCCATGACCTACGGATGGAAAACGGGAGACAAAGCAGGTCATTCAAGGTGTTAGAAAAAAAATAAAGAACTGAAATGGAAGAGCAATTTTATCCTACCCAACTATTTAATTTTATCATACCCAACTATATGAACTCTTCCATACCACAGAAATCAAAACCAAAATCAATTTATGTCAATGGCCCCCTTGGATGCATCACAAGAATAATTTTACTAAAATTAATAGAAAATAATCCGAAAACATAGCAACATTTTGAATGGGTGACCAAAACAGAACAAGAAGAACTACTTTGCAAAATCACTCCATCATGACAAGCCTTCGAACCCCCTCTTTGAACAAATAAGTGAAATAAACAATCAAAATTAGGCAAAAATTAATGTACTTTTTATATTTATTGAGTTTTGCCAATGTAAATCATTATTATTTCTTACTTTGCAAAATCACTCCATCATGACAAGCCAGTGAGCAATGGTTTAATTCCAGTTTTAAGCCTTGTTCTGGTAGGGAGCAATCATTATTTATGCCAGGGGGTGGCTGGCAAGATTTTTCATTCAGCCCCCAAAAAACTTGACCCCCCTCAAAGTATCAATAAAAAACTCAAACCCCTTTAGGCAATATTTATAATAATCATGATAGCCCCCTCCCCCCTTTAGATGAGGAAGAAATGTTGCGACATCTAGATACCAAGTAGACAACAACCAGTATTTTTAAGACATTTTCCTGATGCGTGCATAAACAGTTTGTTGTAATTTTACAGGTGTGTAACCTCTTGTATCCATATATTAAATTAACGTCGTTGCTGCCATAAAACGTAGATGAATCCTCACACTTGTTTTATATATTTCGGTGACCCTCTACTTGAACGTGCCAAATTTACCATGGTCCCCCTTAATAATTGCCAGCCCACCCCCTGGCATAAATAATGAATGCTCCCTTAAAGTAAAAGTAACGAAAAACTACCAACAGAAAAATGAGCATAGCCCCCTTACCCACTATAAGGTGAGATCCTGCTTTGGAATAATAGTTCCCTTGAAAAAGTGTCGACTTTCTCCAACTTCCTTATAAGGAAATATCTGCATACCATATTTGGAATTCCAGTAAGTTTTTCAATATTTCTATTGACCTAGAAAACTTAAAACTCAACCAGAACTCAGATACACTCGAGAAAGGATGATATGCACATTTTTCCCGAGGGAGGGGGGGGGGGGGGGACTTTCAATATTTTAAACGGGGATGCTCGTCGGGAAAATTGATTTTGACCCTAAGGGATAGCAAAATGGGTGTGGCAAACACCAAATTTACCCCTAAAAGAAAGCAAATTTGGCGTGGCGACCGCCGAATTTACCCCTAAAAGATAGCAAATTTGGCAGGTCAAAATAAATAAAAGCGAAAGTTTAGGTCTTTTAGGGTTTTCAACCAAGTTTCCTTTGTAAATATCGGTTCTGGTGTCAGTACCAATATATTTCTGGGAAAGGATTGGTCTGAGACTCCCCGCAGGGATAGGTCTGATTTTAAAACACCCCTCGGATAGCATGTCTGTCAATTTTATACCCTAAGGGATAGGACGAGCACCCCTGTCTGAAAATATGGGGAGTCCCCCCCCCCCCCCCCAGAACCTGGAAACAAGGCAGACAAGACACCACAGAAAGCTTGGTTTGATGTCTAAAAGGAGGCATGTTTGAATCACAATACTGATAAAGTACAAATTCATGGTCTACAATCTGATCGCATAATAAAGTGTCCACTTTCACCGCCCCCTACTTTCAATGTTGAGAGCACTGCGAGTAGAAATTTAGCCCGTTTTGCGTCCGAAAATGTGACTTCATTTTTCACAATATTAAGGAGGGGAGGAAAAATTCTGTCAGAAAATGAAACTGGACACTTTATTTTCTTCGTCAGATTGTCTTTATAAGGGTTTATAGGGCGCTTTTAAGGATAATAGCGTGACGGGTGTAAATAGAGACACGGCACGCGACGAATAGAACTGACGCAGTTGATGATGTTTCTGGCTAGTTATTTTGTTATATATATGATAAATCGATGAGGGAAGTTGTTAATTTTGGAAATATAGACTGTTTAAATAGTACCCTTGTGTTGTCAAACTTCAAATTGACGCGATTTCAAAAAGTCATTGTTTGAAAACTATGATCATTCTAAAGACGTTTTCCAACGAGCTCAAAGCTAGGATATTTTGTCTTTAGAAAGTGCAGGGACTGTCACTTAGAAAAGTGTCAAAATTATGCGATGTATCAAAGTCAACAGTCTTACAAATCAGTTAAAAATGCAGTTGTTTGTCAAAAAGAGAATTACCCTTTGGTGTTAACATTCGGGTGCCTTCAAAAAAAATGCTCGTCACGTGACATGTAATTATGCGTACAATTCACAACGGGACGGTGAGCCATCACAAATATATTGCAATTTTATAGCTTGATTAACTAAATTCCTAATTTTAACTCTATTCTATACTAGACACAAATTTACCCGAACAGTTTATCCTGTTTCTTTGCGACTAGAATTTTCGATAACGCGTACAAGATCAATTTTTCGTGGCGCACCGTCAGTTTAAAAATAGAAACACGTCTACTCATTTTTCTTGACGAACCGACGGTGCGCCACTGAAAAGTCGAAAAAACTAGCGTTAAACTAGAACTTGATTAAGCTTTGAATAGCGTAGAGCCTTTGATAATTTTTACTCTATAAGGCTGCGAGATTCATAACTGAATATATTTGCAGGAAAATTAATAACTGTATTCTGAAGAATGGAGCACCGTCAAATTCGATTACAAGGCATGTAAAAGTACAGAGCGCATTAGCATAAACAACTTTACTGACAAGTTTATGTTTGTCCGTTTGTTATTTATCTCTAAAATGAAAACTTTGTAGCTAAATCTTGATTAATGTTTTAATCATTCTGGTCGTGTTTAAGAGGATCTTGTAGGAAAGGAGAATGATTTCTGCGAAGTCTCAAACTAGAACTAGTCACAAAACTCTAGTTTCTGTCTCCCCTCGGAAACCATTTAGCAGCAAACGCCTATCAACCAAAACACAGGTAACGCTCAATACCCTCACGACACAATAAAGTAAGTTTCAATTTGTTCGCCGGTTTTTAGCATGTTCTGAGTATATGTTTTCTAGAAATTCATACAAAGAAAAAGGCGCCAGAAAAAAATAGACATATTTCGACTCTTTTCATTGATTTTTCTTATATTACTTAGAGCTACTAAACTAAGTAATTACACCAACAAGTCTACACACCATAACTATGCGCTGCTACAAAAATATAAATCCGTTAACTTTGCGCTTCTCCGTTGCTCATTACAACTCGAAATTGCCCCCTTTTGCGTTACATCCCGTAGTATCGAATACAAATACAATCTGATCGCATAATAAAGTGTCCACTTTCACCGCCCCCTACTTTCAATGTTGAGAGCACTGCGAGTAGAAATTTAGCCCGTTTTGCGTCCGAAAATGTGACTTCATTTTTCACAATATTAAGGAGGGGAGGAAAAATTCTGTCAGAAATGAAACTGGACACTTTATTTTCTTCGTCAGATTGTCTTTATAAGGGGTTATAGGGCGCTTTTAAGGATAATAGCGTGACGGGTGTAAATAGAGACACGGCACGCGACGAATAGAACTGACGCAGTTGATGATGTTTCTGGCTAGTTATTTTGTTATATATATGATAAATCGATGAGGGAAGTTGTTCATTTTGGAAATATAGACTGTTTAAATAGTACCCTTGTGTTGTCAAACTTCAAAATTGACGCGATTTCAAAAAGTCATTGTTTGAAAACTATGATCATTCTAAAGACGTTTTCCAACGAGCTCAAAGCTAGGATATTTTGTCTTTAGAAAGTGCAGGGACTGTCACTTAGAAAAGTGTCAAAATTATGCGATGTATCAAAGTCAACAGTCTTACAAATCAGTTAAAAATGCAGTTGTTTGTCAAAAAGAGAATTACCCTTTGGTGTTAACATTCGGGTGCCTTCAAAAAAATGCTCGTCACGTGACATGTAATTATGCGTACAATTCACAACGGGACGGTGAGCCATCACAAATATATTGCAATTTTATAGCTTGATTAACTAAATTCCTAATTTTAACTCTATTCTATACTAGACACAAATTTACCCGAACAGTTTATCCTGTTTCTTTGCGACTAGAATTTTCGATAACGCGTACAAGATCAATTTTTCGTGGCGCACCGTCAGTTTAAAAATAGAAACACGTCTACTCATTTTTCTTGACGAACCGACGGTGCGCCACTGAAAAGTCGAAAAAACTAGCGTTAAACTAGAACTTGATTAAGCTTTGAATAGCGTAGAGCCTTTGATAATTTTTACTCTATAAGGCTGCGAGATTCATAACTGAATATATTTGCAGGAAAATTAATAACTGTATTCTGAAGAATGGCGCACCGTCAAATTCGATTACAAGGCATGTAAAAGTACAGAGCGCATTAGCATAAACAACTTTACTGACAAGTTTATGTTTGTCCGTTTGTTATTTATCTCTAAAATGAAAACTTTGTAGCTAAATCTTGATTAATGTTTTAATCATTCTGGTCGTGTTTAAGAGGATCTTGTAGGAAAGGAGAATGATTTCTGCGAAGTCTCAAACTAGAACTAGTCACAAAACTCTAGTTTCTGTCTCCCCTCGGAAACCATTTAGCAGCAAACGCCTATCAACCAAAACACAGGTAACGCTCAATACCCTCACGACACAATAAAGTAAGTTTCAATTTGTTCGCCGGTTTTTAGCATGTTCTGAGTATATGTTTTCTAGAAATTCATACAAAGAAAAAGGCGCCAGAAAAAAATAGACATATTTCGACTCTTTTCATTGATTTTTCTTATATTACTTAGAGCTACTAAACTAAGTAATTACACCAACAAGTCTACACACCATAACTATGCGCTGCTACAAAAATATAAATCCGTTAACTTTGCGCTTCTCCGTTGCTCATTACAACTCGAAATTGCCCCCTTTTGCGTTACATCCCGTAGTATCGAATACAAATACAATCTGATCGCATAATAAAGTGTCCACTTTCACCGCCCCCTACTTTCAATGTTGAGAGCACTGCGAGTAGAAATTTAGCCCGTTTTGCGTCCGAAAATGTGACTTCATTTTTCACAATATTAAGGAGGGGAGGAAAAATTCTGTCAGAAAATGAAACTGGACACTTTATTTTCTTCGTCAGATTGTCTTTATAAGGGGTTATAGGGCGCTTTTAAGGATAATAGCGTGACGGGTGTAAATAGAGACACGGCACGCGACGAATAGAACTGACGCAGTTGATGATGTTTCTGGCTAGTTATTTTGTTATATATATGATAAATCGATGAGGGAAGTTGTTCATTTTGGAAATATAGACTGTTTAAATAGTACCCTTGTGTTGTCAAACTTCAAAATTGACGCGATTTCAAAAAGTCATTGTTTGAAAACTATGATCATTCTAAAGACGTTTTCCAACGAGCTCAAAGCTAGGATATTTTGTCTTTAGAAAGTGCAGGGACTGTCACTTAGAAAAGTGTCAAAATTATGCGATGTATCAAAGTCAACAGTCTTACAAATCAGTTAAAAATGCAGTTGTTTGTCAAAAAAGAGAATTACCCTTTGGTGTTAACATTCGGGTGCCTTCAAAAAAAATGCTCGTCACGTGACATGTAATTATGCGTACAATTCACAACGGGACGGTGAGCCATCACAAATATATTGCAATTTTATAGCTTGATTAACTAAATTCCTAATTTTAACTCTATTCTATACTAGACACAAATTTACCCGAACAGTTTATCCTGTTTCTTTGCGACTAGAATTTTCGATAACGCGTACAAGATCAATTTTTCGTGGCGCACCGTCAGTTTAAAAATAGAAACACGTCTACTCATTTTTCTTGACGAACCGACGGTGCGCCACTGAAAAGTCGAAAAAACTAGCGTTAAACTAGAACTTGATTAAGCTTTGAATAGCGTAGAGCCTTTGATAATTTTTACTCTATAAGGCTGCGAGATTCATAACTGAATATATTTGCAGGAAAATTAATAACTGTATTCTGAAGAATGGCGCACCGTCAAATTCGATTACAAGGCATGTAAAAGTACAGAGCGCATTAGCATAAACAACTTTACTGACAAGTTTATGTTTGTCTGTTTGTTATTTATCTCTAAAATGAAAACTTTGTAGCTAAATCTTGATTAATGTTTTAATCATTCTGGTCGTGTTTAAGAGGATCTTGTAGGAAAGGAGAATGATTTCTGCGAAGTCTCAAACTAGAACTAGTCACAAAACTCTAGTTTCTGTCTCCCCTCGGAAACCATTTAGCAGCAAACGCCTATCAACCAAAACACAGGTAACGCTCAATACCCTCACGACACAATAAAGTAAGTTTCAATTTGTTCGCCGGTTTTTAGCATGTTCTGAGTATATGTTTTCTAGAAATTCATACAAAGAAAAAGGCGCCAGAAAAAAATAGACATATTTCGACTCTTTTCATTGATTTTTCTTATATTACTTAGAGCTACTAAACTAAGTAATTACACCAACAAGTCTACACACCATAACTATGCGCTGCTACAAAAATATAAATCCGTTAACTTTGCGCTTCTCCGTTGCTCATTACAACTCGAAATTGCCCCCTTTTGCGTTACATCCCGTAGTATCGAATACAAATACAATCTGATCGCATAATAAAGTGTCCACTTTCACCGCCCCCTACTTTCAATGTTGAGAGCACTGCGAGTAGAAATTTAGCCCGTTTTGCGTCCGAAAATGTGACTTCATTTTTCACAATATTAAGGAGGGGAGGAAAATTCTGTCAGAAAATGAAACTGGACACTTTATTTTCTTCGTCAGATTGTCTTTATAAGGGGTTATAGGGCGCTTTTAAGGATAATAGCGTGACGGGTGTAAATAGAGACACGGCACGCGACGAATAGAACTGACGCAGTTGATGATGTTTCTGGCTAGTTATTTTGTTATATATATGATAAATCGATGAGGGAAGTTGTTAATTTTGGAAATATAGACTGTTTAAATAGTACCCTTGTGTTGTCAAACTTCAAAATTGACGCGATTTCAAAAAGTCATTGTTTGAAAACTATGATCATTCTAAAGACGTTTTCCAACGAGCTCAAAGCTAGGATATTTTGTCTTTAGAAAGTGCAGGGACTGTCACTTAGAAAAGTGTCAAAATTATGCGATGTATCAAAGTCAACAGTCTTACAAATCAGTTAAAAATGCAGTTGTTTGTCAAAAAAGAGAATTACCCTTTGGTGTTAACATTCGGGTGCCTTCAAAAAAATGCTCGTCACGTGACATGTAATTATGCGTACAATTCACAACGGGACGGTGAGCCATCACAAATATATTGCAATTTTATAGCTTGATTAACTAAATTCCTAATTTTAACTCTATTCTATACTAGACACAAATTTACCCGAACAGTTTATCCTGTTTCTTTGCGACTAGAATTTTCGATAACGCGTACAAGATCAATTTTTCGTGGCGCACCGTCAGTTTAAAAATAGAAACACGTCTACTCATTTTTCTTGACGAACCGACGGTGCGCCACTGAAAAGTCGAAAAAACTAGCGTTAAACTAGAACTTGATTAAGCTTTGAATAGCGTAGAGCCTTTGATAATTTTTACTCTATAAGGCTGCGAGATTCATAACTGAATATATTTGCAGGAAAATTAATAACTGTATTCTGAAGAATGGCGCACCGTCAAATTCGATTACAAGGCATGTAAAAGTACAGAGCGCATTAGCATAAACAACTTTACTGACAAGTTTATGTTTGTCCGTTTGTTATTTATCTCTAAAATGAAAACTTTGTAGCTAAATCTTGATTAATGTTTTAATCATTCTGGTCGTGTTAAGAGGATCTTGTAGGAAAGGAGAATGATTTCTGCGAAGTCTCAAACTAGAACTAGTCACAAAACTCTAGTTTCTGTCTCCCCTCGGAAACCATTTAGCAGCAAACGCCTATCAACCAAAACACAGGTACGCTCAATACCCTCACGACACAATAAAGTAAGTTTCAATTTGTTCGCCGGTTTTTAGCATGTTCTGAGTATATGTTTTCTAGAAATTCATACAAAGAAAAAAGGCGCCAGAAAAAAATAGACATATTTCGACTCTTTTCATTGATTTTTCTTATATTACTTAGAGCTACTAAACTAAGTAATTACACCAACAAGTCTACACACCATAACTATGCGCTGCTACAAAAATATAAATCCGTTAACTTTGCGCTTCTCCGTTGCTCATTACAACTCGAAATTGCCCCCTTTTGCGTTACATCCCGTAGTATCGAATACAAATACAATCTGATCGCATAATAAAGTGTCCACTTTCACCGCCCCCTACTTTCAATGTTGAGAGCACTGCGAGTAGAAATTTAGCCCGTTTTGCGTCCGAAAATGTGACTTCATTTTTCACAATATTAAGGAGGGGAGGAAAAATTCTGTCAGAAAATGAAACTGGACACTTTATTTTCTTCGTCAGATTGTCTTTATAAGGGGTTATAGGGCGCTTTTAAGGATAATAGCGTGACGGGTGTAAATAGAGACACGGCACGCGACGAATAGAACTGACGCAGTTGATGATGTTTCTGGCTAGTTATTTTGTTATATATATGATAAATCGATGAGGGAAGTTGTTCATTTTGGAAATATAGACTGTTTAAATAGTACCCTTGTGTTGTCAAACTTCAAAATTGACGCGATTTCAAAAAGTCATTGTTTGAAAACTATGATCATTCTAAAGACGTTTTCCAACGAGCTCAAAGCTAGGATATTTTGTCTTTAGAAAGTGCAGGGACTGTCACTTAGAAAAGTGTCAAAATTATGCGATGTATCAAAGTCAACAGTCTTACAAATCAGTTAAAAATGCAGTTGTTTGTCAAAAAAGAGAATTACCCTTTGGTGTTAACATTCGGGTGCCTTCAAAAAAAATGCTCGTCACGTGACATGTATTATGCGTACAATTCACAACGGGACGGTGAGCCATCACAAATATATTGCAATTTTATAGCTTGATTAACTAAATTCCTAATTTTAACTCTATTCTATACTAGACACAAATTTACCCGAACAGTTTATCCTGTTTCTTTGCGACTAGAATTTTCGATAACGCGTACAAGATCAATTTTTCGTGGCGCACCGTCAGTTTAAAAATAGAAACACGTCTACTCATTTTTCTTGACGAACCGACGGTGCGCCACTGAAAAGTCGAAAAAACTAGCGTTAAACTAGAACTTGATTAAGCTTTGAATAGCGTAGAGCCTTTGATAATTTTTACTCTATAAGGCTGCGAGATTCATAACTGAATATATTTGCAGGAAAATTAATAACTGTATTCTGAAGAATGGCGCACCGTCAAATTCGATTACAAGGCATGTAAAAGTACAGAGCGCATTAGCATAAACAACTTTACTGACAAGTTTATGTTTGTCGTTTGTTATTTATCTCTAAAATGAAAACTTTGTAGCTAAATCTTGATTAATGTTTTAATCATTCTGGTCGTGTTTAAGAGGATCTTGTAGGAAAGGAGAATGATTTCTGCGAAGTCTCAAACTAGAACTAGTCACAAAACTCTAGTTTCTGTCTCCCCTCGGAAACCATTTAGCAGCAAACGCCTATCAACCAAAACACAGGTAACGCTCAATACCCTCACGACACAATAAAGTAAGTTTCAATTTGTTCGCCGGTTTTTAGCATGTTCTGAGTATATGTTTTCTAGAAATTCATACAAAGAAAAAGGCGCCAGAAAAAAATAGACATATTTCGACTCTTTTCATTGATTTTCTTATATTACTTAGAGCTACTAAACTAAGTAATTACACCAACAAGTCTACACACCATAACTATGCGCTGCTACAAAAATATAATCCGTTAACTTTGCGCTTCTCCGTTGCTCATTACAACTCGAAATTGCCCCCTTTTGCGTTACATCCCGTAGTATCGAATACAAATACAATCTGATCGCATAATAAAGTGTCCACTTTCACCGCCCCCTACTTTCAATGTTGAGAGCACTGCGAGTAGAAATTTAGCCCGTTTTGCGTCCGAAAATGTGACTTCATTTTTCACAATATTAAGGAGGGGAGGAAAAATTCTGTCAGAAAATGAAACTGGACACTTTATTTTCTTCGTCAGATTGTCTTTATAAGGGGTTATAGGGCGCTTTTAAGGATAATAGCGTGACGGGTGTAAATAGAGACACGGCACGCGACGAATAGAACTGACGCAGTTGATGATGTTTCTGGCTAGTTATTTTGTTATATATATGATAAATCGATGAGGGAAGTTGTTAATTTTGGAAATATAGACTGTTTAAATAGTACCCTTGTGTTGTCAAACTTCAAAATTGACGCGATTTCAAAAAGTCATTGTTTGAAAACTATGATCATTCTAAAGACGTTTTCCAACGAGCTCAAAGCTAGGATATTTTGTCTTTAGAAAGTGCAGGGACTGTCACTTAGAAAAGTGTCAAAATTATGCGATGTATCAAAGTCAACAGTCTTACAAATCAGTTAAAAATGCAGTTGTTTGTCAAAAAAGAGAATTACCCTTGGTGTTAACATTCGGGTGCCTTCAAAAAAATGCTCGTCACGTGACATGTAATTATGCGTACAATTCACAACGGGACGGTGAGCCATCAAAATATATTGCAATTTTATAGCTTGATTAACTAAATTCCTAATTTTAACTCTATTCTATACTAGACACAAATTTACCCGAACAGTTTATCCTGTTTCTTTGCGACTAGAATTTTCGATAACGCGTACAAGATCAATTTTTCGTGGCGCACCGTCAGTTTAAAAATAGAAACACGTCTACTCATTTTTCTTGACGAACGACGGTGCGCCACTGAAAAGTCGAAAAAACTAGCGTTAAACTAGAACTTGATTAAGCTTTGAATAGCGTAGAGCCTTTGATAATTTTTACTCTATAAGGCTGCGAGATTCATAACTGAATATATTTGCAGGAAAATTAATAACTGTATTCTGAAGAATGGCGCACCGTCAATTCGATTACAAGGCATGTAAAAGTACAGAGCGCATTAGCATAAACAACTTTACTGACAAGTTTATGTTTGTCCGTTTGTTATTTATCTCTAAAATGAAAACTTTGTAGCTAAATCTTGATTAATGTTTTAATCATTCTGGTCGTGTTTTAAGAGGATCTTGTAGGAAAGGAGAATGATTTCTGCGAAGTCTCAAACTAGAACTAGTCACAAAACTCTAGTTTCTGTCTCCCCTCGGAAACCATTTAGCAGCAAACGCCTATCAACAAAAACACAGGTAACGCTCAATACCTCACGACACAATAAAGTAATTTCAATTTGTTCGCCGGTTTTTTAGCATGTTCTGAGTATATTTTTCTAGAAATTCATACAAAGAAAAAGCGCCAGAAAAAAATAGACATATTTCGACTCTTTTCATTGATTTTTCTTATAATTACTTAGAGCTACTAAACTAAGTAATTACACCAACAAGTCTACACACCATAACTATGCGCTGCTACAAAAATATAAATCCGTTAACTTTGCGCTTCCTCCGTTGCTCATTACAACTCGAAATTGCCCCCTTTTGCGTTACATCCCGTAGTATCGAATACAATACAATCTGATCGCATAATAAAGTGTCCACTTTCACCGCCCCCTACTTTCAATGTTGAGAGCAATGCGAGTAGAAATTTAGCCCGTTTTGCGTCCGAAAATGTGACTTCATTTTTCACAATATTAAGGAGGGGAGGAAAAATTCTGTCAGAAATGAACTGGACACTTTATTTTCTTCGTCAGATTGTCCTTTATATAAGGGGTTATAGGGCGCTTTAAGGATAATAGCGTGACGGGTGTAAATATAGACAACGGCACGCGACGAATAGAACTGACGCAGTTGATGATGTTTTCTGGCTAGTTTTATTTTTATATATAGAAAATCGATGAGGGAAGTTGTTCATTTTGGAAATATAGACTGTTTAAATAGTACCCTTGTGTTGTCAAACTTCAAAATTGACGCGATTTCAAAAGTCATTGTTTGAAAACTATGATCATTCTAAAAGACGTTTTCCACGAGCTCAAAGCTAGGATTTTTGTCTTTAGAAAGTGCAGGGACTGTCCTTAGAAAAAGTGTCCAAAATTATGCGATGTAGCAAAGTCACAGTCTTACAAATCAGTAAAAATGCAGTTGTTTGTCAAAAAGAGAATTACCCTTGGTGTTAACATTCGTGCCTTCAAAAAAAATGCTCGTCACGTGACATGTAAATTATGCGTACAATTCACAACGGGACGGTGAGCCATCACAAATATATTGCAATTTTATAGCTTGATTAACTAAATTCCTAATTTTAACTTATTCTATACATAGACACAAATTTACCCGAACAGTTTATCCTGTTTCTTTGCGACTAGAATTTCGATAACGCGTACAAGATCATTTTTCGTGGCGCACCGTCAGTTTAAAAATAGAAACACTCTACTCATTTTTCTTGACGAACCGACGGTGCGCCACTGAAAAGTCGAAAAAACTAGCGTTAAACTAGAACTTGATTAGCTTTGAATGCGTAAGCCTTTGATAATTTTTACTCTATAAGGCTGCGAGATTCATAACTGAATATATTTGCAGGAAAATTAATAACTGTATCTGAAGATGGCGCACCGTCAATTCGATTACAGGCAGGTAAAGTACAGAGCGCATTAGCATAAACACTTTACTGACAAGTT